>OY747718.1:17363888-17963888 GCA_963556495.2 Valencia hispanica | reverse complement strand
AATAATAAAAAATGTGTATGTAAGCATGCTGATACAGCATGTGCAAGAGTCAAATGATGTCACCAACATCTGCTCTCACACCTAATGGTTATCCCTCCTTCTGTGTCTGCAATGCACTCAACACAAGGCAGCTGTGTGTGTTTTTCTGCGCGTGTGTGTTTGTGTGATATACTGCAGCAGTTCCTGAAAGTAGCAGATGGAGAAATGATGCTGGGGTTCCCCCCTCTTACACGGGTTTGGATGGACACTGGCTCCTTAAAAAAAAAAAGCAATAGAAATAGGGGGCAAAACCTAGTTGAGGTAATTGGAAGAGAGATTGTTGAATAAGGGCGAGGGAGCTTTTTGTAAGTGGAAATGAATTGGAAAATGAATGTCATGAATTATTATAGCAGGTGAAGTTGGAACTTTTACCGAGCTTGAACCTGGGTGCAAGGTAGACTCCATTTAAAATTCCCTTTTATTGGAAATTCAATTACAGCTCTTTCTCGCTATCCTACACCTGCCTTTTGTGTAATCACACTAAGAAGAGAGGGTTCCCCAGTTCTTTTGGAGATGTAAGAAGAAAGTGATGTTGTGGTGCTATTTGGCTTTTCAGGGCAGGCTTTGAACAGAAGGCTCAGAGTGCTTGAAAACACACCAACAAAACTTAATTATGCAATAGCCTACATGCACTCACCATGGCATAAATTCATTCATTTTGAACTTTTCTTCCAGGCTTTAATGATAATACGACAAATAAACCTTAATCAACAGTAACATTAATAATTTGGTGCATAAATCTACATTTATTGGAGATTGTGCTTAACTACCACTGATTCAAAACTATACATACAAGCTCAAATGTATGCACTTGACTCCATTGATATTTGGACAAATGTCCTTTAGAGAGTTGGACCAACATCACATGCTTTTTGTTTTCAGTTCTGGCCAAATATCTGACAACTCTTCTTGAAGTGGTAGATTTAGATTTTTCATTGCTTGGGTTCCTGGCACTGAATGGCTTTTAGACACAACCCGTAAATGATCAACAGAGTTAAGGTCAATGTCTTTCCAGAGGCGTAATACTTGCTTGCTTAGTTCTTTCCAAAACATACATGCAGATGAAAGATAATTGGTGTTCAAGAACAACCCAACACTCACCAAGGGTCAAGTCAATCATAAACTGCAAGATGCTGAAACACCAGTGCCACTGTCCACAGTAACGTGATATTAACAGTGGTCTCCATCCCTGGTCCCCGAGATCTACTGTCCTACAGGTTTTAGATGCATTCCTGCTCCAACACAGCTGAATCAAATGAATAGCTTGTTACCAGGTCTTTGCCAAACTTGATGGCCTGCTGAAGAGGTAATTCAATCAGTAGATTCAGCTGTGTTGGAGCAGGGATGCATTTAAAACCTGCAGAACAGTAACTCTTGAGGACCAAGGTTGGAGACCACTGAACTAGACTAGACTGATGTTGTGCTGACCAAGACGTAAGACCCTACTCCAAAGCCAACACCTTCAAGCTTGACTGAAAGGAAAGACAGCTTTCAAACCAAGGAAGAGTGTTTTAGCTGTCAAGCATGGCGGTGGCAGCATAATGCTAAGGGGCTGTTTTGCTGCCTCTGGTACAGGTGCGGTGTACAAAATGGATGAATCAATGAAGATAGAGGTTTCCTCCAAACTGTCCTCAAAATACCAGCTTTAAAGTCAATACATGGACACAAATAGGTGTTTAAGCAAGAGATTGAGTTGGTATGTTTAATTTAAACCATGTACAGAAATGGGGAAATTACACGTGAAATTCACACTTAGGTAGCAATTTCTTATTTTGAAATTCATTGGACATGTTTGCAATTAAATCATTAATAAAGTAATGACAAATGTGGGAATATTGTCACCTGAGCCATGAGAAACTGGAAACACTCCTGGAGTGACCCAGAGGGAGGCACATCTTGTGTTCTCTATCAAGACAATATTACCACTCCACTAGATATTTTACTACTACAAATTTTGCTACAGTTTTTCACATCTAGCCCAATGCAAAACACATTTTTTAGATGTCTCAACATTATTGGTAAAAACAGCAGCATATTGGCAGTACCTTTAATCAGTTTCTCTTGTGCAACAAAATCCTTCTCTCACATGCTTACAGTTGAGTATACAAACATTGCCCATGGCAAGTACTACAGTCATTTGGGTTTAGAGCTGGGTATTGATTCAAATTTCAAAAATCGATTCGATTCCAATTCTCAAGAGTTAGAATCTATTATCACGATCCGATACGATCCATTCTGCTCCAATTCGATATTGATAAGGCTCAGTGCTATTGAAAACGCAAATTTGAGCTGTTCCCTATAATTCCATGACATAACACTGGGTGGGGTTACAGTTCACAGAGGGAAACTGTATTAACCCTTTCAGATCTAAGCCTTACAATGCCCAACTGGAGTTTTCCCTTCTATTTTAGCTGTAAAAAGGGCAAACAATGTTAAACGATTAAATCTATTTTTGGACGTCCAAATCGATTTTTAGGAATTTTTACAAGAGTTGATTCAGAATCAGAGAATCGTTTTTTTTCAACAAATCACTAATGGGTGGTAGGTGTTTCAGGCATTCCAAGCAGTATTGAAGATCTATTCATCTATGTATCACCAAAGACATTTAGAAATAAGATGTACTGCTGTTTCGTTTGTTTTTCAAAAAAAATTTCTAGCAAAACATTAACTAAATATCTCTGCAATCTTTCTGGTGGTTTTATTTATTTTGTAGATTTGAATTACCAGATAACATCATGAACACTTGGCAAGAAAAAAAATTGGAGAAGAGGAGAGGGGGCAGTGGTATTTGATTTGAACGTAGGAGGTGATATGAGCAGAAGATAAATGACATGACTAAGAGGCGAAATGATGAAGCCAGAAAAGAGTGAGGGGGCAGAGCTCTAGAAAGGTTTGGTAACAAAAAAGAATATTTGGTTAAAAAAAAGAATGAAACAGTGGGCAAGAGGGAAATGTCGGACATTTGGAAGAAGGAAAGGATTGCGTGTGATGCTGCCGGATGCTTTTAAAAGCTGTCAATCATCAAACACAAACCCCCACAGCCAGCAGCACGCCCCGAAAACAGGCAGATTGTCATCTTCTCCTGTCCAATTTCATTTGCCCTTTGTTCTCATCCTTCCTTCTATTTTGCATCTATTTTTCTTCACTTATCTTTACCTTATTTTCCAGTATCAGATCACCAACATTTAAGGATTAATGCAGTCCCATTTTGACTTAGTCAGAAGTGTGTTTAAGAACCTGAGCGATCCTTTTCTTATCTCCTCTCCGCTCCATCACCTAGTAGAGATAAATGAGGCTGAGTGGATGAGCAGACACATACGAGGCCAATCAAGTAAGTCAATTAGACAACCTGCTGTCTGATCAAGGCTGGCTGAGCAGCTGAGGACATGCTACTGCTAGTGTCTGGGTGTTTGTGGGAAGTAGTCGTTTCCTTCTTTAGCTCTGGTGCAGAAGAGATCACAAAGCTCAGTTACAACAACATGAACACAGGTAATTGCACAAGAATGACGCCATCTTAAAATTAAAGCTGGCTGAGTGAATAGCAAACACCTCGAATGCAGTTTTTGTTTTGTTTTGTTTGTTTGTTTGTTTAAAAGGGTATTGGGTTTTAGCTTTGAGAAACATGATGTACTGTAGGAGCTCAGTTAAAAGCTAGTCAGAACTGGGCTACTAAAACATTTAACCGTTCCGAAGACCATACTCACGCAATGTTTACACCATCTCACTTTTGGATCCGACAGTTGTTTTCATCAATGATTTATTCCTTTCTTTATTGAAAACCACCATCCATCTTGCTATGCATTATTTAAAGCACCGTGGCTCATCAAACTACCCTTGTACTCACCTGTTTTGTTTTGGTCAGATGTATCAGCTGTGGATCGAGGATTTAGGGGACCAGATTTGACGAAAAATATTTTTGAATTAAAATGTGTCCATATTCATTTTGTCGATCATTGCTTATGTGACTTCTTTCATACACCCAGATGTGCTCATTGTATAGAGTCTTTATGAATATGCCCAATGAGGGCATATTTCTCTTAATTTTATGTATTCAAACTAAAAAAGGAATATGTTTACAAATAGATATGTTACAGCACTACATGTGCCACTGGATTACTGATCATCAAACCATCAGAAGCGCTAATAAATAGTTTTATACTAGCAAATTTCACTACATTCTGAACGCACACAGCCTTGTTGCATACTAAAGTCTGAGATTCTTGGTCGTATCCAACTTTCCCAGTCAGAATTTTGACTTCAAGGGGCGTTCTTGTTGTTTTTCTAACTGGGAGCTTGGAAAATCCATCTACCAAACCAAAAAAGAATACAACATTGTCATGCTATGAAATGGAAGAAAATGCTTTGAGCCTCACTTCCAGATTGCTGTGTGCAGTCTTGGGTGGTACTCCTCTCTGCAGTTTTAATAAATTAAATAGTAGTAGTAGTTGCTGATATGTGGCTAAATAAATGTCTCAAATTTTAAATGCTTTTAAATTTTCAGTTAACTCATGATGAATTTTGTTGATTGCAGCTCAATAAAATTAAGGTTTTGGTGGAATGTATCATTTTACAAGTTACAAGTTATTCCAAAACAGCTGGTAGCAAAGTGTACCTTTAAAAAAAAATGGTGAAAAGGCCCAATGCAATTAGCAGACACTATTCCAAAATCATTTGCCACTTATGAAAACTGTTGTAGAGAACAGATATTTCTGTGATTTTCATTATGTTAAAGGTGGGGTAAACACTTTGCAATATTGTTCGAATTGCTCTTCACATACCAATAGCAACCAATAAGTTAGGTGTTTTGTCAAAACAACAAATAATCGTAATTGCCTCTAAAGTGTACAATCTTGGAAAACGTCATCCAGTCGTCTCGAGTGGCCCGTTTAACATGATTGGCTCCTGAGCCATCCATGAAACCGCGCTTTCACAGTCCCCGGCTGTGCGTTCCCCTCTTTGTGCATGTATCGTGCGTTCTTGGCTTTGTGCAGTAAAAAGGCGAAGGAAGCCACAGCTGAGTTTGCCATTTTAGCTTGCATATTAAATTGGTATAGGTTTATGTAGGTGCGTTAAGTTAGGAATTATGGCGGAAAATGTGCCAAAAACGATCAAAAATGTAAAACTGTTTTTGCAAAGGCTATGGCTAAAGAAAAAGCTGATGAAGAGCGGAATAAGAGAGGAGCAGAGTAAGCATCAGTGCTGCATTAGAGCTATACGGTCAGCTAAAGGAAGAGCTGCAAACTGATGACATGGTGGCTCTATATTTCTGTGACAGGTAAGATAACGTTATGTTTTATGGTTTTTTGACAATACCCAGCATTTTCTTATCATTTGAACACGTATCTGAGTAGATGAGTCAAAAATTAAATGGATAAACTACAATGCTCGTACATTTTGTAGCATTTTCATACTGCAGTAGGTTTGCTAAGTTGGCTAACAATGAACTGTGTTACTCTCATTAGCTGTATTAAACTCATGAGACGTTGTTCATACAATGTATTTTATCCTGCTAGAATAAGGACTCTTAATTATTGTTTCTGTCAGATATGAGAAGGACATAACCTGGGCTTCTACACCAGTGAAACAAGGTTTCCTGCAAAGACCCCCTCCTCCCCCTGCATCAGATACAACTCTCTGGAATACACCTCTGATTGGTGAGTCGATGAACTTTTATGTTGACGGCAGCCAGAGATGGGTAGATTACCCAAAAGTTATACTGAAAAGTAGCACTACTTCAACATTTTTACTCATGTAAAAGTAAAAAGTCCAAAATAGTTACTCAGGTAAGAGTAAAAAAGTATTACACTAAGCTGAATTAAATATTTTAAATTGAACAGATTTACTTACAAATTGTATTTCAAATTGTGAGCTATTCAGATTCAATTTAAACAAAGCAAAGTCAAATAAAACATTTTCAAAATCAGTTTCTAATGGCTGAAAGTGTCACCCCTAGATTAGATAAAACTCATATACTGTTTCTTGTTACAAAGCTTCTCTTTGTACAAAACTGTAATTATTAACCAATGTGTACTCATCTCTTCTGCTAGGAATGGAAAGTTGTACAAGAAGAGGTCCATAAGATAGAGGCCCTTACACTCTGGTAGAAAAGAACCACAGCTACATATCAAACCTACAGAGTGCCATACGATGTCAAAGACTTGCTGCTACTAGACGGATGGTGCAGAGTAGACCGTCAAGACCAGAGAATTCAGAGAGACTGGGAGTTCTATTAGGTCTGCCAGCCCCAACAACCCAAGAGCTGTTTTAGAAGCAAATCAGATGTGCAGTTGTGATTGTTGTTTTCTCAGCACTGATTCCACCACCCAGACTAGGCTCTGCTGTTTTGCAGCATGGACCGACCTTCCATCCACCACTGACCAATACGGTCAGCTATGAGTAAACCTTTCATAGTTATGTTTGTAAGTTATGTGACCCAAAAGATCTTAAATTTTTTTTAAAGTGAAATATTTTGGTTGTCATTATTCAGAATAAAGAGGGATGGTAAGTTAGATTGTCAATGTAGAATGACACAATCATTTATTTGAACTGAAAATATCATTATTGACTATGTATTATTGAACAACAATGTTTGCCCACGACATATCCTTTCTACATCTGGTGAGCATCTCCTGGTAGTTTGTGCAGACATCAGGTGGGTTGACCTATAGCTGGGAGGTCTGATGGAGGGGCACCAGATGTCAGAAATAGCAGGTTGAACATCAGACGGGTCATGGTTCAAGCTGAGCTCCAGTGGATGATGACTCTGTAAATTCAGGGGCTGAATCCTGGCCTGTAAAGCAACAGAAACACTAAAGAACAGCTTCACTGTACTTGAACCATGTTTACAATATATGTCAAGTCACAATCCACTGACCTAACTCTATTCAGATACTTTTTTTTTACTTTGTCAAAGCCAAGATATATTTTTAAAAGAATTAAATAAATACCTGCTAATCCATAATCCTCTAGCTCTTCAACTCTTTGGACGTCTTCTTTTCCTTAACTCCCCTGCTGATATCTGCATGACCTACCTTCTCCTCCTGGGTGCTCCTGGGTGACCTTTCCCTGGGGTTGTCTTCTGAATGTGGATTGATCTGAAGTGGATTAAAAATCAGAGCCAGAAAGGCTCTCGTCATCGAAGTTCTAAATATATATATATATATATATATATATATATATATATATATATATATATATATATATATATATATATATATATATATATATAAAAAGGTTTATAATAGAGCTAAATCAAATTGTAGATAAATGTAGCCTACTTTGGCTAATGGGCTGCTAGCTTGTCAGTTTAACTGAAATCAGCTGTTCTTGCTAGCCCAAGATGACTTTGAACACATCAAAATAACAGTGGGAAGTCTAACTTGTAATTTAATATACAGATAAATATATTATAACTTTAAACAACAATCACATTCGGTGTTTGTGTTGATAATAATTTCTGTTTTTTTTATTACCTTGAATGAGCCATGAAACTTAGCCAATCAAAGCTGCACAGCGCTGGACCATGCATAAAGTTTTAGGAACAAGCATGAAACTTTGTGTATTTAGGAGGGGGGAGCTAGGGGAAGCTGCCTGAAGAAAGTGGGCTAGAGTTTTTTTTTCAAAATACAGCTTTTCTTTCATTGTAAACTCTGATAATGGCTTTACAGAGACTTTAAAAGCTTCCTCTTTATCTTCTGCTGTGTCTTTTTGAGTATGAGTGTGCGTGCTTCCTTTTCTCGGAGGTCTCGTTAAAGTATTAGAGCAGAGCGGTGATAGCGAGACTCCAAAGACTATAAAAAACACTATATCAGTGCTCAGGGCACAAACACACATGCACACTCCCACAGCATTCCAACATAAAGAGAAAAAGGTGTCTTTCTGAAACAGTAAACAGTTATCTGGGTTAAGGTGGAGGCGGGTGACGGAAAGTAATCATGAAAACCAAAAGATGAGGACTGAAGGTGTAAAAGAGGGCAGTTAAACTTTGTGAGCAGACAGAAGAATTAAACCGTTTGTATATTAGAATGCCCTATGGATGTAAGAGTAATTCAAATGAGAGCATTTCACACTTTCTTTGCAACCTTTTTGGTTTGGATAAACACAAGCAATTGTCTACTTCTCCTTAGTTAGGAGTCAGAAAGCATTACATTTAAAACAGTTTAGTGTTGCAGTCTCTATATACAGTCTATTGTTGCAGTGCAGCATCATGGAGTTTTTGGAAACATTGGAGTTAATCCTAACTATTTGGCCAAAAGCAACAAAACTATTACAGCTGCAACAAGCTGTATCTTGTTCCTTTAATCCTGTACCGATAAAAAAGAAAGAAATGGGACTCATCCTGGCTTCAAGCTGTTGCCAGGCAACAAATAAAAAGAAAGCATGCAGGAACTGATCCAAAAAAGGCAATAATCAAAAAATATGAAAGGCAAACAAACAAACAAACAAACCCAATGCATGTCACTTATTAGATTCTGCACCTTTACTGCCATATAGGACTGGAGAATACGACAGATGGTGAAACAAGATACACTGGCATTCTTTTTTGCCTGCTTCCCTGAAAATGCAACACTCCAGGAGTGGCAGAAGTGTCCATAGTAGAATCTGAGCAAATCCATCTAAGACACTGCTTTACATCATGAAGTGAAAGCCACCTTTTGCATGGAGAACGGAACTGAAAAAAAAAGTTATATGGAAAGGTTTCTAACAAACATCTAAAACAGTCTGGCGAAAATTGTTTACAAACAACTGAAAGCCTTTTTAATGTGGATTTGGTGAAGTTAAAGTGTTTTAATCTGTATTGTTATGGGTTTTTACTGACATCCTCTTGGCAACAGATTTTAAGGGAATCCATAATGATCTAACTGCTGCCTTCGATAAGGTAAATATCCTAAAAAATCACTTACAGCAATGGCTGTCAAACAAACAAATTGTAAAGCAGCTCACTAAACAATACAAAATCCAATTTGGCAGCCATTAAATTAAAACTTAGTGTTATCTTATTTGCACTTCTAGTGCTTTGCATCTCATTCATCCTGTCACACACAGATCAGAGAGGACAATAGTAATTATTCCTGTTGTGTTAGGATGCAGAGTGATGGATCTGATTATTTTAGCCTAGTAGTTAGCTTGGTCATTGAATAGGCCTACAACAATTAGCAAAATTGTGTTTTTCTTGCTTGCAGCTTAAATATGGTTAAGTTGGGTTTGATGCCATTCTGAAATCCAGAGTCTGGCTTTAGAAGTTCTGAGAATCATTTTTGATTACTAAAGCAAAGATCAGAGTGATTTAACTGCTAATTTTATTGGATGTTTGGGCTTATTAGCTCTACATTTAAGCTTTTTGATCAGATCAACTGTGGCTCAAAGAAAATTCATCTAATTGGTATTTTCTGCAACACCATAATGTGGAGTCCCTCAAGGCTCTTTATTTGGCCCCTTAGCTATTTTCTCAGTGTTCTCTGCTTCTTGGTTTGATTATTTTTTGTACAGATTATGCTTTTTTTGCTTTTGGAAATAATTATGACAATTCAACACAATGGGTACTCGTGCACAGTCATTATACTTGAAAGTCAGATTGGACAGCTGGAAAAATGACAAGAAAACCCAATTGAGTTCGAATTCTGACTGGGAAAATTGAAGCTAACAACAAACCGAGAGTTTAGTATCCTATATGGCTGGCACACCTATTGAATGTATTGAAGTGGGGAGTTCTTAAAATATGCCCCTTTGTTTTTCCCTTTTACTTATCTAAAACAAAGATAAATGTGGCTTAGCTGATTGTCTTTTTGGCCCTTTCAGTTATTATATTGTATATAATATTTTACCTGGTTTGCGTCATGTTTACGTTGTAAGCAGATGTCAAATCTTTTCTCTGATTACCACATACACCAGCTCAAGTACCACTACTTTGAGAACCTTGGGCTTCGAGTGTTTTGATTAGATCATGCATGGGTCAGAAAACGTTTGTTCTCCTCCTCTACTCAGCTACTTGGACCTCCTTTATTTTCACAGTATCTGCTGCATCTGACTGCCATTTTCAGAGAGCCATATTATCAATTTATGCAGATGTTACTTAGATTTTTGTGATCTAAAAAAATCTGAAAGTCAGACTTCACAGTGTAAAGCAGTCTAGAAAAGCACTCTGAGAGCCCAGACCTTAGCCAAGGCAGCTCAGTCATCCCCCCAATGTTGTGTTCTAATTATAACTTTTAGCTTCAATGACCATGAAAGTAGCTGGATTCGCACTGATATCATTATCAGTTCAGTAATTATTAACAAAAATCCCTTTTTTGATAATGGCGGTTTTCAGATCACCCCCAAATTCTAAGCGCTTGATGCTGGTCCCATGCCAGACATTACCTGATAATTTCATCAAAATCCATCTATAAATTGTTTACTTATGTTGCTAACAAACAAACAAACAGACAATGGCGAAAACACAATCTCTTTGGTAGAGGTAAAAGAAAACCATAAGACCTGCTTAAGTCAGAATTCTGACGGGGGAAGTCAGAGGTAGCTGAGAAACCCCAAGCTTGGTAACCAATGTGGCCCCCTTGGATAATGAAAGTATTGAAGGTGGCTGATATAAAGTATTTATTACCCATTCTGACAGTTTATGTCTCTTTTAATCAGTGGCACACATAATGCTGTAAAATATCAATTTAAATAATGTTAATGTTATTTTCTGATCCGAATAAAAACTGAGAGAAAAACATTTTTGGCTTATATTGCTAATAGTTGTCAGCACCACAACAAGTAGCAAACTAGCAACTACAGTGTTCTCAATGTGTTTAATTTCAATGCCAGCCTTGACTTCTGAGACTCATCTAATATTCGTGGTTGTCTTGGGGAAATGATATCTTGAATACTATACACTTTCTAAATTTTACTGAAACAAAGATAAGGTGAATGTTGGTAATGGAGTCACCATTGGTTCTTGTCCCATGGATATGGCCAATGACACAATATACTAATGCTACTGCCACAAACAAAGGTTCAAGAATGAATGGTGATTTTAGACTGGGTGATCATGTTACTGTAGTGATGAAATTCAGCTTTTTTCAGCTGAAATAACTGGCAAAGATAAAAAAAAAAACTTTTTTTTAAGTGACAACTTTAAATAGTAAACCATACCATCATACAACATAGTCTAGTTGCTGTACCTTTATCTGTTGGCATTCAGTCATCCTTACTTCCCATTCTTTATTCTTGTCTTATTACCAATTATTTCCTGCCAAACTATGGAGGACAGAGAAAAAGGAATCTGTTTGAATAATTCATTCACAACCTGGATGTGGATGTTTTATCTGGGACTTCTTATCAGGGATCGCTCGGACTAACCTCTTCAGAATCTGTGTTCATATCTGTGCGTTGTGTCGGTGTGTTTGTGTGCTTGTGAGATTTTCTGTTCTCATGTGAGCAGTGCTTCCTCTCTGCAACGTCCCCTGAAGCTAAACAGATTGCTATGTTGATTTTCCCTATACGTATTGGTTTAGCTGTAAATATCAGAGGATATAGATGTTGCGAAATCGATCTTAGAAATGGTGCTAAAATTACAGTTTGGTTCCACATTTTGTAAAATATTGTGAGAGATTGCATTTACTTATGTAAAACTGGGAAGATAGGTGGATATAATTACTAAGTTCTTTTTTAACTTTGATTGTAGCTAGAGGCTCCAAAAAATAACAAACTACATTCTGGTGCTCAGTACGCATTTTATGAGGGTCGATGTCTTGATTCGTCAAAATTATTGGAGTTACAATAAGTAAAGCCTTTTCGCATATGTTTTCAGTGAGATTATTGTATTATCTAAAGCTGGAGATATTAATTCACAAGTCTGCTGAATGACACAGTATATGGACGGTTTGGAAAGTTAAAGAAGTAATATTTATCATAATCTATCAGTTATTTGGAAATCCCAGATTGGGTTTGAAACAGATGGAGAACTACAGCAGTACTCACGGATTTTAAGTTGCAGTGTTAGTGACTGGTGTCTGGTTTGAAGTAAGTGTAGTGGACTTTAGTGACATAATTCACCAGACAGCACTAGCCTTCTGTGTTCTTGCCTTTTTGGATTACTTTATAGTCATATTCCTTGTAGCTGCGCATTCTGTTATGCAGCCTGTATTTGAGAACACTGTCTCTTTAAGCAGGGGCTTTTCCCCTGAGTAGCGAGAGAGAGGGGTGGAGCTACGCCATGTTGGTGGTATTGTGGTTGTTTTACCTTCTGTTGTAGAGGAGAGAAAAAAAAGGATTAAACGACACGCCATTGCGTTGTCAAAGTGAGGAATTGCTTCTTCTTTCTTTCATCGCAATTCTCACACTGGTAACCCCGAACTTTACACCTGACGATGACAGCCAACGCCGTAGCTCTGAAGCCACCCTAGTTCTGGGATTTGTCCGCCTCAGCGTGGTTCGCCCATGCCGAACCGCAGTTCGCCTTGCGGGACATCTCTACAGACGCCACCAAGTACTACTACGTCGTCTCAGCACTCAGCAGCTCTACAGCTTCGAGAGTGGTTAGTCTCTTAAAGAATCCCCCTGCAGACAATCAATATGCCGCACTAAAGGCCCATCTGCTGAAAACGTTTGACTCTCCGATGCTGAGAGGGCCGGTTGCCTTTTCTCTTTACAAGCGCTGGGGGATGGGAAACCCTCTGAGATTATGGACAGGATTCTGAACCTGTTGGGAGATCATCAGCCTGATTTCCTCTTCACTCAGCTCTTCTTTAGACAGCTTCCCCCGCATGTACGGGCCGCCTTGGCTAACACAGACATCACCGACTGTCGCGCCCTGGCTGATGAGGCTGACCATTTCTTCCTGGCTGGTCAACATCTCGGTGCTACAACTCCCGCGCTTTCCAGCTACATGGCCGCTGCATCCGACCGGACTGTTCCCGCTGTCGCACCCACTTGGGAGGATGCGGGTTTTACCGCAGCCGCAGCGTCATCCAGCCAGCATCCAGACAACGGCCTGTGTTTCTACCACGCACGTTATGGGCCTAAAGCCAAACATTGCCGTCCGCCATGCAGCTACGCGGGGCAGGGAAACGTCAGGGCCGGTGCTCAGTAGTGGCCTTGAGCGCTGGCCACGCCGGTAGGCTACTGTTAATCTCTGACACCATTTCCGGCCGACGTTTCTTGTGTGATACCGGTGCGCAACGGAGCATCCTGCCTACATCGGAACTGGACATCCTGGCTGACAGCAATGGCCCCCTCCTGGAAGCTGCAAATGGCACTCCCATACGGACTTATGGCACCCGCACTGTAGACCTTTGTTTCAATGGCCAAAGGTTCAGCTGGGACTTCATCACGGCTAAGGTGAGCGTTCCCCTCTTGGGTGTGGATTTTTTGTGTGCACATGGACTGTTAGTTGATGTAAAGAAACCATCGCTTAGTCAACGCTACCACTTTCTCCTCGTATAGCTGCACACTGGGTAGCGTGGACTTGTTGTCTCTATCTGCCGTACTTTCTCATCCAGACACTTTCCACCGCCTGCTTGCCTCATTTCCTTCGCTGGCCCAGCCCACTTTCTCGTCTGCTACAGTTCAGCATGGGGTGGAACACTATGTTGCCACCACTGGGCCGCCGGTCTACGCCCGTGCAAGGCGTCTAGACCCTGTTAAACTTACCATCGCCAAGGCGGAGTTTGACAACATGGAGCGTCTGGGGATCATCCGTCGCTCCAACAGCCCCTGGTCTTCGCCCCTTCACATGGTGCCCAAGCATGGAGGTGGTTGGCGCCCGTGTGGCGATTTTCGCAGGTTGAATGACATTACAACCCCAGACCGCTACCCTGTGCCTCACATTCAGGATTTTTCAGCTCACCTGGTCGGTAAGGTCATTTTTTCCAAAGTAGACCTCGTCCGTGGTTATCACCAGGTCCCAGTTCACCCTTTAGATGTCCCTAAAACAGCAGTGATCACCCCTTTCAGACTGTGCGAGTTCCTTCGGATGCTGTTTGGTATGAAGAATGCTGCACAGTCATTCCAACGCCTTATGGACTCGGTCCTGAGAGACCTGCCTTTCCTTTTTGTGTATCTGGACGACATTTTGGTGGCGAGTTCTTCCACCGACGAACACCTGTCCCACCTCCGAACCCTCTTTGATCGACTTAGCCAACACGGACTGATTATCAACCCGGCGAAATGCCAATTCGGGTTATCTTCTATTGACTTTCTGGGACACCGAATCACTAGAGATGGGGCCGTCCCGCTCCCATCCAAAGTCCAGGCGGTGCTGGATTTCCCCCAGCCAGTTACGGTGCGGTCCCTGCAGGAGTTCCTGGGTATGGTGTATTTCTATCACTGTTTCATTCCTAAGGCTGCTGCGCTCATGCACCCGCTGTATGACGCTCTAAAGGGCAAAGCTCCTAAACACCTAGTAGACTGGTCTGCGGTGCATGTTGCCGCTTTCAATGACGCCAAGGCTGCCCTCGCCAATGCCGCTATGCTGGCTCACCCAACACCTGGGGCTCCAATTGCCATTACTACAGACGCCTCGGATTATGCTGTGGGCGCAGTGCACGAACAGTGGGTGGGCGGTGCCTGGCAGCCACTTGCTTTCTTCAGCCACCAGTTATGTCCCAACGAGCGTAATTACAGTACTTTTGACTGGGAACTGCTGGCTCTGCACCTTTCAGTACGCCATTTCCGTTCACTCCTGGAAGGCCGACAGTTTACAGCGTTTGTGGATCATAAGCCACTCACCTTTGCCATGGCTAAGGTGGCAGAACCGTGGTCTGACAGGCGTCAGCAGCGACAGCTTTCTTATAATTCTGAGTTCACCACAGACATCTGGCACTTCGCCGGTAAGGCCAACACGGTCGCAGACTGCCTCTCTCGTGCCTCAATCAGCGTTGTGCACCTGGGACTCGACTATGCACGCATGGCGGCTGACCAGGCCGTTGATTCTGAGGTGCAGGCAAGATGTACGACACTGGGTGGATACTTGTATTGACTGTCAGCGTTCAAAAGTCTGCCGTCACACAAAGGCGCCCCTGGGACACTTCCCGGTGCCGGAGAGGAGGTTCGATCATGTGAATGTAGACCTGGTGGGTCCCCTTCCCCCTTCCCAGGGCTTCACATACCTCCTCACCATGGTGGATCGGACCACCCGTTGGCCGGAGGCGGTCCCACTAGCGGCTGCAACATCTGCCAAGATGGCGCGGGCGTTCAACGGTACTTGGGTGGCCCGATTTGGCACTCCATCTGATCTTTCATCAGATTGGGGCTCCCAGTTCACCTCGGAACTCTGGAACGCCGTGGCGACCAGGCTGGGGGAAATCCTCCACCGTACCACCTCTTATCACCCTCTGTGCCAGCCTTAACAACAGCGGTTGGGTGGACAAACTCCCATGGGTCCTGCTGGGCTTCAGGACAGCACCCAAATAAGACCTGCAGGCTTCCTCAGCAGAGCTGGTTTAGCCCAGACTCTGTGAGTGCCGGGGGATTTCTTCCCTGACACTACCACTCCCAGGTCTGCGGCCTGCCAGCGGACCGACCTTGTCAGCAGGGCATGTGTTTTCACGCCCGTTCCTACCTCCTGCCACGGTTTCCCACAGTCCTACACTCCTGCAGACTTGCAGTCCGCCGACTACGTCTTCATTCCCCATGACGCTCACCGGGTACCTCTGCAGCGTCCCTATGATGGACCTTTCGGCGTCCTTGAAAAGGGGGGCAAGCGGAGCTACGCCATGTTGGTGGTGTTGTGGTTGTTTTACCTTCTGTTGTAGAGGAGAGAAAAAAAAGGATTAAACGGCACGCCATTGCGTTGTCAAAGTCAGGAATTTCTTCTTGTTTCTTTCATCGCAATTCTCACATAAGAGAAATATCACAAAACATTTACATGTCTTTTCAACTGTTTCATTATACTGAGCCCAGTTGAAAGACAGCTTACTTTGAATTTTACAAAGTTTGGCAGACATTCTCTCTCAAGTGCGTGCTTTAACTTTTTAAAAAAAGTTTGAGTATTAAACACTCAAAAGGGAATGGAGACGCTGCCTTTTAAAAATTAGCAGTTATACATTCGACAGGTCAGGAGCTTGGAGTTCAAAGAGTAGCTTTCAGATGCCGGGAAGGAAAAGGTTTTTTTTTTAAAGCACTCTTACTGGTTTGAAGCATGCAGTGTGTGTGAATGTGTGCATTTGCATGTTGAAGTGGGGGAGGACTGCAGAGTTTGATATGTAAATACAGCTCAGTGAATCATTTATGAAGTCACGTGCTTACCATATCCAATATAGGAGTTGGGCTTTTGTGTTTCTCTGTGGTTTGGAGGGATGTATTTTGTATTTGAAAGTGTAAGTGAAATATCTGCAGTCTATTTCTCTTTTGTTTTTCTGAATGGAGTGAAAGATGTCTGTCTGTGTATCAGATTTATGTGGACGTGTGGCATTAGTAATCTATTATATGTAATTTGATGTTTCCTACAGCATATGGCCTTGAATTTAGCTTAAAAAGAATTCTAACTACATTTAAAGAGATAAATAAAAATGGCATCTGAAAAGGAGCAGCTCTGTGGGGAGTGCATGGCAGGGGTTTTGCTGCTTCATCCCAACCAGCTGGGATTTTTTTATTTTTTTTAATGTTTTTGAATGCCCACATCACCAATCAGTTCAACTGGTCACAGACTTAACAGTCCCAGGAGTTGCATTTCATTTGAGTTTATTTCTTCAGCAGCAAGTTTTCAATGTTCTGTATACGCTTTCACAGACAACAATCGAGCTGCAAATAAATATTGCTTGATTTAGTCCAAACACAATGACTTCAGTTTATTAGTGACTTTAGAATCTTAATAATTGGTAAAGGGTGGCAATAGATTACTTCTAAAGACCAAAACAGTGGTTAGCGCTGTTGTCACATGGCAAAAGGGTTTAAACATGGCCAAAGTCTTCCTGTACTTGTATGTTCTCATTCATTTAGGTGTGTGGTTTTCTCCAGTTTCCATTCCCAGACTACAAATCATGAACACTAGCTTACTTGGCCACTATTAATAGGAGTATTTTTTGCCATCCCAGTCCCATGTCAGATAAAGACTGATCCAGCCCAGTTGATTTAGCATGAGAGAGTTGGTTTATAGGTTTGGATACTGGGTTAGGTTCTAATCCGTTACACTGACTAGTAGCCTTAATGTTTGACAATAAAGAGTGGGTTGAAAAAATAACACATAACTGAGACTTTTATTGATATACATATATATATATATATATATTCATTAGCATGGACCACGCTTACAAAGATTAGATTGTTTAGATTAGAACATTTATTCATCAAGTGATGGTGTGTCTGGAAGGATGCACTGATGGAGGCTTGAAGATTCTGTGTGGGGGGGCAGTCTTCAGAAGTCTGTCTTCTTTTCGAGCCTGCTCAGGACCCCCCCCAGACAAACTACCTGAAAGAAACAGATATTAGTGATAGGACTTGGAATGGAGGGATGTAAGGATTAGGATGGGAGTGGATGAAGGGAGGAAGGCAGGGATGAGGAAGGGGATGAAGGGATGAGGGGATGAGGGAGGGGATGAAGAGAGGGATGAAGGGATGAGGGGATGAAGAATGAAGGGATGAGGGCATGGTAAAATAGGGATGTGGTGCTGAGACAAGATAGAGGGTCAGGGGAGGGGGGGATTCACGAGACAAGAGTCTGAGCGATGCAGGTCGCTAGGTACTCTGAGTTTAAATAGATCGCAGAGTAATTAGGGATTAGATTCAGGTGTTAGATGCCAGGTGAGTCGAATCTGAGTAGATTACTGAGAGAGAAGTAAATGAGGGCGTGGTCCTGCTCACGAATACAAGTTAACACATTAACTTACATTTTACATTTTATATATATATATATATATATATATATATATATATATATATATATTCAACCCTCTTTTTTTCATGGGTCTTACCTCAACATTCCAGACCATCCTGTCATGATCCTTAGCTGTTAGTACTTTTACTTTAATTGTGTTGGGTTTTGATCTTTTCTTCATTCAGATCTCATCGTTTTCAGTTCTGTTCTCTGTGTTAGTTCTGTTATGCTTTATTTCTCACATTAGTAATATTGTTCTGTGATTTTAGTTCTGCTTAGTGTTTATATCTTTATATTTTCTATGTTTCTTCCTCATTTCCTGTTTTACTCATAGGTTGTTGAACTTTGAGTTTCTCTTGTGCTTTTGTATTCATTATTTTGTTCTTATTCTTTAGTTACTCCTCTGTGTTAGTTTTCTGCTTATGCATTTAGGATTGTTTTATTCGGCCTTATTCTGTTATGCTTCAACCTTTGGTTTTCCTTCTCTGTTCTGTTTATTTCCTCCGTGCTACTCTCCTCCTCCTTCCCAGCTGCAATTCAACTCTGCCTGCTCACTCATTCCCACCTGCATCTGATTATGTTGATTAAGTTTCCCTCGGGTTCCCCTGTTATCTCTCACTCTACCCTCAATATTTAAGCAGCTCATTTTCTGTCATACTTCGCTGGTTTTTCCATCTTCTTTCCCTAAGTTACATTGTTCGATACCATGATTGGTACTGAATCATGGTATTAGGATTTAGGATGGCATGTCTACAAAAATAGCATATCTATATCAGGATATTTGGGACAACTAATCAAAAGAAAATGAAATGGTAACTTAATGTTAAATGAATTAAGATTAACAAATTCAATAACATGTGAAGAAGCTGGGGATGCTATCCTAATTGTATGACTGAATGTTTTAAAATAATGGCATCAAGGTGGAAAGGTTCCATAACAAAATATGAACCTGTGTTGGCATGACCTTACATATTGCCTCTTTGTATTAACTTGATCCCAAATTCTTTGATCAAAATGAATGCTGAGTTGGGGGGGAAAAACACTCTCTGACAGCCTGAGTATTTTCCTTGGAAACTGGATATTAATGTTAACTTTAACAATACTGATAATTTTTTGAAATGGAAATTAACAAAGAACTTTTAAAAATGTTCTGTAAATGTAATAACGTGATTTCTGGTGGGCAATTAATTACACCCCAATATTTACTGCCATTTGAAATAGGTACAAATTACAAATTGGGGTGTCGCATCACGTGCACCTGATTAGAACACAACAGAGCTGTCTGAGGTCTTCAGAAAAATGTTTGAGTCTGGTAACTTTCATGGTTGGTGTGCAAAGAGGAAACATTTTCTCTCCACGAAAAACATGAAGGCCAGACTAATGTTTGCCAGAGAGAACGTAGACAAAGACCAACTGGGTCAAAGAAATAACCCAGAAGTTTTTCTTGGCGTGTGTCATGTCTGTCTCTTTATTGGATTAGAAGCCTTTTTCTAAAAACTGGTAAGATAAACTCAAGCCTCCTGCAACTCTGTACTTGTTTAAATGTTATTTATTAAATGTTATGGAAAACTGATGGATTATACAGTTAATCAGAAAGGAAAAAGGCAAGGCAAGTTTATTAGTATAGCACACTTTCAACAACAAGGCAATTCAAGGTGCTTTGGGCTGTTAAGGGATGAAATAAAAGCAGTAATAAATGAACAATAAAAGCATAAAACACAACATTAGAGACACAAAACATATGACACATTAACATATATGACATTCCAGCTATTATTAATCAGTTACTCAAAGGCAGCTTTAAAGAGATGGGTTTTTAGCCTTGGCTTAAAGGAACCCAGTGTTTCAGCAGCTTTGCAGTGGTCTGGAAGTTTGTTCCCGCATGGAAACTGAAAGATGCTTCTCCATGTTTGGTTGTAATTCTAGGGATTATTAGTAAACTAGAGTTGGAAGACCTGAGTGGTCTGGGGGGTTGGTATAGTGACAACAGATCTTCAACATACTTTGGTGCTAAGCCATTCAATGATTTATAAACTTGTAAAAGTATTTTGAAGTCTATTCTCTGAGCTACAGGGAGCCAGTGTAAGGACTTTAGAACTGGGGTGATGTGCTCTACTTTCCTGGTTCTAGTGAGGAACACGAGCAGCAGCATTCTGGATCAGCTTCAGCTGTCTAATTGACTTTTTAGACAGACCTGTGAAGACACTATTGCAGTAATCAATCCGACTAAAGATTAACGCATAGATGAGTTTTTCGAGGTCCTGTTGCGACATCAGTCCATTAATCCTAGAAATGTTCAGGTCTGAGTCCATAACTACACCTAGATTTCGGGCCTTATCAGTAGTTTCTAGCTGTATTAACTGAAGCTGTGTGCTTACTCTTGATCGTTCCTCTGTGGGTCCAAAAATAATGACTTCCGTTTTGTTTCTATTCAGCTGGAGAAAATTATGGCACATCCATCCATTGAGTTTCTCAATGTAATTGTTTAGAGTTTGAATGACATGTCCATAAAAACTGTATATCTATTAGGGATGTAAGAAAATATCGACACACCAATATATCAAAAAAAAATTTCCCAGATATTGTATCGATATTCAAAAGCAAAATAGCAATTTTTTGTAGTACAATTTTTGTGGTAAAATTTAAAATCAAACTAAGTAAAATTAAAAGTATGACTGGTAGTTTGTGGCTGTTTTCACCTTCTTTGTTCCATTGGATCAACTAGATCTAATAATAAAACTGGATGTGTGTGACAGTTTTTCTACAGTAAAATTCAGTTTTAAAAATCACAGTAAATAGTCTTACTCATAGTATTGCAATATATCCTATTGTCTCCCCTGTATCGCGATACATATCATATCGCCAGATTGGTACCAATACACTATAGCTATTTTACTAATATCTATATCAGGTTGGATAATAAACAAATAAATAAATTGTTAACTTAAAGTTAAATGAATATTAATCATTAATCATGGGCAAAGACAAATTTCTGGACTAAGACCCTAACTTAAACTAACCCTTCAGTAAATAAACATTTTTATTGTGCTGTAAAAGGTTAAAAAAGAACATGTTTTATAAAATATTCATGACAGAGAAAATCTAACTTTGTTCCAGAAAAATAAAATGATTTAGAGATTTTACATTTCTTTTTAAACATTAAGCCAGGTGCTTATGGAGCTAGAATTGGGACTTTAGTTTTGTACCTGTAACTTTTAGTTTTGTACCTGTAACTTTTAGTTTTGTACCTGTAACTTATGATTTGTACTTGTAACTTGTGTTTTGTACTTGTAACTTGTGTTTTGTACCTGTAACTTATGATTTGTACTTGTAACTTGTGTTTTGTACTTGTAACTTGTACACATTTTAAAAATACAGGTTTCAAGTTACAAGTTACAGGTTTCAAGTTACAAATTTCAAGTTACAAGTTTCAAGTTACAGATCATTTTTTACCATATTTGGCTTGCCTAGAAGAACCAATGAGTGGCTTGCTGATTTTGACCAACAAATCATTTTTCTGCAATTTCTATCCAGTCATGGCGAGAGGAAGGTAGGGCTCTGCACTGCTTACAACCAAACATGATTACATTCACACTGTATCTGCAGCATAGACTTATCTGCAGCCACCACAGCCGCTACAAACCACGCCCCCAGGTGACTCAAGCCGCATTCACACCGGTCAGCGCGTCCAGGCGTCAAATCGCTCAAACGGACGAAAGTCGACGCTTTAAAATTAAAACCCAGCTGCTTGCACACTTGTGGTCTGCGTCGGCGCGTCGGGGCATCAGCGCGTCACGTCATTACGTCAGTGGATTTGTCTGTTGCTAGTTGTTTACAACATGGCGGATCTTGTCGGATCAGCAGCGCGTCTTCAACTACCGGCTCTCCCGGGCCCGGCTGGTGGTGGAAGATGCATTCGGGATCTGGTCTGCACAGTGGAGAATGTTTCACCGCAGACTGGAAGTCAACCCCGAAGTTGTGGAGAAGTGTGTGAAGTGTGCGTTAGCTAGCGTAGCGTTAGCTAACATAACAAGAAAGTTAAAAGAAAAAGTATTTTTTTCTATGTTTAACTGCTTACCTGGCACTCCAATATCCTCCGGTATCTTCCTCCAAATCAGATCCGATCTCTTCCTGTCTTTGTAAAAAGACGAAGACGGGTCATACAGTTCACGGACATTACATACAGCGACGATTAGTTTGTCCTCCATCTTGAATAAAAAATTTGCCGATTCCCCCATGGAAGGAGTTACTACGTCAGTACAACGAGTCGCTCTGATTGGTTGACGCCGCGCGTCTGCTGCCCGAAAGTTCAATTTTCCCAACTTGAGCAGCAGACGCCCCGACGGTGCGTCGGGGCGTCCGGGCATCAGCCGCATGGACGCGCTGATGCCAGCTGCGCCGACGCGCGCGACTTGCTGCTTGGCAGTTTGACGCCCACTAGATGCGTAGATACCATAGACTTGCATGTAATCTAGCTGCCCTGCTGCCTGGACGCGCTGACCGGTGTGAACGCGGCTTTTGACTCAGGCACAACTGAAGCAACATGGCTGTTGCCGGTCAGGTCTATACAAGCAAGAGAAATCCGTCATGGCAGCTCTTCAGAGGGCTTCTCCCTCTGCGTCAACCCCTGGAATAATGGTAAGTTAAGCGTGTTTCCTTATGTATTTAGTTGTATACTTTTGGATGTGCTAAAACATTATAATAAAGTTATTTTAGGTTTGTTAACATATGTATTGCAAAGGCTGCAAATTCAGATAGGAGGAGGTGCTGTACTCAGATTTAAAATGTAGTTAATCCTTAACTCATAAAAATAGTTACAAGCATGTCCAGAAAGTATAACTGACTTTTGTCCACTGTGGTATAAGTTTTGAGCTTGATAATTTTGCCTGAATTAGCAACGCTTAGGGACACTCAACCCGGTAAATCTCTGTTACATTCTTTATGTTTCGTTAGAAATCAAATTTGGTAAACATGAGCTCTGCTAATGTTAAAACATGCAGACGCCCAGATCACACAACATCCACGTTTTGCCCTGTTGTGTTGTAGCAGGCTAAACTAAAATCAACTAAAGATGGATGCAGCCATGTCCAAACAACTTCTTCTTCCAATTTAATCTTCAAAGTATAGACTTCTAATTGTGTTTGAATCCATATTTCATATTTCATCCATAGATACTGCTATGGGCAGAACTTTGTGTCATCAGAAACAGAATTTGAATAACTGCTTTTAAAAACAGAATCTGAATATATCTAACTTGAAAACACTTTATATATATATATATATATATATATATATAGAGAGAGAGAGAGAGAGAGAGAGAGAGAGAGAGAGAGAGAGAGAGAGAGAGAGAGAGAGAGAGAGAGAGAGAGAGATATAGATATAGAGAGATATAGATAGAAGGCCCAAGATCTAAGAAAATAAACAGCTTAAAGCTGTAGTGTTATTGGTTGGGCTTTTGTCATTTGGATAGACATATTTTAATAGAGTTCTTGAAAATCATCTCTCACAAGCAAGCTCAATTTAATTCAAAAATACTTTATTGATCACAGAGGGAAATTAAGTGTTAGTATAGCTCATATAATTAATTCTTTAAGGAGTTGTTGTAGATGATGATGGCTGTGGGCAGGAAGGATTTCCTGTAGCGGTCTGTATTGCAGCAAAACTGAAGAAGCCTCCGACTGAAGACGCTCTGTTGTTGTATGACAGTCTCATGAAGAGGATGCTCAGGGTTGTCCATAATTTTTTTGATTTTATGAAGAATCCTTCTTTGCATTATCATCTCCAGATGTTCCACAGTCGTCCCAAGAACAGAACCAGCCTTCTTTATCAGGTTGTTGAGCCTTTTTAAATCCCTGGCTCTGATGCTGCTACCCCAGCAGATGACGGCTGAGGAGATTACACTCTCCACGACAGACTTGTAGAAGATCTCCAGCATCTTGCTGCAAACCTTGAAGGACCTAAGCTTCCTCAAGAAGTGCAGTCTGCTCTGTCCGTTCTTGTAGACAGTTTCACTGTTGCGCCTCCAGTCCAGTCTGTTGTCAAGGTGAACTCCGAGGTATTTATACTCCTCAACCACCTCCACTTCTTCTCCCATGATGGAAACAGTTTTTGACTTATCCTTGTTATTTCTGAAATCTACAATCATCTCCTTTGTTTTGTTCACATTCAAGGTGAGACGATTGTTTCCACACCATGTCACAAAGTGGTCCACCAGCTCTCTGTATTCAGCTTCTTGTCCATCTCTGATACACCCGACAATTGCAGAGTCATCTGAGTATTTCTGCAGATGACAGGTCTCTGATTTGTACTGGAAGTCTGAGGTGTACAGAGTGAAAAGGAATGGTGAGAGTACGGTCCCCTGTGGTGCTCCTGTGCTGCTGACCACCTGGTCTGACACACAATTCTTCAGTCTCACAAATTGTGGTCTGTTTGTCAGGTAGTCATTGATCCAGGTGATTGTTGAGGGCTCCACCTGTGTCTTCAGGAGTTTCTGACAAAGCAAATCAGGCTGAATTGTGTTAAATGCACTGGAGAAATCAAAGAACATGATCCTCACAGTGCTGCCTGCTTTGTCCAGATGACAGTGGGTTGGTTGAAGTTGGTGGATGATTGCATCTTCAACTCCAACTCCACAGCGATAAGCAAACTGCAGTGGGTCCTGATACATTCTTGTTTGCTTACTCAGGGGTGCAAACAGGAGTCTCTCCAGGACCTTCATGATGTGGGATGTCAGGGCAACAGGTCTATAGTCATTGATGACTGATGGGTGAGTTCTTTTGGGTACTGGAACAAGGCAGGATGTCTTCCACAACATTGGAACCTTCTCCTGAGTTAGGCTAAGGTTGAAGATGTGCTGCAGAATCCCACAGAGCTGCTCTGCACAGGCCTTCAGGACTCTGGGGCTGACACCATCTGGACCTCCAGCCTTGTTCCGGTTCAGTTTCTCCAGCTGCCTCTTCACCTGACTTTGGAGACAGACAAGTGGGAGGGGGAGGCAAAGGGGGTAGCAGCATTTTCTAACTTGGTTGAAGTCAAACTTGTGGAATTAGAAGAGTCCATGGCTGAGGTGAAGGATAAAACATCCGAGGTGTAACAGGAAAGCTGTGGTTCAGAGGAGAGTGGGATGTCTGTTTGGCTGGGACCAAGAGAGGGGGATGCTGAGCTAGTTCCTTAACTGAACCTGTTGAAGAATATGTTCAGTTCATTGGCTCTGTCCAGACTTCCATCTATCCAATCCTTCCTGTCCTTAAAACCTGTTATCTTTCTCATTCCTGACCAGACCTCTCTGATATTGTTCTTCTGTAGTTTGTTCTCCAGCTTCTTCCTGTATGCCTCCTTGCTGTCTCTGATCTTGACCTTAAGTTGCTTCTGTATACTCCTCAGTAATTCCCTGTCTCCCTCCCTGAAGGCTTTTTTTTTCTTGTTTAGCAGTTCCTTCAGATCACTGTTGATCCAGGGTTTGTTATTAAGGAAGCATCTCACTGTTCTGGTGGGGATGATGTTGTCCACACAGAAGTTTATATAGTCAGTCACACACTCAGTCAGGGCATTGATGTCTTCTCCATGTGCTTGGCAAATAGTCATCCAGTCTGTGGTTGCAAAACAACCCTGTAGGGCTTCTTCAGCTTCCTGTGACCATTTTCTCACAATTTTCTTTGTAACATGTTGCCTCTGAACAAGTGGTTTATATTCTGAACAGAGAAAAACAAGATTGTGATCTGATTTTCCCAGAGGAGGTCTTGGTTTGGACGTGTATGAATCCTTTACATTTGCATAAAACAAATCCAAGGTCCTGTTTTCTCTTGTAGAGCAGCTGACAAACTGTTGAAATGTTTGAAGTGTAGTAGAGAGCGAGGCATGATTAAAATCACCAGATATTGCCACAAATGTATTGGGGTGCTGTGTCTGTAGCTTAGCAACAACGGAACTGATGACATCACATGCAGTGTTGGCAACAGCTGAAGGTGGAATGTAAACAACTGCCAAAATTACACTGGTGAACTCTCTTGGTAAATAATATGTACGAAAACTCACTGCCAAGAGTTTGACATCTGGGCTGCAGAGGCGACACTTCACAGTTACATTTTCTGGGTGACACCATCTGTTGTTGAAAAGCACTGCTACTTCACCACCTTTTCTTTTTCTGGTCGTCTTCAGATCTCTGTCTGCTCGTACAGTCAGGAAGCCTGGCAGACAGACGTTGGAGTCGGGGATATGATTCAGCAGCCACGTCTCTGTAAAACACATAACACTGCATTCACGGTACTCTGGCTGAGTCCTTGTAAGGGCTTGGAGTTCATCCATCTTGTTAGCCAGTGATCTTACGTTGCCCATTATGATCGATGGAAGAGATGGCTTGAACTTCCTCTTTCTCTGTCTCCTTTTCGCTCCTGCTCTGCATCCACGTCTCCTCCTTATCAACTCATCAGGGATTTGTGGCTTCAGTTGAGGTATTATTTCAGCTTTTGCGATGTTAATCAGCTGCTCCTGGCTGTAAACCACATTGTTGCCATGGTTACGCATCATAAAAAATTGTCAAAAAGGGAAAAATTTACAGCAAAAATCCTTCCAGCTTCACAGCACCAAAAACTAGAAAGTATACAGGTCAAAACAATGCAATTTTCTTTAAGAAAAAAGAGGAACCAATGTACAAAAAACCAAAACTTAATATGTAGCCAACAGAGCCTCTCCAACATGCAGCCACCCAGAGCAGCTCAATTCTCATCTGGCAGTCCCACAATGTTTTATGTATTAACACCTAATTGAAGCTAATTTTGATTTTTGCTAAATAAACTTTTTGTCATATGTTTTAGGGGCCAAAGAGAGGACGGCTTCTTCTAGAAGAAATGCTCACCTCCTCATTGGAGCAAAGAATTTGCCCACTGTAGCATGGAGGTAGAATAAATCCAGTTATTCACCTTGTGCTTGTAGTGCAGTTTTAGCCTTCAAACACCACAGAACCTGTGATCTCAGTATACTGTATTTCCTCCTGTGTCGTAAAAACTAGCCTTGCTTTCACAGATTAACACAGTTGCCTGTTTCCCCTCTTCGCTTGTTTTCTGTCCCTGTTTTTAGGAAAATTTCTGAGAATATTAACCTGCAGGGAAAGGTCACCTTATTGCAGGTCAAAACCAAAAGACCTGATTAAAAAAAAAAATATTCCATGCACATGTCTGATAGATATATATTTAACTGCTCAAGTTAATGTACATTTCCTAAAAGTTTTTGTGCTCCTTTTTGTAGTGTGTGTTTCTTGATTTCTTCTGTTTCAGACATGAGACAGCAAAGTGAGGCTGATGAGAAGAGAGACAGGATGGAAAAACAATTTTGTTTGTCACATTTGTTCTTTAGTTGTGTATTTGATATGAATAAACTAACTGAAACAACTAGTGATTCTCATTAACTACTCAGCCCAGTGTCCATTTTGTCATTTTCATGTTGCTCCGGAGCGTACATGGGAATATGATTCGGGGGAGGGGGTATAAATGTTTAACTTGTGTGTGTCTATCGGGGCTGGGAGGGGGGGTATATGTGGGGCTAATTTTGAATTTTTATTTAATAAGTCACTTTGAGCTGCATTTCACTGTATGAAAGGTGCTTAAGAAATGACTAACTAATTTTATTAACAGTTTTATTAACAATTGGTTTTAACACAACCATAAACATAAAAACCCAAGAAAATGAATAATTATATATATATATATATATATATATGTGTGTGTATGTTTCTGTATGATGCCAGCATATTCAAAATGTAACAAATTTATTATAATTTACTATATCCTAGTTCATATACCATTAGAGGGCACTTTAACCATTTTTCTTTAGTTCTTGGCCCTAAGGTTGAAGTCAATCCTTAAAGATTGCAGATTATCTCTCCAACCCCGTCAGCCCATTACTCTGTGCTGAATTATTTCTCAAGGACATGAATGTCTAATCCCAAAGTCTGAATTTAAGAAATGAAACTGGAAGGTGAAAAGTTTGTTTGAGTGGTGAATTTGCAAAACACAGTTTCAAGGCAAAGTAATTAATGTTGAAAATAGAAAAATCTGTTTCAAAAACAAAAGTCTATACTTTTGAAGATAAAATTGGAAGAAAAAGTTGGTTTGGACACAACAGGGCAAAACGTGGATGTTGTGTGATCTGGGCATTTGCGTGTTTTAACATTAGCAGAGCTCATGTTTACCAAATTTGATTTCTAACAAAACATAAAGAATGTACTTAAGTCTGTAACCTCACATTACTCTGTAACAGAGATTTACCGGGTTGAGTGTCCCTAAGCGTTGCTATGGTAACGTTTCCCTTGCTATTCTAGTTTAGCTTTAATTCAGGCAAAATTATCAATCTCAAAACTTATACCGCAGTGGACAAAAGTCAGTTATACTTTCTGGACATGCTTGTAACTATTTTTATGAGTAAAGGATTAACTACATTTTAAATCTGAGTACAGCACCTCCTCCTATCTGAATTTGCAGCCTTTGCAATACATATGTTAACAAACCTAAAATAACTTTATTATAATGTTTTAGCACTTCCAAAAGTATACAACTAAATACATAAGGAAACACGCTTAACTTACCATTATTCCAGGGGTTGACGCAGAGGGAGAAGCCCTCTGAAGAGCTGCCATGACGGATTTCTCTTGCTTGTATAGACCTGACCGGCAACAGCCATGTTGCTTCAGTTGTGCCTGAGTCACCTGGGGGCGTGGTTTGTAGCAGCTGTGGTTGCTGCAGATAAGTCTATGCTGCAGATACAGTGTGAATGTAATCATGTTTGGTTGTAAGCAGTGCAGAGCCCTACCTTCCTCTCGCCATGACTGGATGGAAATTGCAGAAACATGATTTGTTGGTCAAAATCAGCAAGCCACTCATTGGTTCTTCTAGGCAAGCCAAATATGGTAAAAAATGATCTGTAACTTGAAACTTGTAACTTGAAACTTGAAACCTGTAACTTGAAACTTGAAACCTGTAACTTGAAACCTGAAACATGAAACCTGTATTTTTAAAATCTGTACAAGTTACAAAACGTAAGTTGCAAGTACAAAACACAAGTTACAGGTACAAATCATAAGTTACAGGTACAAATCATAAGTTACAGGTACAAAACTAAAAGTTACAGGTACAAAACTAAAGTCCCAATTCTAGCTCCATAGGTGCTCAGGTTGTTGATCATCTAACTACAAAAACTGTGATGTTGCAGCAAGGGCAGCTGCATTGATGCTGGGTGAAGGTGGCTGTTTGGATCGGGATGGATTTTACTGTAGTAACAGACACAAGTACGGAAGAGTTCATTGGAACATTTGTGTCCTCCCCCAAGTCATCAAATTACCTCTCTACACCACTCTGGGTTGATTCACACAGTGTCATCTCATTATGAGCAGTAAAACAGAACCAGAGGACGTTAAACAGGGCTGTTAGAGCGCTCTAAAACATCAGAGTCTCATGTTCTCCAGATAATTAGGAGTTCTTCAAATGCAGCTGGAATCTCTAATAAATCATGATGGGTGCAGTTTGAGCTAACATTGCACCTTTTTGGTCAAAATAATCATGTCAACCTAATTATATTTTTACAGAAACAACAGCATTCACACAGGTAATTATAGCACTGTTATAATGCCGGTGTTATCTGATCCGGTCTCTAATGACAAACCAGTTCAAGCCTGCAGGTGCAGATAGGAGCTACTCGATGCTGAAATAAAATTGCACCTTGCAAGCACATCATCAGATGTCTGCAAGTATCAGTACTGGATCAAATTCCCAGATGAAATCAAACCCATATGGCTACAAATAGCTTGCATAAAGTAATGCGTTATGCAGACAGTAAGCCATTTACCCTCTACTGAGCCTCTCAAATGCAGCAGAAATGCATCCTTTTGATGAGGTCTCGTGGTAAAAATATTTTCCATTTCAAGAAGTCCTAAAAAAAAGATTTAGCAGCATAATTTTTTAGTATTGCCTTTTTAATATTTTGAAGACCATCAGAATTTAAAGACCTGGTCCTAAACTGATGGGATTTTGATTCAACATAACTACATTACTCTGACACATTGGGACAATTTTTTCAGAGAGAAGTTTACTAACTTTAGTAACTGTGCAAACATTAAAAGCATTGCTTATTTTCTGTCAACTTTGGTTTCAAGGAGCCAGACGTTACCACAATGTTTTAGATTGGTCTTAATCAATAGCTCCCCAGACTTTCTGAGGATCTCTTAAAGGTTCTCTTTAGTTTGGCTGTTTTTCACCTAAACACAAGGAGTCAAGGGCTAATTCAAGATTCGTGCACAATCCTGTAACGCCTGTAAATGCTAGATCTAGATGGCAGAAGCATAAAGACAAAGCCAACCAAGAATTCAACCTAAATAGCTCGCTGAGAGTACTTTGGGCGCCATGTGTGTGTTAAACAAAAATGAGACTGTAGTCCTTTAGGGGTTTTAGATATTTTATAAGCATTTGGCCAGATTGTAAGACAAAGCATGCAACCAGAACTGTGCCATGCTCAAACTCTAACTGCACCCTCCTATTCCTAATATCATATGGTATTGGTAATCAAAGATTATCTTCTTCAGTCCCTCCTATGGAGTCCTGATGTCTGGTCCCACAAGGTCAAATCACTTCACACTGTAGAGTAGAAGGAATGAGGTCAGAGGGTGTTTTGCTGAAATCTGCTGCTTACTGTTGTCTGTCTAAGCACTCTGATGATCTCTATGTGACATATTCCCTAGATGCATTTACTAAAATGTAACCAATCAATTAATTCTAATCACTTCAAAATATTCCTTGTCACACTGCTCTGGGGTTGAGTTAGGCCCCAGGAAAAATTTCATTTGGGGGCTCACTTGCTGTAAAGCCCACCAGCCAATACAGCAACAGTGACCTCCTTTTTTTTTTTAAATCGATGTTTGATTTTTGTCATGATTTTTGCCATTCGGCATCTAGCACCACTTTGCACCTGTGCATCAACTACTGAGCCAATAATAAATTAATTTGACTACATGAGAGAATGTCTTTTATATTAGTCACTTTGCAATCTTTATTGAATACTCAGCACTTTTAAACATTTTTTCAATAATTTATTTGACTAACTAAACTACGGTGTCTGTAAAGGGTTTTTCAACACTATTAAATGAATTAAAAGAAAACTACTTTTCATTGATAATAGTAACTCAATTTTACAATATACAATGTACTCTGTCTTCTCCCGTCATCTTTAAAGGCCTACTGGCTGACAAGACTAATTTGGCCATAGAGGAGGAAGAAGATGACAGGAACCTGAACTACAATCCCCCGGCTCAGAAGTCGCTGCAGGAGATTCAGGAAATGGACAAAGACGATGAAAGTCTGGTGAAGTACAAGCAGACCCTGCTGGGGCCAGAGGCAATGAGTGCAGGTTAGTGAGTTGCCTTTGCTTACCTGTTGTTTACTCTGGTGTCTGGCTTTACTGCAGAGTTCATAAAATTATTCCCTCACTACAGGATAATTGCTCTGTGCATAACTTGCACGCACACAATGCAACAACAGACCTGCTCACCTCAGCATCTCTAACCCAGGAACCAAGCTGTGATAGCTGATATAGCTCTGATTCCTTGATGGCTGTAACACAACACCACCTCGTCTTCAGGCCTAGCAGCTCTGTATTCAGTCACCATCACTGCAAATCAGGGAATGGAAAAGCAAAGACGGGAGAAGCCATTAAGTTCTAAATCTAGGCTTTTTCAGTCTTTGCAGCAACACTAGACGCATTTCAAACACACTCTAATTTAAACCTGTGGTTGTTTAACATTAAAGTGAGGCCAGCTTTAAAATGATTGTTGGTTTATCAATCCCTTAACTGTGCCAACATCTTAAAGTGCTGCTTTGTCTTGTGAATAAACCTTATGTCTCCACTAGACCCCTCTGAGCCTAATGTCAGAGTGACCAGACTCATCCTGCTGCGTAACGATGCTCCTGAACCAATCACCATGGACCTCACAGGTACCCCATTCTTCCTCATTTCAGCTCCTTAGGTCTGATTGTTGTGGCTCACTGATCTAACACAAAGGACAGGCTCATTAACAAGACACACTAACAAATGACAGGAATGTACCCCTTGTACTTCTTCATACTTTACAGCCCCATTTTCCATATACACTTTTTTTCATCACTAAATGTGAAGTGGTAAGAAAATGATATGTGGTTTTCAAAAGATTTATGTGCATTTGCATTCACCCTCTCAATTATAGCTGCAAGTGTTTTTAGGGGGCACAAAAAGTTTTCCTTTATTTATGGTCATTACCTACCTGGAAGGTGAAAATGTGCCCCAGTTTTAAGTCTTTTGGAGCTTGAAACAGGTTTTGTTTTAGGGTAATCCTGTATTTAACTCTGTCTTACTTCGGGCTAGTCATCCCCACAGCATGATGCTACCACTACCATGCTTGACCACGTGGATGGTGGACTTAGTGTTAGTTATTGTTGTGTTAGTCTTTTGCCATATGTAGTGTTTTTGAATGTAGGCCAAAAAGTTCTTATGACCGATTACCAGGCTTTTAACTGATCTAATGTTTTCTAAAAACCTTAAAGGGCTTCATTGAATTGCAGGATTATACTTCAGTCAAATTTCACAGTGGTGGACTGTATGTACTAGTTAGGCGACTTTTTAAAGAATTATTTTGCACCTGATTTAGGGGTACTGGAATAAAGGGACTGAATACTAATCCACACCACCCTTTTCAGTTTCATATTTGCAAATCATTTTTAACGATTATTCAGATGTATCATAAAATCACCCCAACATAGACTGAAGGTTGCCGTGGTGATGTAACAAAGTGAAAAAATGTTCAAGTGCTATACATAGTTGTCCAAGGCACTGTATATGTTTCTAAATATTAGCTCAGAGGACAACAGTGACATTTCCCCTCGGACAGTGCCATGCAGGGATGCTGAGGAATGTCTGTCTATGTTTGACTTCCTTTTTATTTCAACAAAGCTGAGGAATTCTTTAATTAGCATTTAAGCACAGTTTTACCTAAGTTAGCAAAAGGTCTTTGGGGTCATTTTTCGCTGAATTCAAACTGGTGAAATTAAACTTTATTTCCTCTGGGAGATTCCCCTCTTCCCAATCACAGTCCCACATATGCACACATTCCCTCACAAACGACACAGGCTGCAAAATGGAAAGGTCAGCGGGTTGCTAGGCAATGTGAAACACTGTGATGTCTTTTTTCTGAAATCCAAATGCGGAGTGATAGACTACGCCATGTTTCAGTGTGTGATGGGAAGAGCATAGCTAACATACTGTTTTGAACGTTAGCCTATGTTAGCATTACCATTCAGAGACTGGACCCATCCGGTCTCTCTCTCCCTCAGCAGCAGCGCCAGCCTCGGGCAGCGCTGACTCAGCGCCTCGAATTGATACGGCTCGCAGCCGCTGAGCTCCATAAAGCCTCCCTCTACTCCTTTATCTCTGGTGACGACGGAGGAGATCAGATGGTTCAGGGCGCCGAGCCAGCGCCGCCCGAGCTCGGTGCTGCTGAGGCAGAGGGAGACAGGAGGAGTCCCGTCTCTGAGTGGTAATGCTAACATAGGTTAACGTTCAAAACAGATGAATGTTGATCAGATCGATCAGTCGCAAAACTGCCAACGTCGCTTTGGTCACTGTCCATGTTTCAGTGTCACATTAAGCGAGCTGTCATTGTCCTCCAGAACACACCCCCACGTTCGCCCCTCCGCTTTTCCTCAACACTTGGCCATACCCCTCCGTTCTTCCTGGCACCGCCCACTTTGTAGAATTTTTTTAATGTTGTCTGGGGGCGGGGTTAGGATTTTTCAGGGGGTTCAGTTACACTTTAAATTTGCCAGTAATGACCATTGATACTTTTAGAGAAGGAAGGGGGAAACAGACATCATCCTAACAATGAAATTATGTTACTTGGGTGTTTTGCTTTAGGAGAGACTGGTGCACTTAGCACAATAGAAGTCATTATGATAGAAAAACATAACATATTGAAGCAACATCTCAAGATACCAGCCAGGAAGCTTAAAGAGTAACTGAACCCCAAAACAACTTTTTTTTGCTTCTAAACTGTATAAATGGGTCTTTACCAATGCAGTCTTTCAGTTTCTGGGGATTTTTTTACATTTTGGTGTAAACTTGTTTAATTCTACACCTTTTGGTCTAAAAACGTCTTAGTGCTGCCCCCTTAGGGTTGAACTGTGGCTACTGCATTTGAATTTTGTGATTGGTGGAGACTGGTACATCTCTACGTCACAGGCATTGACTGTGTCACAGCAGCCATGGTCTCACAGACACACCCCGTGGGTTTGGGCATAAAACTATCAGACATACCCCCACCCCCGTGGCGAGTTTGGTGTTAGATTGCGTTTTTCAGGTTACCATTATTATCACATTAGCACTTAGTTAGCATTGCTAACATACTGTTTTGAACGTTAGCCTATGTTAGCATTACCATTCAGAGACTGGACTCCTCCGGTCTCTCTCTCCCTCAGCAGCAGCGCCAGCCTCGAACAGCGCTGACTCAGCGCCCTGAGCCAGCGGCTCTAATTGATACGGCTCGCGGACACTGGGCTCCATAAAGCCTCCCTCTACCGGCCGAGCTCGGTGCTGCTGAGGCAGAGGAAGACAGGAGGAGTCCAGTCTCTGAGTGGTAATGCTAACATAGGCTAACGTTCAAAACAGATGAATGTTGATCAGATCGATCAGTCGCAAAACTGCCAACGTCGCTTTGGTCACTGTCCATGTTTCAGTGTCACATTAAGCGAGCTGTCATTGTCCTCCGAAACACACCCCCACGTCCCCCCTCCGCTTTTCCTCAACACTTGGCCATACCCCTCCATTTTTCCTGGCACCGCCCACTTTGTAGAATTTTTCAAATGTTATCTGGCGGCGGGGTTATGATTTCTCATGGGGTTCAGTTACACTTTAAGTATGGGCACAAACTGGTTGCAAGATCCTAAGCATTCTGTGAAATGCCAGGCAGAGTTCAAACCTGTTTATCTATGCTGTCAGAAGGAATAGGCCAAAATTCTACCAAGCTTTTTTCTAAAGCTTTTTGAAGGATACTGGCAGTGTTTCAACCAATATATAAGGCTTAAAATTTAATTCTACCAAATGCAAAGAAAACATGTCTAAACCTTTGAATATAGGAAAATAATAAAAAACATAGATTAAAAAAAAATTATTCTACCGTTATTCTGCCATTAAACAATTTCGAATGTTTTTTGTATTCCTAACTGACATAAAACAGGCAAGGTTCAGCCTTATGTAATTTCATAAAGTGACAACGAAAATATGTAAATGTAAATATATAAATATCTGGTTTCAGTCGTATTTCAGGTGAAACCAATATTCAGGTTATGGGCAAAAAACTCTTAAAAGTATTTACATTAGACTTCAGTAGGGTTGTGCCTTTTTTTAAAATATAAAATCCACATTGCACGGTTGTGTATCTACCAAGAGTTTCAATGACATATGAAGATACCCAGAGCTCCACTGAATTCAAGCTGAAATTGATTTTTGGATATCTAAAAGTATAGTGATATGTGCTTTACAATTTAGAAAAACCATTCATACCACCCGTAGGCACCACTTTTATAAAACGTTTATCAAAGTTACCCAATATGACGCACCAATGACTTGATCATATTGTAGCTTAATCTCATGCCGAGTTATGCACGCACTCTGTCTGCACTAACGAAGCTTGACTCAGCACGACATGACAATTCCTGCTGGGGACCTGGACTTTTTTCTGATTAATTCACATTAGAGATGTTCGATATTGGCTTTTTTTTTTTACCTATATCTGATATGCCGATAGGGTCTAAATATTAATTTCCGATACCTTTACAAACCAATACTGCTGATAGATGTCTAACCTAAAAATGTAAGGTTGGCTCATAAATACAGAAGCCACATGAAATATTGCGAGTTTAACCAAACAAACAAAACTATCTCAAAAACTATACCTCAGATCTGCCATATTTGGACATTTTCAGTGAGAGGATATGTAGCTGAAGAGTTTGATGTACATGGTATGAAAGTAAGACATAAACATTTTGTCATTAAAAAAAAAATTTAAACCGATACCGATAATTTCTGATATTACATCTTAATGCCAATATCAGCTAATAATAATAGTAGGCAGATTATATCGGACATACCTGATTGAGATAATAATTGACCACTTTCACCCTGAGACAGTCAGGGACAAGCATTAAAACAAACATGCAAACAAACAGACTTTATGGTTTTAAACATGCGCTTTACAAATTATATTAAATACAATAAGCAATACACAATTTATATACAGAGCATAACTTCAAAAAATTGACTTCTCTTGCATATTGTTTTCAACTCCGCTGTGATTTTCTGAGTAATGTTACGTGTCAGATTATAGCTAAACACATCAGCCAATGGCGGTATAAAGAAGAAGAGAGCTGAAAGGACACTTCTCAGGTATTTAATGATTGCATGTCTATAGTCTCTGCATGATGGTATTATCAGACTGACAGCCAGCCTGGCTGTGAGGTACTTTCAGTCATCAGGATAGATCCGCTGACTGTTTTCTCAAGCATGGAAAATCTCTGTATACCAGGAAGCATGATTAGGCAAGCAATGAATGAATGATTGCATTCATTTCCTAGAGCAGTGTGACGGACTTTGAAGCCCCTTGGAACAGGTTTGAAGGCTGCCTTGCATTTGACAGAATCCTTGGGAAAATTGTTCCATTTGGACTACCCATTTATGCTAATACTTAAGTTTCCTGGCTGATATCCTGAAATGTTTCTAACATTTTCCCCCTGAGACATTTCCTTCAGATCTGGCATAGCCTGCACCATTCAGACAGATAACCCACTGGCTTTTATATGAAATGGACGTTCCATTTGAGTCTAAATACATTACAGATCGTGTTATAGTCCACAGACAATGAGGGATTGTGGGGTATGTTGCCATTGCTTTAGAGAGACAGATGTGGCAAAGAGGTGGCAGCCCAATTTAAGTTAATTGAATCAGAGAGGTGCACTTTTTAAAATTGAGCTGAATGGAATTTTAAACTGCGTTTAGAATCCTTTTCCCATCTGAGAGGCCGTTCTCTTTGTATACTACAGTGGTGTGAAAAATTATTTGTCTCATTACAGATTTCCTCTTGTTTTGTTTTTCTGTCACACAGGTATTTTTCAGATTATCAAAGAAATGTTAATAGTATGCAAGGATAACCTGAGTTCATCCCAAAAAATGTGATGGTCTAGGGTTGCTATGCTGCTTCAGAACCTGGATGACCTCCTGAAGCAACATGTCCAGTCACCAGTGTGTGACCTTAAGTTCAGTCACACTTGGAAAGTGAAAGACCAGAAAATCCACATCTGAATGGCAACATTTTTTTTTCTAAATGAAGATTTTGTAGCTGCCTAGTTAAAGTACAAAACTTAATTCAAATAACATGCTGGGGTGTGATCTTATACATTCTGTTCATGCTCAAAAAGCCTCAGAAATGGCTAAGATAAACTAATTCTGCAAAGAAGAATGGTTCAAAACCTCTCCTCAGTGATCTAAAATACTCATTGTCAGTAATTGTAAAATGCTTGATGGCAGCTGTAGCTGCCTAGGATGGCACAGCCAATTATTACCTAACAATAACATATACAACACAGAATTTACACTGTGGGCTGTGAAGTTGGGCCTGTTGCACTGTTTGAGTCAGTATCCTAGACTGTGATGTATATTCAGCATTGTCGTCCCCTGAGACCCAACAATGACTTTGTTGGGTTCATTTGTTGCAGGGTCTGTTTTGCTGAGTGAGCACGTTGCTGTACATAAATGCATCCCAATGCTCTTGACACCAAGCAGACCAGTTTTTCTGTTCATCAGGTCAAAGGTGTTTTTTGTTTGTTATTTTGGGAAAAAATGTATATAATTTACCCGAAAGAGGTAGAAGTTGATCTCATATATCTCTGCCAATAGAATGAAGCACTATGAAACACAAAGAGAATAATATATACGATACTGGATTTAAATTCCAGTTGTGATATTTGCAACTTTTTTGGGAATATTTTTCTGATCTGTTTATTCGAATGAAACCACACACATTTTTACTATGCTTAATGTAGAGTAATAAATAGAAAATATACTTTCAACTTAGCAAATACTTTCATTTTGGAGCATGCAGGTTGTTATCTTAGCTATGGATGCTGCACAGCTCGAGATGGTGTCAGTGGGAATGTTTGTTTGAATGACTGAAAAGCCTTGAAGCTGCCCAATGGGTGACCAGGGATTTTGCTGCAAACACTCAGCTGCTCTTTCGTCCACTGCTTTATTTATGTTTTTATGCTTGTGGTTCTTTGTTACACGTCTGTGAATTAAATTCTGAAATATTGCATCGTGTTTTATAAATATACAAATAAAATCAGAAATATTTTGTTATTGAATCTGTTTTGACTTAAAAAAGATAGGGATTTTCCCCCCTGCTTACTCCTGGCTTTTCGCCATCTCTGCAGTTCTTGTAAAGTATTCCTTTCAAATGCAAAAAACAGCTTTGTTTAGCGTCTGCACTGGAGAATATAAGCACAACTGTACATGTGTGCAGTCTTGAGGAAAGCAGGTGGACTGCTTTCCCGACTGACCTATTTCCCCCCTCCAACGTTCCCAAGGGAGGCTGCCGTTTTTTCCCTCACTGTCTTTCTCCTGAGGCCAAAGAAAGTGGAGGAGATGAATCAGAAAATGAGGAAAAGGGGAGTTGGATTCAGCTCTGTGGTTCTCAGAGGGAGATGGGTGAAATAAAATGAAACAGCAGCAGGGATGGTGAAGTGATTAAACTCCAAATCATCAGGAGGTCTGCTATTTAGATTGATAGAGTGATTTCAGCTGGACTCCTTTCCAGCTTTACTTGTATATATGATATTGTTTACACTAAAAGGAAGTCAAATGATCATTTTGTTCCAGGGCAAAAACACTGTATGTGAAGAAGTAAGGTGTATAATTATGCTTTATATGAGGACGCACCAATTAACCTGTATGGTGGACTTCTTAGAGCTATAATCCTCCACCCTCTTTCTTCTTCCTCACTTCACATCATTGCTGTTTTTCAGTATCCCCTTGTTTCTTCATCTCTCCTTTATCTATTCCTTCTCTCCTTCCTTTCTCTCTCTCCATTAGCAAGCACTCCAGACCAGTGGCAAGGCTTTAAATTGAGATATAAAGTGATTAGATGGTGGATGGATTTCTGGCTTTTTTTTCAATGGTGCATCATGCTTCTTTTTTACAGCTTCAGTATAAACTCTTTAAACCAGACTGCACACAGAGTAAGCAAAACCAAAATCTGACAGCCACAGAATTATGGATAAAGGAATTACCCTCTTATGATGCAGAACAGACAAGAGAAAAATCCCTGAAAAGACACTCCCATGCAGTAGCATTTAACAGATGGAGTGACTATATGTTGACTATCACATGACTATCTGCTGTGTCTGTGTGCAGGAGACCAGAGTGCTCTGAAGGAGACCAGCTTCACCTTACAGGAAGGAGCCAAATACAGGCTGAAGGTTTACTTCAAGGTGAGATGGTTTCATAAATTGCTGTAAAAATGCCAGCATACACTCACAGTGGCCATGAATGTCAGATCAGTTTGGGTTTTTTAGGGATTTCTTTTAAATGGGACATATTATGCAAATTGTACTTTTACATTCCTTTTTGTTTCCGTTTGGGTCTCTGCTGCCTCTATAAACATTCCAAACATGAATAAAAACCATCCATCCATTTTTTTTTGCAAGCTTTTGCTGTCAGATATCTTATTCTTCTGAAAAAGTGCCTTGCTGTGATGTCACAATGAGCATAATTTACATATAACTGCCCCTCTCCTATCAAACCCCACCCACCAATTCTAATTCCATGCCATTGTCATGTGTGACAAGATGGGTGGGCGTGGTCTTCAACCACTAATTTGCATAAAAGCGACAGAGCCCTCTAAACAGCTCATTCTGAAAGGGACTGAAATTGTCAAGAATTGAGCTGGTGAAATCATTTTTTGTGAGAGTCATTTTATCCAAAGAACTTCATTAACCCGTTTTGTACAGACCATACACCTATTATAATTTGTTTGAAAAGAGGCACAATATGGCCTCTTTAAATTATTCATTTTTTATACTTGACTTCAACTTAAATTATTATTCGCCTCACAAAATAGATGACATTGTGAGGAAAAGACACTGAGGAAATATGAAAGCAATTTCTCAAGACCACAGCCAGAAAGTTAGAGCTCAGTCCCAAATGAGTCCTCCAAACAGACAATGAACCTTAGCAGTTGACTTGAGCTCAACAAGGTCAAGGTTTTGGAACAAGTGGCCATCCCAAACCATTGATCTTGATCTCATAAAAATAATTTGTGGGGAGAGCTTGAAAAGGTGTGTGTGTGAGCAAAGCAGCAGGAATGGGCCAGAATTTCAACAATTTATTGTGGAAAGATACCCATAGTATTTCCCCCAAGTCATACAGTTTATAGATCTATTCTACCAAATGTGGAAAAAAGAAATGTAAGCTACCTACTTAATAATGGGGTATTAAATAATAAACCAATACAAAGTAAATTGTAGAGTGAAAGGAAAATTGTGCAAGGGTTTCAAAATTAAAAATCTGAAAGGGGTGGTGTGCATTTGTATTCAGCCCCTGGGATTAAAGATTTTGTAGTTTACAGAAGCACTTTTTCAGTGCACTTATAGCTGCAGGGTGTTTTTTGTTGTTCTTTTCAGTGGAGGCCTCTGCTTTGAAACTGTCCACAGATATCTATTTAAATAATGTGGCTGTAAAGATGAAACCAGAGTTTATGCGTGTGTTTACTGGGAGTGCTCAGAGCAGGTGGGACATCAGGCGATTTTTTAAAAAGTAGCTCAAAGAGAAACGGTGATGTGGGGACCCCTGCTGGAAAAATTAAATCACAGCCTCTGACTAAAAATCTTCGAGAATGTGATGTTCTGAATTTTACAAACCCTTATTTAGACGCCAGTTTGCAAGGGGAGAAAATCTATTAGGAAAGAAAAAAATAACTGTGAGATTTGAGCTCATGAAGAACATGTAAATCTGTGTTTTTCTGACAGGTGAACAGAGATATTGTGTCTGGCTTTAAGTATCGTCAAGTGACCTACAAGAAAGGAGTAAAAAGTAGGTTAATGTTGGTTTAGTTATATATGGCAAATACATTCTGATCTTTTTTCATGTTTAACTTAACTCATACATTTTGTGTTTGTCTCACAGAGAACACTGTAGTCTGCATGATGGGAAGCTATGGCCCACGAGCAGAGGAGCAGGAGTTCCTGTGTCCAGCTGATGAGGCGCCTAAGGGGATGATGACCCGAGGTCAATATGTGGTCAAGTCCTGTTTCACCGATGACGATAAGAATGTCTACCTATCTTGGGAATGGATCCTCAACATCAGCAAAGATGGGAATTAACTGGGAGTGTGAGGAAAATGATGCTGATGTTTTTCCCTTCTTCCATCCCTGTCTTTTTTTATCATATCCTACCACTCTGTAACCTTCTTGATCTCTATAATTGCACTCACCTAGATAAGAACTTCTGTTTACAGTACTCCCACTTTCTTTAAATTTTTTTCTTTTCTAGGGTTTCTCCATCAATCCTAATGTGGTCTACGCTTTTTAATACTAGATTTTTGCTCCTTTCTGCCTTATCTTGTCATGTGGCCTATCACAGAAAGTCATTTTGGTCAGTTTTAAGCACATAATGAAACATGGCAGGAGGATATGTACTATGGAATGATGTAAAACTACAGATACTGCTGTCTGCAAGATCTATTCGTTCTGATTTACTGAATGATTTTTTTAGTTTTTTGACACTCAAGATAGTGCAAAACACTGACAGGAAGGCTAACACACTGTTTAAAAGAGGAGAGCTGATCTAACTAAACCCTCTTAGACACCAAGGAAGAAGTCTGGACAATAATGAGTGTCATGAAAACCCAGCTTTGGATCCTGGGACACAGTTAATGAATTCAGTGAAACTTTCACCTCAGATAATAACATTGCCCCTGGTGCCAAAAACAAACGAGTGCACACAACGAATGCAGGAAAAGAAGTGCTCCTTACAGCTGTTAATTGCTTTGTGAATCATTGACCCTTTTACATTTATATACCTTGAACTGCAGCAAAAAAGGAGCTACAGTGATATTTCCTGTGATCACGTTTCTTCATATGTGTACATAGTGTTTTTCGATAGGGTTTAAATGGCGTGTTGAGGGTTAGGGTCAGAAGAAAAATCTTTTATTTATTTTTGCTTGACTCCATGTATTTGTGCTGTAAAATAATAATGTCCAAATCTTTTCAGGAAGTTAAATAAGTCAAACTGAAGTCAAGGTTTATTTCTGTAGCACACTTAAAAGCAATTAGTTTTGACCAAACTGCTGTAGAAGTTCTGAAATATCCTCACTGACAACAAAAGTTAAGCACCTGAAAGAAAATTGTCTGACTTGGATGAAATAGTGCAAAAAGACATTTTAAAAATGTTTTTATAACACACCTTTTATGGCAAACAAAAATTTAAATCAGTGGGAAAAAATTAATTGCAATATTCAAGTTGGCTATTTTGTAAGAGATAAAATCATGATAGAACCCGAGATTGGACATGGCCATCTGACATAAAACCTGAGTCTAGGTGTATTCTAAGGGTACTGATGGAAGATTTATCTTAAGCAGATACTAATAGTTTTCATACCTATGGTGTAGTTTGGCCTGGAGCTCAAACAATGTTTTTAATCTTCATCAGTCTGGTGAAAAATGTCCCCTAACTTTTTATTTTGTTCCATGCACTTCATGTACGTTCTGAAACTTAGAAACCTCATGAGGGTTAAAAGAAATAAATATGACAAATATTTTTTGGTTTGCCAGGTGCAGGGACACCTGGAGCAGGCACAGAAGGGCATAAGTGGTGGTATCCCCACTTATGCCCTACTCGAACTCTGTTTGGAAAATGACATGTGATTTTCAAAATGTTTTAGGTTTTTCCACTGGATTTTATTTCAGACTTTCAGAGTAAAGGGGGTAAAATACTAATACATTCACACTCAAAAACTTGAGAAGGTTCAAGAGGTATGAATAGTCTTGTGACACATAGTCAATGCACCAAGTGTTAAGAACCTTATGGCTTCTATTCCCATCCTACAAACGCAGGTATTAAACTATTTCTACCTTCTTATGTCTTCTAACACTGTGCAGCTGGACTACAGGTTTACCATCCAAGACATATGCTGCCATTCACACCTGAGCAAATACAGCTGTGTTTAAATGCACTTTATTGACCTTTCAACTCTTCCTGACTTAGTAGCTTACTGACTTTCCCACTACTCTGGGATTCTAAACTTTTGTTGTCAAACGAATAAGACTAAAAAGAACATTATTTTTGAACCAAAATGCTGAATTGCAGTTAAAAGGGCAAATATCATATTTTAGAACCAGAAAACCGAAAAATTGGCCTTACAATTGTCTTTCAAAGCAAATAAGTAATCACACTTTTATGATAGGAAAAGAGCCTAGAGCAGTTAGCTCTGCTAGAGAGTCGACAGCCAGACCGCTAAGGCGGCCACTGGTTTTGTTTGTGAGCATACAGTTTATCAGAAAATGTGTGGAGAACAGTGAGACTTGCACAATGACTGCATGGCTCAGTGAAGTAAAGTGGATTGTTTTGTGACACACTTGTTGGTAGAAACGGGCTAACGAATGCCTGAGCATGTCAGAGAAACAATCCTGGTCACAAGAGAAGCAGATATGCCATCTATCTGAATGCTGCAAATATTGTTATGTTTCCAATTACACTGTTTTGTCACAATAAGTCATTAACCACAGTAGTAAATTACAGGCAGACTGAACTTGTGACAGAGTGCTTTTAAATCCCTACATAGGGTGCCTATTTTGCTAAGTCTCCAAGGTGCTGCACTCAGACAACCTTTATTTTGATTTGCTCCTCCTGACTTGATAAATTGCCATATGAATCTTCACTTTATGAAGTGAATTGGAGCCTTCTCATCACTATGTTTGTTTAGTGTGGAGATTGTGTTATGTGAAATAATGCCAGCAATCAGCGTTCCAAACATGGTGTCATCATTTTCTGGCAACTTTCGGCTACCTAGTGCTTGCTTTTCTTTCACACCTTTTCACATATTTCTCAATTTCAGACATGAAAAGGAATATAAGTAGCATGAGCTATAAGTCTTAACGCAATTGAAGAGGAAAAGTTGTAAAAATGATGATATATGCCTTGTAACTGCTGTTTATAATTTTTGGTCTTCTTCAAGAAGATCAATAGATTCTTTATAAAATTATCTTTGAGTCATTTTCATTCCATTTTATTTCATTTTTGTGGCACTTTTTGAAAGAGCACACAGGTGAAAACCTGTACCTGAACTGTGCATACTGTAGAAAGAAAAGCATGTAGGTCCTTTGATACTATTCACATTTAAAAAATCAGAACCAAATCCTCTTTCCCTGGTAGATTTCATGAGCGTGAGATGTAAATAGTTTTTATTTGAGGCTGTGAGATCTTTGGAGTTCAGAGAATTCCTCATGGGGATACATGGATATCTCGTAGAAAATGCGAAATAATACTACTGTGCTGTGTTTGAGTATGCTGTTGTCATTGTAGGTGAACATATTTGAACTTGCTGATTAATGACGCTCCATTTGAGTGAACTGTTGTGGTTCGAGACTATTTGTAAATGTTGGCTTGTTGGGTTTTGCATGATTTAGCGAGAATCTTTATTTCCTTTTTTTATATAATGCTCTTAAATAACTTAATGTCACACAAAAATTAAGAAGGAAAATGACCAGCACATTTGTCATGATGTCAGCGCCTGCTAAATAAAGCAGGTATAGTTGGTACAAGGTTAGTTTGATAAACACAGAAACTCTTTGTATCTCTTGCCTCCTGCAACTAACAACCAAGTGCTGCATCTTCAAATATTGCTGTCAAGTTCTAGTATAATGTATTGTTTAATAAAGGTAATTTCAAACAGCTGCTAAGATGTCTTTTAAACGTTTTCTTTTAAATGATGTATGGATTCCTAGGGGTTCAACCACTGAGGCTCAGAACTCAGTTGCTTTGCAGCATGTGGAAGAGAATTGACGCCTAGTGGAAGCTTCCCATGGACTTAAGCACAGTACATTCACCACCACTCAGAAATAAAACTCACTGCTTCTTAACAATTTGTGGCACTGTGGGTAAAGTCAACATATTTTGGCTTATACTTTCAAAAGGTTGAAAACCTTGGTATAAAATCCGTGGATGACCCTGCATTAGATAGGTTAGACCACATGCACCCCTCCACCCCACACCATCATTTCTGTTTTCATCACCGCTGGAATGGTCCAGAAATTTCCAAATCATACTTGGAGATGGAGCTGAATAAAGATGTCAGATTTCTGAAATCTAAAAAAAATAAATAAAATCAAATAAAAAAAGAGTAAGAAACCTAAAATTCATTTCCATATTTGGCACAAAACACTAGGGAGCACTGCAGTGTGGAAAGGTTTGTTTTGCAAAAACCACTGAAACGATTCGCAGCAAAATGCATATTCACAGTGATGCACCACGGCAGTTTCCTAATCCATGGCCAAAGTGGGTGAGGCATTCAAACACCAGAAAAATCTGACATTTAAATAGAAAAAAATATATTAACTATTTGACTAAATGAGCTCAGATATGCTAGATGCATGCCTTATGTTAAACTGGATATTTAATATGCTGCACCATAGATGCTGTCTTGAAGTCCTTTACTTATTCAGGAGTCTGTAGTTTAAGCACTTCAGCTTAAAAATGTTGGTTTATTTTTGTTGTTTTTTCTTATTTTATTCCCCTTATGAAATCACAAAACAAGCATAGAATTCAGTGGAGGATGAAACAACAACATATATAGACACACAGAGAGAAAACATGTTACATTGCATTCATAGGAAGAGAAAGAAAATCACAAAAATGACAAATCTGCTAAGGGGTTCTAACAAATAAAAGCATCTGCAACAACTTGCTGTGCCCATGCTTAATATAAAACATGGTTGAAGAACATTGTTGGTGCATCTAATGCATTCAGTCATTTTTTGTTCACATTTTCTTGCATTTATTGGGAATCTGTGGTACCTAAATCCAAAGCTCTGCTGTTCTAGTCTGACGGTCCTCACATTTTCTCATAGTGTCCAGTGAGTTTACAGTGGATCAAAATGCATGAGTTTACATCCAGAACCAAAAATAAATCACATTTAAAAAAATTTTTAATAAGTCTAATTTAGTAAAATGGCAGCATGCAGGTGCTAAATGGGTTGTAAAATGGTAAAAGATCAAAACGACATGCTCTATACAAATGGTGTTGTCGACCCTATATAAAAATGTGATTCAGTGGCCATAACATCGTATCTTTAGGTAATTTTATTTAGTCATGTTTCCTTTATGCAATATTTCCTGAATGCAAAACCAGAGGTAGAAGACTTTCATAGACAAAATTGAACAGAATTCTCTTGCAAGTTTAAAATAATCTCCCATTTTATATTTTCATTCTATTGGAAGGTGAACTGTTTCTACTTTTTCAAAAACGTCATCCTCTTTTTCAGCTCTGGAAAAGCTAAAATATGGTTTATACTTTCATTACATGACAGCAAGCTGACAAACAGGACTTTCTCTGTAAAAACATACTTGATCCAGGAGATGGTCACACCATAACAAAGCAGCCTGCATTTATCCTCTGACAAACAATGTGTCTTTGTCCATCATTGTAGCTCATTTCAGAGCCGCAACAGTAGTGTTGTTGCCACTGAGAGCCTGCTCCAGCAGGGCTCGCTGGGCTGCGGCAGGGAGATACAGGAAGGAGTAGAGGAGTGCCAACAGCAACAATGCCAGCAGCAGAGGGAGGCCCCAGTCCGATATCATGATGGGCTCATCACAACGAGCCTGCAGGAATGACTTAGGCATAATGAAGCGTTACAAAAGCATGCCTTAGCAACGTTGCATCAAAGAAATGTAATCCAGCAAGTCCTGAATCCAAAGAGTGAAGCAAAAATGAAGTATGTTGGTTTTGCAAACAAAGACTATGCAACATCAGCAGTATCCTGGTCTTTCTTTAGACATTAAACAAACAAAAACAGAGAAAACCTCACAAAAGAAAGTTATTCCAGTTCCAGTTGATAAATGAGATTTACAGAACTTAAATATCCCATTCAGGACTGAGGTGGAAATCTATATCCTCTGTAAGTGGATTAAAACTGTATGGTGCATCTGTCCTTCAGTATCGTCTGTCATCTTCTCTTCTATGTCTAATGTCTAGTTGAAACTTTAAAGATTTCCAGTAATGACAAAGGCCTGCTGAGTCACATGCATCTCTATTGCCATTGGTGCAAAGCTTTGCTGTTGGTGCATCCCCCAGATCAACACGCCAATGAAACATTATGCAACAACAGACAAAACACCAATGGCAAAGAATTCAATTCAGAATAATTTACACACACAAACACAAATGGAACCAAATTGAGTTATGAAACCGGGCTTATATAATAACTGTTTATCATCTTAGCTGGAGAACAGACCTTTACCTGCAGCATAATGGGCTTAACTGCAGGTGATATTCTCTGATGATTCAGAACAGTCTGCCATGAGCTTTGGACCATGTGAGGTCATCGCTTGACATTGGAACGATGCTTTTCCAGAGAGCTTATGTAAAAAACACATATGGAGTTTAGTGCAAACAGTCCCAACTGTCTGCAGATTATTTCCAGGTGTTTAATCTCTTGTGAGGTCATTCACACTATGAGATCATAGGAGCTCTGTTTATCCTCTCTGTAGACGACCACCTACAGAGAATTAACCAAAAGGTCATGCTCATCTGTGAAAATTATAAGATTGATTTACTGAATCCTAAAATGATGGAAGAACTCATCAACAAAATGTACAGCATGACCTTAAACCAATAAATGACCAGACCAAGCACACAAACAACATACTCTGCTACACTAACATGTTCACAGAAGGGGTTACTGACCACTGATTTCACTGACCATTTGCTGGTTTTTGTGATCCATGACAGTGGCTGTAAAAAAAAAGAGCTTTCTCAATTACTTATAGTAAAAAATTAATAAGAAACACTAATGCTTTGGGAACTGATTTACAAACACAAAAGTGAAAAACCCTTTATAAACAACATTACATTAACATGGAATATAACACTTTCCAAGAAATATTTAAGACTTGAATAGACAAAAACTGCCCAATGATCCAAAGTAACAATTGTCAATGGTGAGGTCAATTGCTGTATTTCTTTTTTTGGAAACGCGGGACCACATTTAGCAGAAAAGAACAACAAAATTCGAATAAACGAAGGGAGATAATGGAAGTGTGACCAGATATTTTTTGCATTGTGCTGGTTATAAGTGAAGGATTCGCCTTGACACAGTTTATCTTTGGAGGTGGAAGGTTTCTCAGTTTATTCTCTACTAACTAATGAGAATAGTAAACAGAAAAACAATCACATTATGGGCTGCCCACCCCAAGTCCTACACAAAGTCCCTGTTGCTTTACAGTCATAAATTCATTCAAATATTTACAGTTTGGAGTAAATATATAAATAAACAATTAGTAATTAATTTATAAATAATTGGACATCTTTTAAAGAAAAATTAACAGTACCCGGACAAGACTACAAATGGGGAGCCTCAGCCAGGGAATACAAACAATATAACCAAATACTACCAGCATAGAAGAAATAAAGAGGAGGGGCTTACAATCTTAAAGTCACATGCTTATATAATCACAGTGGTTCCCCAGCGTTTACAGTCAGGTTACAGAGGGCTGCATTGTATATTATTCTAATTTCATGTCAAAGCAATTCAAATCAAAACTTTATTTATAAAGCGCTTTTCATACAAGAAGTTGCATCACAGTGTGCTTTACAGATTAAAATACCCCCACATAAAACCACCTTCCCTTCCCTCCCCCACAGATTTAAAAGCATGGTCACAGTTATACCCCCCTCCCCCCAACCCATCTCCCATGCACACACACAGTTAAAAGAAAAAGTTAAAAGGACATTGGGCCGAGTGTAGATGAACCATGCAAGGAAACGCCATCAGAGGAGCCATCTGCCCCGGCAGCAGTAGATTAACAGCAGCAGCCGAGGCACCGACACAGGGCACCCAGTGGAGGCAAGGCCAAGACCCCCACCTCCACCCAAGCTCCACCTGGAGAGCACCCAGGCAGCTACGGCCGACCACCGCTCCCGGGGCAGAGGGCTCCCACAGAGGAAACACTGGAACGGGGATTAAGATACATTAAAGTATAAAAAGAAACAGTAAATTAATGTGCTAAGATTAAATAGTAAAACTGATAAAAATATAATCATATAAAACATCCAGAGCAATTAAACAAAAAGTGATAAATAATAATCAGTTAAAAGCTAGGCTAAAAAGGTGAGTCTTGAGCCTGTTCTTAAAAACATGAACGTTCTCTGAGGCCCTGAGGTCCTCTGGCAGCCTGTTCCAGAGGTGAGGGCCATAAAACTGGAAAGACGCCTCGCCATGCGTGTGTGTCCTGACTTTTGGGGTGACAAGGAGAGGCGGCCAGAGGAGCGCAGAGACCGCGAAGATTTATATGGTAAAAGCAGTTCAGAGAGATAAGAAGGCCCAAGACCATTAAGACACTTAAAAACCATTAAAAGAACCTTAAAGTCGATCCTGAAATGTACGGGGAGCCAATGCAATGATTTTAAGACAGGTGTAATGTGCTCCCGCCTCCTGGTCTTCGCCAGGACACGTGCTGCTGAATTTTGTAGTAGTTGGAAACCTGAAATACTCTTTTTGGGAAGACCAGAAAGCAGGGCATTACAGTAATCAATTCTACTGGAGATAAAAGCATGCATCAGTGTCTCTGTATTGGCCCGAGAGAGAATGGGGCGGACTCTGGCGATGTTCTTTAGTTGATAAAAACCTATTTTAGTGATATTTTTTATGTGAGGAATAAAAGTCAGCTCAGAGTCAAAAATCACGCCCAGGTTCTTCACTTGTAAAGAGGGATTAAAAGACAGTGATTGTAGTTTTGGTAAAAGTTTCTCTCTCTGAGCCTCAGGACCGATGACTAAAACTTCAGTTGAATCAAAGCATACCACAAAAATAGTTGGCAAGTGTAAAATTAAACCCTCTATTGATTTTAACGGATTCAGTGTGATGCCAGTAAAGAAAGTCACTGATCTTAGTGCAAACCCATTGACCTACATTTCACATTTGACATTTCCACACAATGTCATCCCACTGCCTATGAGACTGGGGACAAACGTCATTTCATCATCTATTGGCCAGTAGCATTACTTTTTTGAATTTCCATAGTATTCACACAGAAGTTAGACAATGGTATTATAAAGTATGAATTAACAGTCACTAGATTTTCAGAAGAAATAGATCTATTTTAAGAAATAATTTGACACAAGACATCATGACACATTATTTAAGAAAATGGGACTTAGCAAAATAAAAGCGAAACAAAGTAAAAGCAAAAATACAAAAATAATTTAAGTGACCATTAGTTTTTTTTTACTTTTACACTGTTTCACATTTATTTCTGATAGTTACTCTGACCGTTTTGCTTGTTTGGTATTGAGTTTTAAAAAGAAAGATCTTTAGTGACACATTGCCTTCAAACTCTATTCCTTGTGTAAATAATCATCTGCGTTTATACCTCCCGATGCAAACAACGACAGTTTAAATGTTCCCAAAAGAGTGATTACATAAATTCTCATTTGGATTGATGTTCAACAAAGTGCTGTGCAACAGAAAGTGCAATAATGTTTGGCTCACATAACCATTAATAATTATGATTACTAACTTAATAATAATTTCATAATTGATGAAGTTTTGGACTGTTTTGTTAAACAATTCAGGGCACCACCTTCGTCTTAAAGAGCAGGTTGCAGGTTAGAGCGCCCTTCTAACCACTGTTTAGAGAAATAGATTAGGAATTGCTTCTAAATAGAAATGTACTCATAAATAAATTATTTTTGGCTTTTGGAGTTGTTTTCGTGTGAAAATTTAAAATCCGCCAGACCTGAAGTGACGTAGCCAGAGGGAGACCTGTCAGTTCGATCAAGAGAAAGCTATGGATTTTCATATCGACACAGAAGAAACATTAAATGTTTACAACTACACAAATGATGGACCATAACCATGCAGCAATGACCCAGCTGCATGCAATCAGCAGATTTGGTAAAAAATAGCAGCTTTAGCGTTCAATACACATCAAACCAAGTCTATGAAACGACATCTAAATCGTTCTAACTTTAGGAGCGTTTCTACTATCAGAACTTTAGGGTAATTTCACCGGAAGTTCAGGATATGCGCATGTCTCCACTACACAGGGCTGTTTTTGGAGCCATTTCAGGAAACAATGGAGTATGTCCTTGGGAATGGCTCAGTAGAGTCGCTGGACGAGAGCTGTGGTTAAGTCCTGCTGTTAAGTTGTAATTCAGAGGGAAATGAGCAGATGTCGCCAAACAACTGACTTTGTAAAATAAGAAGAGTTGCTGGAGAAGCAGTTTATAAAAACAGCAAACAGAAAACTGCAAACTGGCTGGTGCGCATACCCAGGTTCTCATTAACCTAGCGGTTCTGTTTGCTAGATTGCAAAACGGGGCAAAACTGCGAATTGACTTCAGAGATCAGCTTCTGCCATCTTCTTTAATAACTAGACTGATCGCAGTAAGCCCATTAATAGAACACTCCCGGATGCACGGACAAGAGGTTCAAAAGCTATACTACTTTCATGATGTCATCATCCAGCGATGTAACTACTAGGAATGCTGGGTGATGCAGTCTGTTCAGTCTGTTTTCAGGAAAAATGAATCCCAACAAAAGACACCGAGATAATCTACTGCAGGTAAGACACTGACTACCTATAATATTTTAATTACAAAATATTTAAAATACAAATTAATAAACTTTAAAAATCCCAAAGAATGACTTTAATATGTTATCCCTTTGGTAGAAGAAAATGCCTGCTGATAGGATTCCCCCGGAGTAGCTGGGGAAAGGGAAGTCTGAGTCTCTTGGCTTTGGTCGCTGCCTCCGCAACCTGAACACGGCTTAAGTGGAAGATGATGGATGGATGGATGGCCTGAAATATTTGATGGAAGTTCTTCTTCTGTTCTTCCTTTGCATGCTTGAGGATAATTTCAATGTGTTTAATTGAAATTTGAGGGTTAAGAACTTTGCAGAAATGCTTATTATGAAGAATGAATGTTCATAATAAAGTCTAAATACTATTTTTATGGATAGTGATTATAAAGAAAAAAACGTGAGAATTTAGGATAAAACAATATTTATCCATTATTTTTTAGCTATTTTTTTTTATTATTTTTAGTAAACATACTAAACCTTTTTACTGTATTCATAACTGGACGGTTGTAGCGCTCCACACCTGAGGGGGGCGACATAATCCCAATTGACTAACCAAAATGAGAAAAGAAGAGCACGCGCCTGCGCATAAGTGGTATTTGAGACGTGATTATGTTTACATATTTTTCAGAAATACGCTACTTACGTTTAGCTTCATTAGAGCGCAAGGTAAATTATTATTTTAAGCGATGTAAGAATGTATTTGCTTGTCGGGAGAATGTCCCTGTTGGACATGCTTAGCTGTAAATTGTTTAAGCTTATAAAGGTGACACAAATTTAGTTGAGTTAATTAGTGTTGATATGGACTAGTAAAGGCAAAGTGCAGTCAGCGAATCCACACGTGGCATTAACTGTTTAATAGACCTGTAATGACTTGTTACATGTTTGCTCCTTTGTGCCAGAAGTCCCGATCCAGTCTGCGGGGTCGGCTTGATTGACAGCTGCGCAGGATGAGCTCAGGGCCGGCCAGCATTGAGAGCCTGCGTGTGCTGTACCAGAGCGAGGACTACATCGTGGTGGACAAACACTGGGACATCCGTATAGACAGCAAGATGTGGTATGAAAAGCAGACAGTGCAGATGCAGCTTCAGCATCACTTCCCCCATCTGGCAGACCCCAGCACGTACTATGGGTTCAGGTCGGTAGCCGCATCTTTCTTTAGGCTTCACAAACAGTCGTAGTTGCATTTTGTTTTGTTTTTTTTACCTTCCTTCCAACAGGTTTTGTCACCAGTTGGATTTTTCCACCAGCGGAGCTCTTTGTGTCGCTCTCAACAAAGCGGCTGCTGGTAGGGCTTACCGCTGCTTTAAGGACCGCACCGTCACTAAAGCCTACCTGTCTCTGGTATGGAATAAAAACACAAGCATGCCGGATGTATATATGACCATGTGTTGCAGCATTTGCATAACAAACCCACCCCGCTAACAAATATATAGATGCTGAAAAACGGCTTAATAAAACAGATCCTGTCCCGACAGAGTTTTTGAAAGTCTAGAAATACAGGTCCTACTCAAAAAAATTGCATATTGTGATAAAGGTCATTCTTTTCCGTAATGATAAAAATTCAACTTTCATATATTTTAGATTCTTTGCACACCAACTGAATTATTTCAGGTCTTTTACTGTTTTAAAACTGATGTTTTGGCATACAGCTCATGAAAACCCAAAATTCCTATCTCAAAAAATTAGCATATTTCATCTGACCAATAAAAGAAAAGTGTTTTTAATATAAAAAAAAGTCAGTCTTCAAATAATTATGTTCAGTTATGAACTCAATACTTGGTCGGGAATCCTTTTGCAGAAATGACTGCTTCAATGCGGCGTGGCATGGAGGCAATCAGCCTGTGGCACTGCTGAGGTGTTATGGAGGCCCAGGATGCTTCGATAGCGGCCTTAAGCTCATCCAGAGTGTTGGCTCTTGCGTCTCTCAACTTCCTCTTCACAATATCCCACAGATTCTCTATGGGGTTCAGGTCAGGAGAGTTGGCAGGCCAATTGAGCACAGTAATACCATGGTCAGTAAACCATTTACCAGTGGTTTTGGCACTGTGAGCAGGTGCCAGGTCGTGCTGAAAAATGAAATCTTCATCTCCATAAAGCTTTTCAGCAGATGGAAGCATGAAGTGCTCCAAAATCTCCTGATAGCTAGCTGCATTGACCCTGCCCTTGATAAAACACAGTGGACCAACACCAGCAGCTGACATGGCACCCCAGACCATCACTGACTCTGGGTACTTGACACTGGAGTTCAGGCATTTTGGCATTTCCTTCTTCCCAGTCTACCTCCAGACTCTGGCACCTTGATTTCCGAATGACATGCAAAATTTGCTTTCATCCGAAAAAAGTACTTTGGACCACTGAGCAACAGTCCAGTGCTGCTTCTCTGTAGCCCAGGTCAGGCGCTTCTGCCGCTGTTTCTGGTTCAAAAGTGGTTTGACCTGGGGAATGCGGCACCTGTAGCCCATTTCCTGCACACGCCTGTGCACGGTGGCTCTGGATGTTTCTACTCCAGACTCAGTCCACTGCTTCCGCAGGTCCCCCAAGGTCTGGAATCGGTCCTTCTCCACAATCTTCCTCAGGGTCCGGTCACCTCTTCTCGTTGTGCAGCGTTTTCTGCCACACTTTTTCCTTCCCACAGACTTCCCACTGAGGTGCCTTGATACAGCACTCTGGGAACAGCCTGTTCATTCAGAAATTTCTTTCTGTGTCTTACCCTCTTGCTTGAGGGTGTCAATGATGGCCTTCTGGGCAGCAGTCAGGTCGGCAGTCTTACCCATGATTGTGGTTTTGAGTAATGAATCAGGCTGGGAGTTTTTAAAAGCCTCAGGAATCTTTTGCAGGTGTTTAGAGTTAATTAGTTGATTCAGATGATTAGGTTAATAGCTCGTTTAGAGAACCTTTTCATGATATGCTAATTTTTTGAGATAGGAATTTTGGGTTTTCATGAGCTGTATGCCAAAATCATCAGTTTTAAAACATTAAAAGACCTGAAATATTTCAGTTGGTGTGCAATGAATCTAAAATATATGAAAGTTGAATTTTTATCATTACATTATGGAAAAGAATTAACTTTATCACAATATGCTAATTTTTTGAGAAGGACCTGTATATGGTAAAGAAAACTGAGTAGACTATGGAAACAATTTTAAGTTTCCAAACACCGCTCTTTTAGTGACTCCATCATCAGAAAATCTGAGTCTGGAATATTGAAAATTAAAAATATGAAGGAGCCCTGAAAGGTAGATGTACCAGTGTTCTTTTGATTACGAAAATTAGTATTTTAACAAAGAGACCAACATCTGGACCCTTTTAAAAAGGTCACTAGCTTTCACTAAGCCTGATAATGCAGGAGCTAGTCCTTCCTGGATTGTAAAGGGTAATTGAGTTCTAATTTTCACCAACAGTTGTCGGATAAAAAGCAAATTCAGCATAATTAAAGATGCCACCTCCTCTCATCAAAATGGCTGTTGAGTTTTAATCCCCAAAAAGTTAGTAGACATATAATATTTAGACACAAATGACAAAAAAAAGAGGATCCTACAGATAATGTTTTAATATATGATCTAAAACTTCTTGAACAATCATGGTTGCATTTTCAACTCCGACCGCTATGATGGAGCACAGGCCTGTAACCGCTAACACAACTCTTTGTAAACGTTGCTGTCTGCTGCTCCATTCCATTTGTCTCAGTTTCATTTCCATCCCAGCTTCGTGGGTGGGTGGAAAAGGAGACACAAACTCTGGACTTTGCCATTGGCAAGAACTCCATGGAGGGAAAAACACATATGATGTGCATCGAAGGAGCTGAAGGTGCAGGAGCCTGATTTGGTTTGAAATCAGCTTGCAGTGTTTGAAATCGGACAATTAATTGTGTTACATGAAAGTATCCAAGGTGTTAAATATGAAAGTAACCATAGCAACTCGCTTTAAACGGTTTACAGCATTTTCTCGTGTTCATTTACAGGTTGTGAGAATCCAAAGCCCTGCCAAACTGAGCTGATAGTGTTGGAGTATGGGATGTATGACAGAGACCCGGCCACCAAGGTGCTGCTGCAGCCACTCACTGGTACCGGATCTCATTTCTTTTCTTTTTTTTCTTTTTTTTTATAAAGCTTTACAAAAGTATTCCTACCTCTTGAACCTTTTTACATTTTTTTTGTAAATTTGCAACAAATCAGTGTATTTTATTGGGCTTTTATGTGATAGACCAACACAAAGTAGTGTATAGTTCTGAAGTGAAATTAAAATGTAACACTGTTTTCAAATCTAAAAAGTGTGTTTTGCATGTTTCAGTTTCTTTGATTTTGATTTTGGGAAACTGAATACAAAGCGTGCCATGGTTGTTGTTTTTTTTGGGGGGGGTAAAATGTTTAAAAGGTTCACAATTTTGCACAAATTTGTTTTGTTTATTGCATACAATCCCAATTAAAATGCATAGAAGTTTGTGGTTCTAATGAGACAAAAGTGAAACACCTTATGTGGATTAAATGCAAACTAAGTCGTTGAAGTTTGCGAAAGCACCCATCGAACTAGTTTCCCCTGTGAGGCCATCAGGGTTGCGACAGAAAATGTTTACCTTTGCATACCTCAAGTATTTCTGGAAAATTCTGTAGAACAGGTGTAAAAGAAGCCTTCTCTCTGACTGTTTGGTAAATGATCATTGTTTTTTCAGGTCGAACCCACCAGTTAAGGGTCCACTGCAGCGCCATCGGCCACCCCATCGTCGGAGACTTCACCTACAGCTTGGGAGCAGATGACGCTCCGTATCGAATGATGCTGCACGCCTACCTCCTCCACATTCCCCTGGAGCCTCAGCACCTTCTCGTCACTGCCGGAGACCCGTTCCTCCCAGCAGTCGATCACAAATGGGTCCCGCAGCGCTCACTACGGACACTGGAGGCCACTGTTGAGGCCATTTTTGAGCAGAGAAAAACTAAAGAGAAGGAACAAGAGGTGGCGAGAAGGGAGGATGAGAAGAGAAAACGAAGTAAGCAACGAAGGACGGAGGAGGAAAGCGAGGAGCAGAGGAGGGTTTGCCAAGAGTGGCTAAGTGAATGGGCCGGAGACTGATGGGTTGTTTTGTCTTAATTTATTTTAGGTGTTCACACAATAAAAGCATGTTGAGCATGCTTGAAAAAACGATGGACCACCCACATTGCATAGAGGGGCATGAAAATGGAATGACTGTCGTAAAAAGGCATGTTACGGGTATTTTATGCTGCACTTAAAATAATAATTCTTGAATCTTCGTCAGGTGACCCATTAAGTCACAGTAACTTATTTACCTCACTGCAGCTAAAAATGAAGTGCCTTGTCTCGTGATCACAACTTCCCTTTTTTAAGAGGTTTTTATTTCACTTTTTTTTTTCTTCAATGATTTTAAAAAAAAGACTCCTTTCATGTAGATACAATTTGTCTGCTGCTCCAGCCAGGCAGGTTTAAAGCCATAGAAGATTCCTTAGCTGACGTTTGTTGTAATGTATGTTGTGTAGTAAATCCCAATTAAAAATCTACTGTCTGCATCTTTGGTGTTAAATATCCTGTGTGTAATAAAATGTTGTTCCTCTTCTCCTGTTTTTGGTTGGTCTAATGTTTGACCTGAAACCTGCGTCATGAATAAATTTAGACTAAGGATACCAGCATCTCTACAGTTTCTTGGCAGGAGCTGCACAAAAAAACAAGATGGAAGACTTCTCTTTTTGGATTTAGCTAATTTCATTCACAGTATAAAGTATTTACCTCATAGGAAGATGTCCAAACAAATATTTAAATACTGTACTCAATCAAAAATACCTAAAAATGTTTTGGATAAGTTGCTGATGTGGTTTACATGAAAGCACTTGTAATTTCAGGCTGTTTTGATTTCAGTTTATTTACTGTCAATTCACCAGAAATATTATCTCAATACACTTTACAAGTCAACCAAGTCTGGTTTGTAAACAGTTACATCAATCTAGTTTGTTCCAGTAAAATCCAGTCATATAGTCAGATCCACTTACATACAGCCCCTGTCCAATCCTAGTTATCATACGTTGCAGTCCAAAACATTTGATTATTAGTGCCAAGAGGTAGTGGGTTGTCCATCTAATGAAGCCCAGCTAATTGCATTAAGTTGACTTTGCAACAATCCCTAATCCCGAGCAAGCATGGGGCAGCGGAGAAGAGGAACTACTCTTTTAAAATGATAATGACAGAATCAAACAGCTAGTTATATTTTCTATGATGAAAAAATAGAAAACCCCTTGCTATGATTGCTTGGTCAATAGCTCTGTACAGGAGGGAAATACGACTGGGTTTGAATAATCTCTTTGATGTTAGAATGTGACGCTGTGATGAATTTTATGACACAGATGAATCGCAACTGGATTTTAAACCTAGACACACACTAGACACAGACACACACCTACAGTTTATTAAGCAGACCACCGGTTTCAACACAAGCTTTGTTTCTCTGATGTAACTGTCTGTTGAGCTCGTTGCATATTATGATCAAGTAAACATACAGTAAACACCATAAATTGTCACTGAAAGTACTTTTTACCTTGTTTGTTCAAAGAGATATATTCACATTACCTTCTGTAAGTATTGGTATCATTTAAAAAAAGTAGAACTAAGAAAAGTGTTTCCTCCGTTTCATTTTAGTCTTTAAAATACTATTGCCCATACCGTTATATTTTTGTCTGTCTGATGACGTTTTGAAAAATATTAGATCAGATGTTACTCAGTACTCAAGCACCCTTTTTACAAAATAATTTTTTTACTCATACCTGAGTAATTTCTTGGACGGCTGCTCTTTACTTTTACTTTTGTAAAAAAAAAAAAAAAAAAAGCTTCAATAGTGCTACTCTTACTTGAATACAGATTATGGGTACCCCACCCACCTCTGCTGAACAATAACATTGAGGGTAATTAAAACGTTTAGTAACGCGATGGAATTTTACGTCGTGTCTGAAACTACACTACCCATAATTCCGTTCTGCGAGTCCCAGTTTCGAGGAAGTGTGGTGGAAAGAGCTGAGCCGTGGATAACTGAGTGGGTTGACAGCTGTTTAGCGGTAAAACAGAAGAAGTTTATCATCAGTTGAGCAGCTTGGACTGAGCCGAAAATGACCTCCGAGGTTTTCTCCTATGAGAGTTTGGTTCATGCTGTGGCAGGAGCGGTGGTAAGTCAGCTTTACTTAAACTGTTTATTCGTTCATTTACTATGATAGAAGCTTAACCTAAACCAGCCGAATTAAAGGTAATTTGATAAATATTTAGATATTATTATGGCTTTGAGTTTTGGGTTGGTGTTGTGCTACATATAAACACGCGGGACTTTAGATTAGTAATTTCCGTATCTGAGTTTGGTGCTGTGTAGCTAAATCACTTATCCAAGGTCCGTCTTCTGATGAATGCTGAGTTTTGGTCTGTTTTTAGGGAAGTGTGACTGCAATGACGGTATTCTTTCCTCTGGATACCGCCAGGTTACGGCTTCAAGGTAAAAAAAAAAAAGACATGGAGTTTAAATTCTAGATATTGATCACATAATTAAATAAATATTTATTTATTTGTTTAATTTTTATTTATTTTTTGGAGTTCAGTGGATGAAAATATGAAGGCCAAATCTACACCAGCCATTCTGGCTGACATTGTCAAAGAAGAAGGAATGTGAGTAGCAAGATGTTAACAGATAGCAGCTGAATGATGAGAGAAAAATCGAGTTTAATGGTATCGCTGCTGCCTCTTTGCAGACTATCTCCCTACAGAGGATGGTTCCCTGTTATCTGTAGTCTATGCTGCTCCAACTTTGTCTACTTCTACTGCTTCCACTGGATGAAGGCCAGCTGGCTGAAGGGCAGGCAGTCAACCCCCAGCACTGACCTTATTGTTGGCATTGCTGCAGGTGAGCTGATCTCCAAATAAATCACACAGAAGGTTTCTTATCTGTACGCGATCAGGTAACTAAAAAAGTTTTACAACGTACAAACAGAAAGTGAGGTTTGCTTCAGATTTTCATTGGCCAACTTATTTTTCCAGGTGTTATAAATGTCCTGCTGACCACTCCTCTGTGGGTGGTCAATACCAGGCTGAAGCTCCAGGGTTCCAAGTTTCGCAATGCGGACATCCGGCCCACAAATTACTCTGGAATCCTGGGTAAACAGATAAGCTTTTAGTTTACACTGACATTACTTTTTCTGATGGTTGTTTCATTACAACCACAAGCCTCTGTGTATTATATTGAGATTTAATGTGACCGATTAGTACAAAGTAAAAAAAATCAGTATAAATATAAATCTACAAGGTTTGCCATGCTTTTACACAGATATACTTTTTAGATGCACCTTTTTATTCTTGGCCCACAGCATGAAACTTCCAACACCGTATTTCACTGTAGGAATGGTGCGTCTTATCTGACCAGAGGACCACATGTTTCTGTGTCGTTGGGATGCTATCTTATTACTTTTTATTCACGCCTCTCTTCCGTTATCCGATTTTTGGAGCACATGACTAATAGCTTTCCTGTTGAGCTGTGGATCTCTGTTGCTCCTCCAGAGCTACCATTAGCCTCTTGGCTGATTTACAGTGTTCTGAGGCCTTAACAGGACAGCTGTAGTTTTACTGAGATTAAACTACGCTATGGTAGACTCTGTTTATTGCAGAGGTATAATCTGAAGGCAGTTACTTGATCAGAGTAAAAGGAGCTGAGTGAAAAGCACACCATCATTTTTTACATTTTCATGTGTAAAAGAAAAAAAAGAGTAAAATCTGTTCACGATTTTCATTTCACTTACCAATTATGCACAACTTTGTGTTGATCTATCGTATACAATTCTAACAAAATGCATCGATGTTTATAGTTGTAATGTGACAAAATGTGAAAAAGCTCAAAAGCTTTAAATACACCGTATGGGGTTACTTCCTCTATCATTTTTGCAGATGCATTTCAGCAGATCATCCGCAAAGAAGGTGTTGGAGCCCTCTGGAATGGGACCTTTCCATCCCTGCTGCTGGTGCTCAACCCCGCCATTCAGTTCATGATCTACGAAGGTCTGAAGAGGCAGCTGAGGAGGGGGGTTCCCAGGGAGGTGAGATAGAAGGAGGTAGCAGGATTCACACATTAACTGGATGAGAAGACACCTGATATGCAGACACTTGGTAATCCTGTGCACATGACTTTCAGGGTGCATTGAGCACAGGTCAGAGGTCACATTTTAGTCTTTTGTTTTCTGATGGGGTTTTTTCTGCTCCGTAAAAGCATTTGTGTAAAACCAGATGGGATGGAAAGTGCATTTTACTTCTAAACAAGAATGTTGATCATAAGGTTTACATTATCATATATATAAATTAATGGAAAAATGAAAATGCGATCAATCTTGTGTTCCTTACCCTCTAAGCTTTCATCTCTGGAGGTCTTCATTATCGGGGCTGTCGCCAAAGCTGTTGCCACCACTGTTACATACCCACTGCAGACGATACAGTCCATCCTCAGGGTGTGTTTTATTTGTATATCAATCATTTGCTTCTCGCATGTTTAAAGTGACGCATAGTTCAATGAAAGAGCTGGACAACATTTTGGCTCTAAACTGTATGTTTTTGCCGTACTTTCTAAACAGTTTGGTCAGATCAACACACAGAAAGAAAAGTCAAAACTGCTGTCCAGCCTGCAGACCATCAAGGGTCTACTGGTAAACAGAGCGAGGTCAGTATTCACACACAAACCGTATGCTTCACTTTGAAATCTGGTTCATCTGTGTAGCTGTAGGGAATAATGCGATGATTCGTTGCATTATTTTGAGCGGTAGTACATGTATGAGCTTGCAAGGGAATTACTTGTAATTTCTCAAGAAAAGTGGAAGAGGTGGGTTAACCAGTCTAGAACTGGTTTTAGCACTTCAACGTTACAATACGGGGGTGGGGGTGGGGGGGTACAGTGACGTAGCAAGCTTTTCAAAACTGTGCGGAATGCGAGTTGGATTTTAACTTTCGAAATGCGCATGGGGGTTTTTGACCTACCTTGATAAGGTCTATCTCTTAAAATCTATTGAGAAATGTTTTTGCACATCACTCAAGAAATATATAGACGTATGAACTAAAATGCACAATGTTAGCTAAGTGAAAATTCTTACGCTAGCTGGTACAAGTGTGTATTTTATCATGTTTTTGGATGTTTTTCTCAAATCATTTTGTTTTGTAATTTCTGCCACTGCAGCATTTTGATTTGCTGGCTGTGACTGGTTCTTTTTTATCCAAAATTGTAATTTTCTTTTTTTTTAAATAACAGTATATTTAAAAATGGAACTCATAAGAAAGAAAAAGCTTTATTTTCTATTTTGCCGTTTTTATTTAAATGTCTTTGAACAAAGCAGAATTGAAGTATGTACGAAGTACCAAAAAAAGCTGGTACTGATTCTTGAAGGCAGTATTTCTAAGGAATACTCTGATTGGATGAGAAAGATCTGTCTGTGATTGGCTGGAAGTGTGATTCATCCATATGTAGCCAGTCGGGTGCCATTTTTGAAAATGTCATGTTGTAAAATGTTGTTCCCTTGGATTATGAATCGGTGTGCAAGGATTTCTTAATCCGTTCCCCCAGTTTGCAGAAATCATAGGTACGGTTTCAGCATGCCGGTCTCGAAGACCACAAACTGTGGTTAAGTGGGAAAAAAAAACATCCGACGTTTCCGTTCTTTTAACTATCAAAAATGTATATTTATGACTTATCTATTGCTTTTACATACATATATCCATAATAAATATTTTATAATTCTACAATATATCTCTGGAAATAGATTCAAATGAACTCATAATACCAATCTGGGATATGCTGTTGTCTCATTTTAGAAATACATTTCTCCCAGATCCTCAGAGGTGACAACAAACTCTCTTTGAAGAATCATCCAGTATAACCAGAAAATAAATCATGATTTTACTATAAATTCTTTGATACAGATGCAGGTAAATTGTGTTGTAATTATTATCCAAAATATGCTCATTTCTATCTTTCCATTTTTAGGCTATCATCAAAATGCCCTCTTTCATGTCCAGGTTTACAGGGAGGATAAAATATGTTTTGTGGCATTATCAACAGTAACATAATTCTTATGAACAGTGTTTTTGTTATTGAACAAACTTTTCAAATGTAAAGTAACTCAAATACATCTTCTTTATATATACAGGTCCTTCTCAAAAAATTAGCATATTGTGATAAAGTTCATTCTTTTGCATAATGTAATGATAAAAATTAAACTTTCATATATTTTAGATTCATTGCACACCAACTGAAATATTTCAGGTCTCTTATTGTTTTAAAACTGATGATTTTGGCTTACAGCTCATGAAAACCCAAAATTCCTATCTCAAAAAATTAGCTAATTTCATCCGACCAATAAAAGAAAAGTGTTTTTAATACAAAAAAAGTCAACCTTCAAATAATTATGTTCAGTTATGCACTCAATACTTGGTCGGGAATCCTTTTGCAGAAATGACTGCTTCAATGCGGCGTGGCATGGAGGCAATCAGCCTGTGGCACTGCTGAGGTGGTATGGAGGCCCAGGATGCTTCGATAGCGGCCTTAAGCTCATCCAGAGTGTTGGCTCTTGCGTCACTCAACTTCCTCTTCACAATATCCCACAGATTCTCTATGGGGTTCAGGTCAGGAGAGTTGGCAGGCCAATTGAGCTCAGTAATACCATGGTCAGTAAACCATTGACCCTGCCCTTGATAAAACACAGTGGACCAACACCAGCAGCTGACATGGCACCCCAGACCACCACTGACTGTGGGTACTTGACACTGGACTTCAGGCATTTTGGCATTTCCTTCTCCCCAGTCTACCTCCAGACTCTGGCACCTTGATTTCCGAATGACATGCAAAATTTGCTTTCATCCGAAAAAAGTACTTTGGACCACTGAGCAACAGTCCAGTGCTGCTTCTCTGTAGCCCAGGTCAGGCGCTTCTGCCGCTGTTTCTGGTTCAAAAGTGGCTTGTTCAGTTTTTTTGTATTAAAAACACTTTTCTTTTATTGGTCGGATGAAATATGCTAATTTTTTGAGATAGGAATTTTGGGTTTTCATGAGCTGTATGCCAAAATCATCAGTTTTAAAACAATAAAAGACCTGAAATATTTCAGTTGGTGTGCAATGAATCTAAAATATATGAAAGTTTAATTTTTATCATTACATTATGGAAAAGAATGAACTTCATCACAATATGCTAATTTTTTGAGAAGGACCTGTGTGTGTGTGTGTGTGTGTGTGTGTGTGTGTGTGTGTGTGTGTGTGTGTGTGTGTGTGTGTGTGTGTGTGTGTGTGTGTGTGTGTGTGTGTGTGTGTGTGTGTGTGTGTGTGTGTGTGTGTGTGTGTGTGTGTGTGTGTGTGTGTGTGTGTGTGTGTGTGTGTGTGTGTGTGTGTGTATATATATCTCTCAAATAAATCTGAACTTCTTCACTGCTAAGTAATAAGGCAAAAACGTGTTAGACTATTACAATAACCTATCACTGACACACTGGGCAAGTCCCATTCTGTTCTCTTTAGATCTATCGGTTCAACTGGATTCTTCTGCAGGTTTTGAAAATATTACCGTAATATTTTCACTACCTGCAGAAGAATCCAGTTGAACCGTCAATGTGACAGCTGCAGTCAGTGGTAAATTACCACTGACTGCAGCTGTCACATTGAATATGTACATGTTCCTCACAACAGTAAAATCAGTCAAAAACATCATGATTGCATGCTAGCAATCATGTAATTTTATGTTAGTAAAATTATGAAATACTTACTATGGATATAGTGTATGTATGTAATAGGTATGTCATAAATTTACTTTTTATGGTGATGCTTATCATTTCTTCTTCATTTCAGTGTTTTTGCTTGCTAGGGCACTAACTATATTACCCTAATGTACTATGTATGTGGGAAGCTAATCTTTAAGAGAGAGCCGTCAGCCGGTTATTTCCAAGTTTTGGCTCTCTTGACCGCAGGTTGTGGTCTCGGAGAGCACCATGCCGAAACTGTACCCATGACTTCTGCAAAACAAGGGAACGGATTGAGAAATTTGTGCATTGATTCATAAACCAAGGGAGCGTCATTTTACGGCATTAAATTAAACTTTCAGCACAAAGCGCATAAACTAGATGGAGGAGAGGCAGAGTGGAGCGCAGGCGAGCGCACCGTGCATTTGTAGCAGGAGTTTTGTGCGCCAGAACATGTATTAAGATTGAAGCAAACAAATGGCGTCACACCACAAAAATATTGTTTGTTTTTTTTCATAGAAATATGCGCTTTCATTATTCTAATTGCGTTCTCAGGTTAGTGGAACAAATATAAAGCCATACAGTTTTTGAGCAAAACTGCTGGAAGAGTGAGGGTGTTTAATCATCTCACTAGGAGATGTAGATGTAGGTGTTAAAACGCCAACATCCCCCACGTTTGCGACACCCATGGGGGGAGGTATGTCTCTTGTAGTTTTTTAGATGCAGAGATTATAATATTTCCTGCAGTAACTTTATTTTTGCCACTCTCCAAGAAAGAGCAGATTTAATTTGAGCACGCCTCACAATTGTCCCATCAGCAGATAATGCTTGATCTGTTCATCTAAATGGGTTCCACTGGATTATTTTAGGGCTATAAGAGTAAAGGGGGCTAAAAAAATTCTCTGTTTAGATTTGTGTTTTTTTGTACTGCTGTAAAAGTTCACGATTGTAACATGACAATAATCTGCAGAATTAAAGAGGTATAAATGTTTTTTGCGAACCCTTACCCAAACAAGCTAAGACATGTCGTGTCAGTCATGAATTTTTTCCCAAAAAACACATCCAGTCTTTAGCATTTTCAGATTAAATGCTGTGAATATTAAAATTAGGTAAATAAATAATTGATTAAAATTATTCAATTAAATTATTTGAAAACTTTAATTTATGTTTATTCTGGTTATGTTTTTCTGATATTATAAGTTGCTTTACATTTTGAAACATTTACAAAAACAAAAAGTAAAACTTGAAGGAATCTGTAGGGGGTAAATACTTCTTCACAACACTTCATGCCTTCTGTTGTTTAATTCTCTACTAAACAGTCATTATCAGGCTTCTGTCCAGTTTTGTGTTCTGACCCTGCTCTCTGCTGTAGGAAACATGGCATGTTTGGTGTGTTCAAAGGCCTGGAGGCCAAGCTACTGCAGACTGTGCTGACTGCTGCCCTCATGTTCCTTCTCTATGAGAAGATTTCCAGCTGTACCTTCAAAGTCATGGGACTGAGCAGCAACCACTACAAGAAACGCTAACCAGCAACCAGAGATACAACCCTGGACATTTACCAACATAAATGCACTGTGATGACAGGATTCGACCTCATCTTTTAGAGTATTTCACTCAGCAAATTATAAACTGTAACAGATAAACCACTACTGATGTTTTATTGTGATTCTTCTGAAATAAATCAGATGATATTAAAAAATGTGGTAATGTTGCACATCAGATATCCATCCATAGGTGTCTTGATCTCTGCACTCAATTTTCCCCAAGCCATGAAACACGACGATTCCAGATGCTTTAGATAATTGGTTTTCAGTCTTATTGAGTTCCGGTCTCCAAATAGGTAATGGAGACAAGTAGACGTATAGATCAGAGTTGTGGAATGATGTATTTCCACTGGTGATGTAACAGTTAAAGTAACTGGTTCAAACCAGATCTTAAGGCAGATTTCCTCTATTCATAATGTATGTGAACAGCAGCTGGCATTAAACCTAAACTTTAATACTGACTCCATAAAAGTATCAGCTATCATTTTGTTATATATTGTCTTTTTTAGCAACTCCTGTTGGCTGAAGCTTTATTTCATAGAATATATAACTTAATTTTTTTTTTTTTTCAGATTTCTATTCTCTTGATAATTAAGTACTTTGTTGACAGTTGTGTTCATGATCCCGTAACAAATTATGTATTAAAGTTTGAACTGAATTTCATTTCTCAGAATAATCTGGGACTTCAAATGTCTCCAAAGGCTTTTAAATGTGTAAATTTTGAAAATAAACAATATTTACCACGACTGGGAGGTCTATAAGAATCAAATATATCGCTTCTCCAAATCTCTGCATATGGCTACAGGCTTATTTTGTATTTTCCTTGCTGTTTCTCCAAGACACGACTTGAAGAAACTGTTCATCTGCTCAAAGTAGCAGGTTTTTAGGGCCAACACTTTAAAAAGACACAGTGGCCAATACTCTGTCATGAACAAGCACAAAAACTGCATAGAAAATGTGTGGAAACGCTGCTTAGAGTCCAAAGAAAAACCTTAAAAGAGTTTCTAAGGCATGGAGGACAAGGGAGAAGTGCTCAACTGTTCTGGCTGGTTGCTGTAGTAACTTACTTTGTTTTTGTTTTAAATGTACTTTACATGTAACATATACCTGTCAGGCTGTCCAAAACAAAATTGTGTTTAGAAATGCAGTGTAAGAAAAAGCATGAACTGCCTACAGGGCATATAGTATAATTTTAAAGTAGCAGGTTTAGGGTTAAGCTTTCGTTCATTTTTTTGAAAAGGTTATGATAACCCTAACATCCAGCTCTAAACTGGGGATGATCTCTGATCTTTCTATAAATTATTCTTCAAAGTTAACTGCAGTATAACAGATGCCTGCAGGTGTGTCGATTTTTGTGTGCTACTTTATCTAAACATATACTTGTTATTGTTGTCTAATGTTTCCTTCTATAAAAGAATGATCAGCAGCGTAGAGAAAAAACTCCCCCAACTTAATCTGTTTTAGTTGTGTTATTGTTCCAGTAGTCTCGCAGTGTCCGACTGATCTCCAGAACACAGCGGCATGTGAGAGATTTGTTGCCCAGCCGTGCCGGTGTAACAGGGGCGAACACCACAAGACACACGTGGATCAGCCATGACAGCATATGCGCAGATCTCACAACGTTAAAAAGGATGCTTAGCCAACATGCTGTTGTAGTGAAGTCAGTCCATCCTTATTACATACAGATCTGTGATACTCCAACAGTTACGTGACGCTACAACCGGCAGTACTTCACGCTTTCATCGTTACGTAAGCAGCGCCTCATTACCGAGACTCTCCCAAATACTTTTAAGCTTCAGCTGCTTTTCCATCGACATGGACCGAACGACCGCAAAAGATTCCGAGAAGACATGCGTCTTGTGCTGTCAAGACATCGACATCTTTGCTTTGGGTAAATGCGACCACCCGGTGTGCTACCGCTGCTCCACCAAGATGAGGGTGCTCTGCGACCAGAAGTACTGCGCCGTCTGCCGCGAGGAGCTTGACAAGGTGCGGATTGCTCTGCTACTCTAGCCCGGGGTTGGAGCTAGCTAGGCCTCAACGTCGTTTCGGTCTCTCTAAGTATTAAAATACTGCCCCCCCCCCTCGTAATAATAACTTGAGTTAAATTAAAACTGCGATTATTATGCCAGAAAATGACGTGATGTAGCTGTCCTATGATTAAACTACAGTTCTAGCTGTCACTCGCCGAGCACAGCAGTTAATGCTAACACCCGCACGTCAATAGGTGTTGGTTTATCGAGGTAGGTTCTCCTAGGTAACACATTGACCTCAGTGTTTATCAGTAAAATGAAGATATTTAATAATCATATCTAATACTGGCAGCCTTGTCTCCATTTAGCAACGCATCGCCAAATTTGTAATTAACATGCTAACCGCGAATACCCGACTAGTAAACATTTACCTTTGGACCAATTTTAAGGGAAACATGAGATATTTAATTACTTATCGCTGTTAGATTCAAACTCTCAGATACAGAGATGTTTCATGTTGACAATATAAATAATCAGGAGGGTTAAGGGTATCACAGCATTATTCTAAGGTGACTGTCAACCTAAAGAAGGAGAAAATTGTGAGAAACCTCGCAGAAAAACACCAGTTTAAAAATATTAAAAAGGACAGTTTCATTGGCATCCAGACCTTAGATCAGAACTTCAGACTGGCTTAGGCATAAAATAAACCACTAAAACTCCTCATCTTTGAGGTTTTACAGTGTAAAGGTATCAGCACTGCAAACTGTGATATAAAGAAGAATCAGTATTTTGTGAAGAATATCTCGTTCCAGATTTTACAAGTCTAACTGTTAAGTTTCCCAAAATGTAAACTAAAACCAAGTGTGCTCTTTATCACTGTGTTGGACCAGAAGCTAACCTCTGTGTTGTATTGTTCAGATAACCTCGACAGGACATCCTCTTACTGGAACTAGGTTTTCTGGACTTAAACATAATTATTAATATAGACGTAATCATTAATATGGCGTTACTATCATTTTCTTAATATATTTTAACTCCTAACCCTCTGCAGGTGCTTGTAATTTTTGTCACTTGGTAGCTTCTCTGGGACCAGAAGGTTATTGTTTCCTTGACAGCTTGTTAATTTTAAATCTATATGTTGTGACTGCAGTTTACCTCAGAAAAAAACCAGGTTAAGGCAATTATTGAAGAACCCATCTTCTGCATTGGCATTACTGTCAACAATAAGTTGTTAAATGTTTTAAACTGCTTTTCAAAAGATAAAACGTACTTCTGTGTGTCATGAGTTTAACCTTTTCTGTCATGCTGTTCCAGGTGGTGTTTGTTAAAAAGCTGAAGACCTTTCAGTCTCTGCCCTATCAGCAGTTCCCCTGTGAGAAGAGATATGACATATATTTCGTTGACGAAATGACCCACTCTCAGTACAGGTATGGGTGGACTGAGTTCTCACTGTTTTCGTTGCCTTGGACCATTATAACCCCTCCTTTCCACCGGACGCGTAAGCGGCACGTTACAGGAGCAGCACGTTTCACTTGCGTATTCTGCTGCTTGGCCCTTTCCACCGGGTGCGTATGAGGCGCATAGCAGCAGGGAAGCAGCTGTCACCGAGAGAGCACGAAATCACTTGAGATTAGCAAAATCACGCGTGGTTTCGTCAGTAAACACAACAACCATAGACATATATAAACGTCTATGACAATAATAACCAGGAAAATAAATTTTTTTTTAAAGTAAAGCAACCGCAAAGCAGCACGTTTCTTTTCTTTTGAAAATTTCCGGTGCCGAGCCGTATATTTCCTGTCTCCCCTATCCAAAATGTAGAAATTTACGTGTTTCAGAGGCGTGCTGCTTAGAAAATATGACTGCCGCGTATATTTAGAAAAGGGCTGCGACATGTCGCTCCTCAGACGCGGCAGACTCGTGCTGCTTTCGCCTCTGGTGGAAAGGGTTCTATTGACTACAGTGTTGGCTATCAGCTGCGTATGACGTGCTGCTCCTGTAACGCGCTGCTTACGCGTCCGGTGGAAAGGAGGGGTTATCTTTAAAAACACAAAATGATAAGATTGTGCATGACTGTTCATTTATTAACAAAGATTTTTTTAAACTAGCTAATAGCTAGTTTAAAAAAATCTAGCTAGTAGCTTATAGCTAGTAGCTATAATTAGGCTAACAAATCGGGAAAATCAGTGACATTTTCCAGATTTAATACTTTAATACCTTATCAAAGGTTATTAATTCAGTGCTATGTATATGTTTAAAAACTCAGTAGCTTTAAAACATGCTGCCTTCTGTCAGTGTTGCACCTGACTTACTTACCAATCTAAGTTTCCGGAGGACTGTCTTAACTGCCCTACTCTGAATATATGAAGAAAACAATCTGTCTGCACAGTGTGTTAGATTCTTGTCAAGACGGCTGTAATACTTATGCTCCTCAGCCAGGTAGTGATAACATCAACCTTAACGAATATCCTGAGTATAGTTGATGTTAAGCTAGGCTAAAAATGATCTCAATGTAGTTGTAAGTTGCTTTCTACCACTTCCTCTTGGTCATTAATATCTGTATATTAAACTTGAAGTTCAATTGAAAAAAAAAATCATTTAGAGTGAGACTGGTGTAAAATCAATCCCATTAAAACATCCCACAGAAAGCCAGCGGAGGCGTGTGCGAAGTCAGCCTCTATGTTTTTGTTTTTAACAATATCTTTATAACCAGTCCTCATTTATATACGCCTAACAGATTTATCAACAGTTCTCACTTTGAAAAGCGTTGTAAATATGTATACATAGTGATTTTTGAAAAAGAGGGGCGTGAATTGGTGCCTAACTTTATCATTTATTTCTGAAAATGTATCCGACTAGAGTCATACAATCATGTTTATATGCACGTTGGTTTGGTGAATTGGAGGGCTTGGACTAGCATGTTAACTCTAACATATTTCATAACCTTTGATTGTCTTTTTATTCTAAAACAAGTATTTCAGCTCTATTAAGCACTTTCTCTTTAATCAGGGGGCTTTCTCTTTCCAAAGGCAGGTCACACGACACAGGCAGACAGGAAGCAGCAGCAACAGTCTCTGTTTCACTGTAAATACAGTAGAACTGAAAGAGGTCGAGGCATTGCACCAGCAAAATAATGGGGGCAGCCTATAAGCAAAGCTTTGCAAGCCATGCACACTAAAACAGCCTGTGCAGAGTGGAGCTGCTCGTCCAACTGGGGCTGCAGCTGACATAATAGGCCGTAGACCAACAAAGGGCATCAAGAGCCGAGTTGCTTAATGCGCACAAACCCAAACCTAAATTGATTGCTAAAATGATTTGCAAAACTTTTTAGAAAGCTTCATGAAATGAAACACTTTTTTTACAGCTCTTATTGTGATGTTATTGGCTGGCATCTGTTATTACGGATGGCACATATACCAGTTTCTTCACTACACCAAGCTTTCAGTCACTCTTTCTATTAAGTGGCTGTAATGTTCTAGCTGGTTATGTTTTTATCCTGTGACTCTGTGGCCACAAGGTGGTTATGAGTTACCCAAGCTGTGGATTCAGACACTGCAGAATCACGACGAGGCTGTTATGTTCAGCTGTTGATTTTTGGTACCGGCTGTTTAGCTGGGTTTAGATGCCGTCACCAACACTGAATGTTAGACTAATGGCCACAGACACAATTACTTAGCTGTACTAAAATAACTTGTTTTCTTGTTTTCGATCAGGCGTCTGCTGCTGTCGGAGTGCGTCTGTTGTCCAGAGCCTAAAGTTTTCTCCAGATTTGAGGAGCTGGAGCAGCACATGAGGAAGCAGCATGAGCTCTTCTGTTGCAAGCTCTGCTCGAAACATCTCAAGGTATGCTCAACCCCCCCCCCCCCACCTGTAATGGAGGCATTAGGTTGTTTGTAAAAAGTTTTAGCGACCAAATGTGTTTTACAGACTTTAGGGATCAAAACGTTAACTGTATTCTGACGCCTCTCCAGATCTTCTCTTATGAGCGGAAGTGGTATAACCGTAAGGAGCTGGCGCGGCACAGAGCGCACGGCGACCCGGACGACACAAGTCACCGAGGACACCCGCTCTGCAAGTTCTGCGACGAGCGTTACCTCGACAACGACGAGCTGCTTAAGCACCTGCGCAGGGACCACTACTTCTGTCATTTCTGCGACGCAGACGGCTCACAGGAATACTACAGGTGTTCATAGAAATAGAAAACCCACCTCGCATTGTTTCTTGGTGATGTGCCTTTCATCGGGTTCCTACTTTTAGTTTTTTACTGACCCGTCTGTCCTCAGCGATTATCAGTATCTAAGCGAGCACTTCAGAGAGAGTCACTACCTGTGTGAGGAAGGACGCTGCGCTACGGAACAGTTCACCCACGCGTTCCGCTCCGAGATCGACTACAAGGCCCACAAGGCGGCAGCGCACAGCAAGAACCGAGCAGAAGCTCGGCAGAACCGCCACATCGACCTGCAGTTTAACTACGCTCCTCGGCAGCAGAGGAGGAACGACGGTGGGTCACTGTGTTCTTGTGTTGTTTTGTCGAGCTAGAAGTGTGTTCCTATGGCGGGGAACTTGAATAGATATGTGCATCTTTAGGTATGACCTCAGGTGAGGACTATGAGGAAACGAGGCATAATCGAGGAGGACGGGGAAGACCACAGATGGGACAGAAAAGCTGGAGGTACTCCCGGTAAGTCTGCATGATCGGTTCTGGGAAAGTTCCCGTGGCTTCATATCCCTTGAACTTGAGCCAATTTCTTCATGTTACAACGACAAACTTTGGTTATATTGTATTTTATTCTGATTTTCTGTGATATGCCAATACAAAGCAGTGTGTAATTATAAAATGGGAATAAAATGGTACAGACGAAGCAGGAAATAAAAGTACAGCCATATCCTACATGACATGCAAAACACCATGTAGTATAAAACTAATGCTCAGCATTCCTAGAACACACAATTTCAACAGTAAAGCATAGTAGTGGCAGCATGATGCTGTGGGGATGCTATACTTCAGTTGGGGACAGGGAAGCTGGTCGGAGTTGACGGGATGATTGATGGAGCGGAGTCCGGAAAATCCTAGAAGAAAACGTCTTAGAAACTGCAAAGCCTCCTGCCTGGACGCCACCTAGAGTCAGTGATCCGTACTGTTATCACCTCACACCTGGATTACTAGAACCCTCTTTTGATAGCAGCTTGAAGCCAGCTTCCCTCTCATGCCTACCGCTGGTACTAAATGCTGCTGCATTGTCTTTAACCAGCACAAGAAAGGGAGATCACTTAACTCCAGTTTGAATCTAGCATCCCATTTAGTTTCAAATCTTTTTTGAATTTTTTAAAAGTCTCTTAATGATCTCGCTTCTTGTTATTTGTCCAAGCTGCTTCACCCTTTCACGCCATCTCGGCCTTTCAGAGTGGCTGATCCCAGATGCTTTTGACTTTTTCTAAATCCAGAGGAGACAGATCCTTTGCAGTTCTGGCTCCTCAAACATGAAATGAGCTGCCAGTGCAGGTCCGCTGGCTCCATCAGCCACTGTGTGAGTTGTCAGTGTGAATTGTCATCTGTGTCTTAATTTTTCAAATTTTCTACATACTTAAAAAAAAAAATCTAAAGCTTGAATTTGGTAACCATGTATCCATTTCATTCCTTTTCTTAATTCTATGCTCCTGATATATTGGTAAATCAACTGAAACATGAAAAAAAAAGTTTATTTATTTATTAATATTTGTTTCTTTAGTTGCTTCTGCATTTAATTGAGTGCACAGTACACCTTCAGTCACACTTAATTTGTCAAAGTATTGGTCCTCCAGCTCTAAACATTATTTAATTTTTTTATCCATGCAGAGAAAGAGAAGAAGAGGACAGGCAGGTTGAAGCAGCTTTAAGAGCGTCGATGGCGGCGCAAAGGCAGACGGAGCGAGCCGCCGCGGCGGCGCAAAGGCAGACGGAGCGAGCCGCCGCGGCGGCGCAAAGGCAGACGGAGCGGGCCGTGGCGGCGGCGCAAAGGCAGACGGAGCGGGCCGCGGCGGCGACGCAAAGGCAGACGGAGCGGGTCGCGCCGGCGGCGCAAAAACAGATGGAGCGGGCCGTAGCACAAGAGAGGAGCACTTCAAAACACTGCAGAGAAGAGCGGACTGAGAGAGTGGAAGCTGAGGAGCCCAGACACCTGACAGGACAGATCAAATCAAGTAACAAGCCCCCAGGTAACAATAAGAAGAACACCTAAAGAAATTCTAGTAATGTGATCATCTTCTTTAGATTACTAGCTTTGATTTCACTGGGGGTTTTTGTATCGCCATTTTTACCAGTTAAAACAATGAAAAGCTCTAATCCAGGAGATGAGGATGACTTCCCTGCCCTGGGAGCCATGGGAGCTGTAGCACCAATGTAATCCTCAGCACACCAGATTAACCGATCATCTCATGATAGTCTGATGTGTGCGCTGAAATGCCTCATTTGTGTTCTTGTCCTTCCAGCGTGAAGCCGGGTCCAGCAGCACCTGCTGCAGCTCTGAAGGAAGAGGAGTTTCCAAGTCTCTCCAGTGCTGCAGTTACGTCCTTGATGACCCCGGCTTATTCTGGACAGCCTAAAAATACGTCCTCTTTTCAAGAGGAGGACTTCCCCGCTCTGGTGCCTAAAGTTCGGCTTCTCAAACCTGCAGCGAGGGCCGGTTCAGCGTGGTCGAACGGCACCGCTGTGGCTAAGCCTAACCCTCAGCTTCCTCCCTCCTCCAGAGCTTCCCCTCCTCTGTCAGCTGCTCCCTCTGGACCTCAGCTCCTCTCTTCCTCAAACTTATCATCTTCCCGCAAGAAGAAGAAAGTCGGGGATAAAGGAAAAGCGGCACCTTCTCATTCCCCCTCCCTGTCTGACGATGACAGCGGAGGTATGACGCAGCAGGAGTTCCGCTCAGTGCCCACCATGCTGGATATCTCCTCTCTGCTCACTGTTAAAGGAGGCCACAGCAAACCCTCTGTGACCCCATCCTCCGCAAATCCGACTCCCAACGCAGACCCTACCTCCTCTAAAGCAAGCAAGAAGAAGAAGCAGAAAAACTCTGCTTCTTCCTCCGCATCTGCGCCCACAGCTTCGGGAGATACGGCACCCGTAAATGAGATCTCAGTGGAAACGGCTGCACAGAAGGAGAATGTCCCTGAGAAAACCTGGAGCAAGTCACTTTCTAGCGCTGTCACAGCAACAGCATCCAGTGTGCCCGTCAACGGTCCTCCTGACACGACATCAGCTGTTTGCAGAGATTCACCGAGGGTAACGCCGCCCCCTGGCGTGGATCCTGCTCCGGAGCCAGAGGAAGAATTTCCCGCCCTCATGACCAAGAAACCTCCTCCAGGTAGAACTCAGCATCCAATTCATGGCCTTCTGCCTTCACTCCACCTGTTCCTACAAGTCCCAGTAAACCTTAAAGAAGGTGCTCCGATCTGATGATGGCAAAAGTTTACATTTTGACTCGCCAAATGCTAGAAAACTAATCCCCGTGGTGGTGGCAGCATCATGCTTTCCTTCAGTAGTGATTTCCTCTCATACTTCAGTTATCTTCAACACTGGTGTAACGCAGGAAATTCCTAAAATACAGCCCAGTTTGGGACAAAATGTAAAATATTTAAGAGTCTCAAAGTCTTTTTGAGGCAGATGATATTAAGAAAAAGTTGCTAATTAATTGTTCAGTCAAATAAGTAATTAACGAACCAAAAAAATCCAAATCCAGCTGCCTGCAGCATTCAGTCAATTCAAACTGTTGAGTGGCACTTTAGTTGTAACAACACACTGGTAATTAATATCACAAGATTTCCAAAGTTATTATAAACCTTTTTGATTCTCAAATGTTTTATTAAAAAAAGACTAAACATTGACCATTTTCAAGTGGTTATATTGTTTTACCCATCCAGTCAGTGGCTATACCCACTTAACCTTTTATTATATCAAAAAAATAAACCAAATCTCCAGTCAGTTTGTATTAAACCATGATGGTTTTATTTTGTGTGTACTCTAACTCCCCTAATATTTACTATTTAGACACCAGAAAAGCTTTAAAAACGTAATTAAGGTTTTTTAAATCCTATTTTGGATCAACAAAGTGAAATGACGACAAATCAAGACTGTGAAACCTCTATGCACTTTATATCTTTTTCAGTAATCCAAGACCAGCTGGTTTGCAACAAGCAGTTCATCAGTGCTGAGCTATAAAGAAGGCCAGTGTTTGATCTTGAGATTGTTTGCATGCGGGCATATTATCGGCCGAAACAGCTGGAAGCAATAATATAAAGTTATAAAACCAACAGAAGGTTTGTTCTGGTGTAGCATTCAGAACATATTGAGGCTTAATGCTGTAGCCACATGGTTGGTCCTGGTTGACCATCAAACAAATCCAAATGTGAATAAATCTGAATACTTGGTGTCCACATAGAATGGGTAAACTCATGTCTTGATTTGTTTGAATAGTTTCATGTTGGGAAAGACATTGCGTTCCGGTGCCAGCAGATCTGAGCGGACTCTGTAAAACGTTGGCAGGCTGCTAAACTAGATCAGAACCATCTCCTTCGGTGATTCGAATCGTTGCGACTGTAATCCGTGTTTATCTGACAGGGTTCAAGACCTCCTTCCCAGTGAAAGCAACAGCACCAAGCCCACCCCCCGCCATGCCGCTGCCTCCACCTGGACTAGGAAGCTCCGCCCCAAAGCCGCCCCCAGGGTTCACAGGAATTCCCCTTAACAGCAACGTGGTGGAGCCTGCAGTCAGCCTGTGAGTAGTGAGCAAAATATTGATTCTAATTCATAATAAAAACGAAAACTTGTTGATGGCCACGTGGGTTTTTATTTACTGATTTTATGTTTTATTTTTCCTCTTTTCAGACCCCCCAAGGTGACGACTAATGGTTACCTGGTGCCGGACGACTTCCCGCAGAGGAACCTGGAGCTCATCAAGTCTATTAAAAAGCATCTCCACCACGACGAGTCAAAGTTCAACCAGTTCAAGAATTACTCTGCTCAGTTTCGACAGGTACTCTCGGCGACTTGTAAAAAGTATTCACATCCTTCAAAATTTTCGGCCTTCTTCTCCAGAGACAGCCACTTACTTTAAAGCTGCAGTAGGTAACTCTGAGAGGAGAGCAGACTTTGCTTGAAAATTTAAACCCAAACAAGCTTCACATCACTCCCCCTCCCTCTCCGATGCACTCAAGCCCCGCCTCCAATGCCCTCCTCCCTCCTTCAGTTGCGCTACTGGCGTAACAACTGCCAAAGATAATCAGCTGACGCGACTTAGAGAACAAACTTTCGTGAATATTTCCTAACAGTAAACTACATAGGACAACATTAGCTGTGAGTGCACGGATGATCGTACGCGCTGCAGAGGTTTACTGTAATACCACCACCAAAAAACAAAACAAATATTAATCAAGCAAGGGTGATTACCTGTGAAGCAGAAACATTGCCAACTCGGAATCGGTTTTAAACGCTTTCAGGTCTCGTAGCTCCCTCCACCTCTCAAATGCTACGCCAATATTTACCCTCGTTTTTTCTCGGGCTCAGTCAACTTCTTTCTTATTACCTTTTTTTGTCCTCCTCAGTCATCTTCTTTTTTGGCAGCGGCGGTACGCGCAGTTTCTCTTTAGGTGGCAGTTGCGTAGCGGAGCGAGGGGCGGGTCGCGGTGTGTATGTGAGAGGAGTGATAGACAGACATTCCTTTAGATGCTGCTCTGGCTCTGATTGGGTGTTTTCTACCGGGTGCGGTGGATTCTTGCAAATCGTAGTAGGGGCTGTAGACGTGAACAATTGAGCTGCTTTTTTTAACTTCTTTTAACTTTTAAATCTCATTTCCTACTTTCAGGACATATGGACAGTTTTAGGAAATATCACAAAGTTACTTTTATTCAAATTACCTACTGCAGCTTTGATGAGTTTTATTGGGTTTTTACACGGATAATCAGAAAGTAATGCATAAGTAAGTGAAAGGGAAATTAGACACACTTTTTAGATTTTTATTTGTAAAAACAACAAAAAAAGGAAAAATCATGCATCTTTTTTTTACTTCCCTTCATAATTATGCCTTAATCGTGCTGGTCACATAAAATCCCAATTAAAAACATTTAAGTTTTTACTTTTAATTGGATAAAAAATAGCATTGTAAATGGTAACCCCGACTGTTTACCTGTTTTCTTTACCTCTGCCCTCTCCGTTTTCCAGAGCGTGATCTCTGCGGCCCAGTACCACCGCAGCTGCAAGGACCTGCTCGGAGATGACTTCAACAGCATCTTCAACGAACTGCTGGTTCTCCTCCCGGACACCGGGAAGCAGCAGGAGCTCTTGAGCGCCCACGCAGACTGCAAGGCGCTGGAGAAACAATCCGGCGCCAGTGGAGGAAAGAAGAACAAGAACAAGAAGAACGCCTGGCAGACGCCCGCCACGGCGGCCAGCACGGCGGCCGGGCTGGACTGCCAGGTGTGCCCCACCTGCCGACAGGTTCTGGCCCCCAAAGACTTCAACTCCCACAAGACCCTGCACATCACTGAAAACGAGGAGTTCCCTTCCTTGCAATCGATCAGCCGTATCATCAGCTAGCCCCCTCCCTCCCGTTTCCTCTTGCTTAGTTCTCCATTGTGGGGCAACATTTCAGCTGCAGCTCTGTGAAAGCCTTGCAGCGTTGCAGATGCCAGCGTGGGACAACAGCAGCCTGTTTGCTGTTTAACCCAGAGGAGCCTGAGGCCTCCTCCTTATTAAGAATGACGTTGGTTATTGGCGCGATTGCTCTCAGATGAAGACTATGTCGACAGGTTGGCCCAAATGGTTACATCCTTCGAGGATGTCTCCAGCTGGCACTCACACTGAAAGCGTCACTAATTAGAACTCTGAATATAATAATAATATTAATGGAGGAAGCTGTGTTGCGGCCTAAAAGACGAATTGAGAAGATTTTTTTTTTTTTTTACGTTGCTCTTTGCTTTCACTTAAACAAAGAACTGCACTTTGACTTGGTAACATGATTCATTAGGAGCATGCATGGCAGCGGTGCTGCTTGGTTAGTCAACTAAACCATTCAGTTCCAATAATCAGCACCGTATTTATTTAATTATAGCAGATTAATTGCTTAATTTTTGCTGCCTTATGCAGAAGGCACAAGGCAGTTCATGGTGCAAGAAGATTGATGATTTTTCTTCTTTTTTTTTCTTGATGATGTGACTAAAAAAAAAGCTGCTTCTGATGCTGGAACAAATTTCTGTTTATATTTAAAGTGCTTTTCTTTTCTTTTTTTAACATACACACTCATTCCGTTCAGATCCTCATCCAGGAATCTTGACGTGCTTGTCGATCATCACCGGGGCAGTTGTGCTGTTCCAGGTTAACAAATTAACACATCTTTAAAAAATTTTTTAAAGAATTGCTGGGAATTGGGACTTATGTCAGATAATCCTGCCATTGGTTTAATTTTAGTCCCAGCTTTAAGTTATTGCACATTTGTCAGACTTAAGAAATGTAACCTCCATCAAAGCACCTTAAGTGCCAACGTTTTTCTTTCTGTTTGAGGTTTCTGGTTTTGTCTGGAAGTCATATATCACTGCACTGTTTTCCATCTACATCCAATAAAGCTGGCAGCATTGTACGGCACTGTTTCTAGTTCATACCCCACAGGTTTTCTGTTGGATTTAGGTCTGGGGACTAAAGAAGGCCGATTTGTGTACTTCATTATCCTGCTCAATGACAACTCATTTTCACTTTACTGGTTTTAATGCTATTATTATTATTTTTCTGTGAAGGTATTTAAAAAAGTTCTCAATGCCACGCTCTCTACCAAGGCTCCCGGGGCTTTTGAAAGTGAAACGGGCCCAGAGCATCACAGATCCTCCATCTTACTTTAGTGTCAGCATGAGGTGCTTCTCCACACGTTCATCCTTTTTTTATGCGGCGTTAGGTAAAAAAATTCCCCTTGAACAGAAATGAGGAAAGAGACAGCCTCTGTGTTTTACCTGCGAATGAAGATTTCACAAGGGGGGGTGAAAGACATTTGAACAAGTTGAGTGTCTTCTCCCGAACATGCTCAAATCCTTGTCCCACCGAGTTCACTCTCCCCCAAAGCTTTTATTACAAAACAGGGGTTTACAACAGGTCATAAACCACACCCACATTAGGCCTGTGGGTGTTGTAACGGAATAACAAAGTACACGTAAATTAGGCCTTCCAGACAACTCTCAATCAACTCTTGACAGTATCCATACTCTCAGATGGAGAGTTTCTATGAGACAGAAGTAAAATGATTATTAAAAAAAGCACAGCTCAAATGGAACAATCAGTTTACATTTCCAATATTAGTCCTGAGGCTGAGGTGGCGGCAGCATCAGGCTGTGGGAATGCCCCTCTTCAGCTGGGGAAAGGAAGTTAAAGCAATAATTATAGAAGCAGCCAAGAGATCTGTAGCAACTATAGAGGAGCTTCAAAGATCGAGGGCTCAGTTGGGAGACTGTTGCTTGAACTGTGAATTCCACACCTGCTGTGAAACACGATAGTAGCAGCATCATGATGTGGAGAGACTCACACCACACTTCTCTCATTTTTATTTATAGGAATGTTCTAAAATGTTTTCTTTTCCTCCCATTACTTTAGCATATGCCCTCTCACATAAAATCCAACAAGCTACATTTATGTTTTGGTTGTAACGTGACAAAATGTCTTCATGGGCTGTGGGTGTAGACACCTTCGAAACAACGACAGAAACAGGCAATCCAAAACTGATTTTGTCTTTTATTGGAGTGATGGTCAGACTGCAGTCTAGGTAACAGACAGCGACACACATCTCTATACACGGCGAGTTTACAATGAAGAGGCCATACAGCATCAGAACAGGAAGAAACAACTTAGAAACATGTTAAAGGGCTGGCACGCAACAAAAACCAATCAGTCAAGGAGTCTTTTTTTTTTTTCAAAGGGGAGGGGCTATTGGGATGAGCATATTGTAAAAATCCATGCAATGTATTGTTCTAGTACCACTGATGGTGCCAGCTGAACTACATCTAACAGCCTTTTCATCACTTCAGTTTCACTAAACAGAACGATGGCGTAAAACATCAACATTGGGCCCATTGCGAGTTTTCCACAATGTACCTGCAAAAAAGGAGTGCAGTCTAGGTAATAAATAACTCTTATAATATTTTCTTGTTTTCAGTAGCACAGGACAGACCGGACCCTGGACAGCATCACACAAGAGTTCCATTTACTTCATGAACATACTGATGTTTTTTCAGCTTTATTTCTTTTTTTTCTTTCTTTTTTTTCTACAATCAACCAATACCACAGTAGTGTACATAGTCCAGAGCACAAAACACAGAGAATGCTTGTATTATTCATATTGATAATAATCATCATCTACCACATTGAATAAAAGACTGAAGCACTGAGAACAATAAAACATCCTGAGCTGACAGCACCCCGAACTAATGACTCCACCATGAAGACCCTGGTCCCACCCAAACAAAATGAATGGTAACTTGTATAAATCCAATAGGGACTCAAAGGACTACACTGCTGCTTTTTTTCTCTCTCTAAGTGATATAATTTCCCGCCACTTGTCATAAAATATAAATGTGGCTAAATGCTTTTACTTCACTTTTAAAGTGTAAATACTTTCATCTCAAGTTTAAGTTCATTCAATTGGGCCAAAAGCACGAGGTCACTTCGAACATGGTAACGTTCTAGTTAGAGGGAGTGGCCACCAGGGGGAGTAATCGGGTTTGAATATGTAACCATAAATGAGGTGTAGTTCTTTAGGTATACATAAACATTTTATTGAAACCATGCATGTTTTCGGTAATTTATTTTTCTCCTCAAAATTCAGTTATGTCTTTTACTACCGATTCTTATCAATACTCAACTACATTTTAGAAATGTGTTTATTCTATTTACTGTTTTTTTTTTTTTATCAAAGCAAATCATCTTCAATGCGTATGGAAGAAACAGCGCCCCCTTTGTCATTTTACTGTATATGATGGTCGCATAATTCATCCTGACATTTTTTGTTTGATCCATTTTCCTGAATATGCACAGATCTCAAAGCCAAATGAAATCACTGGGTAAGCCCCCTGATTTATTTAAACAGTCTAATTAGATATGAATTTAAAAAAGAGGCAAACATATTAATATACTATCTTAAAAACCAAATAAACTTTATGTGATGCTTCAATTAAACTTCACTTGCAGAATAGGACGTTTTTACAGCTAAACTACACTAATCGACTTGTACAAGCTTATTTTCTTAATTTCTACGTTTCATTCATTTATTTAGTTATTTTTAAATTACTAAATCAACAGGATCACAGTGATGAGAAAAAAAATTGAGCTAAGAGCTAGATTTTTAGCTTTTTCAGGTGTCGGGGTGTTATTTTTTTTAAATCCACTCTACTGCCTGCTGGCAAATCTCTGCAAAACACTTTGGAGTCAACTTAAAAATGAAATTTGTTGTACATTTGATGGATTCCTTACAAAAGGTTCATGCATTATTAAAGATTGTTTCTAAAACTGCTTAGCTGTCCTGCTGCTGGAGCATCATCATCATCATCATCTCTGTTCTGCAGAAGAGGCTGCATCCCCTGGATCTGCTAAATAACCCAGCAAGGCGTTGTAAAGATGACTTTTATTATAGCTTTACAGTTTTGCTCAGAGGTTTGCATACACCCTTAAGTATGAATATATACATTTTAGTTTTGGGCTTTTAATGATTTATTTTAACTACTCTCTTTATACGACATAAAACTTCAGAGGTGTTTCAGAACAAAGATTTTCTCTAATCCACATATGGTCATGATTTTTTATTAAATGCCCCTTGCCAGAGTTGAATATCGAGCACATAAATGTAGCCCCCAATTAGCTTCTAGCTTCCTTCTGACCACACATATCACCACTCTTCTTGACAAACTAGATCAAACTTGGTTATCTTCCTGGCCTTTTAAGTATAGATCATAACATTTCAGTTGGGCTGAGGTTTCGGGAAGCTTCGTTAACTTTAATGTAAGCCTTCCAAAACTAGTTTCTGTGTGTGTTTGACAAGCTTGTCCTGTCAGAACACCCAGTTCTGTCCAAGTTTCAGCCGTCTGACCCAAACTGTCATGCTGAGACAAAATAAATATTGATCGGGATGATCAGGACTTGGGTCTTGATGGCACACGGATTTGAGCTTTAGGGAAATTAGCAGGCGTCTACATGGACGACCTGAATGCCTTCTGGAGGAAGGTTTTATAGTCTTACAAAAGGAGATGATCTAGTTTTCCATAGTATCAAGCACTATGTTGGGTAAAGGCAAGATGAAGCTTCTAAGCACTGTACCAACAGTCAAGCAAGGTAGTGGCAGCATCATGCGTTCGGCTGTTTTGCTGCCAGCTGTGCTGGTGCAGAAAGCAGAGAGAATAATGAAGGAGGACTACAGTACCTCCAAATTGTTCGACTTGGTTGAACTTTGATTTAATTGCTGTAGGTTAGTCAGTAGGACAATGATCCCAAATGCACATTAGGATTGGGTTCAGGATAGATAAAACAGGGTACCATTAAAATTCTGGAAAGCCTGGACTGAAAGTTTGGAGACTATGTTTAACATCCAGGTTAATAAAGAAACCAACAAATTTAAGAACAGTGGGAAGATAGCCAGAATATATAGCTAAAATTATGGGTAGAAGCTTGTTGGTGGCAACAAAAAGTGCTTTTCAAGGCTTAACTTGCCATGGTCACTTTTTGTCAAATATCAGTGCAGGTATGTGAATATATTTGAGTGTAAAGGTATGAATTGTATGATGAGTTCAACGTATTGAAACGAATGGTTAAAATAAATCATTACAAGAGACTTCTGACTAGCACCTTAAATAAACCTTCACATTTGGTTATTATTGAAAACAAACCAACCTCTTGAGTTCATGCTTTGGACCTCATATAACCTGGTAATGAAATTAAGGGTGAAATTATTAAACCATCCAAGTTATTATAGGATCACGAATGTGTGGGAAAAAAATGTTATGTGGCACATCTGTTATTTTCCGCTTGCATGCTGATCTCTGTGCACATGTTTAGTTGCACTCACATGATCACCCACATCACGATCAATGGCAAGTGTGTGTGAACCACAGCACGGAAGTGGTGGTACTATATACATAGGGGCGAATGGTGAGCCACATCCTCCCGACATCAGCGACTAACTCAAAGTAATCCACCCAGCCAGATCTAAAGGTAGGATTGGAGGATTGATGAATCAGACAACTTTAGATTCAGCTTTCTCGCTTTACTCCTGAGACTTGAGTAAATACTCCAGCAACCTGACTGTAATAAAAGCTCATCTGTATTCCTATCTCTAAAGAAAATTTCATAAACAGTAACACAGCAGTAACAACACTGGGCAGTTTGGCAGCTTTTAAAAAACTAAACATAAATGGACCTAATTTCTCCAGAATACTCTCCCTCACTCCATCATACACTCCTGCCAAAGGATGCTGTCTCAGATAACACACCTCATTTACATTCTCATCCATTGTGGATGGATTATGAGGCGACTGGCTTCTCAACTAGAAATGAAAAGCATTGCCGGCCTGAGTTACAAGCAAACTTTGTGGCTATTCAAAGCCCCCTATGGGTCCCTGACAACTTGACAGTTTGAAAGGTAAATTAAGAGACATGATTTAAAGCTGATTTTCTTGTATACATACCCCTGTGAAAATACCAAGTTTTTGTGGTGTAAAAAATGAGACAGTGATAAGTAATTAAAAAAAAAATGAGGTGACATATATCATGTAGAATTCAACTGAATAACAAACAGATCTATTAGATGGAAAAAGGAAGTATAAAATCAAACATCAGCAAAATTCCTGGTGTATAAGTGTGCATGCTCATTAATTAACACTTTGTTGAAGTAGTTTAAGATTCATTTTCAGCATTCTGTCTTGTTTGGTACCACCCCATATCCTGAATGGACAATGCTTGTCTCCTCTACCATGTTAAAGCCCTTTAGATCCATCAGATTGTGAAGACATCCCTTGTCCACAGCCCTAGGAGATTTCTTTTTGCCAGATTTAGTTCTGGTCTTTGACTAGGCCTTTCAGGAAAGTCTCTTCTCATGACATCATGAGAAAGAGAAACACAACTGAGAAAAATGAAGCTTTTAGGCCAAAACTGACTAGTGTTTGGGACTGTTCTTAACATCATCCAACTTGACATGTTTGATTAGCGTCTGCATGTTTATGCAACCAAGTTGTTGTAGCTTTTGATTTTTTAGGCTCCTTCCTCCAACAGACAGTAAATATGTAGGTCTTTCACTTGAATTATAGAGAATATATGTCTTTTTTTATATTTAATATTTTTTACACTAGAGGTTTATAATTGTATCCTTTCAGCACTTCTCTGTTTCTCTCTATTTCGCTGTAATAGTGATAGGGTGAATGAGTCAAAACTACTTCAATAGCAAAAATAAGAATAGTTTTACTGTAATAATCCAGTATTAATTTGATGACAATGTTCAAAATAAGCACTTTATTGTAGATATCTTTAATGAATAATTTCAAGTGACTGATGTGACTGTAAACGGTCAAGCAAAGCACAATAAGTCACAAAGTCAGTTTAATTCATTACTGATTCACTAAAACCTGCATATTAAGTACAGAATGAAAAAAAAAGAAACCTGAGGGGGCCCCTAAATGAAATTCTGCCCAGGTCCTCATTGAGCCTTGGCTCGGCTCTGCAGAAGAGTAAAAATGTGCCTTCATAAGCTGAGTTATAATTGTAATCAGACTGAACTGCACACATGAATGAAATAAAGTCTCACAATTCATCCACAAGGAAAAAGCAGAGAAGGAATATTCTCCACTGTGATGTTTTTTCTGTCATTGTAGGTTCCCAGAAAGACCATATTTCTGGAAATGATCATTTCAATTTTGAGCGCTGCTCATCTGTTATTGATAACTGTTTTGTGTTAGAAACTTGGGATGGATTTTGCAGAAATTTCAGAAATATTTAATTTGAGATGGAGCCTGAAGTTAAACTGCTCTGACGATGACCTCCCTACCTCATATACAGTACAGTGTGTACCTACCCTACAGTACATAAGAATGCAAGATATTGCACCCAGTCACAAAACATTGTTGTTGTTGTTGTATACAGCACGTGGAAAACCAACTAAACTAAGTCACTTTCTGAACAATATGGCACTTAGTTGATCTCTACATCTGGAAACATACAGATTGAATGCAGATGTTCACCAGCTGGGAATGCAGGAGGAGTTATCATTCAGGCTTAAAAAATGAAAACAAGAGCATTCCTGGTGTTTGGCAAGAAAAGGGGACACCTGAATGAATGAAAGGAATGAGATAAAAGTGCTGTAAGAGAGTCCCTCCCCCTCCACTGCTTACTGTGATTTAAAAAAAAAGCTATGTTGTGGTGGAACTTGTTTAGCACTTCATCTCTCGCAATGACAAAATGGTGTTTAAACTCTTCAGTCACATCCCTCTTCCATTTTCCTCCTCTAGTTTTGATTTTGATTTATCTGCACTGTTGCAGGAGGAAAATTCTTTCTGCAGGTTTAGAAAATAGGCAGATAAAGCTGGAATGTTCAGGAGGGACCCAGGAAACGAGAGGAGGAAACAAAGAAGCAGAGACCTGACTTTTTTTTTTAAGACAACAATTGAAAACTGTGGCCTGGATCAACAGCTTCACTTGAAACAGAAGTCACAGAAAGCTATTTTCTCTCATCTGCGTCTCTTCCACCATCACATCTGTCTGTCCTAGTAAATGGGAACCTGGTACGTGGGGGCTGTGTTGTTCTCGGTGAAGGGCGGGCTCTGATAGGCTTCTGTGGTCTCGGCCGGGACGCCTCCTGGTGAATTGGACGGATACGGCTGGGTGGGCGCGCCGCCGTCCATGTGCTCAGTGGTGAACAGGGTCATGTCTGTACCCAGAAGATACTTCTGGACCGCACGCACTGTTAAGCCAGCCTGCAGGGGGCAGCAGAGGGGATAAGGAAGTTGAATACACAGTAAATTATTCAAGACACACAGTGAGCTCATCAAAATCAACAACCAGGATATCATGCACATTTAAAAACCCATTAAACACAAAATGTATCTTTGCTAAGCTAAATTATACAGAAATATCAAATATAAACAAAAAAGTACCTTGTAATTTCTTTCAATTAATAAGTTTCAACGATAAAAGAGAAATATTAATATTACTCTTGTCATAGATGTTCAAGGCCCAGTAAATGGTAGGTTAAATACATTTCACCTTGGTTCTGACCAAAATCCACACAAGAACTCAAAAACTGTCCTAGTTCTGACCTTGTCACTCACTTATGGACAGTTTTGCATTTTGATTTAATTAACTAGTCTTGCTATTGCTAATCAATTAGCTTTAGCCTGGCTGCTAACCACATTGCTGTATTTACAGTTAAAACTTGATCAGAGAGGTCCAAACCTTTTGGCACGTGGGGTACTTGAGATCCACAAAAATGTGATTTTCGTTTTTTGACCAATAAAGCAAAAGTGAATTTGTTGAGGATTTTTGTTTTTGTTCATGTTCAATAATATACACATATACATTAATAAATAAAAATGGTTTTAGCTCAAAGGCCTTAATAAAAGACAGCCATATAGTTTCCTAATTTTTTTAGGTTGAGGGTTTCCTCTTTTTGTCCAGAAAGAAAAGTTGTAGTTGAGCAGCAATAACTGGATATGGGTCATTCCTAATTCAAAAATGCTTACTGTATTTACGCAGGTTTAATGGATAGGTTTGCAGAAATATGCTTTTGAGTAAAATTCACTGAATGTTTGTAATGCTATTTACAATTAAACTAAACTGAAAGCAAAAAGCGTGCTTAATAAAATTATTTTTATTTGCCTCTAAAAGTCTTGACAGTCATTGGACAATGTGCATCCATCACCTTCAATTCTGGGCCAACTTTGTATCACTTATGTGGTCGGGGCCACAGAAAATCATTCCATATCACCTTTTTTACTCACTGCTTAACATTAAATCTAACTAACCTTTCTATCCTTCTTGTTTTGGATCGGATGGTGGTACCAAAATTACTTCTACTTGTTAAATGCCAGAATAATGAGATAACAGACTGACAGGTTGCAGCTAATTTATAGATCTACAGATCTACAAGGATTTATAGATCCCATTTCTACAAAAATCAGACTACTTTGTTTGTTTCATTCAGATCCCACATATTTAGTTTATTGTTTTGATTTTTTCTAAAAGTGCCCAGAGATGACGTGTTGTTATTCAGCGCTTTATAGGTACACTGAACTGAATTGAATTGGAGGGTACAAATAAAAAAAAATCCCAAAATCATCTTTGATTTTTCTTTCATTTGTCTGCGAGTGCCTTTTACTTAATGATTTTGTCTCACCTGTCAAACGTTTAAACCATGGAAGGATCATTGAATTAACAAGGCTATATTTGACCCCCACGTGATAAAATGCTGAAGTGTTTAGTGGTTAGCAAAATAAAGCCCATCAGCTTTGAATCTCCAGCTGAAGTCAGAATCATTGTTTTCAGTCAGTGGGATGTTAGGTATAAAAGGATGCCCTGCTTCATTTCAAGGCTCCGATAAGCAAGTCCTGTCTGCCAAACGATCCTGACCAACACCCCAGAGGCTAAGCTGATTTGGAAACAGGAAATTACTAAAATTCCCTGAAGCTGATGTGCAAGACTGATTAGCAGCCAATAGAAACATTAAGATGAAAAACTGGTACTCAAGGATGTCCAAGTTGCTGTCGCTCTTGTTCTCATTTCAGTTGTTTTATGTGTTAAATGTATTGAGAAGAGTGTAAACGGTGCCATTTGATGTTGGGTGATAAGCTCATGGTTTATGAATCTGACTTATCCATCCATCCATCCATCCATCCCTGCTCCATCCTTCCGTCACTTGTGAACAAGACATGAAGATAGCTGAACTAATCTGCCTGAGGCAGAAACTGATCCCTGACATGGAGGGAGCAGTCCACCCTGTTCCGTTTTTAAAAAATCCAACAGAACCACATCCTCTGCAAAAAGCAAAGACGTTCCCAAAAGACATTTTTAAACCCGTCCTTCCCGAGACTACACCTTGAGATTCTGTCAATCAACACCAATAATAGGATCAGTGGAAAGGAGCTGCCCCAGTAGAGTCCAAACTGCATTGGTGAACACACTCGATTTTGTGATGAGAAAATGGACACACATCTCGATTTGGTTATACAAGGACTTGATAGTCTTTAAAGCAACTCAGGTGGCCCATAGTCTTGCAGCAACCCGCACAAAATATCTTAGGGGACACAGTCCTAAGCTTTCTCCAGACCCAGACACATGTGGACCTAGCAACCAAGTTACCATGACCACCTCAACAATTCCACAAGGGTAAAGGTCATCAGAAAATTTACAGTGTTCCAACCCCCATTTTTGGAGTTCATTTTCTCAATTTTCAAACCATTTTTTGGTTTATTCTTTTCAAGATATGTATTCTCTGGGCCAGTGTGTGTAGTCTTATAGTCTTACCCATGTGATTATAGAGAAGAAGGAGAAGGCGATTGCTGCCCGTGCTGCATCCGCTCCCTGGTTGAGAGGCAGATCATCAGTTTTGGTCCGAGACCACTGATTGGCTAGGAAGCAGAAACTTACAAAGTACAGAAAGGTCCAAAAACCTGCAAGTAACCAGCAGAACAAAGAAAGGTAATTTCCATGGAAACTTATTTGGTACAGGGACAACAATGGTCTGTTGCTGATGATTTCTCATTTCCTCCTTCTTTGAATTCTGAGTAAGTCTTTTAGGAATTAAAAATGCTCTCATTTCTTTAATAGATGCAACCAGATTATAGCTTCATTCCTCATGATGCAATGTTTTACAGGAAAAAAGACACCTGAAACAAAGACACAAACCAGGTTAGTCAAGTTTCATATCCCATAAACCTGTTTCATTTTGTTGCACTACAGATACAAATGTCAATGTTAATTATTCTAAGTTTGTGTAACAGACCAAAGTAACTCAGCCTCAGTCAGAACAGGTGTTTAAGCTGTGTGAGAATCAATTTTCAAGTATTGAAAAAGAGATTCTCAATTGGATGTATGTCTGGGCTTTGACTGGGCCTTTCTAACATGGGAATTTGCTTTGATTGAAACTATTTTATTGTAAGTCTGACTGTATGATTGGGATCATTGTGCTGCCCGGAAGGTGAACCTCCGCCCTAGTCTCAAGTTTATTTCCTAACTCTAACAGGTTTTCTTTTACTTGGGTTAGTAAACTACAGCATGATGCTGCCACCACCATGTTTTACCATGAGGATGTTGTGTTCAGGATCATATGAAGTGTTAGTTTTCCAACCCACAGAAATGTTTGTAACTTCGCCAGAGTTTTGGTCTTCATCTTTTTCCAACGTTTCCCGTGTCCCCTACATGCCATGGGGTAAACTGCAACATTAAGCTCCACTTCTTCTCACCTGAGAAGCCAATCTCCAGCATCACAGCCTTTTTCCTGTCTTTGACGGAGCTGATGGAGGAGAATTTGTAGTCGAGGAGGAAGAAGAAGGAACATGCCAGCAGGCCCACCAGGCCCACAAACACGCCGTAGTTACAGGCGTCGGCATTCTTGTTGAAGACACAGTGGAGACGCTCACTGCCCAGGTTAACATAACCCTCGTTCACAATAGAGGCGAAGACCACGAGGGAAAATATCTGTGGGTGAGAGGAATTATGTTTATTATGTATAAAAACATAATTATTATAGAAATGAAATTTCTTGATGAAAGAGAAAAAAAATTTCAGGCTCGTTGAGAGCACCATGCTCGAAAAGCTCCTCTTTGGCATTAACCTAATTTCTGCTTGGAATTTTTGTCTGACTGACTGAAGATGTGGATGCTTCACTTCCTCTACAGAATCAAACACCCCTGAATACCAAGCACCATCACAGAAGCACACTATTGGTTGCTTTGGCTACTGCCACAACGTCTTTCTGTTCAGCTTGTGTGTTCTGTCTTTCACCAGGGGCACCAATTTTTTCATCCACTCCCTGTTTCGTCTCTTCTCTTTGTTCAGGACCTAAACTCCCACATCCATCAGCTGACTGACTCGCTCCAGCTTAATAAGGCCGTGTGACACACCAACACAGAAAAAAAAATGCACTCATACTAAGGGGTCTGGGTCATATGATAAAGAAAGGACACACAATGGGATAATGTCAGGCCCACATTCTGACCTAATCACATGAGTGGACGTAATCTGAGCAGATAGATGCTCAGGAGCTTTGGGTGAAACAGTGAGATGAAACGCTGTTCAGGGTCATAGAGTTGCATAGTTAAAGTTCAAAACAGCCATTTTCTCAAATTTCTCAAAGTAGTTTTGAATTACTACCTTAGAATAACTGTCCTTTCTACTTAAATACCAACTCCATTTTCAGAAAAAGTTGCAAGTATTTTCAAAGACAATACCGTTTCTTCTGTTTTTGCTACTTTGTTATACTTGACTGTTCGAGATTGTAAAATAATTTTTTATATCATACACAAGATATCTTGAGTAAATGCCAAAAAGCAGTTTTCAAATGGGGGATTTCCTTTGTTGATGAATAAAAAAGCTATCCAAACCAACATGATCCTATGTGAAAACATAATTGCTCCTCTTCTTAAATTAATTAATTAATTTTGACTAACAACAAATTTTTCTTTATCCCAGGACTGGCCCATGGTTATATGGGGCCTTAAGCAGAATATGATTTAGGGGCTCCTCTTCATGTTAAGAAATTGCCACCATTAACAGCATTTCAGTACAGATTTGGTGGAATCTGGGAGAGGGGGCAAGTTTCATTTACTAAGCTTAAAATCAAGCACGGATAATTTGGTATTATTTACTGAGATGTACTTGTAAACAAACCAAGCTCAATCACAAAGATTAAACTCATAACATCAGACTGTAGCTATGGTAACACAACAATCAAACTAAGAAGCTTATTCTTTGCACTTTACAGAGTAATCTTTCCAGTTCCTTTAAATGGTAAACAATTTTAGATATTTTAATTTATCTGTGCAGAAACAGTTAAATCAGATTTAATTTAAACATATGCTTAGTTTGCTTTTGCCTTGGGCTGGCTACTGCATGCAATAGAAAACCAGCTCATAACCTATCTAGAAAACTCTAAAGACAAAAAAAAAAAGAAAAGAAAAACTAAACTGAACTTATTCTAAAAAGAAAGTTATTGTTGGGTCACTAGTTTACTTAAAAAAAAAGCTGGTATAAAAACACGACACAAAAATGATTGGTGGGCTAATAATGAAAGTGGACACCCAAATGAAATTATGCCCCAGGCCCCAGTAAGCCTCATGCCGGCTCTGGATTCATTATGTTTCTATCGTAATGGATCTTTAAGTTAATTGCTGAAAAATAATTTTGAACATTGGAGTGCTGTTTTAAAAGAATCTAAGCACTGATTGTAGCTGTGTGGAAATGTTAAGATCCATCTAAGAAGGAAACACACACACTAAACTAAAGCAAGCCAACAACATCATAATGTAAAACCAGAAGATGTATGATGATGAAACGTACGGCACGCACTTAATTGCTTCACAAACCCCTCCACTGCTAAAGAGAAGCTTTTTCGTGGAACTCAAACGTCAGACCACGACGCATCTTCGTGGCCTGGCGTGCGTAATGATGGTGGCGGACCAATCACAGGTGAGATGACAAGCGACAACCATATATGATAAATCAGTAAAACCATGAGCTGGAAATTGCCTCGCTGATATAAATATGGAAGTCATGTTTACCGATCTATGAGAATAATACGCACAAATATTATTTGTTGTGGGAATAATTTGGTAAATCTGATGGATAATTAGCCTGTCTCTGAGTCTCTGATCCGATCTGCTGTATGTATTGTGCCGTGTTTCTAAATCCGTGCCTGTTGAGGTGGAACCTGGGAATAATAGTACTGGGCAACAATAGGTCAGTTTGTACCCCGGCAAACATCTGTAGTGGAAGCACTTATAGATGCTGTCAGCCAAACAGCAGGCCCTGGTAACACCCTGCACCAGATTTGTTCTATATACACACACCGATTCACCTTCATTTTCACGTTTCCATCCACACACCCCGCTAATCAGCTTTTCCATTACCACTGTCTATATTTACAGCGTGGGGGGCACGTCACGGGATCCACACACACACGCACGCATACACGCGCTGACAGACAGACACGCAATACAAACGAACATCTCTCACCCAGGAGAGCACTCTCAGGATGGTCTGCGGCTGTTTGGCGAACGTGATCGGGTCCAAGGCGGTCCCGGTTCGGCCCGCTCCGAACGATCCCACTCCGTCCATCTTCTCTCTCTCTCTTTCTCTCTCTCTTTCTCTCTCGGTGTGTGCGCTCTTCGCGGCACCACGATCCCCGGCTCCGCGGCAGGATGGATGAGCTGCTGCGCGCTGCTGAAGGGACGGGTCCTGCGCGCTCCCAGTGGCGCGGGGACGAGCAGCAGGACCCAAAGAGAGTCGAGAGAGAGGCCAGACGTCAGAGAGGTCTCTGCTTATACAACGGAACGCAGATCTTTAGCACAAACGCTGTATAAAAAAAGACTGAAGGCCTAGCCCCTCTTTTCAGGAGGAAAAGGAACCATGGAAGCTTGCCTTTCACAGAACACCATCTTAACTGTGAAGTACAGGAGTGGCAGTGTCATGGTATGTGGCCGTAACAGGGTCTATTTGGAGGGGAAAAAATTATAGCAAACAATTTTAAGAAGCTTTTAAGGATAGCCAAAACCTCTGACCCAAGTCAGACCATTCATCAGTAAAATTATTGAAAAAGCGGTGCTTCATGTGGTTAAATAGCTTCATAACGATGACCAACCGCTTTGATGTTTTTCAGTCTGGTTTCCACGCTCACCACAGCACCGAGACTGCCCTCGTCAAAGTATTCAATGACATCCACATAAATACAGACTGTGGTAGAACCACAGTGCTGGTTCTGTTGGACCTCAGTGCAGCATTTGACACTGTTGATCATGATATTTTATTGGAACGACTGGAGAACCTGGTCGGACTGTCTGGTACAGTACTTGGCTGGTTTGAGTCAGGGACTTCTTTGTTTCAATAGGAAACTTTTCATCAGAACGAACAGAAATCACATGCTACGCAACCCTGCATAGGAATGACAGGTACAGAAAATCGATGGATGGAACTGTGCAGATGATACTCAGCTCTACATTACAATGTCACCAGGTGACTTTGAACCCATCCAAACCCTAAGTAAATGCATCTAGGAAATCAATGGATGGATGTGCCATAACTTCCTCCAATTGAACAGAAACAAAACAGAAGTAATTACTTTTGGACCTAAAGAGGAACGATCAAGAGTCAGCACACAGCTTCAGTTAATACAGCTAGAAACTACTGATTAGGCCCGAAATCTAGGTGTAGTAATGGACTCAGACCTGAACCTCCAGGGTCACATAAAGGCAATAACAAGGTCAGCCTTCTATCACCTGAAGAACATTTCTAGGATTAAAGGACTGATGTTGCAACAGGACCTCGAAAAACTCATCCATGCGTTTATCCTTAGTCAGATTGATTACTGCAACAGTGTCCTCAGACAGCTGCAGCTGATCCAGAACGCTGCTGCTGCTCGTGTTCCTCACTAGAACCAGGAAAGTAGAGCACATCACCCCAGTTCTAAAGTCCTTACACTGGCTCTTTGTAGCTCAGAGAATATACTTCAAAATACTTTTACTAGTTTATAAATCATTGAATAGCTTAGCATCAAGGTATGTTCAAGATCTACTGTTACTATACCAACCCACCAGAGCACTCTAATTCCAGTCTACTCAACATCCCTAGAATCAGAACCAAACATGGAGAAGCAGCTTTCAGCTTTTATGCTCCTCTAATCTGGAACAAACTTCCAGAAAACTGCAAAGCTGCTGAAACACTGAGCTCTTTTAAATCACGGCTAAAAACATATCTGTTTAGAGCTGCCTTTGAGCAATGTTTTAATGTATCATGTTTTGTGTGTGCTTCTTGCTGTTTCTACATTATGTGCTTTGTAATGCCTTGGTGTATCTGTGTCTGCTTCTTTCTTTATTGCTGTTTTTACTATATATGCTTTGTCTGCGTTTTACTGCCGTTTTTATTTCACCTCTTAATCATGTAAAGCACCTTGAATCATCTTGTTGTTGAAAGTGTGCTATACAAATAAAATTGCCTTGCCTTGCCTAAAATGGCAAATCTACCAAATACTAAGACAACATATAAAAACTTCTGAAATTTAAGAAAGTAAAAAAATAAATAAAATGTGTCACTTTTCCATTTCAGCTCTTGCCCAATGGGATTCAAGTATAAGTCTAATGTATATTATACTATGTTTTAATGTGCACCACTACAAATTAACCCATTTAATTGGTACTCCTATTTCATGTATTGATGAATATAAGCTCAGGTTAAATTTACCGATTTAAAAAGAAAATTGTTACCATTTAGGCATTGTTGCTTACGTTGATTCTAACCACATCTCTAAATCTAACAAAAACTAAGGTTTGCATTTAATGATGGTCTAAAGTGTTGATTCGGTTAGAAAAAAACAAAGAAGCGTAAATCCTCATTGTAATCGACTCTATTTGTGTCAGCTGTCTTGTCTTTCAGCATTTTCAACACACACCCCCATGTGCATTCAAATTTTTTTTAAGTTTAATGCTCTTTTCCAGTCTATAGCTCATTTAGAGAGAAAACAGGAATATCAGTGGTTTTTACCTAACAACTAACACATTTTTATTACAATATAGATTCAACAAAATTCTGTTCGATAATAAAATGTGTTATCTCTTAAAAAACACCTTTTGCTACTACCATAAAAAAAAAAAATACTGGTATCTGATTTGTGAAGATGCTGAATAGGCTGTCAGAATGTATTATTCATTATCACGCTAGGGGGCACTGATGTGCACTTCAACCTTTGTGTTCACATTGGGGGATATAAATACAGAATATAGCACTGGAAAGTAAACAGTTAAATCAGGGAGAGTTTGAGCATTTATAAAAAAAATATATAATAATCTACTGGTTCAGCTGTGGACATGCCCGATTCATGGGAGTAAGGGAATGGTTTTAATCTGGAGGTTTAGGAAGAAATTTTAAATTTTCAGTCTGTTAATTTTATGGCAATCAATTAGCAAAAAGGTCTCATTCTTGGCAACAGCCACGTTGACTTTACAGAATGCAACTTTTTCAAGACACAAAGTTCTTCATTTGTGCTTAAATGTTTAGGAAAATTGTTCTACATGTTTTTTGAAGTGGGGTTATGTAGAAAGGTTTTGAGCAGTTAGTATATTAAATGGACATCAATAGCACCTCCAACGCCCTTTGCTTGAAAAAGTCTGGACAGGATAGGGAGACTAATGAGGGGAGGGGGGCCAAGGCCAAGTCGAGTTTCTGCCATCTTAAAACAACTACAGTTATAAAAAAGGCAGTATTTTACACAATAATTGCACCGCCATCGCTTTCGCATAAGATAGCTATTTGGACTAAAGGGTTAGTCCAATTAATTATTTCTCTTCATGCAGCCAGGTCTTTAACCGAGTTATCAACTGTTGGGAAGATACTGACCACTTATAACTATTCCAGATAACCAACCTAAACGCATCCGAGTCATCCTTTGAGTAAAATATTTCCAAATCTCTGTAGTGACACTAGAGGAGGCCTTTAAAGTTTCAACACACTTACAAGGAATGTATATTTTGCTAAAACAAAAAGAAATATGTTTTTCAGAGTTTTTATTTTATAATTACACAAACTAATCACAAAACAACAAAAGTCTGAGATATAACATTCACTGTTCTTCATATTGGCATCCTTACAAAACATGGAAAACAGAGTTAGCTCCCTGTGAGGTTGCAGCCCCGTCCTCACGTATGTCAACACAAACACTCAGTCGCAGGAGCCATCCTTCCAGCCATCTTTCCACCTCTCGTCCACAAGCGAGCAGTCAAACTCGGGCTTCCCCAGCCTGACGTTTACTTCGTTATGAAGACGGCAGAGCCACTGGGAGAGACCGTGGCGGCTGCTTGTGTCCGGATGATTGGTCTTCAGTCTGTTGGGGGGAAATGGGATTTACTCAGAGTCGTCTTTGATTTTACTTTATACTTCCATGATACGCATAACTGTCATCTCAATTTGAGCTGTGAAATATTCATTGGAACTCTGCTTTTTTTCCAGAGTGGAAAAATTAAAGAACAGCTTCAGTAATGAGTTTTTTTAAACAAGAAGTGGGTGCACTAGTTTAGATTTATTTCAGATCTTCCTTATCTTGCGATGAATCAGCATCACACATACAGTTTCTATTATACGCTTGGAACCCCACTAAGATTTGGATAAACATCTTTCAGCAAGATGTATAAAAACAACACCCTTATTGTTTCCATTAAAAAGCTTCTGGCTAGATATTTGAGGACTCTTTTTATCAGAATTGGTGGAACTCCTTTAAATTGGTTGGTGTGATGCTACTGGTGCTTTGAAGAAGCATTATCCACCCCAAAAGCAGTTTTGATGTGTGTGGCCAAATTTCAACCATCTAGATGTTGATTTGAGATGGAATTTGGATGCAATCCTCCTCCTTCATTTGCCAGTCCCACTGCATGATGCTGCTACTAGGGGTGCACCGATCCCACTTTGTCAGTCCCGATACCGATGCCTGGGCTTTGTGTATCTGTCGATACCCGATACCGATCTGATACTATTGTTGAATTAATAATAAACTGTATACCCACCACCTTATACCTTACTTGAAGAGACTAAAGGAATTCAGCGTGCTCCTTAGCATACTGTTTCTAGATGTGCTTGATTAAAGTGGTAGTGTTGTACTTTGCAGTAATACCACCTCCCCTCGAAACATTTACTTTGCATACATTGCAAACAGCCGACGAACTAGTTGGAGTGGCAAGCGTGAAATATCTCCACACAGCCGACCCTCGCTCCATGTTGCTTCTAGCAAGCGACGAACGTGAAGCTGACGCATGAAATACGTTCTGCTGCGACGAAAAAAACCCCCAAAAATCTGGATCTGTTCATTTTTCCGATCCTCGATCCAGCTATTTTGTCAGTATCGGGGCCGATATCCGATCCTAATATCGGATCCGTGCACCTCTAGCTGCTACCACCGTGCTTAAGAGCTGGTATGGTCCTCTGAGGTTTCAAAGCTTTAACTTGCATCCTACATATAAGTTTCTGTAACTGTGGTCAATCTTTGTCTCACATGACCAAAGAACTTCTCTCCGGAAGGCTTTTATGTGTGGGCAGTAGAAAACAACACTGATATTACAGAATATTTCAGTTTCTAGTAGTCGTGATCATTCTTGCTAATCCAAATGGTTAAGGAGGATGAAAGTGTGGATGTTCCAACAGATGTAATATTCAATGATCCCAACCGCATATCAAGACTGGTTTTAGAACGGCTAATGTAGGCAAACATTAAGCTGGGATGACCCCAACCTCAACCGTATTGAAAATGTAGGAATTATGTTTTAAACCCAGGAAACTCGTTTAAATTAACCAGCTAAGCCCGGCAGAATTTTGCCATAACCTTGGTGATGGCTACAGAAAGAGTGTGGTTTCCCTGCAACTTGCAAAGTGATGTTTTTCCAAATAGCAGTGAGGGTGTTTGATAGTAGAATGTAGTTTGGATAAGAGAAAACACACAATAAACTCAAGCCTGTATACCTGAATTTGACTTTTTCATACAAGTTGTGTGTTAAAAGCCCCAGGTTTATATGATATTCACATCTATGAGTATGTAAATTCCCCTGGGCCTGTACGGTAGTGCACTGTGGTCTGACCTGCCCCTGAGATCTTCTGCACATTCTTCACAGGGGTAGAACTTGGAGAAAAGGGTGATTAACTGTCCCATGTCTCGTTGCTGGGTGGAAGATGGACGATCAGGATAATACGCTGCCATGGTGTGCAGAAACGACCAAGTGCTTCGTCCCAACTCCTCTCTGTCCAGTGGGCACTGAGGATCTGGCTGCTCTGTTTCTGGAGCAAGCTTTTTGTGCAGAACAAAAGAGACAGTGAAACCCATATTACTTAGTCATAAAACGCAACAGGTTGGAATCAGCTGGTAAAGCAATGCTCTAAGGTTGACAACTCGTAGGAGGGGTTAGTGGCAGTATCATGCGCCAGGGATGCTTTTCTTCAGCAGGGAATGCAAAGCAAGGCTCTGCATTATCGATTCCAAGAGTAATCGGTGCATCGCTGTAATGCTCAGGTCGTTCCCACAGACCACCCCATTAAAACCTCGACCACGGTGAAGTTAGTTTTAAGTTGGGTATTCGACAGACATTCAATCTATGGTTTACTACGTTTGGCAATGAGTTTTCATGCCGTGTGCTGTGACAGAGACGGCAGATAGCTATACTTCGTGTACTGGCTCCTCAAAGCGGTGGCTCACTTAGGGAGCATAAACAAATTTCTAGTCGGTCAAAAATGCACACACACAAAAAATTAATAGCTTCCAGGTTATGTGACAAAATTACTGACAACAATTTCCAGCTGTATTACAATACCAGATCAAAGAGACACAACAGTTAAAACTTTTTTTTAATAATTTCATATTTTTATGGGTATTTTTATGGAAAATTGTGGATTTTTTTTCATTAGCTTCCAGGTTATGTGACCAAATAACTCAAAATCTGTTTCCAGTTGTCCTAGTATATTAGACCAGTGAGACACAACAGTAAAAAAAAAAAAGAATATTTTTTTATTGAAAATTATGAATTCTTCTTCAATACAGATTCCACGTTATGTGACCAAGTGACACCAAATCAATGGTAAAATGTCTTATTAGATATGAGATTATAGATATCCAACTGTCACTTCAAACTAACTTCACCGCGGTCAACCTCGACCTATACCCTTTGACCCACCTGTGCAGCAGCTGCTGTGGTCTGCTGTTTCTGCTGCTTCATCCAGGACTTAAAGTCCGTACAGGCTCTGCACGGCTTTTTTCTTGCCTCCCCACTTTGCTCATGTCCTTTCCCGGAGCTGTCCTGCTGAGGTATGCTGGCAACCGGGAAGGGAAAACCTCCAAACCCGGGTGGACTGGCGGATGATGGCCCTCTGTCTGCTGGCTGCTCAGCCATATTTGCGTTGGTTAACCCCTCTATCTGACCTGGAAAACCGATAAATAACAAGAATGACTGCTGGGCAAAATTAAGGTAGTTAAGAGTGGAAACATCGCTGGGTTCTAGTTTTCTCTGCACCGTGCGTACATCGTCACGGTTAAGGAGACTAATGAAATTAAGTGTAATGTATGAAGGGGTCAAGTTTCGTAATCGCGAGTTTCCTTGTTTCTACCGGACTTTTTACAGGAACGGAACTGTTTCCAGGTGTGTCTAGTCGAGTTCCCCCAACAAAATGTGTTTACCCACCAGGTGCGCTTCTACACAGTCTTTTACAACAGGGCTTTACTTGGATGGTGCATTCAAATCAACTTGTACAGTAGATCATCTCTATTGAAGCAGCCCAAAAATAGTGACGTTACGTTTTGATCCTGAACGCACCACAGTCTTATTCAACACTATGAACATCATACTTGACCATCTCCAAGTGTTTTTCCCCCCTCGTGTACAACTGGCTGCATGAAAAGATCCATTACAGAACAATGATAATAAGGTCATTCATTTATTATAACATTTCTAAGGACTTTGAAACTGCATCTCAATTAAAGCTAAATGAAGAATTAGGTTATTTATATAAATGTTTCACTTTGATTTATGCATTACTGGTTGAATTAATTTGTGTCTATATGTCTTCTGAATTGTCACAGGCAAATAAGAGTGACTGAACAAGACAGGAAATGTAATGTGATGAACTGATTTCCTTCTTACATTGAACACAATGTACACAACGTGAATTCAAAATTTGTTGAAAAGTGACAAACAGGAAGTTTGCTTGATTGACATACAACACATATGACACCTGACATCTAGGGTGCTTCTGTCCAATTTTTTTTATTTTGACCTAGTTAATAATAATAATAATAATTAATAATAATAATAATAATAATAATAATAATAATAATAATAATAATAATAACAATAATAATAATCCCAAAAGGGGACTACATGTAACTCAAATTATCCATATAAATTACATTAAGCCACTGGCTTAATCTCAAAATGGGGGAAAAAAAATTGTTTATGTTTTAATTTAGATTGTCCTGTTATTTTCTGATAACAAATGGATTATTTTTTGTCATAGGAATTAAAAAGTTACTTAAATTAAAGTCCAAATTAGGTTCAATCATTTAAAAAAAACATTATAAAACAGTAAAACGGCTTTAACATTGTCCAAAATGTCGTTAAGGAAACCTGAGTAATATTTTTGTGACATTTGGTGATAACAAATATTATTAATTAGATTTATTTTTTTATTTTTTTACCTCGTAAAATTTTGTTTAACTCATTTTAGATCTATTTCAGTTGAAATTATCCAGTATACGAGATGTACTTAAACGCACCATTAATATTTATTACGTAGCCATAAACCTTAGTGTAGAAGCGCAATGACTTGACAGGTCGGGGATACATTTTAACGGCGGAATTCTGCTCCTCACCCAACCGGTCAGCAGTGTGTGCATGCAGCTGAGTCCGCCCTCTGTCAAAGTAAACTTTTCCTTTAATGTAACTTTATAAATTACTGACAGTATGTGTTTTTATTCGGATGCTTATTTACAGTTACACCCTGTTTAACGAGCGCTTACGCTGCTGTTCCCCAGCTGGTTTGCAGTTTGTTAGCCCCGACTGGCTAACAAAGCTGACACGTTTCTTTTGCAATTTATTTATTTTTTCCTCTCCCCGACAGATTGGCTGCACAACGCCTGGATTGCTACAATGGGTATTTTAGACAAGATCGCGGAAATAGAGAGAGAAATTTCTCGGACACAGAAAAACAAAGGTAACGGAGGGGGGCGCAGGGCTGCTAGCTGCAGGCGAAATTGGAGCCGGCTGCAGCTGTGAGTTTCTGACCTGGTTTACCGTAACACTGAGGTCCAGGAACTGCAAGACAACTACACTAGTCAAGTTGATTTGTATAGCACGTTTCAGCAACAAAGCAGTTCAAAGGGTGATTTAAAACATAACACAATAAACAAACCTTACATTGCAGTGGCAAATTAAAGAGAAGTAGGGAAAGAAAACTGTTATCCGGACTACAACAAAAGATGTTTTAGTTTCTATTGATCAAAGCCAGCTCTAAACGGATGAGTTTTTAGCCTTGATTTAAAGGAAATCTAAATCTGGATGTTTGTTCCAGATTAGAGGAGCATGAAAACTGAGTGCTGTTTTTCCAGGTATGGTTCCGACTCTGGGGATGCTGAGTAGACTTGAACCAGAAGACCCGAGCGGTCTGGAAGGTTGATGCAGCAACCACAGATCTTTAATGTATTTTTGTAGCTAAGCCATTCAAATATTTATTGAGTATTTTTGAAGTCTATTCTCTGAGCTACAGGGAGCCAGGGTAAGGACGGAAGCGGCGTTCTGGATCACCTGCCTGACTTTTTAGGCAGACCTGTGAAGACACTGTTGCAGTAATCAATCCAACTAAAGATAAATGCATGGATGAGTTTCCCAAGATCTTGTTGGGACATTAGAAACATGGAAATGTTCTTCAGGTGATAGAAGACTGACTTTGTAATTGTCTTAATGTGTCTCTGAAGGTTCAGGTCTGAGTTCATTACTACACCCAGATTATGGCCCTGAGCCGTAGTTTCCCCACCTTAAATGTCTGTTGAGGATCAAGGTTTGACATTAATGTTAGGAAAATAAGAAGGTATAAGAAATGCAAGGTTTCCTCATGAACAGTATAGAAGTGTTATGTCTCAGCTGTCAATGTCAACAACAAACCATGCATGCACTCACACCTAAGGATAATGTAGAGAGGCTAATTAACCTAACAGTCATATCTTTGGACCGTGGGAGGAAGCTGGAGTAACTGGAGAGAACCCATGCATGCACGGGGAGAATATGCAAACTCCATGCAGAGAGACCCCATGCTGGGATTTGAACCTGGGACTTTCCTGCTACCAACTACTCCCCTGTGCTGTCCTTTATCAAATTTAATTTAGCTCAAATAGTGAAACTCATTATGTTGATAGCCCACACGGAGGGAAATATTTTAAGTGCTTGTTTCTCCTAATTTTAATGGTTTTTAAATGGTTTTCCTTCCACTCAGGTTTCTAATATTATGCTTGGAAACTCAGTAAACAGCTGACTTGTTTAGCAACAAACTTTTGTGGTTTACCCTCCCGGTGGAGGATGTCACTGACTTTCTGCTGAACTTAGCAGGATTGCGAAGCCCAGAACATGGGCATAATTTATTAATTCTAACACCTGAAGAACATTTCTAGGATTAAACAACTGATGTTGCAACAGGACCTAGAAAAACTCATCCATGCGTTTATCTTTAGTCGGATTGAATACTACAATAGCATCTTCACAGGTCTGCCTAAAAAGAAAATCAGACAGCTGCAGCTGATCCAGAACACTGCTGCTCGTGTTCCTCACTAGAACCAGGAAAGTAGAGCACATCACCCCAGTTCTAAAGTCCTTACACTGGCTCCCTGTAGCTCAGAGAATAGACTTCAAAATACTTTTACTAGTTTATAAATCATTAAATGTCTTAGCACCAAAATATGTTGAAGACCTGTTGTTACGGTACCAACCAGAGACCACTCGGGTAACTCCAACTCCAGCCTACTAAACATCCCTAGACTCAGAACCAAACATGGAGAAGCAGCTTTCAGTTTCTATGCTCCCCTTATCTGGAACAGACTTCCTGACGAGTGTAGAGCTGCTGAAACTCTGAACTGCTTTAAATCGAGACTAAAAACCATCTGTTTAGAATTGCCTTCGAGTAAATGCTTGATTGTCATATGTATGAAATGTGTTCATGCTTTATTGTGTATCATGTGTAATGTGTGTTTCTTTTAATTTTAATTTCCATTTTTTTGTTTTTTAAATCACCAAATCATGTAAAGCACCTTGAATTACCCTGCTGTTGAAAGTGTGCTATACAAATAAAATTGCTTTGCCTTGCCTAATTCTGCATTGAATCACATTTTTTTTCTTTTTTTTTTTTTTACATTTTCATGTAATATTACTTTTTTTAGAGGGACTGAATTTTTAAGGACTATAAACATTTGCAAACGTGATGAAACAAATTGCTCAGTCACACTTTAGAGCAGAGACACCTAAGTCGTGACTGTAATGTTATAGAAATGCAGATGTTTTTCATTTCTATTGACAGTTTTAATGCTACTAGATTTGATTAATCATGTGATGCAACCCCCTGCTGTGCACTTGTACCCCTAATAAGTCTGCTATACACACTATTTGCACATAGTTAGTACTCATTATTACACCTTGAGGAATTCAGTGGTACATTCGATTGCACTTTGAAACATATTGAATCTTTAAATAATTCGAATTATTGACCTTAACTTGAAGTGCCTCATGCTTTTTATTCTTTACGTGGCAGGTTTATGCTGCTTAATCAGGCATAAATCTTTAATCTCATCACACCAGACAATTGGCGTCGTGGGAGTCAGATTTGGATTTTATAAATTTTTTCTTTCTACCTTGCAGCCACAGAGTACCATCTGGGTTTGCTAAAGGCCAAGCTAGCCAAATACAGAGCTCAGCTCCTGGAGCCCTCCAAGTCAGCGGGGGCCAAAGGGGAGGGCTTCGATGTCATGAAATCAGGAGATGCTCGTGTTGCGCTCATTGGGTTTCCTTCTGTTGGTAAGGTAGGTGGATATAACCTGGGTTAGGAGGCATTTTCCATGTTTATTGCAACAGCTGGAAGCTTCCTAATAGTGTTGTCGTCATTCATGAAGGCATTGAGAATTGCCATGTTTTCATCATTCTGCTGGTGTTGCCAAATTAAGGGCATCTGTTTGAGATTCTGAAAAATCCCTCCAACATTGTTAACCTCGATTTTTCTCTCTACAGTCCACCTTCCTCAGCTTGATGACCTCAACAGAAAGTGAAGCTGCGTCCTACGAGTTCACCACCCTCACCTGCATACCGGGCGTTATCGAGGTAACCTCGAGTAGACGCCATTTTCTCACAATTCAAGTTTTAAATGTCGTGTTTTGTAAAAATCTAAAAGTTGTGCCTCACTTCTGGTCTTCTGCTGTTATTTGTTGCTCTTCAGTACAAAGGAGCCAACATCCAGCTGCTCGATCTGCCAGGAATCATTGAGGGGGCCGCCCAAGGTACAATTTAGCTCCATGATGTAAAATGTTTCATAATGAATCAGAAAAAAATTGAAATCACAAGAATAATGTTTAGCTAAGAAGCTCAGTCATACTAGTTATCGTTATGTGGAGTAGTAAGAAAGAAGTGTTTCAGTCTTTAGGCACAAAAGTCAGAATTTTTATCTAAAAGCTGTTATACTAACAAGTAACTTTGTCATAGGAAAGGGTCGAGGCCGACAAGTCATCGCTGTTGCCAGGACAGCGGACGTCGTCATCATGATGCTGGATGCCACAAAAGGAGAGGTTCAGAGGTTTGTGGGTGTTTGGGCAATTATCCCCTCTGGTTCTAGATGATGTGCAGCTGAAAGTATTTTTGCTCTTAGTTTTTTTTTTTTTTTTTTTTTAAACTGTCGGATGGTTGTTGTGATGTGTAATCGTGACATCAAGGTATGGTATTGTTTTTACAACTGGGAGGAGTTGATCAGGATCCGAAAAGCTCAAATAAAACCTGTACTGTGACTCTAAATCCAAGTGAAGTATAAAAGGAGTTGAAAACTCTGTCTCTCTGTCCAGCTTTCTGACCATACAGCCAGACAGGGATTTAAAGGGGGAGACCAAAAGCAAATGAGGTGGATTAGCAGTGCTTATTAACAACTTTATTGTTTCATCCAGGACATGTCACAGTGGAATATTGTCTCTGCTATCTGGATATTGAGGTGTTAGCATGTCAAGACAGTCATGAGACATACAACAACTGACTTCGGTCAGAGGCTCATTCAGATTTGTTGCAAGACTAACTGCTACCTGAGATCCTTCCTGCCCACAGCATCACCATCTACAATGACTCTTTGAAGCTACTTGGACGATACGAGTTACAACAGCGTTTCATTTCCCTTTCGGGATCAATAAAGTATTGTTGAATTGACTTGAAAAGGCCTTAAAGCCCAGAAGATAATCATGAATCACTTTTCCTTTTGTTTTTCAGGGAACTCCTAGAAAAGGAGTTGGAGTCAGTGGGCATCAGACTTAACAGGACAAAGCCAAATATTTATTTCAAGGTATCCCTTTCAATTACTCAGATCGACTCAACAGAGTTATTTACCTTTTTAAGATGAAGATGATCTGTTGTTTTGGATCTAATGGCAAAATGTTTCATTTGGGTTATTGAACTGACGAGTGTAGCTTTCTAAAGCAATTTTTATGACTTGGATGGTCAAAGATGGCTGAACTCGCATAGATGTGATCTTCTAATAGTAACTGTAATAACTAGGGGTGTAACGGTATTCAAATCAAAAATATATTGTTTCTTCCATCCTTGCTTTATCTGTTTTTCTGTAGGATCAATAGACCTAATCTTTTTCATTTTTCTCAAAACATTTTCTATTTTACCAGGATTTAAAGGACCGAGAACTCTGGAAAGTTAGAAAAAGTCTGGAATTTCTCCATTAAAACGTGTAGAAACGACGGCTGCGTTGTTGGTCTTGTGTGTGCAGTCAGAATAACGATGTTCTCTCTCTGTTTCCTTGCAGCCTAAGAAAGGTGGTGGTCTCTCCTACAACTCCACCGTTCCTCTCACTCAGTGCTCTGAGAAGCTCGTCCAGCTCATTCTCCATGAGTACAGTATCCTTCGATGACAGAAAACAAAGCAGTGCCATTAATTTTGAACTTCTGAACTTAGTCGTCATCATTTAATCAACCAGTTTTTGTTTTTGTGGTTTATGTCTTTAACTTCCTGCTTTAGAAATCTTTAATGCCGAAGTGCTCTTTAGGGAGGACTGCACACCGGACGAGTTCATCGATGTCATTGTTGGAAACAGAGTTTACATGCCGTGCCTTTATGTACGTCAGATCTCTTTAACGTTGTATTCTAATGAGGATTAGAGGTTTCTAATGTTTCTGTGCTGTCAGGTGTACAATAAGGTGGATCAGATCTCTATCGAGGAGGTGGACCGCCTGGCACGCAGACCCCACAGCGTTGTCATCAGGTCAGACGTCCCAGCAGCACTCCTCCGTCCGTCGACCCATATCTGTGTATGTGTTTGTAAATCTCATCTCTGTCCTCGCATTTGTCCCAGCTGTGGAATGAAGCTGAATCTGGATTATCTTCTGGAGACGTTGTGGGAGTACCTGGCGCTTATTTGCATTTATACAAAGAAAAGAGGAGGTATTCGGACTGATTCAGACGTCTTCCACTTTGCAATGACTATTCAGTAGATCCCTAAGGTAACCATCTTATGTTTCTCCTCCATGTTAGAACGGCCAGACTTTAATGACGCCATCATCATGAGAAGAGGAGCATCAGTAGAGCATGTGGTCAGTTGTTTGGTTTACAGTATACATTAGGATGGATGCAGTTGAAACATATTCACATACACTACCGTTCAAAAGTTTGGGGTCACCCAAACAATTTTGTGTTTTCCATGAAAAGTCACACTTATTCACCACCATACGTTGTGAAATGAATAGAAAATAGAGTCAAGACATTGACAAGGTTAGAAATAATGATTTGTATTTGAAATAAGATTTTTTTTACATCAAACCTTGCTTTCTTCAAAGAATCCTCCATTTGCAGCAATTACAGCATTGCAGACCTTTGGCATTCTAGCTGTTAATTTGTTGAGGTAATCTGGAGAAATTGCATCCCACGCTTTTAGAAGCAGCTCCCACAATTTGGATTGGTTGGATGGGCACTTCTTGCGTACCATACGGTCAAGCTGCTCCCACAACAGCTCAATGGGGTTCAAATCTGGTGACTGCGCTGGCCACTCCATTACCGATAGAATACCAGCTGCCTGCTTCTTCTCTAAATAGTTCTTGCACAATTTGGAGGTGTGTTTTGGGTCATTGTCCTGTTGTAGGATGAAATTGGCTCCAATCAAGCGCTGTCCACTGGGTATGGCATGGCGTTGCAAAATGGAGTGATAGCCTTCCTTATTCAGAATCCCTTTTACCCTGTACAAATCTCCCACCTTACCAGCACCAAAGCAACCCCAGACCATCACATTACCTCCACCATGCTTAACAGATGGCGTCAGGCATTCTTCCAGCATCTTTTCAGTTGTTCTGCGTCTCACAAACGTTCTTCTTTGTGATCCAAACACCTCAAACTTGGATTCATCCGTCCACAACACTTTTTTCCAGTCTTCCTCTGTCCAATGTCTGTGTTCTTTTGCCCATCTTAATCTTTTTCTTTTATTGGCCAGTCTCAGATATGGCTTTTTCTTTGCCACTCTGCCCTGAAGCCCAGAATCCCGCAGCCGCCTCTTCACTGTAGATGTTGACACTGGTGTTTTGCAGGTACTATTTAATGAAGATGCCAGTTGGGGACCTGTGAGGCGTCTGTTTCTCAAACTAGAGACTCTAATGTACTTATCTTCTTGCTCAGTTGTGCAACGCGGCCTCCCACTTCTTTTTCTACTCTGGTTAGAGCCTGTTTGTGCTGTCCTCTGAAGGGAGTAGTACACACCGTTGTAGGAAATCTTCAATTTCTTAGCAATTTCTCGCATGGAATAGCCTTCATTTCTAAGAACAAGAATAGACTGTCGAGTTTCAGATGAAAGTTCTCTTTTTCTGGCCATTTTGAGCGTTTAATTGACCCCACAAATGTGATGCTCCAGAAACTCAATCTGCTCAAAGGAAGGTCAGTTTTGTAGCTTCTGTACCGAGCTAAACTGTTTTCAGATGTGTGAACATGATTGCACAAGGGTTTTCTAATCATCAATTAGCCTTCTGAGCCAATGAGCAAACACATTGTACCATTAGAACACTGGAGTGATAGTTGCTGGAAATGGGCCTCTATACACCTATGTAGATATTGCACCAAAAACCAGACATTTGCAGCTAGAATAGTCATTTACCACATTAGCAATGTATAGAGTGTATTTCTTTAAAGTTAAGACTAGTTTAAAGTTATCTTCATTGAAAAGTACAGTGCTTTTCTTTCAAAAATAAGGACATTTCAATGTGACCCCAAACTTTTGAACGGTAGTGTATATAATAAGCAGTGAGTGAACCTGTATGAACATAGTTTAAGTGTTTTTATTTTTTTACCCTGCAGTGCCACAGAATCCACAGAACTTTAGCTAGCCAGTTCAAATATGCCTTGGTGTGGGTAAGTAACACTAAGCTCTCACAGTCTTCCTCACTGCTCACCATAACATGGTTTTAGATTACTCTGTGTGTATTTATTCGGGAAGGGAAGAACTCCCAGATAAACATAAGTCTCGCATTAAATGTTGCAAGTGTGTCAGAGTGTCTAGGGATGTCTAATTCTTAATAACTTTCCGTTTCCTGGGGGTATAAATATAAAGTCAAACAAGGGCCAATTTCTCTTAGCTGCTCTTAAACATGGGGAAAAGATGAAATGCGATTAAAAAAAAAAAAAAAGTATGTTGATCTGAATGAGTCAGGAGATGGCTTCTGGCCTAAACTCGCTTCTATCGACAGTCAGAGCAGTAATAAAGCTTAAAACTGGAACAACTGATGTTCATTGCAATGTACAGTGGAGGGCCTGTGATGCTGCGTGGCCTGTTTCTCTGTCAAACATCCTGGAGAACCTTGCTAGAGTGCATGGAATCATAAAGTCCTGGAAACAGCAGGACATTTTAACTAAAGATCTGATGGGCTCTGTCGGGACCAAACGGAACACAGGGAGTTGTTGGGTCTTTCAGCAGGTTATTGCTCTGAAACATACAGCCAAACCGACAGTGAAATGGTTCACTAAACACACAATCAACCTTTCTTCCATGGCCAACTCAATCCTGGAGCCTGAATCCTTTAGAAAACCTGTGAGGTGAGCTGAAGATGAGAGGGCAGGGGACTCTGGACAATCTTGCAAGACTGTGTGAAGAAGGATGGTCACAGGTTCCTCTCTGAATGCTCCAAACGTATAAAATGTCATAGGAGATGACTGAGTTCATAGGGAGTTGCTTGAACTGGTTCTGCAATGAATTTCACATGAGAAATGAGGAAAACCAAAGTCTTAACATGGGATTTTCTTCCTCTCTCCGAATAGGTTGGCAATAATTTACACCCAGGGTCAGGTTGGCTAAAATATCTTTTCCCTTAAATAATTTATTCTTGTGAATGCATTTACTCGGATATTACATTTGCTCGATGATCTGAAACGTTTAGGTGCGACTAAAAACTCTTTTTCACGCCCCTAAACACTTCCTCTCAGTTTCTCCGTCTATTCAGACATACGTGAGGAATAATGTCACTTGTGCCGTCATGTAACTCTTCACCTTTCACTCAGTCCGCTCCCGTTTCGTCTTTACAGGGAACCAGCACCAAGTATAGTCCTCAGAGGGTGGGCCTAACGCACATCATGGAGCACGAGGACGTCATCCAGATCGTTAAGAAGTAAACCGCTTCTGATTGGACTGAAAATAAACTGTATAATAGTTATACAGCAAAGACAAGTAGCTAGCCTTCTTATTTTGTAATATGAAATCTTAACGGTGAAGAGAAGAAGATGGGGAACATCGTTGAGCAGATTCTGGACACAAACATGTAAGATACAATGATTAAGAGGAAAGACTGATGAAAATAAAGTCCATAAACATTTTAAAAACTCTGCTTGCTTTCCTTTCTAATATTTCCTGTTAAACACATCACAGGATGGTCAGAACCCTTGTTTCTGTCCCTTGTATCAGGTTGTTAAAGGTCCCTTTAGATGTTGTATAACCCGATGCTTGTTCTCCTTTGACCCACCCCCCCACCCCCATTCCGACTGCCACCATCTCTGCAGCCCTGCTGTTGGTTCTCCATGGCAGGCTCATCCCTTTTCTCTCAAAGAATACAGGCTCCCATTGACTCGCGTGCGCACACAAGCACAATAGTTGTCTTTAAATATTAACAAGCAGCTCTTCGGTCCAGGAGAGGGGCACTAAATGGGAGGCTTCATCAGGAGAGGAAAAGTGTGGACTGAAAGATGTCCTGAAGATGTCTCTTCAGACTGTCCTGTGGATGAAGAGTTGGTGTTTTGATATAACCTGATGTGGAAAGAAGAGATGGAGTATTCTGGAGCCTAACAACAACAAACAAAGGTAGCGCTAGCTGGGCGTGCATTGTGCAGAGCAGGCATGACACTTGATGCTGCTTTGGCCCCATATGGCATGGCCAAGCGGGAGCGTGGATTGCCGGGTTTAAGGAAGAGAAACTTGGCATTTTGTCATGTTCTGAAACATGACAAAATCTCAAAACGTTTGTACAGTAAATTCTGCCTGTATGGGGATCAGGGTGATACCTGTTTCTATTTTTAATTATGGATCTTAAACCAATTCCAGTACCTTGGTACAGTGTCTATACACCTTGAACCTCTTTAGCAACACAAAATGGTGCATAACTGGAAGGAAAGTGGTAAACTTAAAAGCTGAAAGGTGAATCTATTAAGATCCTGTATCAATACTGTAAAGAACCCCCACTGGCTGCAAGTGAGGCTGCAATTCTTTGAGGGGTGTCTTTACCAACATTACCCACCCATCCCTCTTTGCAAAATGGTTGAAGATCAGTCAAATTTGTTGGAGATTATCTGTTAAAATCAGATTTTTTACTAACAAGATTATCTGAACTTTTCCCGGGCCACATAAATATGATTTGATCTGCAGTACTACTGGAAGGGGAACCTCTGCCCCTGTCTTAAGTCATTTAATGAATTAAGTTTTATTTAGCTCTGCCCATCTTCCCATCAACTCTGAACAGCTTCCATAGCATGATATTGCCACCACCATGTTTCACTGTGTGGCTGGAATGTTCAGGGGTATGTGCACTGCTAGTTCTTTGCTACAAATACAGTGTTTCACATGTATGCCAAACTGTTTTTGTTCTGAAGAAGGTGTTCAGTGGAACACCTTCCACTTCAGGGGTGTTCCCATGCCCCTCCCAAATCTGTTCCCATGTGGGTCAGCGTTGTCAAGTCAAAAGTTTTCTTGGGCCAAAACATCCATTATCTGTACCCATCCATCCTATGCAGGGGGCTGGTGCCTATATCCAGCAGTCGAGACCAATTAACCTAAAAGTCATGTTTTTAGGACTGTGGGAGGAAGCCTGAGCACACAGAGAGAACCCATGCATGCACAAACTCCATGCAGAAAGACCCTGGGCCAGGATTTGAACCTGGGCCTTCTTGCTGCAAGGCAACAGTGCTACCAGCTGTGCCACAGTGCAGCTCAGGCTTTTGTCTGAAAACTACACTTCCAAAAAATTACATAGTGATATTTTTTAGTGTTCAACAATAAACTAAACATGGATTATTTTAGATCCAGAACTTAAAAAGGTTATGGATGTTTGCCTTGGTAAAAGAATGGCACCCAGATTGCAAATCATTTTGGGTTTAACTGAAAAAAATGTGGAAAATTAAGTTTATTCTCAATAAAAATAACCGGATTGGGACCACTCTTTTTTTGAATTAGTATTGTAAACAGCTTCTGTTTTTACCCAAGTTTAAGAAATTAATTAAAAGCAGAGTTGTGTACACAAAGTTTTTAACAACTTTTTCTTGCCAATCTTTCTTAAAGTCAATGATATATGAGCGCACGATTAATAGACCCCCCCCACCCCCACCCGAGCTGTCTATACTATAGGCTCCCCTTCCTCTGACCTGTCCGTTTTGGTGGATGACAAAATCTTTCTAGCTTTGGCGTTGTACCATGCACTCAGTTTTCAGGTGATGGATTGATGTAGCACAATGGTTGTGAATATTTTTGAATACATCACTTTTAAACAAGTTTTACACCAGCCCTTTTTTCCTCCAAGGAGACAGATTTTCTTCTAATCTTTACAAAATGGTCTCGAACAATAGATTTTCGGTCTTTCTTTTTGAGGTTCATCAAAGATTTTCTTTGAACGTTTGATCCTTTTTTTTAATTCGTTTTCTGTCCGGTCCTTGTGCCTGACCATGACAGAGTGTTGTACAGTGAATTTCCTAATAAATGCGTGAAGTGGACAGATGGAAGATAAAATCAGTAGTGGGATGTCTAAAACTAAACTATAGCAGGAAACAGTTCTTAGAAGAACGGCTTAGAAAAAAAAAAAAAAAACTTTGAAAATGCCTAAAACTTTAGTTAATTTCCTAAAACACTTAAAGTTTTAAGCCAAAATCTCAGTAAATATAACCTTGTTGGTGTTAAACTGTCTCAATAATTCATTTTGTTAATATAATGTGCTGATAAATATGAAATCCCAGTATGAAGGCAGCTAACAATAATGTTTAAATGGGTTCTTTAGTAAGTTGGCAGTTCTGTGTTCTTTTTATTTATTTATTTATTTAATTCATTTCTATCTTTTTTGTTTCAAAACTTGGAGTAAAGTGTCCTGACCAAAATTTCAACCACAACTTTAACGTGGAACTCTGAGAGTTGATCATGAAATCAGGGACAAGAATGGTACGTCATAATAAATGATACAATTCATTCTGTGTCAGTGGTACTGAATTAAAATATTTAGTTTTCCAAAACCTAAGAGACAATGCAATGCTTTAACATACAGATAAACATTACAGTCATTATAGAACCATTAAACTAATTAAGAGGAAATGTATTTAGTATATGGCGGAGAATAATGAGAAGAGTTGACAACAGCTCAGTACCTCAAAATGTTTCTCTTCTGCCCCCTTCTGGTTTCTCTTGCTCATCACATGAGGCTGCAGTTCCCACGTTCAGCACTCGAGTTAGATGTTTTATTTCAACATATTTCAAGTTAATTCTCTCTGAAAAATACAAGAAAAGAAGTGAAAAAGTTTAATATATTCTATACATAAAGCATCTCATGAAAGTAAGTACATTCCTGACATTCCTAAACATACTATTGGGGCAACGCTGAAGAAATGACACACACTGATACAATGTAAAGTAGTCAGTGTACAGATTGTATAACAGTGTAAGTTTGTCCTCTCAAAATAACTCGACACATAATCATTATTGTCTAATATTCTGGCAACAAAAGTGAGTACACCCTTAAGTGAAAATATCCAAACTGTGCATTTCAATATTCATGCCTAACTCAAGATGTTCGGTAGAGCTTCACAGGTTGCCCCTGGAGTCCTCCACATTTTCGCCATGACAACATCACAGAGCTGGTGGATGTTAGAGTCCTTGCACCCCTCCACCTTCTGTTTGAGGATGCCCACCAGATGCTCAATAGGGTTTAGGTCTGGAGACATGCTTGGTCAATCCTGCACCTTTACCCGCAGTTTCTCTAGCAAGGCAGTGGATGGAGGTGTGGTTGGGGTTTCAGTGTGTCCAAGTACATCTGGGCATTCGTGGTTCTCTCCATGAACCGTAGCTATCTGCAGACGGCAGCACTCATGCAACCCCATACCATGACACTCCCATCACCGTGCTTGATAAGATAAGACTAATCTTTGTACTCCTCACCTAGTTGCCGCCACACACGCTTGACACCATCTGAAGCAAAAATGTTGATCTTGGTCTCATCAGACCACAGGACATCCAGTAATCTTTGTCTTTAGTCTGTTTGTCTTCATCAAACTGTATATGGGCTTTCTTGTGAGTCATCTTTAGAAAAAGCTTCCATCTAGGAGGACAGCCTTGCAGACCAATTTGATGCAGTGTGCAGTATATGGCGAGTCCTGTTCTGAGTGGAATCTATCCTCTTAAATGGCTGTATAGTCTTGGCCACCTTGCTGCTGCTCAGTTTCAGGGTGTTGCCAACCTTCTTCTAGCCTCAGCCATCTTTATATAGAGCAATGTATGTTTTATATCCTCACATAGTAATTTGTCATGAGGTTCTATGTTGACCCGTATAATTCAAATTCAATTCAAAAATTCAAATTCAAAATTACTTTATTAATCCCAAAGGGAAATTAAATGTTGTTGTAACTCATTATGCAAGTTCCTTCAAAGATTTGTTGTGGATGCTGATGGCTGTGGGTAGGGATGATCTCCTGTAGTGCTCTGCAGATCTGAAGAAGCCTCTGACTGAAGACGCTTTGTAGTTGTATGACAGTCTGATGTGGAGGATGCTCTGGATCCATGGCGTCTTCTTTTCAACTCATCAGGGTTTTGTGGCTGTAATTGAGGTATTATTTGAGCTTTTGTGATGTTAATCAGCTGCTGCCAGTTGTAAACCACCTTGTTGCCATGGTTATGCATCATAACAAATGTCCAAAAATAAAAAGTATCAGCAAAAATCCTTCCAGCTGCACAGCATTCAAAACCAGAGAGAACAGTTGTCCACAAAAACAATGTTTCTACCAGAAATGGAAGAATTAAAGTTTTAAAAAAGAAAAAAATATGAACCAAAGTAACAGAGCTACTCCAACATGCTGCCACCTTGAGCGGCGCAATTCCGGAAAGAATTAACAAGAGAAATAAGAAATAAGAAGATAATAAGAGTGTGCAGGAGGTATAACACCAAATCTAACACACCAGCTCCCCATTCACACCTAGGATCTTGTAACACAAGTGAGTCACATGACACTGGGGAGGGAAAATGGCTTCATTGGCACAATTTGAATATTTTTACTTAGGGGTGTACTCACATTTGTTCCCAGCAGATTAGACATCAATGGCTGTGTGTTGAGCTATTTTGAGGATACAGCAAATCTACAGTTATACAAGCTGTAAACTGACTACTTTGCATTGTCTCAAACTGTCAAGTCTTTAGTGTTGTCTCATGAAAAAACATAATTAAATATTTACAAAAATGAGGGGTGTACTCACTTATGTGAGATACTGTACATGTCGTTTTATTGTATTTTAATTGAACGTGTTTTGTCAAATCTTTGGCAAATTCTCAATTAACAAGAAAGTGGTTTTGGAAATCACAGCTTTTTTGATTATCATAAAATGCTAAGTTTGGAGTTCATTTTTTCTTTAGAAATTTGTAAAAAATGTTAAACCTTCCGTAGACAGATTTAACAAGATGAAAATATGTCCAGCAATATGTTTTAGACACAGGGCAAAAATTAGTACGGATGCAATCGGCCTTTAGTCAATAGAAGAGCAGGTGTCTTGTTGTTATGTCTGTAACGTTTTACAGAGCACTTGCCTTTATGTTATGAATACATCTTTTCCTAGTAGGCTTTTGTATTGACTTGGCTTTGTACAGTATGTACATTCATCATACACTGAGGATGTTTGTGCAAACAGTGTCTATTTTGTTGTTTTAAAAGACACAGCCTGCAGCAGAAATAAGGCTACCTATGAAGGCACATGCATATAGCAGTGCCCCACACCATAGTTATCCAGAGGAGATTATTGCTATCCTGTTAAACATATGGTATGAAAGTAGAGTCATTAGAAGGTGATTATCCGGAATAATTCTGAGACATAAAAAAAAACCCAGATGAGCTTAATGGAATGAACATAAAACTTTGTCTGATTTGATTATTTATCAAAACCTTTTGCTTATAGAAAGATGACAAAAGGAATATACCTTTTATCTTTCTATTATCTATCTTTTGTCTACAAGAAGGGACAGAGCAAACTCTACTTCTTGAGGAAGCTTAGGTCCTTCAAGATTTGCAGCAAGAAGCTGGAGATCTTCTACGAGTCTGTTGTGGAGAGTGTAATCTCTTCAGCCGTCATCTGTTGGGGTAGCAGCATCAGAGCCAGGGATTTAAAAAGGCTAAACAACCTGATAAAGAAGGCTGGTTCTGTTCTGGGGACAACTGTGGAACATATGGAGATGATGATGCAAGGATTCTTCATAAAATCAAAAAAATGATGGACAACCTTGAGCATCCTCTTCATGAGACTATCCTGCAACAATAGAGTGTCTTCAGTCGGAGGCTTCTTCAGTTTTACTGCAACACAGACTGCTACAGGAAATCCTTCCTGCCCACAGCCATCATGATCTACAACAACTCCTTAAAGAATTAATTGTATGAACTATACCAACACTTAATTTCCTTCTGGGATCAATAAAGTATTTTTTAATTGAATTATCTTTATCTCAAGTGTATATTTTTAAATATATCACATGAATTCGGCTCTAGCAGTAAATCCTGAAGGAGAATCTCCAGCCACCAGTATATCAGTTAAGCCTTCAGCCCACATGGGTGGAAATTGACTACGAGCTAAAAAAAACCCCCCACAAAATTAATGTTTTGGATTGGCCTGATCAAATTCGGAACTTTGACTAGGCACATCTCTAATTGAGATGCAGAGAGGCATCACAATGAGCCTGAATCAAAGCAATTCTGCAGAGTGGGCCAAAATTCCTCCACAGTGATGAAAAATTACAATGACTGTTATCAGAAATGCTTGATAGCAAGAGCAGAACAACCAGGTATAGACAAATACTTTCATACAGTTTCCTTTAGTTTTCATCATTTTGGATTTTAAGTTTTTAAGTTCATTCCTCTGTGTTAGTTTTGTTTGACTTTATTTCTCTCATTTTGATTATTGTTCATTGATTTGAGTTCCTTTTACCCAGTGGCTATTCTTATGTTTTCCTTCTGTTCTGTTTTCCTCCTAGTGCTTTTACCTTGAGTTTCTGTTGTGTTTCTTTATCTTTATTTATTTCATCATTCTTAGTTATTCCTCTGGCTTACTATAGCAACAACACATTATCAGTTGGGTAAAACTAAACTGTCTCACAATGGTCTAAACCCAACTCACATACCCTATTAGTGGGTGAACAATCCTGCCTTATGCATTTAAGATTATTTCCTGTTTAGTCTTCTCATCTGTGTTATGGTTATTCCTTTGTTTTTCCACTCTGATTCCTCCCTGCCATTCTGCTTCCCTGCCCACCTGCAACTCATCTCTAATCTCCTTGCTCACTCTCTCGCCTGCATCTGCTTTCCACTAATTAGTCCTCAGGTTTCTCTCTGTCATTCCTCACTCCCTCCTCAGTATTTTAGCAATCCTCTTTCTGTCATATCCTGCTGGATTCTCCGTTTTCCGTCCAAGTTCTTGTGCTCTCGTTCCATTGTAAGTTTTGGTTTTGGCTTATTAAACATATTTATTTATTCACATCCTGAACTGCTGCATTTGGGTCCTTCCTAACAACATCATGACAACCTTGGTTTTTAAGCTTTCATCCAGTTGTTAATGCGAGCTGGAGTGAATCTGCATTTAATCTGGAAAAACTGAGATTTCATGAGCCAGGGTAGGTCAAAAGGAGCTGTAAACAGTGAGGAAAATAACTCTCAGCCCTCCAGAAAGAGCCCCCTAGAGACTGATTGATCACAATATTATAATGGAATAAGGTGCACACTTTACTTATGTGGAGCACCAAGGCAGGACGGAACCTATATTAGATACTACAAAGATTTTGGCACAAACACATCATTGTTTGCACAAATATTCTGGAACTGAGCAAATCTGCAGCAAAACACATTATCAAGTGGCTGAATATAATCCTACCTGAAAGGTACAGAAACAAAAAAAATATAATTTTATGTAACAAATATTTCTCATTATTACAAAAAACAACCTTTGCCTACAAGTCTTGCAATCCTAATTGTGGAAATGTATAACAAGGCTTCAATGGTGCTATAACCATCCCTGTGTGTGTGTGTGTGTGTGTGTGTGTGTGTGTGTGTGTGTGTGTGTGTGTGTGTGTGTGTGTGTGTGTGTGTGTGTGTGTGTGTGTGTGTGTGTGTGTGAGAGCTGGACTGATAAGGCACACAAATGCTTCACCAGCCATTGTAAACCCAGACCTTTTATAATAAATCATTCTTTTGGGCTCTGACGTACAGAAACAAGTGTTCCACTGTGATAGCACAATGCGTCTGTTTTTGTATGACTGTGTGCCATTAATGGACAATAGGCATGTGAAATTGTTTGCTAGCGCTGCACAGGTTTAAAGAAGTGCAAAATGTTTTCTTGGTAACCTAATCACTGCAACACTGATGCATGGATGGATTTGTAAATAGCTCAATATCACACATTTGTTCGGATAGATACTGAGTCCTCGCTGAACCATGGGTATCTATTGTGGGGCCATTGTGTGTGCAGATGCTGCACTATTGAAGGCAAACTGAAGAGAATTTTGCCTGTTAGTGTGCATGGTCTTCTTATAAACCATTAGAGGCAGAGTACGGAGAAGGATTAGAAGTCAGTGGAGCTGCGTACAGGACCCTGTTGATCTGAACGTTTGATTTGTACCTTTCAGAAGTCCTTATCAGATATTTTTATGAATGGGAAATCTCTAAATGTTAATCACAAAAGAGCAAGGTAAGCAACCCGAAAGCAGATTTTTTTCCCTGAATGAATTTCATCTGCCATATTTACATATTTGACATTGTTCACATTAGAACTAATTTGTCAGAAATAAGAATCCGAAGTATTGGTCAGTAGAGAGATCAAGAAAACTGATCCTAATTACATTGTTTTACTGTTGTAGTCTCCTGCTTAAAAAAGTCTCAAAACCAAGGTGTTATGCATACTCCTTAGCAGCATAAAATGTGTATTATTCTCTCTTTTGTTATAGATAAATACATGTTTAGATATAGAAATGGGCATTCTATTTTTCCTCCAATTTCTTTATTAATGACATGGTAAAGTCAGTGGTGTACTGTTTTAATCTAGCCTACATGTGAAGTTAGATTTAAATCATTTCAAAATCTGGCAAAGACCAAAACAATAATGCGTTCAAACCCTAGAACTGGCCAAGGTTGTACATTGTTTTCATCACGACAATGCAGCAGAAGAAGTATTTAACAACTTACACATTTACTCAGTTCTTATCTTTTATGTGTTTTATATGTTTCAGATAACCAAACAAACAAATCAAACAAATTTGAAACATCAGACAAATGCAACCTGAGTAAAAAGAAACTACAGTTTTTAAGAGATGAAGAGCAAAAAGCTACCCAAATGAAATGATGGTTTATTCATGAACACCAAATAATTCAGCCATACTGTTCCAAATACTGCACAGGCTCATTCATTGTAAAAGTAATCTTGAACTTTTTCACTTATTTTTTTTTTTACATTAGTCACACATTTCAATGCACTTTGTTGGGATTTATGAGGTAGACCAAGAGAAAGTAGTACAAGTGGAAGGAAAAGGACACATGGTTTTCATTTTCATTTTCAAATGAGTAAACAGTTTGTTTACTCATTTGACCCTAAAAAAAATATAAAAATTAGAAACGTGAAGTTCAAACAACTTCAATAAGTTGAATAAGATATTCATGCTATCTTAAACAAATTTGTTTTTTCTTTTTTTAAATAATAAATTTTTTCTTTATTTAAATACCATCTCTTTAAACAGAAACAGAAAGCTTGTTATTCTCTAAACAGAGAGCTGTTTTGTTTTAATCCTGTCTTATTTAAGACACGCCAAACTAGGCACTGGGCATGTGTTTAATTATGTTTCATGGTGAACACTTTGATCTCAGCATGCTATTCATAAAATGTGGAAGCAATTGGTCATATACAGTATTGATATGATATACCTTTCTGAATTAATATATACACAGTAAACAATGGAGTTAACGTTAATTTTAGCTGCTGCTTAATCTGAGCATCTTTTGAAACTCTAGTATCAGGAACATCTGTGCAGTTTGTGTTAAACTGGAAACTAGCTTCGATAACTCCTGTTCTAAGGAGTTGTTTACATCAGTTTTATATCATATTATTGATCAGATGTGTGTCGATTTGCATCACCAGTCTTTTAACCAAGTTCTCAAATATTCAAACAGTTTCAGACACATTTCCATTAAACTGGAAGTCTGAATATTTTGTGACATTAAAACCAAAGTGACGCAGAAACTGTGTTTAACTTTCAAGGCAGCTCTTTCATGTATTACCAGCTTAGAAACTGGTCCTTCTCAATTATCAAGTCACAGGATAATCTGAGAGTGAAGGTTAAGACCTGAATGGAGCGTAAGGACTTTTAGGGAAACCTGAGTGAAGCCAACTGTCTCATGTTCTGTCCAAAGGCTGACCCCTATCACCCACATCACTCCTTCTTTCTTCCCCCTTCTCTAAGTCAGTCATCTTTCTCCTCACATTTTCACAATTCATAGTTAAATTAATTGTCCAAAATATAAAATAAATTTTATTTAATATTGTCAGACTTAGTAGTAGGCCTAGTAGTTTTCATGCTGGTTTTATATTAGTTTGATTTGAGGTGTTATAACCATCCAATTTGAACTTGGAATAACAATTTCTCAGTTCTAGCGCTTAAGAATTAGCTAGAAGACTTCCCAACTTTGAAAGTCTCAGTTTCCTCACTAACCCCTTAGGTCAATATTTAATATGGCTGCTGGACGTGCAAACATAATGACAGCTGCAGAAATAAACAGTTTATTTGCACCTTTGATGCTTTGCGTCTCATTGACTCAGTCACATACAGCTACTGTATAAAACACGGTAATGAATTTCCTGCTGCAGTGTATGAAAGCATGAAACACAAAGAAATACGCTGTTATTGGCGCGCAGTGTTGATAATTGTTAGCATGGTTACTGAGCACATTTTTCAAACTCCTGCTAGTTTTTGGATTAGCAGTTGGAACAGAGTTAAGTTAGATCTAGTCATCCCAACATCTGACCACAAGTAAGCAGACATAATCAAATGACTACCAACTTTACACTTGCAAATGTCCATCATTCAGGAGGTAGATGTTAGCATTACATGTTTGTTGGCATTAACTCATTTTCACATTAAGAAAAGCGCTAAGTATAATTTAACCCCTGATGCGCTTCATGCTCACTTGTTGTCATTGATTTCTTGGATCCTAGATGGATCAGATCAGTGCCTGTTTAGGTATTTCATTTCATTCAAAGACATGTGTTCAGTAAGCATGGCCCAGTTACCGGTATCAGAAATCAGAAATCAGCTGATTTGTCAAAAGGCAAGCTAGCATTGCCAGTTGAAAGAATGATGTAGCGATGACCTATGGTTTGTGCGACTAGCTGCAGGATTTAAATGTATAAACAAGACTCAGAAATCATTTCCAATGAGAAGAGTAAGAAGGCTGAAAATGCTATTTAAATTTGAAGCATTTCTCTGGTCAACAACAGGATTGCTAAACAGTTTGTCCGCCATTATTGTTTTGAAAAGAATGGCATGGGGAGACTTCTGATAAAGTTTTTATGTGTAGTGCTGACCTCAGAACCACACTTTCTATCATCCCCCACTGCCGGCTTCAGTTCTAGAAGCTCACAGTTGTGGTTCATGAATTTCAAAATTGCAGTGAGACTCCATTCAAAAGGCTGAATATCTTATTGACAGGCAAAGTGTGAACCAGTGATTCTTGGAATACATTAGCAAACAATTATTCCATTCTTAATAGTCCTTTGAGATATTAATATTGCAGACACTGATATGTAATACTTCGTGCAGCTCTATCCTTTGCAGCAAGTAGGCTATTTAAAAATCACCTATAGGTTTCTTGCTCTTGTATTTTGTATTTTTCCTTAAGTATAAAAATAATGTATCACCTTCCATTTTTACAAGTGTAATTATCAGTATTTTCAATTATAAAATCTCACACTCATGCCATTGCAACTAGTGTTTACTCTTCTGATAAAATGTAAAGAGATAAACTGTAAAGAGCAAAAGTTAATTTAAATTACCGTAGAGTCTCCTCTAGCGGTTCACATCTTTCGTTCAAAGATTACAAGCAGTCGTTATAACAAACCTGTATCTGCATTGTATGTGCTTGTTAGTGATCAGTATAAAGTGGCAGAAACTGTTGGCTACTCTCTCTCAGCCTGTTCTCTCATATCACTCCCACTATCTACAGGTTCACCATAAATCTCACTTTTAGTTGTCCTGATAAACTTTGCTATAATCTATGTTTTCCTTGTGTATACTTCATTTCACTTCATTCCTTTTTTTGCTTTTACTTCTTTTTGGAGCCCTCTTTCTGCCATTGTCTCCACCTCTGCTATCTCTGCCATTGATCTGGTCACCACCAGTTTATTCATTCATCCGACCTTAAACAGAAGATGCATATCAAACATGCCCAATATAGTTTACATGTGTTGTTTTACAAGTGTGTTTAACACTACTATTCAATAAGTCCTGTGGAGTATATCTGATGTGGACTGAGGAACTTTCGAACTTTTCCCTGTACCTGCTCACCATGAATAACCCCTTATCTCTGTCTGCAGTTAAATGATACCAGTGTCTGCTGTCATTGCTTGCTTAGCCTGCAGTATATGTAGCAGATTGCTGTAGTCACTGGTCCTTGGGAAATGTGATACTGATTTCAGCTCAGTACCGTACTTATTAAATGTCAAGATTGTTATTTTTAACCAGCTGTAGCCTTTTAACATTTTATCACACAACAGCTAAAAACCTCAAGGTATTTTTATTAAGATTCATGTGATAAACAACATGTATAATCTAAAGTGAAGGAAAACAAAACGTGGGTGTGAATTTGGATTCCACCCTTTTCACTCAGATACCCCTGAATAAAATCCAGTGTAAACAGTTGCAGTGGCTCACAACTGTTGTGTGAAGGCTTCAGATGTTTGATTTACTGCTGTCACACTATTGCGTACAAGCCTTTCGATTTAATAGTTGTGGAACAGATGGTGTCATAGGAAAACAATGCTCCAACATTGCCTTCCTAGGCATTTAACACAATATAACACACAATTTGATTATCACATGAACCAGCTTGCCACAAATTCTTTAGGCATCAATTGAGTAATTCTGTATCAGTGTATAACTGATAGGACTGTATCACTGTTACAGAATTACCCGGCTGTGACTCAAACATCACTACTATGACTCAGTAACAACATTAAAAAATGTATGCAACTCTATGCAAATACTTTACTCCCCTGGGAAGGCTAGATGCTTCTATTTATACTGAAACCTTAGGGAATACTAGGGGGCTTACATAGAGCCTTTATTATTTCCATCCCAGATGTTCAGTTGATCCTTTCATGTGTAAAAAAAATAAATAAATAAACGAAGTGGTGATACCATAAAAAAGTAATGCACCAAGTCCAGAGACAGCAGAACAGTGTGAATTCCACCCATTGTATCATATGTGGCACACATTCTTCAAAGTCATTACAGGATTTCATGTCCCACAAAATAACCTTCAGATGTTTCAATTTCTTTCTGCTTCAATATTTTTACACAAAATACTTTTTTGTTGATCTATTACATAAAATTCCAATAAAACATATTTAGGATTGTGGTTATAACATGAAAATATATTTAAAGGCTAAGAGGTACGGATAGCACTGTATAAAGAATTATGTGTCAGATTAAGATAGAAAATAATGATTTATCCTTCATCTGCTCTTTGGCACCTGGGTGTCAACCTTTGACTTAAATCTTTTCTGTTTATTCGTATTTGTTTGTGTGCAAGCAATCCAGGGTTGGGTTGACCCGTTGTGATATATTTAGAGGAGCCCGTGACGAATGTTTCATCCTATCTGCGTAGGAGGAACACAGGGCACCCATTAAACATTCATCTCTGCCACTGAAATGACCTCCTGGAATGTCAGCCCATCATCGATGAATGAGCATCAGCCCTTCATCAATGAGCAAACAACCCAGCTGTTCTCAGTCAGTTTCCAACCCCATGTTGGACCCTGAAGATTAGTCAGCAATGTCCATATCCATGTTTATGTTTTTAAAGCATATACCTTACTAGAAAGGTAGATATTGTTTCATAGTTTATGCTCACCAGTATCTATTTTAAGTTGCCCACAAGATTATAGATTTGCAACTATTAACAACTAGGCAACATGACAAGTCAGTGAAACAGCTGACTAAAACTTCAGGGGTCTTATATTTGCTGTTGTGCATCTTAAATGCTGCGATGGACTTGCGACTTGTCCAAGGTGTACCCGCCTCTCGCCCGATGAATGCTGGAGATAGGCACCAGCTCCCCACAACCCTGCAGAGGATGGACGGGTATAGATAGATGTATGGTGTCTTAAATGTTTAAGTTGTGAAGTAAGAAAAGGTTTTCAAATAAATACTAAAAATTAAAACTAATCTCTGTTTTATTTATATAGCTTATTCATGACATGAATCTTCTCTAGCTTCCTGTGCAACAACTGTGGCTTATGCATGCATCATTGGTATAAGTTGACTGTGTTGGATGGATGAGTGCTGTATCATGCATCATTCCCAGCTGTGATCCATCCTGCTACTGATGGGCATCTTTTGGCTCAGAGTACCTTTGCCGCTCAAACACAGTTTAGCAACAGCTCAGCCAGCGTGCATTATTCATACACAAGTGAACCAGCAGATTTGGTTACACCAAGATAGTATACCTGCTATATTAAGGTGCCCTTTGCAGCTTTAAAGGTAATGCTCACTCAGATTGCCCATGCACGTGAAGGCAAACAGTACTTAGGCAGGCTCATTTTTGATTGCAGATACATTGAAAAAAACCTACAAGATGTCAAACGGAGGGAAACATTAGAAAGAGGGCTTCAGTAACCAGAGAGAGATGCAGAGGGTTGCCGGAGGTCACAAAGGGAAGCTGACGTAGATGTGGGAGGATGCAACCACAGATGAAACACACATGGATGCTCATTTTAAAACAAAGAGGACACCAGGGCTCACACCAATCCACTCTCATTGGTTCTCCTTGTTAGAGGGACTTTCTGCCAAAGTTGGTGCGGTCGCCAAGATGAGGATGCCCTGCCAGGCTCACAGACCGGATTTACGATGAATGTTAAACAAAGGACTACACTAACTCTGTCATTGGAATAGCAGGATAATTTATTCATCATGTGACCCTGGGAGATTACTAACAAACACAAGAAGTAACAGGATTTTCTTTGAATGCTACTTTTGTTTTTTAATTAGAGATGCACTTTGCACTTCAAGCAACAAATGGATTAAACCAGAGACACTCCCGGACAGGTTTCTTCCTCCTTATACTTACACAGCAACTCTTTTTCTGACTACTGAAGGAGAACTGTAATGCGAGTGAGCACAGATGGCTGAGATTTTGACTCCATTACTAGATCGTGTTTTAACAGAAAGTGGTTGGGGTTCGTCTAAGGGTAGTTTATAGAGCAACTGACCTGGGAGAGAGGGCATTTCTGAGTACATTAAAAGGTTTTCAATGGAACAAATCAGATGGTGAAAAAAAGCAACACAAAGTTGTGATTGATTGAGAAGTAAATTAAAGGATGTTAGTATTGTACTTTTTTATGCTCACCTGCTTTTGCAATACTTTTTGGAACTTCTTCATTTTCTTTGGGAGGATCTGAGGAGACACCATGCCACCAAAGAAAGGTGACTCAAAATCAGCTGCCAAGAAAGGCAAGTCAGATGAGCCAAAGAAGGGAGGAAAGGATGACAAGAAGGGAGCGACAGATGACAAAAAAGGTGGTAAAAAGGCTGCTGAACCACCATCAAAGGGTAAAGGGAAAGATGATGGGAAGAAGGGAAAAGGCAAGAAACCTGTCAGTGAGTCGGAAGAAGGTTCAGAGGAAGAAGAAGAGGAGGTAATGTCTGAAGAACAGGAAAGTGGAGACAGTGAAGAAGAGGCAGTAACCAAGAAGGTAGCTAAGGGGGATAAAGGTAAAGGCAAAGCAGCTCTAAAAGGCGCATCCAAAGCAATGGCTATGAAGCCTAAACGCTCTTCCCCTGATGATGATGAGGATGAAGATGATACAAAGAAAAAGCCACAAGTGAAAAAAGGCATGGATGCAGTCAATCTAAAAAAGATGAGTGATCTCAAAGGAGCCTCTAAGAGCATGATGGGCTTGGCTGCAGAGGGGCAAAAGAAGAACTTAGTTAAAAAAGTAGATGCAACGTCTCAACTTAAAGGTGCATCCAAAGTCCTCTCAGGCATTACGGGAAAGTCCTCTCCTTTTAGTCTGCCTTCCAAACAGACAGAGAAAGTGAAACCAAAGCGAAACCTTAAAAGTACCTCTCGCCTTTTTCTACGACTTTCCAAAAAAAAGAAACCCCCTTCTGGTAGTAAACCACTTCTTGGCAACAGCAAGCTTTTTGCTGGCTTTGGGGGGAAATCTGGGTCTGCTGACAAAAAACCTGGTCTGTCTGGTTTTAGCTTGTTTAACAAAAAAGATGATGCCCCTAAAGAAACATCTAAAAAGACATTAAATCTTTCCAACTTAGGGAGTAAGGGTAATAAAATGGCATCTGAGGCAAAAGGGTTAGGAGGGAAGTTCAAAGGAATGTTTGGAAAAAAGAAAACAGGACAGGGGTTTAAGAGTAAAAGCTTGATGGTTGGTAGAATGGCTGCAACAACTAACTGGTTGACAGGTAGGTTCCTGTCTTCTATGGGTCATGGTCGCCTTGGGGGACGGGCAGGACGTAGAGGAAAAAAGAATCTATCCTATACAAGCAGGGATACCAGAGGGGGACAGTCACATTATTACAATGGGACATATGAGCATGATGATAATTATGGATATGAAGAAGATTACCAGAACAGGTGGGGACCACAGAGCTTTGAAAGACAAACATTTAACTTTGACCCAACTGATCCTTCCGAAGAGCAAATATACTATGACGATGAAGAGTGGGAGGATGAGTTTGGTTACTATGATGATGAGGGCAACTTCTACTTTGATGATGAGGTTTACTATGATGATGATGATGTAGATAACTATGGTTACCCATATGGTTATTATGATGATGAATATGAAGACTATGGCTATGAGGGGGCAGGGTATTACTATGGGGAAGATGGATTTCTGTACTCTATAGAGACCCAAGACCCATATGGTTATTATGATGATGCCATGTATGATTTCCATGACTCATATTACCCTGAGCAATATGTTGATTATTTTGACCACAACATGGCTTCTAACTATAGTTTGTCAAACTCACATGGCATAATGAGTAGCACCTATGATGGAGTGTCAGGGCTATATAATGACCCAATGCTGGCATATGCACAAAGTGTTCAAATGTACAACCCTTATGAGCAACACATTCCTATGAATACTGGGCTGAATCCAGCTGAGACAGCACAGCTATATGGACAGGAACAGTTTTCATCTCCTGTAGTGGAACCATTTCTATCAGAGCAGTTCAGAGTCCCAAGGCCCCAAGTTATGTTGTTTGGAAAAGAGAGACTAGAGGTGGAAGCTTTGCCACCACCACCTCTTCATACTCAACCCTCTTCTCAAATGTTCCCTTCTACCAATCCATCCATGGCTCTCAACAATCAGGAAATTGTGTCAGATGTACAATTTGACCACTCCATTCCAGCATACCTTTCCACACAGTCTACTTTGCCTATTGACATACATCAGCAACTTCCTGCCATTCCTTTTGGAGACTATATCTACCCAACAGCTATGAGTAATCATCAAGAGTACTTTCCTTCTCCTCAGCTAAGTCATGTCCCTTTTACCTTTCCTCCTAATCACATGTCCCCAACTCCCCTCCCACCTCAGTTTTCCTCCCAGGTATACCAAGCAACCCTACCACAGGACCCACAAATATTTCAGTTGGGGCAAATCTCACCAGGAGCCCTGCAAATGCAGCAACCAATATACTCACCACAGCATTCACCAATGGTCTCCCCCATGCCAGTGCGAAAAATGAGTCCCCTTCTCTCGCCACAGCTATCGTTAAGACCAGGATCCCAAAGAGTACAAGCTCCTCCTTCACCCCACTTCTCACCACATCCAATGGACCTCCAATCAGGCTTTCAGCCGGATCCTTACTTTTCTCCTCAGCTACATAGGCACACTCACCGGCCCTCAATGGCAACCCAAAGACCCACATCCACAGTTGATTGGCAGAGAACATCAAGCCCCCCTTCATCTCCACCACACTATAGGAGACAGATGTCAGTAAGAACTCAACCATCCTTGAAGCAAGGAAGAAGGGGAATTGGGTTACGCAGGGGTCCCTCCACTGCCAGACCCCATTCCCCACAGTCTAGCCCACTGGCTTCTCCCCGAGAATCACTAAGAAAAAGGCAAAGTCCACCTTCTTCCCCAAGATTATATTTCAGACAGCAACCCCCTCCAGATGCAGTGCATTTGCCACCTATGAGACCACATGTGTTTAAAGGAAGAAAACAAACATCTATGATGAGGCGTTCCCCTTCTCCACCACTTCCCTCTCCACAAAGAAAAAGCCCAATTCAGCCTGAGACATCTCGTTCGCCACCAAAGCCCTTCCGGCCCACTTCTCCCCACCGTCCCTCCTCACCTTCACCATCACGTGTCTCCGCTCGACCCCTCCCAACCCGCTCTTCTACCCGCAGGCTAAGAGGGGGTCCTGGAGTGAGAAGTCATGTGCCTATGGGAGCTGTGAAGCCCTCACCAGCTAATCCCTATTTACAAAGACGCAGTAGACCTGGACCCCCTGTAACTCAGCAAGTAGCCCCTTTTAGGTCATCTATACATAGAGGCCCTGCCACTCCTTCAGGAGAAATGGGTTCTGGAACAACTATGCTAGCTAGATCAAACTCTCGGCCTGCAGGCTTAAGGGACACCAAGCGAGCTGGTACTGCGCAAGGAACCTTCCACAGACCTGTAGGTCGGGGACAGCCTCTGGTACGAATGCCCAGAAACCAACCATCTCTTCAGTCAAGGCAGTCATTCAGGGCCTCTCCAGCAGTGCCCCTAGTCTCTCCCCAGCCATCTTTAAAACAGAGTGGTCCTGCATCTCCACTGCCATCGGTCCGAAGGCTCCAGAGCAGGCCCCAATCTCCACAACCACTGCAGCATAGATCACCTCTACCCTCCCGCTCTGCCTCTCCCATGTACCATGTGTCTCACCCAGCTTCTCCCTTACCCCATCGATTAATACGACCCCACAGTCTGGGTCCAGCTTCTTTTCAGCCTCCTGTACCTCAGTCTAACTTTGCTCATGGTGTCCACCTACCATCACAGATCATTACTCAGCATAACTACACACTGATGGAGCCAGGCCCATCCCCCATGCTGACCAATGCTTTACCAGGTTCCCAGGTTCTCCCTCAACAACTACCACCATCTCCTAATTTGGGGCGTACACTCCATAATCCTTATTTGCACAATGCAGGTAGTTCAACACCTTTACAAAGGATTCCCTATCCCATACCTGGGGTGCAGGGGGAGGAATCAGTCATTGTACAAGAGACCCATATGGTGCACCCATATGGCCCCCAGGGTTTATCCACTGCTTTGATGCCGAATTCTCGCTTACGTACCGCCTCATTTTCATCCCCTCTACAGCACAGTGCCAATCTGAATACAACGGTCCTGTCTCCACCTCAAACAGTAGCTCCTCCACCCCCCTCCCCTCTTTCCTCTCCACACTTGTCCTCTGCTATGCTTACCTCTCAGCTACGCAATGCTTCCTTTGCATCCCCTTTACAACGACACCTCTCCCCGGCTTCAGCCTCACCAGCTCCAGCTTCTATCACACCTCCACACGGAAGTGTCAGAGGTAGCTCTCCACTTTTTTCTGGAGGACTACGAACTTCCCAGATCCAAGGATCAATGTTCAAGCTTCCAAGTGGTACTTTGACCATGTCTAAGGGTCCTGTTGAACTTTCAGGTACAAATGACGTTGGAGTTGGAGCTGGTAATGGAAGGCTTTCCCCCTCTGTGCTCTCCAATGCTCTTCAGAACCCAAATCTACGTCAAGCCACTTACAGGCTACCTGATGGCTCATTGATCACCAGAAACGACCCTGCTGAACTTGCTCCAGGTCCTTCCCCCATATCTTCATCTATGTTGTCCTCTGCCTTGTTAAACTCCAATGTACGTAAAGCTACATATAGATTGCCAGATGGAACTTTGGTGACTAGAAACGAGCCAGCCCCTGTATCTTCCTCCCCCATGCTCTCATCTGCCATTCTTAATACAAATGTCCGAAAGGCCTCTTATCGACTACCAGATGGATCACTTTTTACACATCCAGGAGAGAATACAGAGAGTCCTGAAAATTCATCCTCTTCACTTGGGCTGTCTAGTGCTCTGATGAATGCAAACCTCCGCAATGCAAAGTTTCAGCTTCCAGAAGGATCATCTCTGTTTTCAAGAAATCAGCCTCAAAATCCTTCTAGCCCTCTCCTTTCTGGTGCTTTGCTAAACAGCAACATCCGGGGTGCTTCTTATAATCTCCCAAACTCATCTTTATTGAGGCAACGCGGCTCTGCTGCTACCTCTGAACAACGTTCACTTGATCTCTCTAATGCTCTCCGCAACCAGAACCTCAAATCTTCTTCCTACCGCTTGCCAGATGGAACACTCATGAGACGTTCCCAGGCTACCACTTCACCTCAATCACTTGATCTGTCAAAAGCATTATCCAAAAACCCAAACCTGCGTGGAGTAAATTACCGTCTCCCTGAAGGTAATATCATGACAAGGCTTGGGGCGCCAAGCAATCCACAACCCCTTAACCTTTCTGGTGCTTTACAAAAATCTAACCTACAGGGGTCCTCTTTCCGCCTACCTTCATATGCTGTAGTATCACCTCATGTCCAGGGAGCTGGACCTGAACAGCACTGGGCACATGGCTCAGGGGCTGAAGGCATGAAGGAAAATCTAGATGTGTGGGGGGCAGAGAGGGTTCTCCCTCATGGAACAGTGCAGAACCTCAACAAGTGGTCTATGTACGGAGATGGAGAGCTCCCTGAACACACCCAGAGTCTTATGGGGCAAAGAAACGAGGGGGAGGAACAAGGGCAGTGGAATCTTAACAGAGAGGGGGAACCACGGGGGCAATGGTATGACAAGGTAATATTCCAGTATGTTAGAACAAATGCTTTCATCAACTAGTATAGCTGAAGCTTTTATACTTCTTCAAATTGATTAAGGATAATGTTAATACAGTAATTATGTCCTGCAAAATATCAATTAAAACAGAAAGAAACTTGCACCAGTCACTGGACATTGGTTGATGGGTTTCTTTGAAGGTCAAATTTTTTTTTGTTGTAAGTTAGGATGAGTAAATAAACCATGGCTTTACTGATGAGTGGTAAACCACCAGTTGCACAAGTTATAGAAAATCTTTGAATCTCTCAAGAGAAAAAAGTTAATTCAAATCTTGTTCCAAACAACGTCCCATGTTTTTTGAGTACAGGCCTATGTTCCTGCATTAAGTCCTAATTACTGTATGTATACGTTTGTGTTAAAGATGTACTCAATCAGAAGCATGCCCACAATCACTCATCGGGAGTACAGGGAGGAAGATGGTGTGGAAGATATGACCCAGTTAGAGTAAGTTCTTTTTTTAAATATGTCACTCAGAACACCAATGTCATTTCTCAGACTGCCATAAAATTATGCAAAAATGTAAGAACTGTCCACTCTAATATCCGACAGTATCATACAACAAATACAAAAAAACCCTCAAAGACAATTCTGCTTTCTTTTTTTCAGAGAAATGCATGAAGGGGCTGTTCTGCTGAACTTAAGGAGAAGGTTTGACAGACAGCTTATTTATGTAAGTTTTTAAGATTTCTCTCAAACATACATAAAGCTATAGATTTCAGATTTGTAAATGACTATAAAGTGCTACAAAAAATTATTTGCAACCTAAAATGTTTCCATTTATCTTGCTTGTTTCTGCATTTCCTCTAACATTTTTCGGATCATTAAACAGGTTTAGAGATCAGACAGTGACAACCAGGGTAAACACATAATGCAGGAAAAAAGCAAGCCATGCCAACCCCTAAATGTAATGACTGGTTGTGCAATAGCTTCCCTAAATAGTTTGAGATGACTGGCTAGGACTCTTTTACATTGCTCTTGAGGAATTTTGATTCGCTCTTGTTTTTATAATTGTTTTATTTTGGTCACATTGGATAGTTATCAACCTTGAATGGCCTGATTATGGTCATCTTAGAGCACCTCAGTCAGATTTAAGAGCAAATTTAAGTTGGTCACTCCAAAACCTTAATTTTTTGTTTTTAGTAATAGTTGTTAGCCACTCAGAGGTAATTAGTTGTGGCCAGGGAAGTTGAATTTAACTTGCTCAAATTGTGGTTAGCCACAGTTAATTCATTATTTAACAAAGGGGGCAATTGCTTTTCTTTTTTTTTTTTTACAAAGATCCATGTTAGTTTAAATAATAAAAAAAAATATTTGAAAAGCTATCTTTGACTTTTCAAACTTCCCTCTCCCCAATCACTTGGGCCAGGTCCTCTGGGGGTATTCCAAGGTGTTCAGGCCAGCCGAGAAACATTGTCCCACCAGTGTGTCCTGGGTTGTCCTTTAGGTCTCCTCCTGGTGGGACATGCCTGAGATGACCAAGCTTCTCAACCTATCTCTGAAACCTGGTTCATGCTTGTCCGTTTGCGGAGGTGCGGAGACACGCAGCGTCATAATACGTCGATGTAAGGGCTCTCCGACTGGCACGCAAGCATGGACGAAGTAGAGCTCCATTTTTTAACTATCCGTGGAGCGCAACAGAGAGCGCACGTCTGTGATTGGTCAGCCCAAAATCAGCCCAAGATCATTTCACCAGAAAAGTGCTCTATGGTCAATGTAATTAGTAGTCCATTCAGCTTTTGGGCACTAGATGCTTTATATTGCAAAGCCAGTTTATCTAATATGGCCTTTTGGCGATTTTGAACAACGGTGTTTGTTTCTTTACATGTGTTTTTAGAGTAGTCAGTGAGCTGCACAGCTAGTAAAAAGCTTTCCAGATCATTTTAAACTCAGGCTCTGTTGGTCATTGCTCCTTGAGTGGATGTTTGTTTACAAGCTGAAGTAAATAAACTGTCATTGACCAGAGACACCACTGCAATGGTAGGCAGACCTGCCAAAAAAAACCTAACTCCCCTGCTGTCCTGGCAGAGAATTGCTTTGCAACACTGACACACCAACAGAGAAGTATAAAAGGAAAATGTTTCAGTCAATACATGTGTATGTTGGTGCAAACTTGCTGATGGAGAAGCATAAACTAGGCTTATGGGAGAGTCCAGACACCCTGCAGTGGAAAATCATTTCAGCCACTTGTATCCGTGATCTCGTTCTTTCGGTCATTACCCGGCGGAGCTCGTGACCATAGATGAGGGTAGGAACATAGATTGAATGGTAAATCGAGAGCTTTGCCCTTCAACTTAGCTCTCTCTTCACGACAACAGACCAGTACAGAGTCTACATTACTACAGACGCCGCACCAATCTGCATATTGATCTGTGGCTCAATTTTTCCCTAATTCGTGAACAAGACCTCCAGATACTTAAACTCCTCTACTTGGGGCAGGACATCGTCCCCGACTCAGAGAAGGCACTCTTGGATTTGGATGAGCTGATTCTCATCCCAGCAGCTTCACACTCAAGTGTGAACTGCTCCAGCAAAAGATTCTTTCTCTGATGTTAAAATATGTTTGATGATCTGAAACATTTAAATGTGAGAAGAAGACGAAGACAAGACATCTGTGAATGGCCAATTCTTTTTTCACGTTGCCATTTAAATCTGCCAATTTAGTAATCTTATTTTGTTTTATGACCATAACTATTCTTCTGTCATTCTTTGTCTCTTCCAGACATACATAGGTAGCATACTGGTGTCTGTGAATCCCTACAAGATGTACAACATTTATGGGACCGATGTTGTGTTGCTGTACAAGGGTCGTGCTCTGGGAGAACACCCTCCGTAAGTGGAGTTCACTCTTGTAATTTGGACATAACAAGCATTACAAAACAAACAAAAAAGCAAGGATTTTTCAGTAAGCATACTTTTAAAATAGTGCCCCTGATGTGACAAATTTTGACTGTTACAAGATATTAGTTAGCAAACAGCAAAAAAACTCCAAACAATTGAGCTGAAGGATTTTCTGAATGAAAATGTCAAAAAAAAGATCAGTCTGGTGATTTTTGTTAATTTCTGATTTCACATTTTTTCAGTTAACTTTTTATCTTAGACTTTTTTGTCTTGCAGGCATTTGTTTGCCATTGCAAATGCTGCTTACTCCAAAATGATGGATGCCAAACAAAACCAGGTCATAATAATCAGGTAAGATATTGAATAACCGTAAATGTAGAGCAGGTGAGTTTCACTCTGACCAAATTAGTGCTATAAGCCAAATGCAATACATTACATTATGCCCAATTTTTTTAAAACTTTTTTAATTTCCTAAAGGGCAGCTCTAAAGTTTCTTTGTATCATTTAGTAATTAGTTGGCTGTAGTTCTATATATTTTCAATAGTTTACCCGTTGAAGTCCACAATATTTATGATATTTGATTACTGTGGTGGAAGAACCATCCTGTGGAGTGATTTCCTTCAGCACGGACAGGGAAGCTGCTCAGAGCTTCAAGTAGACCGAAGGTCTTCAACATACAGAAAGAGCTACACTGGAATGGTTTACATCAAAGCACTTTTGTGTGGTAAAATGGCCGATTAAAGTTTAGAAATTCAAACTAAGATTGTATTGGAAAGCTTGAAAACTGACATGTACACATGCTCTCCATGCAATCTGAGTGACCTTTTGCTAAACTGTAAAGAACTGGTTATAGTCTTTAAGACTAGAGTCTTTAAGTCTAAATTGGGCTAAATACATACACACACACACCTTTTCAGATTTTGTATGTGTAAACAAGTGTTGGCAGTTATGGAACCTTTTGTTTCCACTTACAATCATGATCCTATTTGTGTTGATCTAGCAAAAAATAAAATCCAAAATAAAATACATTAAAGTTTGTGGTTGTAATGTGGCAAAATCTAAAAAAGTTCAGCAGTTTTGCAAGGCAAAGTCTGGGGATGCTTCGGTATTTTCTATCCATAGGTTTGGATATATGAGGGTTTGTGTAGAAATAAGCAGAAACAAGCACGAGATAGAAAAAGACTTTTCACATGACTCGAACACTTTAGCCATATTTGGAAGGAGACACCTGTAAGGGAAGCCCAACAAGGTCTGGGCCAGGAGCAGATTGTGTTTCAGAGGTCTGGATATTGTGTGTGGACTGTCGGTTTGTGTGTGCGTGTGTGTAAGTGAGTGCGTGTCAAGGGCTAACTGAGGTCTAGTGTTCAGTGACCATTAACGGCCTGATTCTTAGCCAAGCAGGTTGTGAGCTGAAACCTTATGCTGGAAAGTTGTGAAGGTGCCACTGTCCCTAAACACACAAAAACACACGCCATACTACCTTCCCCTGGCATGGCCTGTGTAATGGCAGTATTTAGTGCTAATCTCTTGGCGGTGGTACAGAACTTAATGTTTGTGTGTTGGCATAGTTGCATGGAAGAAACTGTTTTGGATACTTTAATTTAAAAGCAGAACTGAGTCCTTGCCTAATTTGAGCGTTGGCTGTTTTCATGTCCTCAATTAAGCCAAACACTTAATGAGCTCAAACGGAGGGATAACGAGAATGAAATAACTTTAAGTCTTTAAGTATAGAGAGATTTTATGTTCTATTTTGGGGAGATTTATGTTTTATATTACAAGGAAAGAAGGGTTTTGATTAAAGGACACAATTTATTTAGATAAGAAAATGATTAGGCACCTTTTAGGGTTTGATAGCCCACTAATTAACTTTTCAGATATTAACATACAGTGCCATGCATAAGTATTTATATGTAATTTATTGAGACTTTATGTGATAGACTTGCACAAAGTAGTGCATAATGACTAAGGTAAAGGAAAATACTGCATTGTTTTCAAATGTTTGTTCAAATAGACATTTGAAAAGTGTGGCATGCATTGGTATTCAGACCCTCGTAATGTATACTTTGTAAAATCCCTTTGCTCTGCAGTCAGAGCTGCAAGTTGTTTAAGTTTGTTTCTACCAGCTTTGCACTTGTAGAGACTGAAAAATCTGCCCTTTTTTATTTTTCAAACAGGTCAAGCTCAGTCACATCAGGATGTGGAGCATCTGTGAACACCCATTCTTCTTGCCCCAGATTCTTAATTTCAGTTAGTTCTGAACTTTGACTAACCCAGTGTTTCTCAAACTTTTTTTTATCATTCCCCACTTTGGACAAAGGAGCATACACAAGCCCCTCCTGCTTTTATCGCCCCAACAGAATGGTGACCACGCCTGATTTTTAAAGTGTTTTATTTATTTAAATAGCCAAGTTAGTCTACAAGATTTTAAGGGTATAAATTAGTTGGAAAAAGGGGTTGCGCACTGGTATAAAACCGGCTCAGAAATATATGCTGTCAGCAGTTGCTACATGTAGAACTGCAGTGAAACTTTCACGACAGAATCTAGGGGGGAAAAACTATTTAAATCCCATTGATGTCACGCCCCACCTGCAATAACTCTGTGCCCCACTAGTGGGGCTCGCCCCATAGTTTGAGAAACACTGGACTAACCCATTGCAACACATGCAAATGCTTTGATCTAAAACCATTCATATCAAAGGAACTGTTGTATGTTTCTAACAGGTTTTCTTCCAGGCTTGTTTTGCACTTAGCTCCCTTGTCCCTGCTGAAGAAAAGCATCCTCACAACATGATGCAGCCACCATGGGGATGGTGTTTTCAGTGAGATCTCATGTTATTCATCACTCATAGCAATTTCAATGAGTCAGACCAAATGTTTAGTTTTGGTTGCGTTTGACCTTAGTCAAGTGTCAGCCATATTTTTAGAGCTTTGTCTGTGAAAATATTTAAAAACATGTTTCACTGTACGATAATGCTCTACCTGCGTTGGTCTATCACATGAAATAAACACACAAAAAAGCTCAAATAAAAACAATGCTAAAAATATCAAGGGATATGTATGTTTTGGAAGACACTGTGTTGTGTAATTAATTTATTTTAGAGGAGTATAAGTAAAGTTTTTAAAAAGTTATTGACAGGTATGTTGATTGGTGGTGGCCTTGTTTTTCTGTGTTTTAGTGGGGAGAGTGGGTCTGGAAAAACAGAGGCCACCAAACTCGTTCTCCGCTACCTGGCTGCAATACATCACAAGTCAAATCCTGTGCAACAGGTATACACACACATCCTGACGTGTATAAACTAATATTTATAGAGTCTTTGATTAACCAAATTATGTGGATGTCTAATCCCTGTCTCCATATATGTATTTCTTTTTATCTATGATGGCTTTTCACGAGGAAAGATTGAGGTAGTCATCCCTTCTGCATGTCTTTACCATTCACCGCCCATCTCATTGTCCTTGTTTTAGTAACGCATCAATATATATCTGTCCACCTTTCCTCCTCATTTGATGTGGTGTTTGACTTGCTTTGTGTTTGAACACCTGGTAGATCCTTGAGGCAGCGCCTCTGCTGGAATCTTTTGGAAATGCCAAAACTGTGCGAAACGATAATTCCAGCCGCTTTGGGAAATACATAGAGATCTACCTGGAGGAGTGAGTATGGAACTGAAACTTTGATTGTACTACAACTTCTTTGTAATCCTACTTATGTTTGTTTTTTTCCCTGTCCCTGATTGTTTAGTGGTGTACTCAGTGGTGCCATAACCTCTCAGTATCTGCTGGAAAAGTCCCGTATTGTCTTCCAGGTAACATCTGTCGATACAGATAAAGTGTAATGTCTTCATCTTCTGTAGTTGTCTGTGGAATGACCTGATGATGTCTGCTTCAGGCCAAAGATGAGAGGAACTATCACATTTTCTATGAGATGCTGGCAGGTCTTCCTTCTCAGCAGAAACAGGCCTTCTACCTGCAAGATGCTGAAACCTACTATTACCTCAACCAGGTAGAACAGTGCAACAATGTCTTCCTTTCAGATCATGTTGTTCAGTTACCTTTTTAGTTTGATCGCTGTCTCTGAATAAAGGGAGGGGACTGTTTGATAAGAGGAAAGAGTGATGCAGATGATTTTCAACGTCTGGTCTCTGCCATGGAAATCCTTCACTTCAGCCCTGAGGACCAGTCGGCCATCTTTAGAGTTCTCTCATCCATACTGCACCTGGGAAATGTTTACTTTCAGAGACATGAGGTAAAACTCCAGGTTGATTCCTATGTAGCAATTATCACCCTCTCTGCATTTTGTATTTAGTTTCTTTTTAAATTAGTTTGTATTAAGTATGAGCTAAAGAAAGGAGTGAGAGCTTTGCGGGTTTGGAGAGACTAGTTCTCATTGGAGAGTCAAGCTCACTACTATTCAGAGCAAGACCCATTTGAGAGCGAGTTCCCACCACCTCAAACAACTCAAACCACAAATACCTTGGAGCAATTCACCCCATTACAGAAGTTTGTGTTGCTAGGCTAATTGTATGTACTGTTTAAGTTAAAAACATCCCTCCACTAATCAACTGAGACTATTAGGCAAGGCAAGGCAAGGCAAGGCAAGGCAAGGCAAGGCAAAGCAAGGCAAGGCAAGGCAAGGCAAGGCAAGGCAAGGCAAGGCAAGGCAAGGCAAGGCAAGGCAAGGCAAGTTTATTTGTATAGCACAATTCATGTTACAAGACAATTCAAAGTGCTTTACATAAAACATCAAAAGCATTACAGCAGGGTGCAGAAAAGCAAAAGTATAGGTATAAAAACCATGAATTAAAATGAGGAAGAAAAAAAATCTTAAAAGAATCTTAAAAGAAGCCGCACAGATTTAAAACTTAGAATTAAAATCTAATCAATTGCAGCTGAGAACAGGTGGGTCTTTAACCTGGATTTAAATAAACTGAGTGTTTCAGCTGATCTGAGGCTTTCTGGGAGTTTGTTCCAGACATGTGGAGCATAGAAGCTGAACGCAGCTTCTCCATGTCTGGTTCTGACTCTGGGAACTGATAAAAGACCGGATCCAGATGACCTGAGGGGTCGAGTAGGTTCATACTGGGTCAGGAGATCACTGATGTATTTTGGTCCTAAACCATTCTGAGCTTTATAGACCAGCAGCGGAACTTTGAAGTATATCCTCTGACAGACAGGCAGCCAGTGTAAAGACCTCAGAGCTGGACTGATGTGGTCCACTTTTTTGGTTTTAGTGAGAACTCAAGCAGCAGAGTTCTGATGAGCTGCAGTTTCCTAATTGATTTTTTAGGTAGACCTGTAAAGACGCTGTTACAATAATCAAGCTGACTAAAGATGAATGTATGAACTAGTTTTTCCAGGTCTTCCTTAGACATCAGATCTTTTATCCTTGAGATATTCTCAAGGTGATAGTAGGCTGATTTTGTGATTGCCTTAATGTGTTTTTCAAAGTTTAGGTCTGAGTCCATCACTATACCCAGATTTCTGACGTGGTTGGTGGTTTTTTAGGTGTATGGACGTAAGCCCTGTGGTGACCTTCAGTCTTTTCTCTTTAGCTCCAAAGACAATTACCTCCGTTTTGTTTTTGTTCAACTGCAGAAAATTGTGGCACATCCAGTCATTATTTTCCTCAATGCATTTGCCAAGAGCCTGTACAGGCCCTTGGTCTTCTGGTGACATTCTAATTTATATCTGTGTGTCATCTGCGTAGCTATGGTAACTTATATTGTTGTTATTTATTACCTGTGCCAGTGGGAGCATATAGATGTTAAACAGAAGAGGTCCCAGGATGGAACCCTGGGGAACCCCACATGTAATTCCCGTCTGCTCAGATGTAAAGTTACTTATTGACACAAAGTACTTCCTGTTCTCTAAGTACGCTTTGAACCAGTTTAGTACAGTGCCAGAGAGACCCACCCAGTTCTCCAGTCGTTTGAGTAAAATAATGTGGTCAACTGTATCAAATGCAGCACTGAGATCCAGTAAAACTAACACTGACATTTTTCCACTGTCAGTATTCAAACGGATGTCATTGATGACTTTGGTCAGAGCAGTCTCAGTGCTGTGGTGCTGTCTAAAACCTGACTGAAAGACGTCATAGCAGTTGCTTTGTCTTAAGAAGTCATTTAGCTGATGAAAAACAGCCTTTTCAATTATCTTACTTAAAAATGGAAGATTGGAGATGGGCCTGTAGTTGTTCATTTGTGTCTTGTCCAGATTGTCTCTTTTCAGCAGGGGTTTAATTACAGCTGTTTTCAGGGGCTCTGGGAAAACACCCGACATTACAGATGAGTTCACAATCTGTAACAGATCTGACTCCAAGATCTTTGAGACCTTTTTGAAAAAGCCTGTGGGCAGGATGTCTAAGCAGCAAGAGGAGGAGTTCAGTTGACGAAAAATGTCCTCCAGATCTTTGCTGTATATGAGATAAAACTGTTTAATGGTGTTTAAACAGATTTTCCGTGGACACTGTACATAACCTGAACCTGGCGTTAATGAACCAACCGCTTGTCTAATATTTTGGATTTTGTCTGTGAAGAATTTGGCAAAGTCATTGCAGGCCTTGGTGGAATAGATTATTAGAAATAATTTTATTTCTCTAACCATCAGCTCTATTTCTGTAAAAGATACAATGGTTGAACTCTTGCAGTTATCATCTGTAAAACATTAATTGGAAAGAAGATGAACCCAATTGATGGGATTCAGCTGCAAGTTGGAGAACCAGTAGTATCTGGGATTTTTTTTTTAACCAGAGACGAGGACAATGCTGCGTTGTAGTTGTCTTTAGAGTTAGATCTGGGAATAATGTCACATCCTGGTTGTGCATGTTTATACTCGAAAGGCTGAAAACCAGAGGATTTTGCTAATTCTTGTGGTACTAACTACTGTTGGTAGTAATTGGTGTTTTTCTCAAAAAGAACCCAGCGATAATCTTGAAAGCCAAACAAAAGCAGGACAAATGCAGGAATTTCAGAGACAGCTTTTATTAAAAGCAGATAAAGAAATATTTTGTAAATTTCATAGATTGTTTCAAAAGTATTTGATGGACTAGACCTATACCAGATATCAGAGACCAAATGTAGCTGAAGTACTTGCTGATAGCTGTTAAGCACACAATCAATTCACGTCTAGTCAGCTTAGAAAAGTGTCAGTGGCCTACTCAAAGGAACACAAGAACACAAATATTGGGGGCAAGTTAAGAATTTTCCCTCTCTTATATAACTTTCAGTAAGTGCTACCAGCCACAAGCTTTTAATAGAAAAACTACAGCTATTCTTTTTGCTACATTGCAGTAAAGTTAAATTCCTCCATTAAGCAATAATATTAGGGAAACCAGCAATGACAATGTATCTCACTATTCTGTACAGTCAAACTCATATACTTTAAGGTGTAAGGGCGTACAGCACAATGCATAGAACCTACTCAATCAGATACATACAAAGAAACTGTTTATTACTGTAACATCCACAAGGTTTTGTACAAGAGGCAGACATATTGGATTTTGAGGTCAGTGCTGGTGAGAATTCACCACTTCTGCAATAAAAGTGTCAAGTTCACATTCCCATTCCAGTTGAGTTTTCAGATTTGGACTTCAGAAGCTCTGAATTTTCAATACCAGTTTAGCTCAACATGATTCAAATCAGATTTGTGGATTAATACATTCTGGATCCTCAACACAGGCAATACTTGTATGCAATGAGACTTTCTGAGTATAACTTTTTTAGTTGACTTGAGGTGAAATATATGATGCCACTTTATTTACTGAGGTGCACCTGTAAACTCATCTTAAACTCAACTCCTTCCATATTAAAAGTTGATTTCCTTGCAGTGATTTCCCTGCAGACAACAGATTGAAAATATTTTTCTTTTTTCCTTGCTGTACTGGAGGCTGATGGCCAGGAGGTGGCGTCAGTGGTGAGCGCACAGGAGATCAGGGTGGTTGCAGAACTGCTGCAGATCTCACCAGAAGGATTACAGAAAGCAATTACTTACAAAGTCACGGTCAGTATCAAACCATTTTACATCTCCTGTTTTAGTAGAAGTTTATACAGTATTTAATTTTCAGACGTGTTAGATATGATATATTCTCCTCCTTTCCTAACTTTTTAGTTTTTACCATTTGATATCTTGACTTCTCTGAAGTAGACTGGCAAGTTCATTTGGCAGCCTCTTTTTCTTGCTTGCACAGGTGTGGTTACAATGAAAGCATTGTATTGGTCTCAGTGCTCCTTACATAGACACAAAGGAGACACATGTGATGCCCTCACACACACAGAGAAAGTGGACAAAAGAAACAAACTGCTGTCACTGATCTACTTCCATTGTTGTCTTCTCCACCTGGTTTCCTTTGGTGGATCTTTTCAGTGAAGTGAACTGCTTCCACAAATCAGAGTGTTATGAATTTTAAACTAAGTAGTTCAATTTGCCCAATTAAAAAACAATAGATTAGCCTTTTCAGATTTAGTTACATTACAACCACAAATTTCAATGTATTTTCTCAAAAGTAGCATAAATTGTGAAGGGGAAAAGAAAATGATTAATTGTTTCACAATATGTACATTTTTAAAATGCATGCCTGAAAAGATTGACTTGTATTTGTGTTCAGCATTCCCTAGACAATACTTTTATAGTGTATCTCCACCAGTCTTGTTCATCTAGTGATATTTGTTTTGCAATTCGTCTCTGCAAAACACCTTAAGCTCAGTCAGATCAGATGAAGACCATCTATAAAACGACAACTATCAAGTCTTGCCACAGATCCTCAGCTGGATTATCTCTGGACTTTGAATAGGCCATTTTGGCACATCAGTGATCTAAACCATGCCACTGTAGCTCTGGGATACTGTTGAAGTTGCCATTTAAAGAAAGGATAACCGACGGCCTGGTATCTTGTGCCAGAGGCTTGAATTAACAAACAAACACTATGAAGGCACTCTTTGGTGTGAACCGGTAGCAGCAGCAGCACCAGCACCTTTTGTTTACACATGCTCCAGATCAATCACAGGTGTAAGAGCAAAACTAATTAACAAAGCTTTTGGTCTCATTTGAACAAAGCACCTTCTTTTACATGTTTACTATGTCCTCTACAATTGACCTGTAGGGGGCACAGGATAGGATGTACTTTGGCTTTCTTTCACCAATGATATTCTGTTAGCAGAAATATTGAGTGGATGTCTAATAGTCAACAGATTTTCTGACCTGAGCTGTGAATCTCTACAGCTCATCCAGTGTTGCAGAAATTCATAACCAAGAGTTTTACTATCTAACCCTTTTAACGTTTGACCTGTCAGCTGTGTTCCTTGGTCTTCACAGTTTGTTCACGAATGTTGTCTAACAAACCTCTGAGACCTTCACAGAACAGCTGGATTTACACTGAGATTAAGTTACACAGGGGGACTCTATTTACTATAATCAGTTGATTTGTTAAGATAATTGGCTACACTGATTTTAATTGGGGATATCAAAGTAAAGGATGCATAATACATATGCAGGCCTCCCCTTTCACCTTTATGTATCACTTTTTATCCACTTCACGTATACTATATGCAGTACTGTGTTGGATTTTCACTTATAATACCAATAAAATGTACCCTTGCTCTTTAAAAAGTAAGAATAAAATAATGCAACTATTAAACTTTATTTTTAATTTCTTAAAACTGCAGAAATATACATTTGATTGAATGATTTGAAGTTTCATCTGTGATAAATCTGCATTTTTATCAAGTAAACCAATAAACAACCAATGTCTCTTGATTCTTTCAGTTGAAATTATGTATTAGTCTGAAGTATTTGTACATACTTACACTCTACATTTAAAGTTTATAGAATAGAACATAGGTTGGTTCAAATTTCAATCTTTATTCCTTGCCAGAGGTCAGGTCTGTTTTGGTCTACAATGAAGAGCCTTCTCTTAATGAGATTTAGTCCAAAGTTTTGTATACCTCGTCCTTAATCACATGAACAAAACATAGAAGAAAAGTCTTATTTTGTCCTTTACTCAAAGCTCTGTTTGTGCTTCTCTGAGAAATTTGAAGTTCACGTATGTGAAATCATGAAGCTGATTTCAATATACAGATTCAGATAACTGAAAGTCGCCTGATTTTGTCTCCTTTGAACCATTAATGTAGTTAAAGCACTTTTCTTCTTTGCTCCAGGTAGATCTTATTTGTTGAATAAAAGCTTGCACCTTCTTCAGATGTTCAGTACACCCCTTAATCTTCATCATTTTGGAGTCAAACTCTCCCATCCCTTTATGCTCATAAAACAGATGTCACAGGGGAAAATCCATGCTTTATCTTTTGTTTTTCACTTGCCAATTGAATCCATGGGCCAAATCATGTGGGAAAAAATATTTTAGTCAAAAATAAAGACTCTCCTCACGCCACCCCAATTTATCCAATCCGATCATTGTTGAATCCTTCAAGGAAGTAATGGTGACAAGCGAGAAAACTCTTACGTCTGCCACATGCACATGCTTATATACACAACACAAGAGCAATTTGCATTATTCAAACTAATTACAAAGGAGGAGTCAGTGCTACCGGCTCTTTCCTCTGGCTGGAGGTGTTGCACATTAAGAGAGTGTATGTGTGCTGGTCAAGTTGATTTTGGCAAAGGAAGCTCTCAAACCTCAAAGCGCCCTTTATCTGATCAGACTGAGTCGATGTGGTAGAGAGTAGAAGTGAGGCGGAAGAGCTGACAGGAAGGAATGTGTGTGATGGAGAAGAGGAATAGGGAATATTAAAAGTATTTGGAGTATGAAGCCTGTAATGCAGCAGGAATAGTGTCCCACCCTATTTAACTTAACTGAAATGTGTCAACCTAATCCCTAACTGGATATGATTATATGATTTTCTCTACAGGAGACAATGAGGGACAAAATCTACAGCCCTTTGAGTGTTGAAAATGCTGTTGATGCCAGGTGAGAGAAAATAAACAAAGGACCCAACCCTGATAGTTCACATATAAACCCCCCAAACATAGAGATTGATAATAAATAAACAGTTGCATTCGGTTTTCCAGAGATGCTGTTGCCAAGATTCTGTACTCGCTTATCTTCCACTGGTTAACTGAAAGGATTAACGCTCAGGTGTATCCTCGCCAACACAGCCTCTCCATCTCTATTCTGGACATTTATGGATTTGAGGTAAGCAAGTGTTGCACATTTCCACCCTATCTCAAAGCTTCCATTTCTATCCAAAGAGAAAATTGTCTATCAACAAGTTTCATTGTACGTTGAACTGAATAAAGTCATGGATGCTTTCCAATCTGGTTTCAGGGCCAAGCATATCACTGAATCTGTTCAGCTCCAGGTTCTACATTATATCTTCATTGCAACAGATTCTGGCCATTATGTTCTCCTTATTCTTATTGATCTGTCTGCCGCCTTTGACACAGTTGAATATAATATCTTAATAACCCGGTTGGAACAGTCTGTAGGAATACATCACGTTTGGAGTACTCCAACTCCTCCCTAGTTGGTGCTAACAAAGCTTCTCTCTCCCTTCTCCAGCTGGTCCAAAATGCAGCCGCTAGATTCTTGACTGGTGCTGCTAGAAGGGAACATATTACAACCATTTTAAAATCACTGCATTGGCTGCTAGTCCAGTTTAGAATTCAGTTTAAAGTTCTTTTGTTTTTGAGTCTTTAAATGGCCTTGTCCCTTGTTACCTGTCGGAGCTACTTTATCCGTAGCGGCCCTCCCAAACGCTCAGGTCTGCATACCACTTTCTTTTGAGTGTCCCGCAGGCGTGCTCCAAATCCTGAGGTGAGCGAGCTTTCTCAGTGTACGGTCCAAAACTCTGGAACGAGCTCCCTCTACCTGTTGAGCAGTCCCCCTCTTTAAATATTTTAAAAACTTATTTAAAGACTTTTAATTCCCCATAACTCACCTGGCTGTTACTGTTGGGTTTTGTCTATTGTTCACTCTGTCTTAGTGGGGTGTATCTTTGTGATTTTTAATTTCTATCTACAGTGGGGCAAAAAAGTATTTAGTCAGCCACCAATTGTGCAGGTTCTCCCATTGTCATGCTGAAAGAACCAGCCATGTTTCATCTTCAATGCCCTTGCTGATGGAAGGAGGTTTTCACACAAAATCTCACAATACATGGCCCCATTCATTCTTCCCTTTACACTGATCAGTCGTCCTGGTCCCTTTGCAGAAAAACAGCCCCAAAGCATGATGTTTCCACCCCCATGCTTTCACAGTAGGTATGGTGTTCTTTGAATGCAACTCAGCATTCTTTCTCCTCCAAACACAAGTAGAGTTTTTTACCAAAAAGTTCTATTTTGGTTTCATCTGACCATATGACATTCTCCTAATCCTCTTCTGGATCATCCAAATGCTCTCTGGCAAACTGCAGAAGCGCTCGGACATGTAGCCCACTGGCTTAAGCAGGGGGACACGTCTGGCACTGCAGGATTTAAGTCCCTGGCAGCGTAGTGTGTTACTGATGGTAGCCTTTTGGTCCCAGCTCTCTGCAATGGTATGGTATTTTTTCCTCTTTAGGGCAGCATGTTGAACTCCAGTCCTCGATGGCCGGTGTCCTGCAACCTTTAGATGTGTTCCTGGTCCAACACACCTGATTCAAACTGTTAAACTGCCTCCTCTGCATGCAGTTAGGTTCTATTGGGTCCTGTTGATCACGTAATTATTTCATTCAGGTGTGGTGAAACAGAGACATGTCTAAAAGTTGCAGGACACCGGCCCTTGAGGACTGGAGTTTGACACCTGTGCTTTAGGGAGAAATCAACACTAACCAAAATGTTTGGAATTTTATTTAAGTTTCCTTGCTGGAAGTGAAGGTCCACATCGCATTACGGCAGCATTGGGGAAAAATGACATGAATACTCAGGAAGTAGCAGCCTGAAATTAGCACAATTGGTTGCTTGTTTTGTATCCCCTTGTCAAACTAGTGACAGTTTCCATAAGTCATAATTTTGCCATAAAGAGACAGGATGCTACATCCAACACATGAGATGAGACAATTGGGTTCATGAAAACAAGACAGGATGATATATTAAACGTTTTTAAAAGTAAAAATCTTATTGTTTTTGTTTTCGTAAATAAAGGTTTTAAAATAATCTGTACCAGTGGTCTACAACTCTGGTCCTTGAGAACTACTGTCCTGCGGGTTTTAGATGCAATCCTGCTTCAGCACAGTTGAATCAAATGAAGAGCTTTTTACCATGTCTTTGCCAAAGTTGATGGCATACTGAAGAGGTAATTCAATCATTCGATTCAGCTGTGATGGAGCAGGGATGCCTCTAAAACCTGCAGTACAGTAGATCTGGAGGACCAGGGTTGGAGACCACTTAAAAATGGCACAGAAGAGCAGTTTCTACTAACTTTTAGCCTTAAGGGCCTATAGACCGATCTATTTGTAAATGTGATTAAGGGTTTATGTCAGGAAAGCTGCAGCTCACTCAGCCCACAGGTCTACTGTCCACTGGTCTCTAACTGTCATGCTCTGTCTTTAACATTAGAGCTAAGATCTTAAATAATCATCAGATTGGAAGATTATACATGGAGAATCACCTGCTGTGTGTGTTTGTGGCAACAGGATCTGGCTTTCAACAGCTTCGAGCAGCTTTGCATTAATTATGCAAATGAATACCTGCAATTCTTCTTCAACAGGATCGTATTCAGGGAGGAACTGGTGAGTTCACACCTGCAGATTGGCTCAATTTCACACACAGTTTTCAGTACAAACTCAGATCTCGCTATCAACAGGATAGAGCGACTGCAGATGCAAAGTTTGCAGATGTGGTCTAAATGGATCTTATTTGTAGTGTAAAACATTGAAAGTGACATTGTGCTACATCTGATTCCCCTGCAGGAGGAGTACAGCAGAGAGCAGATCCCATGGCAGGACATCACATTCAGTGACAACCAACCCTGCATTGACCTAATTGCCGCTAAGCCTCATGGGATACTAAGGATTCTGGATGACCAAAGCTGTTTTCCACAGGTGAGGATTGCTACCCTAGCACCAATCCTTCAGCACCATTTAACCGTATTTATATATAAATGCTCTAAGTTCTCAATTGTACTAATTTGTTGCCAGGCAACAGACCACACATTTCTTCAGAAATGTCACTATCACCATGGCCACAATCTGCTGTATACAAAGCCAAAGATGCCGCTTCCAGAGTTCACCATCAAGCACTTTGCTGGTCGGGTCACCTACCAGGTACTGAGCTGCTCATTCCTCATCCATTAGATATTTTAAAGCTAAATTATGTAGTTCTGTATTTCATTGATTTGGATTGTCAAAGAATGGGGCTGATGGTGCCAGACAATGAATTCTAGTAAAATTTGTATTCAGTCCTTTGAGTCAATACTTTAAAACTACCTTTCGCTGCAATCACATCTGTAAATCTGTACAAACTTTGCACACTTATGTTGAAGACCTTGATCTAAACCAATAATTCTAGCTCTTTCTTCTTGCTGCTCTTCCATAAATCTCAGCAGCTCTTCCAGAGTTACCATGGTCTTCTTGGTTCTTCAATAAACTCTCTCCTTGCCATGCTTGTCATGCTGTCTGTTCACTAATGTTGTCTAACAAATGTCTGAGGCCTCAACAATATAGTTGTATTTATACCAAGGTTAAAGTACGCACAGGTGGGGTCTATTCACTAATTAGGGACTTTTCTAATGCATTTGGTTGCGGAGTAAAGGGGGCTCAATACAAGTACACACCACACCTTTCAGGTTTATAATTGTAAAAACTAATGCAAAATGTTTTGTTTTGGACAGAAACGATGTGTAGATAGCTAAAAGATGGAAAGTTTCATCATTTAAATAATGTAAGATGTCTCTGATCCAGGTTTATAAGTTCCTTGACAAGAACTACGATCAGGTCCGACAGGAGGTGCTGGACCTGTTCATTCAGAGCAGAAACAAGGTAAGTCCAGATAAGTTGTTTATTGAAAATACCTCAAAGGGATACTCAGAAACCAGTTGCTGATGAATTGTGTGAATGCGGTGTGTTTGTGTGTTTAGATGGTGTCAAATCTGTTCCTGGCTCACACAGACGCCATGGGTCAGCAGAGAGGAGGCCACATGAGGAAGAGCAGCTCAGTCACTAGGAAGTACCAACCACCCACCGTCAGCAGCAAGTTCCAACAGTCCCTGCTGGAGCTTGTCGAAAAGATGGAGAGGTGTGGTTGTATTTACTGTCAGGGGTCAAAAATAACTAAATTAGCTTTATAGAAAAAATAAAATAAGCTCCTATTTCACATAAATATATTCTATACAATCTTTTATTTCAGATGCAACCCTTTTTTTGTTCGCTGCATTAAGCCAAATAACATGAAGGTACACCATCTAATTTCTGTACATTTGATCTCTTGGTGTATTTACATATAAATCAGCGTATTTATGGATTTGCAATGGTCAACAGCGACCAGCTGTGTTTGAGGACGAATTGGTCATCAGCCAGCTGCGACACTCCGGGGTCCTGGAGACCATCAGGATCCGCAGAGAAGGGTATCCGGTCAGAATGCCATTCTGCGTCTTTCTTTTTAGGTAAGATACTCACAGAGGCCTGAATATGTATAACCACTGAGATCCGTGGTAGTCCAGCTACCTTCAGCAGCATTCAGGAGATATTTTAGCAAAATTATTTACCAAATAAATATAAATGAACAGTTATGAAGCACCGACAGGGAAAAAGATGACTTGTTCTAGAACATTCGATTTTTATTTTTATTTTTTTTCTTCAAACTTTTATTTGGTTATGCAATGGAGAGGTCCCTCTTACTTACAGTCACATGTTACAGTTATTCACATTGTCACATAGAAACGTTCCCTTTCAAAAATATTTAGCTCCGTGTGGTCTCCAAGGCTTTAATTTTTTTACTTCCTTTTTTCCTTTTTTTGTATTTATTAACAAAACCAATAAGAACAAAAACAAACGAAAAAAAAACAAAAAAACAAGAGTAGCGCTAGAACAGTGGGTGTCAGTGTATTGTTTGTTTTTTCAGTGTTCAAAAAGTCCATCCATGGTTTCCAGCGTTCCTCAAAGTTTTCACGTTCTTGTCTCACTGCAAATGTATGTTTTTTCCATCAGGGCAATTTCCTGAACAAGATCTGTCCTTTCTTCTAGTGTGGGTAGTTTGTCATCCATTTCCTTGTAATCACTTTCCTGCTAGCAACCAGCATAATGTTCCACAAATACAATTTATTAAAACTATTGATACAATTGGGCCGCTTACCTTGGAACATGGTCTCAAAATTTAAAGGAATTTTTATTCCTAGTACTTTGTCAATACCATCCTTAATTTTTACCCAAAATCGAGACAGTTTGGGGCAACTCCAAAGAACATGGTGGTGGTGAGCTTTTTTTGTTCCACATAACCTCCAACATGATTTATCTGCATTTGAACCTCTTTGTGCTGGTGTTCTAAAAAAACGAATCAAACTTTTCCATGCAAATTCCCTCCAGCTGAGTGGAGACGTACTTTTCCAAGAATTTTCTTGCATTTTATTCCATTCGTCCATATGCAATTCAAAGTTACCTTCATTCATTTCTTCGCTTACTAGAAGTCGTTCCCGCACTTTTCTAGCACCCTTTCTTTTCGATTTGGACATATCTCTCGCTTTACGTTTCTTTACATATCAGTAAGTCTAGTTGTTTTGTCGAGAAAGGAGCAGCATGGAACTTTATCGAGAGAGCCACGGAGTCAGCCTGCCGCCATCTTGGGCGCTCACTCGGAAGTCCAGAACATTTGGTTTTTACCACATCAGAAACATCTCAAAGAAGAAGTGCAGTGGAAAATGTTTGGATTCCTCCAGGAGTAAAGTTAAGCAATGGACAGCGGTTAAATTGGTACAATTGAGAACTTAGAGCATTTATAAATATAAGTTAAATGGTGCTGACTTATTTTAAGGCAGCTCCTCCCACACTTCTTCTTTTTGTGGCTTCACGGTAAAATCAAAATGAATTCTTCAAGATATCTGGAAGAACACTGAGACCCCCAAAGATCTTGTTCATTCTTGGGTGCAATTTCCAGATGCCTAAAAATCCCACATATATCTCTTTAAACAATCATTTGCATATATAAATGCCATGAGAATGTCCAACAATGTAATTTGGTACAAAATATGCAAATCCACCCCAGAACAAAAGCAAAACACCTTGTGAAGATGCTGGCTGAAGCTGGGATAAGAGTGTCATTATGCATATAGAAACAGGTCCTGAACTGTGGCTGAAAGGCCACTCAGAGGAAGAATATATTAGTCTAACTGGGAATTTTTTTTTTATTATCATTTGAAAATGCCCTCAGAGAGGAAAACTGTAATTTATTGAGTTATTCTGTGGTCTGATGACAATAAAATTGAAGTATATCAGCAGTTCATGAAATCTAGAAGAAAAATAGGAAGCATCTAAGCCTAAGAACACCATTCCAGTATGCGACATCTCAGGAGATCAGCCACGATGTAAAAGCTTGGGCACAAATGGGTCTTCCAAATAGACATTGACCCAAAAGATAAAGCCTAATTAGTTACAAAGTGGCTTACAAACAACAAAGTGAATGTTTTGATCTTAATCCTGTAGAAACTCCTTTGGCAGAGCTGAAAAGGTGTGTGAGCAGCTAACAAAAAAAAAAGTTTAGCATGTTGTAATGTCAGGTAATTTGAAAAAAAAAAAGGTTATGTTTTGTTGTACAACTGTAGATATCTGGTTTTACCTATACTGCTGATGCCAGAACTTAAATCTGGGAAGGACATTAAATCCAACACCTCACATTGTCAAACACGGTGGTTAAGGGGTGATGATCTGGGCTTGTTTTGCAGAAACACAACCTGGTTACCTTGCCGTCATTCAGCCAACCTCGGTATACCAAACTATTTTAGAGCCAAATGTGTGCCCATCTGTGATATCAGAATAAACCCAAACACAGCAACATATCTATGAAAGCTTAACAGAAGTGTGCATAAACACCTATCTGCAAACCTCAACGAACTGAAACAATGTTGTTACAAGGAGTGGTCAAAATTCGAACGACATTGATAATATTAGACAGAAGACCTCTTCTCATTGACGACTCTTGCATGATCCCTGGATGAGCCCCTCCCTCTGCGGCCCCCAAATCAGTTAAAGTGAGAAATAAGAAATTGGGGCAGGATATAATGCAGTGCAGTTTTGCATAAGCTAGTCTCGCTAGTCTCTGCAGCAATCTGGGAACTTCTACCCAACACGAAGATGCCACCTACTCATCGATCGCCACATGAATAAAAGCAATATTAAACTTGCTTAGGGTAAAAGTGACAGATAAGTCATGTTTTTTTGTGAGGTACTCCCCTGTCTAATGACACCCTGGGAAATGGTCAGTATGACCTATATTAAAAACTACCACCTGTTCTACAAGAAACTGAACTTTGGGTTGTGGTTTCTTTCTCAAATTGGTGAATTTTCTCTCAGGTATAAGTCCCTGGTTGGACTTAAACAGCCCCCACCAGCAAATGGAGAAAACTGTGTGATTATGCTGAGTAAGCTGTGTCCCCTCCGACCAGGAGTCTTCTACATTGGAGTCACTAAGGTGATCATCTCAACAAAAACAGTACCTGGTTTCTGTTCTATATCTTATTGGAAATAATGTTTTCCTAAATGGTTTATGATGCCTTAATTCCTATGCTGTACTTTTGTATAGACTTAGGAATCTATTTGAAGGTGACTTGTTTGTATTTGTGTGTGTAAATGGCAGCTGTTTCTAAAGGAGGACATCTATCAGCTGTTGGAGTGCAAACGAGAGCGATGCCGAGAGCTTGCTGCTCTCACTTTGCAGCGTTACGCCCGCATGTTCTTTGTCAGGAAGCGATTTGTTGAATTTCGTAACAAAATAATCGGGTTTCAGGCCCACAGCAGGGGCTACCTTCTCAGGTGAGATGTGACGTAAATATTTTTTAAGGTATAGTGCCTTAAAAAAGTATTAAGACCAGTTCAGCTTTTCAATGTATTTTTAGGGGGATTTTCTGTGATGGACCAATACAAAGTGGTGTAAATGTGAAATGGAAAGAAAAATAAATAATTGTACATTTTTTCCAAATAAAAATTTTAAAAGTGTAGAGTTCATTCGTATTCCGATATGTCACCTATGAAGGCAGTTAGCATAACTAATTGCCTTTTATAGGTAACTTGATTAGCAAACAGAGTGACTCTGTGAGTAATTTAACCTCAGTATACATCCAGCAGTTCTGTGAAAGCCTCAGAGATTATTTAGAAGACATCAGTAAACAAACAGCATCATGAAAGCCCAAACAACACAGCAGATAGGTCAGCGATAAAGCTGTGGAGAAGTTTGGAAATCTCAGACAGCCCTGTTCAATCCATCAACTGGAAACTTCCCAAGACATGGCCTTTCACTTCACTGACAGCTTGGGCAAGAAAAGCTTTTTTCTGAGAAGTAGCCAAGAGGCCTAAGGTAACTCTGGAAGAGTTTCAGAGCCACAGATTTGTTTGGTTCCAGTGGTATATTTGATGAGGAATCAAATACTTAGAGTGGTTTCTTATGGCAAACCAGCAAAGTTGTTAGATCTCAGTCACCTGCATGTCACTGATTGCAAAAGGGAGCGGCTGCATTTCACTGTATCAAGTCCTTTCTTCTTGGACACGGAGGCTACACTGAAATGGTTTATATGTGTTACAGAATGGCCTACTCAAAGTCCAGACCTAAATCTAATTGAGAATATGTGACATAATTTGAAAAGTGATCTTCACAGATGCTTTGTATTCACTTTGTCTGAGTTGCCCAGTCTGTTTAAGCTGCAGCTATTTTTGAAAAGACAAAGGAAAAAAACGAACAACTCGGCTTCTAAATGAGGCAAAACAGCAAGAGAGCCAGCAAGAATTCCTTCCATTTCACAATCCTTCTCTATTTTGTGTCAGCCAACAACTAAAATACAGATAAAAATACATACGAAAGTGGTAAAATGTGAGAAACCTCAAGGGGATATTGGATATTAAGCAAACATGGTTTCTAATAAGACCAAAAGTGATACATGAAAAACTGTCTATTTCTATGCACACTCAACTACAATGAAACAGTAACTATGGCAAAAGTTTTGCATGAAAAGGTTTGCTAGCTTTTTTCCCCCCTTTTTTTATATTTTTTTTTTACAGAATTAGTTGAATTTAATTATGACTTCAGTCATCATTCTCTCCTGTAGGAAGCGCTATGTGAAAATGAGGGAGAGTCTGGTCCGGTTTCGCTCCTATGTGCGAATGTATGTCAACCGCAAACAATACATCAAGGTACATGCACTTTCTTTTTTTCCATCAGTGTCATTCTCTTTTTTTTCTTTATTTTTGAGTAATTAAAAAGAATATGTTTTAGGAAACAAATGCAAAAGATTTCTTTTCAGGTTTTTGGGGAGGTTTTGCATCCATGAACGGGAAATAAAAAGTGCAATTTTTGTGATCTGTTTCCAGATGAAGTTTGAAGCCAAAAGGAAAGCTGAAGAACAGAGGAGGAGGAGAGAGATGGTAGAATGGATGCTCACATTACATTAAACAATATACTGTGTATATATATTAACTGTTTTTTCCCAAATATAGTTTGTAGTGTGCAAGGAAAATCTGTCCTATTTTCATTACCTTTTTACTCGCAAAAAAAGCAAAAAACTGAACCACTCTTGCAGGAGCTGACGAAGCGGGAAGTGGTTAATGTAACGCATCTCGTGATTCCGGCAGAACTTGGCGCTCTACTGCAGACAGCAGCAGGTGGGTAGATGTTCGTATTTCACATTAAGTGCTCATCACATGAAGGACTTACTTATAATTCATGCACTGACAGTCTGACAGAACTCTGTGCAGCTCTTTAGAGGTGCATGATCAAGCTAGACAGGAGTGACAGTAGTTAATGAATAAAACAAAAATGGTGAAAAAATATGGGCTTTAATGGCATCTTTGAATAAGCCTGACTGGTCAGCTTTCTGAAGGACTGTGAACTAATCTCTTTGGTTCGCTCTTGCCTCAATGTCACCTCAGTCAGGAGGGAGCTGCACGCAGACTGCTTGGCCTTGCTTCAGGCTCCTCACATCCAGGAAGAGGCTCAGCTCACTTTGCCTCTAGATATCAACAACCACCCTTTTTACCGCTATGTACAGGTCCACTTCAGGGTAAGATGTGCATCAACATCCTCACAATATGAGTGATTATTAAATACAGACTGCAGTGCTGTGCCACTCAACGTTTGTCACGTTACAACCACAAACCTCAGTGTATTTTGGGGGGATTTTAAATAAACGGACACAAAGTGGAACATAACTGAGAAAGGGATGAAAATGTATGGATTGTTGTCCAATTCGGGCTCCAAGTTTAACACGCCTAACACATTTTCCTCCTGGATCACCCTGTTTTTAGCAGCTTCACCACACCTTTGATAAGCTTCCCAGTTCCTGCTGGATAAGAATGTCACCACACCCTGATGCTGCCACCACTGTGTTTCACTGTGGGGATGTTGTGTTGAGGATGGTCTGCAGTATTAGTTTTCTGCCACATGTTGCCATTTACATGTAGACAAAAGAGTCAATCAGTTCTCGTCTCATCTGAATCAAGCACTTTCAAATTTGTTGCGGTACCTGCATGGCTTGTGGCGAAGTTTAAGTTGGGTAGAACCCTTGCAATAAACTGACAATAAATTAAACTCAGTTGGGCTTTATTTATTGATTTGGTGACTATGGAAGGCAGTTCATTGAATATATTTACGTAACTATAGAGACAAAATATTGATAAGTTCCAGGGCTATGAAAACTTTTACACAGCACTGCACGCCCATTCTTCTTGGCTTTGGTAGTTTTTCCTAGAAATGTTGAAAGTTCTTGCCTCTTTTGTCACTATTTCTAAAGCTGGGTCTGGTATTGGGAAACTGATGGTGTTTGCAATACAGGTGGAATATTTCTCCACCAGAGACCAAAATCTCGTTAGGATTGGTCAGAATGTGTACAGTTATACATTTATAAAAGTTTTGTTGTTGCAGGAGAAAAAAATTGGGATGTTAATGGCCCCTCTGGAGTTCCCTCTAACTAAGGTGGAGGACGACCTCAGAAGGGAGGCTCTGGAGCTTTTCAACATGGTAGACTGGCCTTTCACACACCTCTACACAACAAGGACAGTTGGTGTTGTCTTTGGAGATCTGCTTAAAACTCTTATAAAATAAAGAAAGCAAAACTCTTGAATATCTTACAAACATGGTGCCAGTAAAGGCACCCATTTGCATTTCTGACTTTGTTCTGGCTTCTTCAGGTTTTGCGGTTTATGGGGGACCCTCACCTGAATGGGGCTCAGGAAAACCTCTTTGGGAATTACGTCATCCAAAGGGGTCTGACGTCTCCGGGTTTACGAGACGAGATCCTGGCTCAGGTCGTCAATCAGGTGTGGAGAAACACAAACTCTGAAAACTCTGAGAGAGGCTGGCTGCTGCTGTTGGCGTGTGTTTGCAGCTTCGCCCCATCACCCAAGTTGGAGAAACATCTACTGAAGTGAGAAACCAAACCCCAAAACATTTTTTAAGGGACTTCAAATAAAATTTTAGCAGCTGCCTCAGGCCATATCATTATTTAAACAATAAGCTGACAAATCGGCTAGCTAAAGCAGAGTATTGTATGCTTCCTTAACAGAAAAACCTATTTGTTGTCTAAGTATGTGGTCTCCAAAAAAAATTCCACTTCAGACAGACTGATTAATGCATACCCTCATTTTGTTATTCATTGTTCAGGTTTGTGTCAGATCATGCCCCTGCTGGTTGCCAGGCATTACTACAGCACAGACTCATCCAAGCCAGTCAGAAGATGCAGCAAAGCTTGGGCTCCTTCCCCGAAGCTGCGCGGACCTATCCGCTGTCACTTTTGGAATGGACGGCCAACAGGAAGAAGGCAAACATGGTTCTGCACGTGCACTGCTTTGATGGTGAGGTGCAAGTTTTACTTGCAGCATATTACAATCTACACATTTAAAGTAGAATGGGAGGCACATCTTTTAGTTATCAGGCTCCTCTCCTGTGGAACCAGCTCCCAGTTTTAGTCCGTGAGGCAGACACTCTGTTTACTTTTAACCAGGCTTAAAACTTTCCTTTTTGATAAAGCTTATAGTTACAGTTGCTTAGGTCATCCTGAGCTAGCTCTGGTTATGCTGCTATAGGCTTAGATGTTGGAGGGCAGAATGACCCCTTTTCTTCACTCTGCTACTTTTCTCTTCTACTACTCTCCAGTTGTATTTTTTTCTGTTATTTCGACTGTTAACTTTGTTTTTTCTGTTTTTCTCCCCATAGAAGCTACACCTGGTCTGGCATTCTGCTTAGCTGCAATGCCTTGTTGGACAGGGGGGGTGTCGACTGGGATGATGCTCCCATTAACTGAACATCCTCCGTGTCCTGTTATCAACTTTTTACTTTCTTTAAAATAGAAAGAACTCTTACATCAGTTCTTTTTTGTTCTTTCTGTGTCTATGCTCTGTCTTCTCAAACTTCCAGTCGGTCATGGCAGATGGCCGCTAGTACTAAGCCAGGTTCTGCTGGAAGTTTCTTGGAGGTTAAAGGGGAGTTTTTCCTCTCCACTGTCACTACATGCTTGCTCAGTATGAGGAATTGCTGTGGTAGGAGTCTACGTGAACGGGGCGCAACCTCAAGTCAATGACTCGATGCAATCTGTTGGGATTCCTTAAATAGAAAACTTTTAAACTGATTGGAATATTTGTATGATTGTATTGAAATGACTTTTTTTGTAAAGTGTCTTGAGATGACATCTGTTGTGAATCGGCACTATATAAATAAATGGAATTGAATTGAAATAAGTGTTTGTATTTGTTTAGAGGTAAATGCCAAAAGGCTCCATAAAATCATGAAGGTGAATGTAAATCAAATGTATTTTAAGACCCTTTTTTAATATATAAATATATTTTGTTTGAAATTTTAAAACATTTTCAAAGCAAATAAATTTAGCTGGTTTGTATGTAACTTTTTATCAATTCATTGAAATGCCATAATCAAATAGAAGAAAATATATCCATTAGATATCACTATGGTTCAGGGAGATCAGTTACAGCCTCATTATCTGACCATTGATTATTCATTACCAGGGAGTATCAGGTGAGTTGAACTCCATGGCCTTTTAAATGAACACATTATCCAGTCCAGATCTGAAAGGGTTTTTTAAAGAAAAAACGGAAAAGAAAATCAAAGAAAGCACTTTGTTTATTTCCCTGTCTTCATCTGCAGGAGGATCCTTCCTGTGTCCTGTTCATTCTTGGACCAGCGGGGAGGATTTAGTTGGACAAATCCTGCGTCACAGGTGCTAATGGACGTAGTTAATCTGTGTTTTGGACAGCCTTTTTAGAAAAACAATGTTTTGTTTTTTCATTTGTTAAAGTATCATCCCACGTCTCTCCTACTTGAACGATATGCTTTCTTGTTTTTCCCATTTTAAAGATTGCTTAGACAAATGAGCCTCTATGTCACACAATGTTTATACCCCAGGGTAACAGGAAGTAGCTGTTAACGAATTGAAAGTTCCTACATACATTCATAAATGTTACAAAGTTAAGTCTCCAGGTCAAGAAAATATTAAGAGACTGCTTTATTTATGTATTTTTCTTTAATGTTATCATTCATACACATGTCATTTTGGTCATATTCGAGGATCTAGTTCTGCTTTAGCTCAATTTTGTTGACAGATGGTCCCACATTTTCTTCAAGCATCTTCTTATCATCAGAGTTCAGGGTGGATTCTTTGATGGTGAGCTGGGCAACTGCAGTAAAGCAGTCCCATACCATGACACTTCCACCTCCATGCTTCACAGCTGGTATGAGTGTATTGACTGCAGCATTTAGTTTATACCAAAGATTAATCCAGGGTTCCTGTTCTTTTTCTACATTCTCAATGGAAAACTTTTGTCTATCCTTCATGTTTTCCTTCATGTTGAAGGTTTCTCCTCCCATCAAAGGTAAACCTGTGCAGTCTCATTCTGGTTGTATAGGCATTTACTTTCCCATCAAAAACCGGTAACAAAAAAAAAAAAGAATAAACAGCTTAAATTATTTCAGGGTAAGATGTGCTTAAATAAACAACTTATTTTATGTACAGCTTTTTACATATTTTTTTTTTTACCAGAAATGCCAATTAATGTGGAGGGAATCTGAAATTGTTTTGGTTTTGCAGAGGAGTTTCTGACTGGTGGAGGGGGAGTTCAGTTCTGATGAAGGAACAGAGCCAGTGGGTGGAGTTAGCCGGTCATGACTACGTGCTGGACCTGATAGCGGACTTAGAACTTCCTGTGGATTTTCCGAAGCAGAAGAGTTACTTTATCATCAGCACTGATAACCCAGCCAGAGTCAGAGCTAATACCAGCCTGTCAGTATGCAGAATACACGCAATGGCATCACATACAGTACAGAAAACCCCTAACCCCTAATATATTTAATATAGTGGATTGTTTTCTCTCTTGCCTCAGCACCTTGTTGGGCAGCGGTTTTGACTCAGATGAGGAGCTTCCCTCTTCCTTTCCTCTCAGCAGCAGCAGACCAGCCTACAGCCTGCCTGACTCTGATGGTTACTACAGCCATGGTACACAAACACACACTGAGTAGTAAGAAAACAGGAATAAAACAGATCTGTCAAAAAACCTTTAGTTTTCTTTAAGAATCAACATTTTCTTGGGTACAATACTACAAAATATTCCCACAAATGTGTGGAAACAAGATTTGTTAATTTGCACACGCAAACAAGTAATTTTCCAAATAAATCTATTCAAGTCAATGTTGCAAAAATGATTATACCACAACTGAAGTCATAGGATTTCAAGAATTTAACCACAGGTGGGTTTAATTTTTTATTCAAGAGGTCTCTAGCAGACATGACACTATAAAAAAGGCATCACTTAACAAAGAAAACCCCTTCCCATTTCATGAGGTCATCAAATGCACAGCAAAGAAGAGGAATATCACAAAACCTGAGAAAGGAAATAATTTCTTCACACAAAAAAGGTGAGGGCTACGAGAAGATTAGCAAAGCTTTACATTTAAGTCGGAATACTATTGCTAAAGTAATCCAAAAACTTAAGGAAGATGGAAGTGCAACCATCTCACAGACGTCCAAGCTGTTTACAGATGTTAACATTTGGTTAGATAGAATCTTCTGATGAGAAGGGTTGAAGAAAATCACCCTGCAAGTTCACTCTAGTTAGCTGAAGAAGTAGGAAGCCAAACTGGAGTGACTGTTGACACCAAACGGTGCACACTGCAGGAAAATGGCATTCAGGGGCATCGTTCACAAAGGAAAACTCCCCTAAAGCCCAGGTACGAAAAAGCATGCCTAGAATTTGCCAGGGCCCATGCTGAAAAAGATGAAGACTAGTGGAACTCAATACTCTGGATTATTGAGAAAAAGATCACTGCATTTGGACCTGATTGCTTCAAAACTGTATGGCGTTGCAAAAGTGAGGATTTCAAAGAAAAATGCATGGTGCCCACTTCAAACATGGTGGTCGCTTTATGTAGGGCTGCATGAGTGCTGCTAGTGTCGGGGAGCTGCATTTCATTGGTGATATCATGAACTCACAGATGTACTGCTCTATACTGAAAGGGAAAATGCTACCATCACTCAGTACCCGTGGTCGTCATGCACTTTTCCAACATAACAAAGATAAAAAAACCACACATCTAAAGCTGTTACAAGAAGAACTGGGTGACGGTGACTGAATGGCTAAGCATGCCTCCAGATCTGAACCTTATGGGGAATTCTAAGAGACAAGTTGAGCATCACCCTCCATTCGGCATCCAGGCTCTAAAAGAGGTTGTTCTTGAAGAATGGAAAACTATAGCTATTGCAGTTTTTGCCTAATTGTTCCTTTCATCCATAGAAGGCTTGGTGCTGTCATTAAAAATCACAGTGGTCATATAAAATACTAGATTTAGTAGTTTTTTTTTTTTGTTTTAGTTTTGGTTTGCCTTCAATTTTGCCTCAACTAATTTGAGTAAAGCTGCAGCTTCTGTGATCTGAGTTATTTCATGTTATGGAGTTAAACAAATGTTCTATGAAACTCAGCCTTATGAAAATTTTGGAAATTGTTCATTGAGAAATTGATTAGAATCTTTTCAAAGGGGGTGGATTCATTAATGATGAGCACTCTAGATGGAGTCGATTCGGCTCCAGTTTTGACCAGCAATGTGACATCAGCTAATTTAGGATGCAGCTTTTTGTCTTAAAGCTCTGAATGTAAAATGTTACTACCATCTTGCCTGTTTGTCTGTGTCCAGCAGAGTCAGACACATTCAGTGACGGTCAGACTCAGAGAGGAATGGACCGCTACCTGGACAGCCTGTTTGACCCTGTACTATCAGACGATGGCGTAGTGAGTGCTCACACTGATGTCGTGCAAACGACACACTCTATATTCACTTTCGTCATTTTAACCATGCTTACATTTCCTGCAGATTTTAAAGTTTTTTGCAACATAACTGAATTTCCTGGTTGCTGTACTACAGCTTGTGCATAATTTGCAAACATTTTGTAACATTAAAACTGCGGTGTATTTTTTGTTGGGATTTTATGTGATAGACCAATAGGAAGAAGTGTGTGGTTGTGACATTGAAGAAAAGGGATATATGAGTTTTAAAATGTTTCACGAATAACAACATTAAAAGGATGGAGATGCAATTGCACCAACCCCTTGTTACTGTGACACCCCTAAATAAAATCTAGCGCAATCAACTTTCTTTCAGAAGACAATCAATTACTACTATGTTATACTTTGGCAAAGGCCAGCTGGTGCTGTGTTTCCTATAGGAGTTGTGGCAGGCTGCAAATACTGCTTACCATGGCTTTCTTCTTGCAACTCTTCCATAAAGGCAGAGTTTGAGTACACGATGATAAACTAAAAGTTATGTCAACTAATTTCCCTACAGTCTCCACAGCTCCTCAAGAGCTACAAGGGGCCTTTTGCTTCTCTGATTCATTCTCGCATTTCCACTCCTGTCAGTTTAGGTGGACAGTCATGTCTTGGTAGAATTGCAGCTGTGCCAGTTGTGTCTTTCTGTTTTTGCACGATGGATTGAACAGTTCAGAGAAGTTCAAATCTTGAAACATTGTTTAAAGCTTCACCACAACTCCCTCTCTGAACTGCCTGATGTGTACTTTGGTATTCATGACAGTGTTTGTTCACTATGTTCTCGAGCAAACCTCTGAGGCCTTCAGAGAACAGCTGGATTTATACTAAGGTTTAATTACACTCTGGTGGACTCCATTCATTAATTTAGTGTCTTCTGAAGACAGTTTGTTGCACTAGATTTTATTTAGTGGTATCACAGAAAGGAGGTTATTTGTAAAGCCTGTTCAAAACCCATGTATCGTTTTTCTTCCACTTTACAATGATGAACTGTATTGTTTTGGTATTTCATATAAAATACCAATAAAACAGATTAAGGATGGTAGTGGTGAAAAAATGTGGAAAGGTTTAAGGACTGTGAATACTCCTGTAAGAACCGGCAGCTTCAACAGATTATTTTTGTTTAAAAACTAAAATGAGAACGCACCATTAGTTTTATTTTATAGGCTGATCAAGTAGCCAACGAAAAGTCCCCTGCCATCTGAGAGTGAATGGAAATGAGGGCTGATGGATGGGTGGAACATGTGATCCAGCCTCTCTGTTTGTGTATGAATGGGGCAGATAATGAGGATGATTAGGTTTCTGAATGACCAACCGTATATGATCGTAACAGTAGGCAGAGTACTTTAACAAGCTTGCAGATGATTCTCTTCTCACTACCGTTTACAGTATATAATGAAAAAGAAAGAGACATCCGACAGATTCTTCCTATGCATGTTTATATTTGAAAGCCCTCTTACTTATCACAAACTATTTTGATTGGTGAATCTGCAAACTAAAATTATTGTTGCCATAAAAATTAACGTTAATTGCTTGAAATCTGTTGCAGAATTGTATATTTTGTGTCCTTACAAGCTTGTGTCTGTGTGTGGTTGAGCATCACCTACAGTGTGTATGGTAATACCTGGAGAGTATTCAGTTCCTGCAGCCCCACTCTGTCTCTCAGCGAGGGTCTGAATCATACAGCACTCTACCTCTCTTGTGGTCTCTTTTCTACTGGCACATGCTTTTTATTCCATTCTTCATGTCTTTTGAACTCTAGTTTCTCACTATCTGCAAACATATTTTTTACTTGAACTAATCCAAATGACCTTTCTGTCTGCAAGAACATGGAAAAGACTGCTTTGTCCACAAGAATGAAGGGAGGAGGAGGTGTTGGCATCGCAGGAGAAGGCCGTGGAGAGGGGCACACATCTCCCACTCGACCTTATCCACCAGGGATACGTCCTGGAGGTGAAACTCTCCTTCTGCTTTATGTGTAGCTTTTGCTTCCAATTGTATAGGTTATTTCTTTATTTGTATTTTCTTTGCATTTTTAACTATTTCCGTCTATAATTCTCCTTTTATTTTGACAACAGTTATTTAGCTCAGTTCAAGTGGTTCCTAAATCCTTGACACTCGAGTTAAATTCCTTATTATGAATGCTTTAAAGACTAACTAGTTCAAAATGTATTGAGTTTATCAGTTTTAGTCTAACACTTCCAAAGTAAATAGGAAAAGAAATTATTCAAAACATTATAGTGATTTTATTTTTCTTGTGAAGGTTGATAGACTCCCCAGGGCTGTTGTTTAAATATTTAGGTTTATGGGTCAACACCCTTAATGTGGCATTTAGAAGCCATAATGAGCACCAGACTCATAGATAATGCATAAATAGCCATTCACTGCGACAACAGGTGTTTTAAAATTACATGGGCATTGTCACGCTCATAGTTTCCATTTTTATTAATATCATCTTATTCCTAGTAGTTGGTCTCTCATCTTTTAACTGGTTATTCTGCTCACTCTCTCTTCTGTCTGTACTTCTTTGTTGCTGTAACTAATTGTTTATAAATGTATTAGCATGTTTAATTATTGTTTAATCATTTAAATAAGGCTGCTATGATCTCACAGTGGTTGGAAAATACTCTTGAGTGAAGACAACTGACCATATTTAGTGCTGTCAAGAGATAAAAAAAACTTTGAGATTAATTAAATGTCATTAATTAATCTAATTAATCTCTTTTTTAATCGCACCAAATAATTGCTGAGAAAAGCCCCAGTCTTGAGGTATTTTCATTTAAATTCATTACATATTTGTGGCAGAACAAATATATAACAAAAAAAGTCATTTATTGTTTTTAACAGATTTGAATAGATGCAGTCCCAGCCTTTTACATTTCTCTGTTTTTGAGACTAGTCCCAGTGTTAGCTGCCTGCAACTTCGGCTTCGAGCATGCGCAATTCGTTAGCATCCTGGACTCAGTGGGGTAAAAATCTGCTCTGAGTTCAAATGGGGGGGCGGAGCTGCGGTGCGCGTACTGCCTGCCTACCTGCTGTGAACGTTCTGAGATGGGAGATGAGCCCACGGCTGCACCTCTGCTCAGTGAGAGTAACAAGGAAACGTGCTTAACCCAAAACTCTCCACTAACCCTAGAAAAATTGCTACACTTTTCGCTAGTTGCTTTTTAAAAAAAAGGATCGCTAGAGGGGTCTAAAAACTCACTACATATAGCGACAAAGACGTTACATTGGCAACACTGTCTGCAACTTACCGCTCATCCTCACTCATCTTGCCCTTGCCACTACAACGTCAGCTCATGATAAACAGGCCTACAGACAGCCAATCAATGTCCACTTCAGGGTGCGGTTAACCCCCAACTCAAGTACTAGAAGCCCAAAGCATAGATACAGATTTTATTTAAAGGCAACTTACATACAGAAACAGTTAAATTAAAGATTAAAAATTTGATTAACGTGATTAAAAAACATAGTGCGCTAAATATGACTGTAATTAATTAATTGCAATTAATGTGATAATTTGACACCCCTAAGCAAATTATCAACTTAAAGTATAACAAGGTTTAACAAGTGATTACTGTCTCTGCTTGTGTGGGGATTTATTGTGCCTTACAAAAGTATTCAATAGCACATAATTGGGAGGTTGAAGCAGGGCAATGAGCCCTAAACATACAGATAGAGGTGCAATGGACTGGTTTATATCAAGCATGTTCATTTGTGAAAAATGGACTAGTTAAAGTCCAGGTCTATGTCCAAATAAGAATCTGTGGCAAGACTAATGTTAGCAGACACTCTCAACCTGACTGAGCTGGACCTGTGTTACAAAAAAGATTAGACAAAAATGATCATTGTATAGCTGGCCAGACAGGATTTAATTTCTATGCTAAAGCAGCACCATCATAAGTTTTTATTTTTTATACTCCTTTATCAGTTTGTGTCCAAAACATTTTCTGTTTAAGGTGATATTAAAATGTCTGTGTTGTCTCTAAAATGTACATAGCAAGCTACATTATTTTACTGAGGATAAAGGATCTGAATACCTATGAATATCCAAAAGTGCATTGAACCTGCAATTGAAGACAGGAGGCAACTCTTCCCTGACTCTAACTTATTCCCTACTCGCTGCTCTTGAAGCTGTCCCAGTGCTGCCAGTAGCTGGAGGAATGATGCCCCCCAGGCCAGTCCCCTCACACCACTATGAACGACACCAACAACAAGAGCAAGAACAGGAGCAACCCCAGTACCACCAATACAACCGTCCCCAACAGCCCTACCCCCCACCTACTTCCTCCACACCCACTCCTGCCACTCGTGTAGCACCTACTCCTTTGCCCTCTCGCGCCCCCACCGCTGTGTCTGCAGCAGCCGCAGCAGCTGATAGGGAAATGGAAGCATCATCTTATATTGGGAACATCCCGGGTCTGTCTGGGATGGGTGCCCTCCCGACGATGCCCGCAGTTCCAGGCTTACCTGTGATGACAGGTGTGCCAGGTATAAGGAGTTTGAGGAGTGTGACAGATTTTCCAGCATGTGTGGCCTAAAATGAGTGGGCATGGTGGACTTAATATATGGCTTTGAATAAAAGCCATAATATTTTTCTGTGTTATTCTCATCTTTCTAAAGCAGTTTTAAAGTTCCTGTGTGTTTTGTTGCAGTGAAATAAATGCACGTTCAGCATTTTACCTTCATATAATTATATTGTTGTTTCATTGTAGGATCGGAGCAGGTGGTGCTGACTCAGCAGCAACAAGCCATCATCAACCAGCAAGCTATCATTCTGGTGGGAATAATTTTCTTTTCTTTCTACAACTCCATTTTTCATGCTCCTGTTATTGCATATACTATGGTTACACAAAGTGAATAACTACGACAATAAACACTTATTTAGGAACAAAAAGGTTTTATAAATAATATCACCAAGCTCAGCCAGGGAGTAGGGAACCAACTACACCAGATGGAATGAAGAAATTTATTTTTATTTTTTTGGCAGTCTTTTTCTAAGCAGAAAACTGGAAATAAGAAATTTTAAGTAAGATGATCAAATGAGGTAATTTTTTAAAGTATAATGCCCAACATAAAGCACTAAATTTACATCTGGACCCTCAGGGCACATCTAAATCAGAGTGAAAAATCAGTTACCACTCAATTTATAAATCACCGGAATACATTAATATCCCAGACGAGCCCCCATGACTACTAGAGAAAAGGGAGAATTACATTGCACTAGATAGAATTGCTAATAGCATAAGTGGATTATTGCTAAGTCCCAAGACATGTTAACAATAATAATGACAAAAATGGTTTACAAGTTGCAAAACTGACAAACCCAAACCAGTTTATTCAAAATGAATGAGATATCGTCACCTAAATTAACTGCTCAATAAATTTCCATAAGCAAATCAAATTCTATAGTAAGTCTAGGATGACTATTTGAAAAAGAAAAAAAAGCTAAACGAGTGGCCTACAATAACTAGTAAAACCTTTGTGCCAATCACCAGAAGTGTAAACCAGTCTATTTTTGACAATTATCTTTACCAAGCAAGCCTTGCAATTAAAGAATTCAACTAAATATGACCCCTAATCAACCCCAAACAACCTTATGATCTCCTACTGGAGGCCCAAAGCCTTAGAAATGGCTTTGTAATCCTTGCCAGACAAACAGATGTTAATTATTTTTATTTTATATCCATTCTTGAATTTCTTTAAATCAGGGTAAGATGTGTTGCTTTTTGAGATATTTTACCCTACTTCATGTTGTCTGGTGACTTAGTTGATTTCTTGCTGGTTTAGGTCAGGCAGTAATCAAGCCTGGATGTGGCTAGTGAAATTGAAGAGAGAACAAATGAAGTTAATTACATTTAACATTTAGGTGTAACTAAAAAACAAAAACAAAGGAAACTTGTAAGAGGATATTTACTTTCCACAGTACATAAAACCTATAAATCCAAATATGTCAATCTGTTAAAATAGTACAAATACATGTGTTTTTGTGGTGCAGGCCCAGCAGATGACCATGCAAGCCATGGCGATCCAACAGCAGATGTTGTCTTCCTTCCCCCCTGTCGCTCCAGCCCCCCAGACACCACCATTGCACCACCACACAAACCTGCCCCAACGCTCACACACTCCAAGCCCTGTGAGTAAACACCCACATTTTTGCTGATTTCATCAACTTTTAATCGTCTTGCAGCCTTATGGTTTTTGTTTTTCTGCAGGCCAAAGAGAGCAGTGAGTCACACAAACCCAGCCCTGCTGCTGTCCGGCGGAAAACGAGTGCGTCTCATGCTTATTCTATGCCATACACGCAGAGATTAAGCTTGTGACATTTCCGTTTATGCTTATTTTGTTGGGTTTTTCAGGTACAACACGTGGGCCGCCTCCCGAGGATGTAGTCCGGTCCAGTGTGAGCAACACAGAGCGGATCGACCCGAGCCATGACATCAAAGACATAATCAAACAGCATCAGCCTGCAGGCACAACATCCTCTGCTGGGTCTCCGACTCAAAGGTAACACACGCACACACGCACACACACACACACACACACACACACGTCTTGCTATACTTGTGTTCACATTGTATTGACTTCCATTGATTTTTCTATGCCTAACCCAGACACTTTCCCTAAACCTAACCATTACTGATACATGCCTAACCCTAACCTTAACCTAAACCTAATTCACACCATACCTCTAAACCTAACTAGTAGAGTTTAATAGCTAGTTAAACATTGTGGGGACCAGGCAAAATGTCCTCACAACTACAAATGTCCACACAAGGCTGGTGGGCTGTCAGAGGTTGGTCCTCACAAGTATAGCTATACATTTACACACACACACACACACACACACACACACACACACACACACACACACACACACACACACACAGTGTACCCGTTGTTGCATAATCTGAAAAGGTTTAAGGCAACAGTTATGTTTCCAAGAGCAATTATTACTTTAATCTGATTCCATGGTTCTGGTTCTCATTTTGAAGAATGCACACAATTTAGATTTGTACTCCTGGTCACCATACACAGAAGTAGAGCTAAAGTGGATGATTGCTTTCACCCTGCTTCCTCTCTAAAAGCTCAAGCCTATGGAATCAAGTTTATGCCAAAGACTGAACACTGATGCCCTTCATAAATGTTCTGTCCATAAATTGAGGAATTGACTCCTTATTGAGATTAAATAAAATTAATCTCCATATCCCCCATGTTTTAAAAATGGTCAGACGGAATGGGGAAACAGATTATGTATTCCTAATGCAACACATTTCTTATGATTTATACTATTTCTTTAAATCAGATTTAAACGTATTATTCAACTGAATCTGATTGGTCAGATCTAAAAAATTTTGTTAAAAAATTTAAGTATTTAGTTAGGGAATTTTTAATACATATAAAGAAATTGTATGATAATGAGCAATGAATCTGGTATGTATTCATTGTTATTTTCATGTGTATCCAGGAAAAGTGATGGGAAGAAGTTTGCTAAGAAACCTGACCCTCATGATGAAGCTATGGAGATCCTTAAAGATCAAATGGCAAACCCTCCGCAACCGGTAAATTGCTACACCTAGAGTCCCTTTGCACAGTATTAAGAGTACAGTACAGCATTAAAAATCAGCTGACAGTCTTTGGAGTCTATTGATGAAGTCTCTGAGGTCTACTGGGCTTTGTATAGAGTGCATCAGTTCCAGGGCAGCTTTAAGCATTCATAAATCCTCTATGGAGAAGTTGTGGTGGTTTATTGTCATGGTGACTGCACATCAGGGTCCTGGGTGGGGCATAGAGGATGGTGGTATGGGCAGCATTTTTATTCTGAGGGGCTAGCACATATCTGTTTGGCTTCTAACCAGGTAATTTATTGCAGGACTAGCCACAACGCTGACAGAGGTCTAATTATTTATTTGCAATGCTCTTGGAATTAGGTTGGGCAGCTGGTCTAGCTTCAACATGAGGGATCTCACCAACTAGCTACAACATATATCTGTACTCATTATACCAATAAATGCCATGCCATACTCGGCCCCTTTGTCTATAAAAATGGGAGTGTTCCCGGCTTCCAACCATTGAAATGCACTTATGCCTCTAAATTGTGCATAGGCTAGGTTTTGTGGCTTACTGGGGGACCAACAAAAGCTGTGAGTTTTTCAGGCTGTAGCTTAATCACAAAATTCTCCTGTCTATCATAGAAAGTGCTGGTATCAAATTTAATGTTAAGGAGTGGGAAAGAAAAATCACGAGCAGCAACTCTTGCAGTCGACTTATCAGAATGAAAACGAAATTCCGGTTTCAAAGCTGTGTTTGGTTTTCAGTGATCAGTGAATAAAAACAGATTTTTGGGGGTTTTTTGTACCTGATATACTCTGTCTGCACTCACCAAGGTCCCCTACAGATTGTAGTGACAGGATAACATGTTTTGCTCAGGATGAGGTGTAGTGGTACAGTGGTGCATGCTCTTCACGGAATCATCTTTCAACTGCATGCTTTCATGCTGCTGATGGTAGCTGAAAACAACGGTGCCTTGACAGTTAGGTTGAAACTAATGGTGGATATGCAGAAACCTCCAGACTGAAATCTACAGATTGTAACAAGTTTAAAGAAACATAGTGTTGTGATACCTTTGGCTGTACCTTTGGAATATACAAGTACTTAGAGTGTAGCAGTATGATGATTATCACTGAAAGAGATTTTCCGAGTTTGCTAAGGCAAATTAGAATAAATATAAAGGATGTGGAGTCTGAGGGGTGGCCTTAACAGGTGTGAGGGGGTCATGATCGACCTGAACATCCAGATAAAGCAAATGCTTCTTTACATTTCCCTGACTCTTAGTCACAGAAGACACCCCTGCCCTCCCAACCTAAGGAAGAGCAAAGAGTTAAATCTATCATGGCAACCAAGCCTCAGCCTGCAGAGTCAGCAGCCAGCTCCATCATGATCCCATCCCATCCTCCAGGTAAGATGATCATATCTGTCCAAAAGAGTAAACTGTAAAACAAACGCACACTCGCAAATTTCAATATATATGTGAAGAGCAACTCTGGTTGGACTTCATTAGTGTGTCTCTCCAGTCTCTAGAGATTTACCTGTAGAAGAGGAGAATATTCAGACTCAACTCCACAGCAGAACCAGTGATGAATATTATACCTACTCTAATGTCCCCTGGAAACTCTTCATGAGGAAGGAGGTGGGTTTATCTTCAGTTTAGTTGCATTGCAAATAAGTGCTCTGAGAGATCTATATCACTATGATAAATACTTGTTTTATTGTAATTTTCTTTGCTTTGATTGTAGGTTTTCTACCCAAAAGAGAACTTGAATAATCCCCTGATCCTGGACCTTATTTTCAGACAGGTTGGTCAAACAGATATGAACATTAACAGACAGTATTCTAGTTTCTTTTGTCATAATTTGTTTATATATTGTTTAAATTTAATTTCAAATTGGAATGTGCTCATGTAATATTTAAGTGAATATGTAGAATTTTGCCCTGTAGCCCTGATGTCTTGCAGAAAGAAGATCCTGGCTCCAAATCTGTGGCCAGGTCTCTTTCTGTTTGCAGTTTGCATGCTCTTTCTATGTATGGTTTCTCTCCGGGTAATCTGACTTATCCCCACAAGCCAAAAACATGAATACTAGGTTAAATGATTACTCTGAATTGCCCTTAGGTATAAATGAGTGTGTGGCTGCGGTTTTTTGTCATGTGTGTCTCTGCATTGGACTGTGATGGACCTGTGCAGGGTGTTCCCTCGCCTCTCGCCCAATGACCGCTGGGGATAGGCACAAGCCTCCCTCCGTGACTTTGCAAGGCTAAACGCTTGCATACAATGAATTGTTGGATCTTTAATATGCCATAGTTGAGAATGAAATGAATTACATTTTTGTAAATAATACCAAAACATAATGTTTCTGCTTTTTGTGGCAGCTTCATAAACTGCCTTGGGAAAGTATTCATGCTCCTTAAAATTTAACAAGCACATAATTGTGAAGTGAAAATAAATTATGTACAGTAAAAACAAAAAGGAAATGTCATGCATTTATTTTCAGCGCCCTTTATTCTGATACGCCTTAATAAAGCTCAGTGCCACTAACTGCCTGGAGAAGTCACCTAGTTAGTAACCTGAGTAAACTTTTGAACAATTTATTTTTAGTATAAATCCAGCTATTAAGTGGAGGCCTCAGGGATTTGTTAGAAAACATTAGTGAACAAAATGCATCATAAAAACCAAGGGATAATTTAGATCAGGGATAAAGCTGTGCAGGGTTATTTCTGAAACAATATCTCAAACAGTGAATATCTCAAAGAGCACTGTTTAATCCATTATCTAAAAGTATAATGAGTTTTGCTCAACTGCAAGCCATAAAATGTCCTGGTTGCAGTTTGACGCAGGCCTTGTAGTGGACACCCCCAATAATAACAATAATAATAATGATGATATTAAAGTTTATTGTCATTGCAGTGTAATACAACAAAATTACAGTGCGCTCACGTATAGGGTACATTAAAAAGGTAGCATGATAAATAGTCATTAAAAGATAGGCAATAAAATAGAACATTCTCACAGTCATTCGTTCATACAATCACATTGCCATATAAAACCTGCTACTAGTGCCATAGTGTCCGAATATGCAAGAATATGCAAGTTAGTGCAAATAATGAAATTCAGAGCATTGCATGAGGTATGTTTTTGATTAATGCAAACAGATTACAGAGAGATTGTTTTCAGGTGAAAGTTGAGTATGGTGATAGCTTTGGGATAAAAGCTGTTCATTAATCTTGTGGTACGTGTTCTGATGGACCTGTAGCGTTTCCCTGAGGGCAGCAGTTCAAATAGATCATTTGCAGGGTGGAATGAATCCTTCAGAATGTTGTGTGTCCTCTGCAAGCACGGGAGTTGAAGATGGTGTCCATGGTAGGAAGCTGTTGGCCGATGATGTCAAAAAAGGTGATCTGGTCTGATTAGGTCATAACTAAGCTTTTCTTAACATTTAGTCATAGATGCAAATGCTATGTGAGGCAGAAAACAAACACTCATGATCTCTACCGTAAAATGTGTTGGTGGCAGCATCATGCAGTGGGAAATGGACAGGATAGCTGGTCAGAGATGATGGGAAGATAAATAGAGCTAACTTCAGGGCAATCCTGGAAGAAAACATGTTTGAGGTGGAAAAGTTCAATAGGTATGAATACATTTGCAAGGTAATGCATAAGTATGTTCTTGTCTGTGCCTGTCTTTTGTAGGTTGTACACGATACCTCTTCCGAGGCCTGCGTTCGCATCACCCAGGAAGAGAGAAAGAAGATGAAAGACCTTTTTGGTAAGAAAATACAAATATAAAAACTAACACGCATTCAAAATTTTGTATTATGGAAGAGTTACACACATGCACCCAGTTCGCCCTGAGAACCTGAAAACTTTGATGAGTCCGTTTTCTTTTTAACAGTGGAGAACAAAGTGGATCAGGTTTCAGGAACGAATGATGAAAGCGTGAAGAAAAGAGTGGTGGCCATGGCCAAAGACTCTTGGGAGATCTACTTCTCCCGCCTCTTCCCTGCCTCTGTGAGTCTCCTAAGTCTGCTTTCCTCCTTCTTTTGGCCCGTATGAGTATCAGTCCACAGTTGTGTGTATTCAGGCTGTGGTGCATGTGTGTGTGTGCTTTTTCAGGGCAGTGTGGGAACAGGAGTGCAGGTCTTGTCTGTGTCGCATAAAGGCATCAAGCTGCTGAAGTTGGTTAAGAGCAGCTCAACTGCTTCAGACTATTTCCGAGTGCTGAGGCCTTACAGGTGAACTTGTTGGAAGAGGTTAAAAATACTTGATTGTTGACATAAATGTGTAAAGTTTTACAAGAAACAGCTGCTGCATTAAAACATCAACCACACCTACACTATAAATTACTGTTTACACCCACCTATGCTGCTAACACTGTAGGCCATGTCCTAATTTTTTCTATAAATCACAGTTATTACAGCTGTGTGTTACAGTAATCTATGGTCCATATGACTATTTGCCGCTGGAGAGCAATAATGTGGGTCAGAACAAGCGTTTTTTCTGCCCTAAAGGACAATTTGGTGGTTCCTAAGTCAAATTCAATTCAAAAATACTGTATTGATCCCAGAGGGAAATTAAATGTTGGTATAGAAAGTCAAAGGAGACATTCCAGTGAATATTCTTCTCTGGACTCTTTTTCATGTTTTAGTGAAAAAGAAAGTACACCCTCTTTTCAATTTCAGGATTTTCCTTATTAGTACATAATGAAAATGATCTGTCTAGTACCATTCAAATACAATCTTTAAGTGTACATAAACACAGACCAGATTTAACACTATTATTATTTACTGACTAAATGAAACCAGATGGAGAAGCTGTGCAATAAAAACTAAGTACAACCTATGATTTAGCACTTTGTGGAACTTCCCTCAGAAGCAGTTACTTAACAGTTTTTTGTAAGACTTCATCAATCTCTCATATAGTGTAGATTTTCTTGTTGTTGTTTTTATATATACAAAATTCCTTCATTGTTTGCAGGGTGCGGTTTGGGGCATGCTTCAACTGTCACATTTGAATCACAAGCTCTTTGGTATAGAGATGAGTTCATGGTTGAATCAATAACTGTAAGGTTCCCAAGTCTTAAGGCTGCTAAACGGGCCCAAATCATTACTGTGCCACTACTGTGCTTGATAGTTGATGTGCCAAATTAATGTATTTGGTTTTCACCAAAGGTGGTGCTGTGAATTATGGTCAAACACAAAGTCATGCTGCCATGTTTTTCTTTTTTTTATAGCACTTTTAGAGCAGTGATGTAACTCAACACTCTTAACAATGGACAACACAAACATAAAACATCATAAATATAATTGTCACTGCAAGACAAGGTAGTGGCACAATCCGTAAAATAGGACATACCGCCAAAAACGTGCAATTAAATAATTAATCTGAGACAGAATTGGCTTTCAGCATAGATTTTGTGGACATGCAGTTCCTTAAAATGTTTTCCACTGGTTCATAACCTTTCTCCCATAGAATTTTGAACTGTAGCCTTATAAACATCTTCAGATTAGTGGACTGCAACAGGTGCTTTAATGTCATTCTTGTTTTCTTTTTTCCCTTGGCATTGTGTACCTGAAGGCTCCAGACTCAAAAACAACCCACGTTCCTGCTTTTATAAACATGATCTCTCCTGATAATTATCAATCATTCAATGCATTTAATTAACAGTACTTGGCTGCCACTTCCACACAGAAGATCTAGGGATGGGTGTACTTAGTTTACATTAAGAAAACTTGCCCACTCTGGCTTCATCAATAATAACACTATAACTGACTAAAATCAGTTATAGTAATTTCACTACCTGGTTTTGACTGGATCATGTTCATTAAGACAGATTTAAGAGAGAGTGTACTTACGGTGCAGCTACAGATATTTCTGAAATATTTTACACAGTTAGGAATCTTTCTAAAGAAATGAAAAATTAGACTACATGACCAGAATCTCAACTTGCTTTGAACTTTGACTTTAAACCTGACTTTCTGCTTTGACATTTGACTGCCTGTGCAGCTACTCGGACATCCTGTTTGTGTCTATCCCATCGAAGAACATGTTGGAGTTCAACCTGACCAATGAGAAGTTGATCCTGTTCTCCGCCAAAGCTCCACAGGTCAAGCATATGATCGACTACTTCCTCACGGAGCTCAAGAAGGTCAGAGAGACGTTTTCCACCTCTCGTCAGATCTGCTGCATGTCTGTCTTTTAAATTGTCATTCTTTTTTCTTTTTGAACCAGCAACATTATTTCTATTGGGCTGAATTGGTAGTTCAAGGTTTTTATTGCCAAAATGTTTTTAAGCTAAAATTTTTCATCCAACATAAGCCCGGTCTTCTTATGTGCAGTTGAAGCTCAGTATAAATACAGCTGTTCTTTGAAGGCCTCAGAGGTGTGTTACAGAACATTAGAGAAGATCAAGAAATACTCCAGTCTGGTCGGGTATAAAGTCATGGAGGAGTAGAACATCTCACAAGGATCAGTGCAATCTGTCATCCGAAGCCACTGAAAGAGTATGGCACCGCTGCAAACCAACACGGATATGGCCTTCCACCTAAAAAGGACGACTGTTAGTCAAACCCTCCACAGAGTCGATCTTTCTGGAAGAATTTCAAGAAGAAAGACGTTGCAGAAAAAAGTTGTGAGAAGTGCAGTTTGAACTTTTTGACTAACATGCAAAACGCTACATGTGGTGGAAAACTCACACTGCATATCACGCTAAAAACACCATCTTACAATAAAACATAGAGGTGGCAGCATAATGCAGTGGGCATGCTCTCCTTCAGTAGTAACGTAGAAACTACTTAGATGGAATAGTTTAGATCAAAGCATATTCATGTGTGAGAACAGTTCAGTCAAAGTCTGGCTCTAAATACAAATAAAATCAGTTGATAACTTGCATACCACTTGTTTCGGATTTTAATTTGTAAAACAATTTGAAAACCATGCCTTACTTTGTGCTGATCTATCACAAAATGGCAATACAATGCATTGGAAATTGCCACAGAATGACAAAATTAGACATATTTCAAGGTTTACTTTTACCTTTACAAGGCACAATAGCCTAATATAATCCAGTACCAGATTGTAAGTTTAAACATAGGTTTCAAACGTGAGCTGATTTGTTAAATTAGGTGGTCTTTCTCAGGACTCCGAGTATGTGGTGGCGGTAAGGAATTATATCACTGAGAACAGGAATCACTTGAGCTTCCACAAAGGAGACATCATCCGGCTGCAGCACATGGATGGACTGGAGTCTGGTAGGAGACACACAAGTATACTGAAGTATTGAGTGTGGTTGTATTACATCTGCTTTCTGCTTCTTTGAGCCAGATATGATAGGTCTGTTTATGTTTGTGCAGGCAAACAATATGGCTGCATTGTGAGGAAAACCGTCATGCTTCTGGAAGAGCTGAAGAAGGACACACCAGAGTTTGGTAGGGGTGGCATGAGTTCCTCTGTGCTGGGTGGGAGTGTGTTTGCTTTACATTTTTTGCATAGTATATGATATTCTGCCTCCCTCTGGTTTTCCATTTGAAAACATTTGATAGTAAAGGACTGAACTTATATAGCACTTTTCTAGTCATACTGGCCACTCAAAGCGCTCTACACTGTAGCCACATTAATCCATTCGCACTCACAAACGCGTACACATTTATACACTGATACACAGATCGCTAGGCAACTTGGTTTAAATGCCTTGCCCAGGGGCACATAAACATGTGACAGGCGGAAGCTAGAGTCGAACCTATAAACCCTACGATTACAAGCCAACCACTCTACCCACCAAGCCACAGATGCCCGATCTAAGTCATCATATGTTTTTTCTAACAAGAAGAAAGCAAAAATATTACATTTTGTGTGGTTATTTGAAGTGAAACGTTTTGTTCTGAGGAACTTTATATACATGTTTTATGTTTGCATGTGAACCTCAGACTGATTGGCCATACTGACAATGTCTTCTGTTGTGTGTATATTCAAAAAGGTTGGCGGTTCGGGGCTGTGTTTGGAAGGTCTGGAGTGTTTCCCAGTGATTTTGTCCATCCTGTGGCTGCTCCTGACTTCCTGTTTCTGCCCGCTGAGCGTGTGGAGCCTCGGGACAGGCACGGCCGGGTTGCCGCATCAGCTGCAGTTGCTGTGGCCATGGGCTCTGCTGTAGCTGCTCATGAGCTCGAGCTATCCACAGAGGTGCAGACTAGGATTATATCTTTGTATTTTACTCCCAAAATATACTTTTGGGTTATAATTCTGTTTTTGTTTTTTTGTTTGTCAGGTTGTGAATGAGATGTATGGAGACAGCTGGAGTGTTGAAATGGATAATCTGCCTCTGCACAGCAATCAATATTTAATGACTGAGTTTGCCAAGAAGTACTTCAGAGAAGCCCAGAAGAGCAGGAGGTCAGGCAGATGCACACTAACATATGTTCAGCCATAATAATGCCAGAATCTATGAACCCCTAATTTTACATCAGATAAATAAATATGACCAACTGTTGTCTTGTTTATTCCTCACAGTGAACAGAAAGCCAAAAAGGGGAAGGAGGCCAGAGACCCTGCTGATATGGTCAAGTTCTCCAAGGTGATTCTACTGGCTGTGGTTAAAACTCACAATTCTGTTTAAACTTGCACAATTTGTTGTGTTATATCATAAAAATAAGAAAAGAAAAAAAAGAACTTTATCATCCATTGGCAGTGCATGACTGGTTGAAGAATGTGGTTTAATCAAATCAAATCAAACTTTATTTATAAAGCACTTTTCAAACCACAACAAAGCTTCTCACAGTGCTTTACAGATTAGAAATGACCCACAATCCCCCCCCTTTCCCAAAACCCCAAAATAAAAAACATCACCACAGCTATACTCCCCCCCATAATGGAGTAGATAATGATCTACTCCATTTTTATTCTGAAGTTAAAACTAGTTGGAAAAAACTAGCAGAATTTTATAAGGGTCCCCAACAGCCCCTACCTCAAATTTTAACATGGTCACCCTTTGTAATAAACTTGGCTTATTTGCATTTCTAGCATTGTGTATCATGAAATTAGTCATACACACAGTATTAGACAGCCGTCTTAGTGAACATCTTACTACAGTGTTTGAAAGTTCATAATGCACAAAAAACACTGGTCATTAGCTTGTATTCCTTTTGGTTTTCAAACATAAAATTAGCACATGGTTTATTTAAGTTTATGTCTGTCTTTCCCATATCCGAGTTCGGATTTCAAATGAATGGTCCATAAGTAGTCACCAAAACTTGTTCCTGGGTATTGTTTGCTTTAGTCTAGACTGGGGCTTCTTCACATTAATGCATCAACAGCCTGAGTACCATTAAAAGCAGCCCAAGGACCACATGTGGTGTTTGAACCACAGATTGACAACCTAATGTTTCTCAACATGTGTTGTGATGGTCAAACCTTAGAAATGCACCAAAAAAATCAGCTGATGACTTGAATTGGTGGCCAGTCAGAAATGCAGAATTGCTAAATTTTTTATGCTCAGTGAATGCACAATACGTACGGACTTCAAGGTTGGTGTGGAAGTCGTTTCTGGGGGAATAACACTCAAAGTTAGCTATTTCCAATATCTAGATTGGTGTTTATGCAGGCAGGGAAACCACAGAGATGTAAGAAGGTATTTAAAAGGAAACTGACATTTCTGACATGTTAGAACATATCAGGCTGCAAAAGAGTGAGAGAGTGCGAGACGTTCAGCGGATAACAGGAAGGCTGAGCTTCCAACCTCTGCATGTTATGGAACATTATGGAAGTGGAAATGTTGGCAGCCTTTAGGAAATCTCAGAGTTGATGCAGGGATATTCTGCAGTCTGAGGATACACGAAGTAACTATCAATGCTTCACAAAAACTGAGGCTCAGAAATCCACCGCAAAAATCTGCTTGGTGCATCTTTACCTAACTTGGTAAAATATATATTGTTTTAATCCGGTTCAGTATGCAGCAGACATATTTCTTCCTTCTCTGTTTTTAGTCTCCAATCCATGAGTCTCTGATTGACTTCTCTGACAGTGGGATGAACAGATTGGCTGCTGATATCTCTATAGGTAAGAGCAGAGAGCAAAAAGGGCATAAGAAATACTGGAACAGAACTGAATGAGACCATATTAGGAGCATTGGCATAACCTTTGAACTATGATTGTATATCAGATACATTATTCATGTTTTTATAGTTTCAATGGTGTTACATCCTAAACTTTAAGTAATTATTCATGCTTTTGTTTTGTCATATTTGGACACCGCAATACGTTACACGTTTTAGCAAAACGACCTCCAAACGGTTGAAAATCATCCACAATGCTGCTACCAGACTTCTGACAAATTCATCCAAGTTTCCACATGTGACCCATATTCTGATGCAATTACATTGTTTTTTGTGAAGCAATTCAGATTTTTTTTTTTCTCACAGGTGTTCTAAAAATAAAATGTTATTTATTTGATTCCAGCTATAATGAAGTTTATGGGAGACTTTCCAATGAAAGGCCAGACTGAGCAGGATCTGGTGGCTACTATGCTAAAGGTACACACCCAAAAGCAGAATGTTTGTTGTAATTAAATCTCAATAAACTGTATTTAATTGTGTTTCTTGAGCATCATTTTATAGTTTTTTGAATATTTATCAATGCCTTCATAACTCTAGTTAAGCAGCGACCATAGTCTCATAAAGGATGAAGCTTACTGCCAAGTGATGAAGCAGGTCACTACCAACACCAGTTCCAAACAGTAAGACCCCCAGTACCCACAGGTTACTGTGTGATGAGGTGATTGAGTGGCTTTAAATATGTAGTCACGTGTGTTTTCTACAGGGATAGTTGCCAGAGAGGATGGAGGCTGCTGTACATCCTAACAGCTTTTCATCGCTGCTCCGATGTCATGAAGCCATTTCTGATGAGGTTCCTGCAGGATGCCTGTGACAGCCCTGGGATGCCATATCAAGGTATGCATTCGATTCATCAGGGTCTCATCATGCCAGACTAAGACTGCACCAAGATATTAAAAATCAACCAGAACATGGTGCCGAGCCTTGGGGAGGTGGCTGGTATAAACTAAGGATACAGTAGACTCCCTTTTACATGCAATGGAGGGGAGGAACTGCCTGACTGTTGTGACAATTGAAAAAAAATGCTCTGCCAGAATAAGCTTGTGATGGTTCCTTATAGTGATGATAGGATATGAGGTTATCATAAAATCTGGAGGATGAGTACTCTGCACAATCTGTTCTGACCACTGCTCCAGGTGCAACCAAAAGGATCTTGCCAAACAGCTAAAACAAAGAATTCACAACCTTGATGCAAATAAACACAGTGCCTTGCACATAGAGATCGGAATATATTCTCACACACACACTCTTGATTGCTGAGAGACCAAGGAAAGTTGAAGATCCAATGCGAAATGGGTTTTTCTTATTGACAAAGAAAAGCCCCAGAATCATATTTAGGGATGAACAGGGATGAGGAGAAAAAAAACATTAGAAGTGGATCATAGGGTTCATAATACAACAGTAAAACTCAAAAATAAAACTTTAAAGCCTCCATGTGATCAGTCCAGCGGGATTAGTAAAAAGGCAAATGTGGATGTTGTGCCAATGTTTCTTTCTGACTGTATTCTCTGAAATATGCACATGGAGTGCTGCAGCGTATTAAAATTATTGCACAGAACGGTATGCTCTGTGTTGGGCAGCACTCGGTAGGGAAAGAACTGCAGCCCATTAGGAGGCAAAAAGAAGCTAATGAAAGTCCTTATTGTGTCTGCCCCTTCACAGTAAGACAGAAAATGGTGATGGAGGTGCAGAAACCTTCCACTTACAAAAGGACTATGCAGAAAGTTACATAGGGCAGATATCATATAGATATGTTACCTGTGGCAGGGGAATTCTGTACTGAGGCCTGGAAAAGCAAAGGAGAAAAATTTGTTTCGACTTGCTCAAAGAGCTCAGTAGGGCTGTGTCCGTCTTCCCACTGCAATGGGGTTTTCCCGCTTTGCTACGATCCAGCAGCCTTTGACGGTTCATAGAGGTCTAGGAGACATGGCGATGGTCATTAATAAGGTGTGACCTATTCCAAATGATGTCATATTGATTAATTATTTGCCAACACTGATGATATTCATAGTTAGGTGTTAAAATGTTTACTTCCTGCTGGCCTAATTTGACAGGTATTGCCAAGGCCTGTCAGGAGAATCTGAAGAGGACATTCCAATATGGCGGACGTGTTCAGTATCCCAACAACATGGAGATTAAGGCTATACTGGTTAGTTTTTTTCAATTGCTTCCACAATTATTTATATATATATATATATATATATATATATATATATATATATAACTCAGCAAAAAAAGAAACGTCCCTTTTTCACGACTGTGTATTTCAACAATAATGCTGTAAAAATCCAAATAACTTTACAGATCTTCATTGTAAAGGGTTTAAACAATGTTTTCCATGCATGTTCAATTAACCATAATCAATTAATTAACATGCACCTGTGGAATGGTCGTTAAGACCTTAACAGCTTACATAAAGTAGGCATTTAAGGTCACAGTTCTAAAAACGCAGGACACTAAAGAGACTTGTCTACCGACTGTGAAAAACACCCAAAGAAAGATACCCAGGGTCCCTGCTCATCTGCGTGAACGTGCATTAGGCATGCTGCAGGGAGGCATGAGGACTGCTGATGTGGATAGGGCAATAAATTGCCATGTCCGCACTGTGAGACGCCTAAGAGAGCGCTAAAGGGAGACAGGAAGGACAGCTGATCATCCTTGCAGTGGAAGACCACGTGTAAGAACACCTGCACAGGATCAGTACATCCGAATATCACACCTGCGTGACAGGTACAAGGTGCCACAACAACTGCCCAAGTCACACCAAGGCAAGGCAAGGCAAGGCAATTTTATTTGTATAGCACACTTTCAACAGCAGGGTAATTCAAGGTGCTTTACATGATTTGGTGATTTAAAAAAACACCCAAAAAAAAACACATGGAATATAACATTGGAAAGTAAAAGAAACACACATTACACATGATACACAAATCAAAAAAGCAAGAGAGCATGAACACATTTCATACATATGACATCAAGCATTTACTCGAAGGCAATTCTAAACAGATGGGTTTTTAGACTCGATTTAAAGCAGTTCAGAGTTTCAGCAGCTCTACACTCGTCAGGAAGTTTGTTCCAGATAAGGGGAGCATAGAAACTGAAAGCTGCTTCTCCATGTTTAGTTCTGAGTTTAGGGATGTTTAGTAGGCTAGAGTTGGAGGACCTGTGTGGTCTTGGTGGTTGGTACTGTGACAACAGTTCTTCAACATATTTTGGTGCTAAGCCATGTAATGATTTATAAACTAGTAGGAGTATTTTGAAGTCTATTCTCTGAGCTACAGGGAGCCAGTGTTATGACTTTAGAACTGGGGTGATGTGCTCTACTTTTCTGGTTCTAGTGAGGACGCGAGCAGCAGCGTTCTGGATCAGCTGCAGCTGTCTGATTGACTTTTTAGGCGACCTGTGAAGATGCTGTTGCAGTAATCAATCCGACTAAAGATTAATGCATGGATGAGTTTTTCTAGGTCCTGTTGCGACATCAGTCGTTTAATCCTAGAAATGTTCTTCAGGTGATAGAAGGCTGACTTTGTGATTGCCTTTATGTGACCCTGGAGGTTCAGGTCTGAGTCCATTACTACACCTAGGTTTCGAGCCTGATCAGTAGTTTCTAGCTGTATTAACTGAAGCTGTGTACTGACTCTTGATCGTTCCTCCTTGGGTCCAAAAATAATTACTTCAGTTTTGTTTCTATTCAGCTGGAGAAAGTTATGGCACATCCATCCATTTATTTGGTCAATGCATTGATTTAGGGTTTGAATGAGTTCAGAGTCACCTGGTGACATTGTAATGTAGAGCTGAGTATCATCCGCGTAGTTATGGGAGCTAATGTTATTGGTTGCTATAATCTTGCCTAGTGGGAGCATGTAAATATTAAATAAGAGGGGCCCCAGGATGGAGCCTTGGGGCACCCCACATGTGATTTCTGTTCGTTCTGATGAAAAGTTTCCTATTGAAACATAGAAGTCCCTGTTCTTTAGGTAAGACTCGAACCAGCCAAGTAGTGTACCCGAGAGTCCGACCCAGCTCTCCATTCGTTCCAATAAAATATCATGATCAACAGTGTCAAATGCTGCACTGAGGTCCAACAGAACCAGCACTGTGGTTCTACCACAGTCTGTATTTATGCGGATGTCATTGAAAACTTTGACGAGGCCAGTCTCGGTGCTGTGGTGAGCACGGAAACCAGACTGAAAAACATCAAAACGGTTTGTCATTGTTAGGAAGCTATTTAACTGCTGAAAAACAGCTTTTTCAATAATCTTACTGATGAATGGAAGATTAGAGATCGGCCTGTAGTTCTGCATTAACGTGTTGTCCAGATTTTTCTTCTTTAGCAGTGGTTTAATAACTGCTGTTTTTAAAGCCTGAGGGAGGACACCTTACAGGAGGGATGAGTTCACTATTTGAACAAGATCAGACCCAATAACAGGAAGAACTTTCTTTAGAAAAGCTGTGGGTAGGCTATCAAGAAAGCAGGAGGAGGAGCTTAATTGGATAATGATTTTTTCAAGGCTGTTCTGGTTTAATTCGTGGAATTCAGAAAGTTTTTCTACATTGTTGTTGATTGGGGATGGCACTGGTTGTGGGTTCGATATTGAGATACAGATTGACCGTCTAATTGTTAGAATCTTTTCAGTGAAAAGGCTGGCAAATTCATTGCAGGCCCTGGTAGAGTTTAGTTCAGGGGCTACTGTCACTAAAGGATTAGTTAGTCTTTCCACTGTTGCAAATAGAGTCTGTGCATTATTAATGTTTCTGTTGATGATTTCAGAAAAGAACAATTCCCTAGCATCGTTTATAGTTAGCTGATATCTATTCAGTCTCTCTTTGTAGATCTCACAGTGAATCTGGGGTCGAGCTTTCCGCCATTTTCTCTCGGCTCGTCAACACTCTATTTTTTCACTACATACCAGTGGATTACTTGTCCACAGAGACTTCTTTCTACCTGAGCCTACTTTCACTTTAGTTGGAGCAATGGAATCCATGGTGTCTGAGATTTTCGCAAGGAAATTATCTACCAACTTATTTACTGAGTTTGAGTTGGGAGATGAGCGATATGTGGTGGAAGGGTAAATACGTTTAAAGGTTTCTACTGAACTGTCCCCTAGAAAACGCTTTTTTGTAGTTGTCTTACTGTGGCTGGATAATTTAGCAGAGATGGTGCTTTCAAAGGAAATACAGAAATGGTCAGATAATGCAATATTAATTACCGAGATGTTGGAAACATTTAAACCTTTGCTGATAATTAAGTCCAGAGTGTGTCCTTTATTGTGTGTTGGTTGTTTGACATTCTGGGTCAGGCTGAAGTTGTGGAGAGTATCATCTACAGGTCCTTCTAAAAAAAATTGCATATTGTGATAAAGTTCATTCTTTTCCATAATGTAATGATAAAAATTAAACTTTCATATATTTTAGATTCATTGCACACCAACTGAAATATTTCAGGTCTTTTATTGATTTTGTCATACAGCTCATGAAAACCGAAAATTCCTATCTCAAAAAATTAGCATATCATGAAAAGGTTCTCTAAACGAGCTATTAACCTAATCATCTGAATCAACTAATTAACTCTAAACACCTGCAAAAGATTCCTGAGGCTTTTAAAAACTCCCAGCCTGGTTCATTACTCAAAACCGCAATCATGGGTAAGACTGCCGACCTGACTGCTGCCCAGAAGGCCATCATTGACACCCTCAAGCAAGAGGGTAAGACACAGAAAGAAATTTCTGAATGAACAGGCTGTTCCCAGAGTGCTGTATCAAGGCACCTCAGTAGGAAGTCTGTGGGAAGGAAAAGGTGTGGCAGAAAACGCTGCACAACGAGAAGAGGTGACCGGACCCTGAGGAAGATTGTGGAGAAGGACCGATTCCAGACCTTGGGGAACCTGCAGAACCAGTGGACTGAGTCAGGAATAGAAACATTCAGAGCCACCGTGCACAGGCGTGTGAAAGAAATGGGCTACAGGTGCCGCATTCCCCAGGTCAAGCCACTTTTGAACCAGAAACAGCAGCAGAAGCGCCTGACCTGGGCTACAGAGAAGCAGCACTGGACTGTTGCTCAGTGGTCCAAAGTACTTTTTTGGGATGAAAGCAAATTTTGCATGTCATTCGGAAATCAAGGTGCCAGAGTCTGGAGGAAGACTGGGGAGAAGGAAATGCCAAAATGCCTGAAGTCCAGTGTCAAGTACCCACAGTCAGTGATGGTCTGGGGTGCCATGTCAGCTGCTGGTGTTGGTCCACTGTGTTTTATCAAGGGCAGGGTCAATGCAGCTAGCTATCAGGAGATTTTGGAGCACTTCATGGTTCCATCTGCTGAAAAGCTTTATGGAGATGAAGATTTCATTTTTCAGCACAACCTGGCACCTGCTCACAGTGCCAAAACCACTGGTAAATGGTTTACTGACCATGGTATTACTGTGCTCAATTGGCCTGCCAACTCTCCTGACCTGAACCCCATAGAGAATCTGTGGGATATTGTGAAGAGGAAGTTGAGAGACGCAAGACCCAACACTCTGGATGAGCTTAAGGCCGCTATCGAAGCATCCTGGGCCTCCATAACACCTCAGCAGTGCCACAGGCTGATTGCCTCCATGCCACGCCGCATTGAAGCAGTCATTTCTGCAAAAGGATTCCCGACCAAGTATTGAGTGCATAACTGAACATAATTATTTGAAGGTTGACTTTTTTTCTATTAAAAACACTTTTCTTTTATTGGTCGGATGAAATATGCTAATTTTTTGAGATAGGAATTTTGGGTTTTCATGAGCTGTATGCCAAAATCATCAGTTTTAAAACAATAAAAGACCTGAAATATTTCAGTTGGTGTGCAATGAATCTAAAATATATGAAAGTTTAATTTTTATCATTACATTATGGAAAAGAATGAACTTTATCACAATATGCTAATTTTTTTAGAAGGACCTGTAATGTTTTTGCTTGTCTATCTTGGGGGTTGTCAGTATGGATGTTAAAATCCCCCACAATGATTAGTTGGTCATAATCGATACATATTACAGAAAGAAGGTCATTGAAATCATTAAAGAAGTTAGAGTTAAGTTATGGTTTATATAAACTTAGAAATAAAGATTTGTTAGGCTCATTTATCTGGGTGGCTAGGTATTCAAAAGAATCAAACGTGCCCAGAGTTACCTTTTTAAAGTTCATTGAGTTGTGAAAAATGGTAGCTACACCTCCACCTTGTCTGTGCTTTCTGCTCTCGCTTAGGAAACTGTAATTTGGAGGAGTAGATTCTATTAATGCAGTTTTTTCGTTATTTTCATCTAGCCAAGTTTCTGATAAAAAAAGGCAGTGCAAATTATGCTCTGTGATGAAGTCATTGATAAGAAAAGACTTCCCGGATAGAGATCTAATGTTTAATAAAGCTAACTTAAGTATTGTGACGATGGGCAGCTGAATCTTCTGACAGGTTATGAATTTGAGATTTTGTTTAATATGAGAGCGTGTTGTTAACGGTTTGTTTCCTAAGCTAAGTTCAGTGGGAGGGGGGTTGTGCCGGGCGAGTTCTGGGGGACAGTAGGGGTAGATTTACTGCCCGGTTCCCTCAAATATCAGATATCTGTAATAATCAGTGGGGGGAAGCTCCCAGGCTTATTGACACTAGTCCCAGGCGTTTGGTGTAGTCTAAGTTTAGGTTTTAATTGTGTCCCAAATTTGATTTGCTCGTTCAGTCTGTCTGTAAAGTTTCTAAATGGAGACTCATTTGATGTGGCTGAGTCACAGGAAGATGAAGACTTAATCTCTGATGGTTGTTTATCTGTTCGGTCCTGTGGTGTCATCATGACTTGCTGTTTTTGTTCTCTGATATCCATGGGCGCCTCAAGGTCAGCTTTTGGGAGCAAGTGTTTTGCTTTCTGATTTTGATAAGAAAAAATGTTTGCTGCTAACAGCCTTACTCCGGCCTTGTTAAGATAACGTTGGCCTTTGAACAGATGGTTAGCACTTCCAAATACTTTGAAATTATAAATTAATGTGAACGACTTCTCAGCTGATTGTTTCTTCAACCATTTATGGAGCATGCAGAGTCTGCTAAATCTTTAATCATTCCCTTCAGGGACTGGTCCACTGATGAGGATGTTTACGTTAAGTCCATCAAGTCTCTGTAGGAGATCAGAAAAGTCTCTCTTCAGAATCTCTGATTGTCTCATCGCAATATCTGCTGCTCCAGCGTGAATAAAGAGCTTTTCCAAAGCAGGATGTTGGTCCAAGATTTTGGGGTTCTTTTCTCTCACTGTATTTTTGTAGCAGCTATAAAGTCTGGTGTTCTTGCTACAAAAAGCCTCAATTCCATTAACTGATCCGTCTTGTATGATAACAATCTTTGCAGGGGGGGCTCTTACTTTATTATGTGTCCGTTTGATGCGGCTGGGTTTCTCCTGGTGGTTTTGACTGGTCCCGGGGGCTGCGTCATCTTTCAGGGAACTCAGGGCGGTGAATTTGTTTTTAAGCGGGATTCCAGGTGGAGAAATATCTCTGTTTTTGGCTGAAACCTCTTTTGTTTACTTTTAGCAGAAGCGGCAGGTCTGGGTTCAGAGCTTTCTCTGTGCCGGAGTTTCTTTTGTTTTTTCTTCCTCGGAGAACAGGCTGGGGTTAACGATTCCATGCGTTTTAAAGCTGGCCAGTCTTTATTAGAGTGCGGAGTTCAACCGCTCAGGCGCCTGTAGGGAGTCTCTGTGACATGGTTAGACCGATGTAACACCGGGCTGCGAGGCTGTTCCCTGTGTGAATTCAGCGGTAAAGTTATGTCGTTTGCATAATCAGTGTGGAGATCAAAATAAATTTCCAGACGACATAGCTTTGTTTCAATGCCCTCAATTCTGTGGAGCAGTTTTTCAAAATCCTCAGCTGAGCAAAAAGCCATGTTGATAAGTCCATAAAAAAGTAATCCAAGAAGAGATCCGGTTCTCTACAGTAACTTCAGTGGCTGGGTAGAAAAAGTAACTAAGAAAAGGTTAAGAAAAGAAGACAAGAAAAACAAACAGAAAATAAAATAAAGTGAACGGATCTGGAGAGAGACAGAGAGCAGCTGCTCCTTCAGCAGTCAGACACAAGTCTGACAAGGAACACACAATCCCTCCATCAGTGCTCAGACTGTCCGCAATAGGCTGAGAGAGGCTGGACTGAGGGCTTGTAGGCCTGTTGTAAGGCAGGTCCTTACCAGACATCACCAGCAACAACGTTGCCTATGGGCACAAACCCACCTTCGCTGGACCAGACAGGAATGGCAAAAAGTACTCTTCACTGATGAGTCACGGTTTTGTCTCTCCAGGGGTGATGGACGGATTCATGTTTATCGTCGAAGGAATGAGCGTTACACCGAGGCCTGTACCCTGGAGCGGGATCGATTTGGAGGTGGGGGGTCCGTCATGGTCTGGGGCGGTATATCACATCACCATCAGACTGAGCTTGTTGTCATTGCAGGCAATCTCAATGCCTTGCGGTACAGGGAAGACATCCTCCTCCCTCATGTGGTACCCTTTATGCATGCTCATCCGGACATGATCCTCCAGTAGGACAATGCCACCAGCCATACTGCTCGTTCTGTGCGTGAGTTTCTGCATGACAGCAATGTCAGTGTTCTGCCATGGCCAGCGAAGAGCCCGGATCTCAATCCCATTGAGCACGTCTGGGACCTGTTGGATCGCAGGGTGAAGGCTAGGACCATTCCCCCCAGAAATGTCTAGGAACTTGCAAGTGCCTTGCTGGAAGAGTGGGATAACATCTCACAGCAAGAACTGACAAATCTGGTCCAGTCCATGAGGAGGAGATGCACTGCAGTACTTCAAGCAGCTGGCGGCCACACCAGATACTGACTGGCACTTTTGATTTTGAGTCTCCCTTCATTCAAGGACACATTATTCTATTTCTGTTAGTCACATGTCTGTGAAACATTTTTAGTTTATGTCTTATGTTGTTGACTATTTTAGTGTTCATACAAATATTTACACACATTAAGTTTACTGAAAGTAAAAACAGTTGAAAGTCAGAGGACGTTTCTTTTTTTGCTGAGTTTATATATATATATATATATATATATCTCAAGAAACCTGTTAGATTGAGGAAGGTAGCACTGAGCTCAAAAGGAAACGACTGGCATATTGGAACTAATATTGTGGCATGACTTTAAACATAAACAAAAGACTTAACAAATAATAACTCTAATTGGAAGTTTTTTTAGTCCAAAACATTAATTGTAGCTAACACTGTTATTGTTAAAATGTTTACACTCTTTGTAGTTGATCATTAGCACATTTTCTCACATTTCTACCACAAACTTATAGTGACAAGTCTTTGCGAGTATGTCTCCACTGGGTTGGCAAGAGGCAGATTTTTTGCCACTTTCTTGCAAAGCGTCTCAAGCTCAGAACTTTCACAGAGTAAAGTGGGCTGAGTGCAAATATTTTTTTTTGTTTGTTTTGTTTTTTTGTAAAAGCATAATTTCTATCACTTCACTTTTTGTTTGCTACTTTGTGTTGGTCTGTTACTTAAAATCCCAATAAAATATAGTGAAATTACTGGTTGTGACTACCTTGAATTTGCCTTGGGCGTATTTAGTGAGTTTTTTTTGCGTTTTAAGTATTCATACAGACAAAGAAACAATGTCATAGTAAAGAGAACAAGCAAGAAAAACCTTACAGGATATCATTATATAAAAAAAAAACAATCTATCAGATTTCAAAACAGTTGATTTTGTGGTGTAGACAATGTTTTTTTAACAAACTTCCTTGGATTTAAAGGTGGATTAGTTGGGAGATCTAATCAAAACTTTCTAACTTTTTTGAGCAAAGTGCTGGAAACAAAACATCGCTTTAGGCTATGGAGGTTTGTCACAGTTCATTCTCCTCCAAATAAAATGGTATCAGTGAAACTGATACTACTTCTGAAAGAAGGGCCTGTCTGAATTTGCTGAAGATTGAGCAACAGAAACTCTTAGTCAAACAATGTGCACAATGTCTTTAGTATTACTCAGCACAATCACAAAAAAAATTAATTCTGTCTGAGAAGACTTGTCTTGACTGATTTAATGATAAATTTATGATAAATTTGTATGTTTAAATAAGTGTTTTGTTACTTAAATAATAGGCAATTTATAGAGGCCGTTTTCACACATGACTGCTACAAAGTGTTGTTTTGTTGTGTGAGGGTGTTTTCTGACTCTTCATCTGGTTGTCTGTGTGTAGGCTGGGCGGAGCTCAAAGAGACAGCTTTTCCTGCTTCCAGGTGGGATTGAGAGGCACTTGAAAATCAAGACATGCTCTGTGAGTGTAACTCAGATCCAAACCAAACCAGTGACACTACGCTATAATGATTTTGAAATAATAAACGTCATGACTGTTTGCAGGTTGTAAAAGCAGGAAAAAACTAAATTTTCATTTTTGTGATCAATGATGATGGTTAATGAACTTGTTTATTTTTTTCAGGTTGCTTTGGACGTAATTGAGGAGCTTTGCTTGGAGATGGGACTGCAGAGATTGGAGGCGTTGGATGAATATGCAGTCTTTCTGGTGACACACAGAGGTAAAGTGGGGAGGTGTTGTTATAGGGGAACTCCAAAATCTCAACACTTTTCACGTTACGCAGCTACATAAGATGTGGAAACAGATCTGACAATGATGCTGTTCTATTGTGTAGGTCAAAATGTGCGTCCCCTGAACAAACGGGAGTACATCCTGGACATCGCCACAGAGGCCGAGCTAGTGGATGCCAACTACAGTCTGTGGTTCCGAAGAGTTGTATGGAGTCTGGCCCTTAAACTTGACAATGAGCTTTATGTCACCATGCACTACAACCAGGTACATCACTGTTGTTCAAGCTGAACAACGATGGATATTTACCTTTACAGTGACGCTTTGTAGCATTTATGTGATTCACATAATCACATGGCAGTGGACATAGCCCATCCTTAACGAGAATTAGCTCTAAGTTCAGTTCAAAAAGATTAAAGCTAATTTTCATCAATAGTGCCTATTTGTCTTTGCTGCATCTGTAAAACCAGACCAGGGCCTTCTCCCTGCCTCCAGCAGGCTCACAAAGGGTAACAAAAACCTGGGTGCAGACACAACTTATTTCATTTCCTTCTGGGATCAGTAAAGTATTTTTTTATTTGAATCGATCAGGCTTTAGTTGAAAGCGAGGATGGAAGATGGAAGGATGGAAGAATATATATAACAAGTCCTCACCAAGGGATGTATGCATTTTTGCATAAACTGGACATGTATGCAACAGTCACCATGCTGTGAACTTGTTTAAAATTTTGCAACTGATTTTGTTCTTTATAAATCAGCTAAACTTTGCCCTGACAGTTGCTCAGTTTGCATAAGGTTCACTACCATTTATAGCGCCATCTATTGATGTCAGGAAGATAGAGCTCCATATCTGAAAAGCAGTTTACAAACACCACTTATGAACAAGGTTATTTCAACACGTTCTTGCACGATAATGACAGTAGATAGTTTTCCCAGAATACCTCATGGGGACTGTCTACCACATAGTTCTGTCTCTTTTCCAGGTGTTACCCGACTACCTGAAGGCTTTGCTGGGTGTAGTTCCTCAAGGTAAGCCTAGTGACCAGCATATGCAACAGATTGCCAGGCTGGCCGCTCTACAGCATCGCGCCAAGGACGCCACCTACCTGCCCACCCTGTAACTATTCTCCTGCTTTTTTTCCCCCGAGCATGACTCACTTTCTCTTATATAAACTAAAGAAAATAAACTGAGAAATGCACAAAATAATTTTATCCTCATGCTATATTGACATATTCAGTGACACTTGATTGAAGTAATAAGGCCAACTTGTGACACCAGGCCTGTTTTGAATGTTTTTGTGTGCATCTAGCCGCGAGGTGCAGGAATGTGTCCCCTCACAGTTCTACAGCAAACAGGGTTCACAACAATGGCTGAACATGGTAACACAGCATATGCAGCATGTCCAGCCTTTAAACCCACACCAGGCATGTGCACAGTTCCTTGGTAAGACTTCAGGACTTTGTGAATGTCTCCTACAATTTTAATGTTAAAATGAATGTGTAGCAACAAGTTGTATGTAGATTGGGTCCTAAATAATTTCAAAAGTATATCAATATTTGAACAAACGTGTTTACAGAAAACTGAAAAGATGCATTTAGGTACCAAAGTAATTAATTAAAAGTGCAAATGAACAAGAAATGTGTTCCTCTTAGAGAATTAGTTGAGATTTTTTTAAGTGGCTGATAGTATAAATAGACTGTGTTTTTCTCTTTAGGACTGGTCAGTGCCTTCCCCATGTTCGGTTCTTCGTTCTTCTACATACAGAGTTTGAGCGCTTCATCTATCCAGGCCCCATGCATCCTGGCTGTGAACCTGAACGGACTGCACTTTCTTAACAAGGACACCCACGTGAGTAAAAGACTAACAATGGCGAATGCAACAGTCTGAATACTGAAGCTTTTTACGGGTTAAAATACTGCATTTTTTACCAAGTTACTTAAAACAAGTCAAATAGCTCTCCTTGCTGGTTAAGTTGTTTGCTGTTCATTCTTGTAGCCTATCTTATTTTGTAAGGAGTCCAGATGGTGCTCAGTGTTTAAACTAAATATCCCAGGGAAATCTACACCCTAATTTTCCAAAGCCATATGACTTGACCTGTTATTTCATACTTGAGAAGTCGGTGAAATTGGAAGTGGGACAAATTTTGACTACTAAGGGTAAAGGCTCTCGTACACTTTTTTTTTTTTTTTTTACATTTAAAGATGTCCCTCTCTAAATGCCTCTTTTAATGACAGAAAATTAGAAACAGACTACATTTCCATCAAAAAGAGCCACACAATAAACAAGTACAATTGTCCACAAAGTAACTTCTGGGTAAGCATGAAGATTTTTTTTTTATTATTTTTTAAAATGGACATTTGCATAATTACAAATACAGTGTAACCATGAAATGTCGGTGAACCTATAATCAATATTAATAGTTTTTTAATCTTATGGATGGATTTTGAATTTAGTAGTAGTAGATGGCCTCTAAAGTTTCTGTTTTACATCTGGTTTTGTGTTGACTTTGTTTTCCATGTTTGGATCTGAAGCTCTGGTCAGAAATGTTATTATGTTATAATTTATATTATAATATATAATTTTATATATATATACACTACCGTTCAAAAGTTTGGGGTCACATTGAAATGTCATTATTTTTGAAGGAAAAGCACTGTACTTTTCAATGAAGATAACTTTAAACTAGTCTTAACTTTAAAGAAATACACTCTATACATTGCTAATGTGGTAAATGACTATTCTAGCTGCAAATGTCTGGTTTTTGGTGCAATATCTACATAGGTGTATAGAGGCCCATTTCCAGCAACTATCACTCCAGTGTTCTAATGGTACAATGTGTTTGCTCATTGGCTCAGAAGGCTAATTGATGATTAGAAAACCCTTGTGCAATCATGTTCACACATCTGAAAACAGTTTAGCTCGGTACAGAAGCTACAAAACTGACCTTCCTTTGAGCAGATTGAGTTTCTGGAGCATCACATTTGTGGGGTCAATTAAACGCTCAAAATGGCCAGAAAAAGAGAACTTTCATCTGAAACTCGACAGTCTATTCTTGTTCTTAGAAATGAAGGCTATTCCATGCGAGAAATTGCTAAGAAATTGAAGATTTCCTACAACGGTGTGTACTACTCCCTTCAGAGGACAGCACAAACAGGCTCTAACCAGAGTAGAAAAAGAAGTGGGAGGCCGCGTTGCACAACTGAGCAAGAAGATAAGTACATTAGAGTCTCTAGTTTGAGAAACAGACGCCTCACAGGTCCCCAACTGGCATCTTCATTAAATAGTACCCGCAAACACCAGTGTCAACATCTACAGTGAAGAGGCGGCTGCGGGATTCTGGGCTTCAGGGCAGAGTGGCAAAGAAAAAGCCATATCTGAGACTGGCCAATAAAAGAAAAAGATTAAGATGGGCAAAAGAACACAGACATTGGACAGAGGAAGACTGGAAAAAAGTGTTGTGGATGGATGAATCCAAGTTTGAGGTGTTTGGATCACAAAGAAGAACGTTTGTGAGACGCAGAACAACTGAAAAGATGCTGGAAGAATGCCTGACGCCATCTGTTAAGCATGGTGGAGGTAATGTGATGGTCTGGGGTTGCTTTGGTGCTGGTAAGGTGGGAGATTTGTACAGGGTAAAAGGGATTCTGAATAAGGAAGGCTATCACTCCATTTTGCAACGCCATGTCATACCCAGTGGACAGCGCTTGATTGGAGCCAATTTCATCCTACAACAGGACAATGACCCAAAACACACCTCCAAATTGTGCAAGAACTATTTAGAGAAGAAGCAGGCAGCTGGTATTCTATCAGTAATGGAGTGGCCAGCGCAGTCACCAGATTTGAACCCCATTGAGCTGTTGTGGGAGCAGCTTGACCGTATGGTACGCAAGAAGTGCCCATCCAACCAATCCAAATTGTGGGAGCTGCTTCTAGAAGCGTGGGATGCAATTTCTCCAGATTACCTCAACAAATTAACAGCTAGAATGCCAAAGGTCTGCAAAGCTGTAATTGCTGCAAATGGAGGATTCTTTGACGAAAGCAAAGTTTGATGTAAAAAAAATCTTATTTCAAATACAAATCATTATTTCTAACCTTGTCAATGTCTTGACTCTATTTTCTATTCATTTCACAACGTATGTTGGTGAATAAGTGTGACTTTTCATGGAAAACACAAAATTGTTTGGGTGACCCCAAACTTTTGAACGGTAGTGTGTGTGTATATATATATATATATATATATATATATAAAATATATAATAATTATATTATATATATATAAAAAATATATAATAATTATAGTATATTATATATAAAATATATAATAATTATAGTATATTATATATAATATAAATGTTATAACTGAACACTTATTTTTCCATGGTGGACTTTTCCCATGATTTTTCCATGATACAACAAAACAATTACGAAAACAGGAACTGGATGCTCAAGCTTAAATTTAGTGTGATTTTTTTTTCTCTCTCTGTTATCCATACTGACTGAAATGCATATATACTCCCTAATATTTGGTGAAATGTCCCTTTTCCTGGCAGAATTTGTAGAGTTTGTTTCAATTAGCTGGGGGGGGGGGGGGGGGGCAAAAACTTGGCTTTTAAGCAAAAATCTATAAATTTTCAATAGGGTTGAGGCTGGGGACATTCTAGAAGCTTAATGTTAGTTAGCCTGTCTTCTAAGATGACAGGAAATTGGTTAGTACATTCAAGAACAACTCCTGAACCAGAAATGTGCAAGGCTTCCATAAGATCCATCAGTGTCCAGATGAAAGCTAGTTTAACATGGTACTGATGAGGATGCTGAGGAAGAAATAACCACCTCCTCTAAAATGAACACTTTTTAGCGAGAGAGAGAGAGAGAGTGAGAGCGTGAGCTGTCTGGTCTCAGTGAGAAGAATGTCAGGCTTTTAAACTTAAGAATACTTTACCAAGTGTCAAATATGATGGTGGAAGCGTCATCCTGAGAGCCTGTTTTGCTGCCAGTGGTGGTGCGTTGCAGAAAGTTGGGTGGAAGAATAATGGAGGATTACCTCCGAATTCTTCAACTTCACCTCAGTTGAACAGGTCAGTGATTGAAACTTGGGTATTTCATCAGAACAATTATCCCAAATACACACCAAAACTAGTTTTGGAAGAAATTTAGCAAGCTAACAGTAAGCTACTGAAAAAAACAAGCTCAACCCAATGAAAAATTATGCTTAAAAGCAAAGTCTGTTCCAAGAAACCCACTAGTTTAAATGAACTCAACATCATCAAAATTGGTCAAATATTCAGCCAGAATTATAGCAGAATCCTGTTTGTGGATGAGGGGTGAGTTCAAGCATTTATCTGAATATTAATGGAGTTGCATTTATTTAAAGTTTCAACGATGTGCAGATAAGAGAAAAATCAGCCTCAATTTCAAACCCAGTTCTTGTTTTAAAATGATTGAAATTGTTTGTTGAACAGTCATTCCGCCCTGATTTTTTTTTTTTTTTTATTAATCATTAAAAGTTCTAAAATGAATCAGACATTGATGCTGCTGATGATTCTATGTGCACGTTTAATCAGAACACAGACCTTTACCCCCAACCATTGATCATAGTTTAATAAGGCAAGGGTGTCATGAAGCGTGAGGTCGAAGCACAGCCAAGATGCAAACATCCGCTCAAAGGAGGCATTTTAAAAGGTTTAGGATTAAAAAACAAAACAAAAAAAAACTTACAGATCTTGCATGGACAAATGACATGAAGCACGGATGGAGAAACAGAAGAAACTAAGGCCCTGTCTACATGGAGAGGAAATCAGGTCCTAATAAAGCAAATACGTACCTTATTATGCATCCTAGAATACGATTTACTGTCCCACTATCACCAGCAATAAAAAATGGATCCAGAGAGCCACAGACACCATGTGCTTTTGAATAAAGCTCTCATTTGAAGCTAGATTTGTCATGTTTGCCACCAGATCAACTGTGCATGCTTAGTGTTCTTTTCTGTGTTTCTCGTGCAGTGTCACAGCGCCATCAGTGGGCCTGGCATATATACAGCAGCATTTTAGCCGGTTGGTGTGAATTCATGTGGACAGACTTTTTGATTATTGTGGTGCCGTTTTTGCAGACTCATTACCCATTTTGTCTCTGTGTAGAGCAGGCCTAAGAGGCTTGAGTACTGAGGAGTGTGATTACTGAACTAGAAACAGGTGGTTAATTAGTAACTGGGTACAGCTGTAAGGGAAAGAGACAAATTAACCCAGAGAAAGCCTAACTAAGGCCCCGTTTACACGAAGGTAAAACGCAGATATTTCCCTGCGGTTTGGCGTCTCATTTACACGAAAACCCAGTTTTTATCTCAGAAAACGATTATTTCTAAAATCTCCGGCCAAAGCGGAGATTTGAGTTTTCTCCGTTTTAAGTGTTTGCGTGTGCACAGAGATAACTGGAGTTTTCAGCTCCGCAACGTCACTTTCCGCGACAAAAATGCTCCGACATCACTTGTGCAACCTGTGTTTACACTCAGAAACAGCATTTATGCCCTCAGAGATGTGTTGGTATTATCAATTGTTCAAGCGCTTTTCGCTTGCTTGTTTTTACAAGCTTAATTACTGCTCTATGTAGACGTTAGAACATAGAAAGTTACTCTGAGTGGATAGGTATTGGGGGAACTACTGCCCCCTACAGGTTTGGCATGTCTATGAATGTGCTTAACAACACACTTTTGCGGTTAGGTGTGGACAGAGATTTTTTTTTTTAAACGAGGTGGTGAAAAAGTTTTTTGTTTTTTTTAAACGGCTACGTGTGCACATAGCCTAAGACTCAATGAACCAATAGGAGAAACAGCCTGACAATAATCTAAGAAAAATATATACAAATATACAAGATACAAGGAAGACAGAAAAATACAATGAAAAAACAAACTAAACATAAAGGAATGAACTGATATGGCAACACCTGAACAACAATGGAGAATAGAATAAATATGGCAAAGAACTGTAGAACATAAATAACCCACAAGAAAATGAACACAAACAAAAACCAAACTTACAAGGAATGTGACACAGGGAACAGATTTCCCTAAAATCTGTTTTCAATTTAACTTTTGGCACTTTCCGGACTCCATATGCACCATCTGGAAACAGTAAACCACATACAAGAGAAAATAAATTGGCAGAGAAATGTTTTTAATTGTGTTTTTTGTTTTGTTTTGCTTAATATGTTCATTTGTTAGCAACTTTATGTGTATTCGTGATTAGGACGCCATGGTTCGTTTCCCACTGAAGGAGGTGCAGTCAACTCGCACCCAAAGACCAACATCAGGCTCCAGTTACCCGTATGTGGAGATCATGATCGGAGACCTGCTCAACCAGCGAATCACGCAGCTGCAGCTGGAGCAGGTGTGTAACTGTGCTAGTTAAAGACACAGCACCAACACAGAAAAATTAACAAGCAAAAAGCAGTGAGCCAACAATTATGCACATTATACACAAGCAAATCTGTTTTTACTTTAACAGGCTATCTTAAGTTCCTTATTGATTTGTGTTTTTCCCAGGGCCTCGAGTTGTGCCGAGTCATTGCCATGCATATGGAGAACATGCTGTCATTCAGAGAGAAAAGACTCACCTTGCCACCAAGTGAAATAACCTTGCTATAGCACAGAAATCCACATGGTTGCACACAGAAATCCCAATTTGATGCCTCATGAGGTCACTGTATCTACCTCTAAAGTGTTTTAATATTTTGATATTTTTATACTCTTATTTTATCCTTGCTAATTAATTGATGGATGAAATGTTTCTCTTTTATTCTCATTATAAAATAATATTTTACTAATAAAGTGCATTTATTAAATTAGATAAAGGTCTGCACCCAATAAAAGGAAGAAGCTCCTCTCGTAGCTGGGTAAGCTGTTATCTGGGCAGTTCACTATTTCCCCCCCCCCCAAAAAAAAACAAGTTTACCCTTACCTTCCTTGCTACATTAGCAAATGATTAAGGTTTGATGTGATGCATTGTCTTTCATTTGACTTAGGCATTCAAATTTAGCCTGCTGTATCAGAGATGAGGTGTTCTTGTTTATGTGCAGGTTCATTACAAAGTGAAATAGAAGCAAGAGAACGGCCCCAACTCCATTTACTCTGCTCTTTGCCATGCAAAGAAAGGCACAGTACTAATCATATATCCCTGTAAAAGAGACAGGTTTTGGCAAATAAAATTGAAGCCACATTAATAGACAGTTTGCACTGAATAAATGTTTATTAGCAGTATGCATATTTTGTAAATGACTGTTGTCTACAATAAATGTATTTGAATAATGCTGGACATTAAAGTTTGTAGTATAACCTTTGTTGAACGGTGTGCAAATACACATTTTATGGTGCCTTGCAAAAGTCTTTGTCCCGTTTAAACCTTTTCCCATTTTGCCATGGTACAAACACAACCCTCAATGTATTTTATAGGGACTTATGTGACAGGCCAATATAAAGTAGCATGTAATCATGAGAAAGAAAAAGGGTTTCCAACATTTTTTATAAAGAAAAATCTTAAAAGTGTGCTTTTAAACATCTCACAGTGTACTGTTTAATCTATCATCTGAAAATTGAATAAAAATAGCACAACTTCAAACCTACAAAATTGCAGCATCCCACCTAAACTGACAGGCAGGGCGAATAGTCAGAAGAGGCCAGAAGTCCAATGGGAACTCTGGAGGAGCTGCAGAAGGCCAAACCTCTCAGGTGGGAGTATCTAGACAACTATTAGTCATGCATCCCACAAATCAGGTCTTAATTTAAGAAAGTCAGTTGTAAAGCAAAGCATGATTGCAGTTTGAAATTTAGGTTATTTCAAATTCCCTAGGTATGAGAGTCTCCGTGCAGTGCTGTTTGTCCTTTTTCTGCTGTGTTGTCCTGGGATGGTTGGCAACCTGTCCAGGGTGTGCCCTACCTCTCACCCAAAGACCACTGGAGATGGCCACCAGCCTCCATGACCCTGCATGGTTAAATCTTTTGCTACAGCTATAGTTTATATGTAAGGTTGTATACATACAACTGCAGATTATTCAACTTACTTATGTTTCTGTTTAAACTGCTACGTATATTATTAAAGAACAGATTTAAAGGACTCAAACTGTCAGGAAAGAACCTTTATCTTATTAACTTACCAAACAATATGTAAGAGATTTATTTATTAATGTCCTCAAAATCAGAGGTTTACAGACGTTTCCTCAGTATTTGTGTGAGCAAAGTGGCCAACAAACCTGACTCTGCTCCATCAGTTCTGTGAGGAGGAATGGGCCAGAATCAGCAAATATTGTTAGAAGCTTGTCGAAAGAAATGCAAAACGTTGGACCCAAGTCATACAGATCAAAGGCAATGCTACCAAATACTGAGGAAAGGTATTTAAATTCCTGATTTTGAATACATTAATACTATAATTCTTTATTCTATTGTTGTATTTAGCAAATACAAATATTTTGTTGATTCTAACTGACCTAAACAAGAGAAGGTGGCTCTAATCTAACATCATACAATGAGGGGGAAAAATATATTTTCATGCATGTAAACGTCTGGTTTCAATTGTAATTATGATAAATTTATTTGTGGCTTATCAGAATAGGTGATAAATGTAAATGTTTAAGTTTATCAAATCCTCTTACACCATTGAGTTTACAACCGCATTTATGAAAACCGCTTCAGTATCTTGCGTTGTTTTGATTTTAACTCTTATTGGATACTTATCTGGGGTGTGTTTAGTTTTGTTGTTTTCTACTTAGCTTTTAATGTCGGCCACACAAGTTTGTAGCGGTGACGGCGGAGCCGGTGTGCTCTGTGTCACAGAACAAGCGCTCCTCCCTGGATTTCTCGGGCGCGTGGGTGTTTCTGAGTTGTTTCTAGCAGATTTCTTTGCCGTCATTGGTTAAGAATGACGAGTTTTGTGTGAACCGGGAATGGGAGGGGGGCCCGTGGTCAAACCAAACCCACAGCGACCTAAACATCCCCGGGAGGAGAGGAGAGGGTAGAGAAGAGTTGTCTCCGCCGCAGCAGCAGCAGCTACAGCTGTAGCCCCGCGTTTAACGCCTGCATGGGCTAGTCCGTTAGCTAGCTTAGCATCGTCCGCAGCGCCTCCTGCCGCTGATAACTACGGGCTCGCTTGCTCCGCGTTTTCCCCCCTCCGTCCCACCCGGTCTAAGCCTGTGTCCCCCCACCAACCACTAACCGCTTCGAAGATGATGAAGTTCAGGTTTCGTCGGCAGGGCACCGACCCGCAAAGGGAGAAGATAAAACAGGAGCTCTTCGCTTTTAACAAGGTAAAGTAACGGGACAAGGAGGGGAGGGGAGGGGAGACAGGGTTTCCCCATCTTCTGCGGCTCCGCCAAAAAGCAACTAAACGGATCTGTTTTATTAGATGGTAATCGCCCCGCAGCATCTTCATGCGTTGTGATTCCCACACAGAGACTTTACAGCTTCTGATTGATGGGGGGCTGATTGCAGACTGGACTCGGACGGGCTTTGTTGATGAGTGTTTGAGGGGTGCGGGGTGGTTTCATATGGCCTCTCATCGAAGTTAACAGCAGAAACGGTACAAAACTTTTTCTTAAACTAATACGGTTTTAATTACACTCTTATTTTGGTCACTGGTGGGTATTATCCCAGATTACAAATAAAGGAAATTGATCTAAAGCATTAGCAATTTCAGCATTTTGATCCATGAATCATCTGTTAATGATTTGATATAGATGGGGACAGCTCCCCCCTCAGACCCCCCACCGCACAGAAAGCACTGTTGAAATAGTTATTGTAAACTCATACAGTCCCATGCTTGTCAGTCTCAGGGCGAAGCTATGAAACTTGATATTGACAGTCAAAATTGCCTGAAGTTCAGCTTCATTTCCTAAACCATCCTATGATGAATCATTTCCACCAACAAACAAGAAGCAACATTAAAACAGATGTTATGATTGAAGTTTAGATTTTTTTTGCAGGATTACTATCTTTAAAAAAAAAAGTCAGCTGAATGGAGGGGGGGAGCTGATTCTGTTTTGTGTTTTTTGGGCCGATGTCTTCACAAGAGGCACAGGAATGAAGCCAATTAGCTGCCATTAGTTCAATTCAATTCAGTTTATTTATATAGCGCCAATTCACAACAGATGTCATCTCAAGGCACTTAACAAGAAGTCATTTCAATACATTTATACAAACATTTCAATCAGTTAAAAAGTTTCCTATTTAAGGAATCCCAGCAGATTGCGTCAGTCATTGGCGTGAGGTTGGGCCCCGTTGATGCAGACTTTCCAACCACAGCAATCCTTCAGCAATCCCTCATACTGAGCAAGCATGTAGCGATGGTGGAGAGGAAAAACTCCCCTTTAACAGGAAGAAACCTCCAACAGAACCAGGCTCAGTAGGAGCGGCCATCTGCCACGACCGTCTGGGGGTTTGAGAAGACAGAGCAGAAACACAGAAGGAACAGAAGATCTGATATAAGAGAACTTTCTATGTTACAGAAAGTAAAAAGTTGATAACAGGACACAGTGGATGTTCAGTTACTGGGAGCATCATCCCAGTCGATGCCCCCCGTCCAACAGGGCATTGTAGCCAAGCAGGATACCAGACCAGGTATATCTTCTATGGAGAGAAAAACCCTGAGAGAACACAAAGTTAACAGTCGAAATAGCAGAATGTACTGTAATACAACTGGAGAGTCGTAGGAGAAAAGGAAGCAGCAGAGTGAAGAAAATTGGTAACTCTGTCCTCCAGCAGTCTAAGCCTATAGCAGGATAACTACAGAGATAGCTCAGGATGACCTAAGCCACTCTAACTATAAGCTTTATCAAAAAGGAAAGTTTTAGTAAACATTACATGGTATGAGTGAGTATAGACAGATTTCGACATAGATGATGATGAAGGATTTGAGTGGCTAGGCCTTCAGTCTTATGTGTTTTAACCAGAGTCTTAGTCATATTTCCTTGAGTCATGATGGATACTCTTATAGATGGTGAAGCTAGTACTGATTGGTTTCTGTGCAAATTTGCCACTCGTAAAATAAGTAAATCACCTTAAATAAGTGTATTTGCTAGTATAGTGGAACAGCATACTACCTTTCTACTACTTTCCCTCCTTGTTTCTTACCTAAACTAGAATTAAGGTGAGTTTTATACGCTATTATATTTCCCAAAGGGCCACATTAGCAACTGTGACAGTTAAGAGCTTGACCACTGGGTGAACACAAGTTTATATTTGCAAATAAACCCCTAAAATAAGTTTGATCCCAACCCAAAGCAATTTCTATTAAACTTTTTATACCTGTGATTATCCACCTTTGTACCTTGGTCATAGATAAGTGCTCATTTAAAATTGTCCATGTTAATCTATCTTGCTCATTTATTTTGGAAAAAAAAATGTGCGTTTGAATTGGCATTAAAAACACAAAATGGACACAGATTGCTAAAGTATATGACAGACTTGAAGAAGAAAAAAATATTTACCTGAAATTACATATTACTTCATAGATGATAACGTTTGGCAGTTCCTGTTTTCTGTTGGAGACCAGATTTCCATGTCATCCTGAAATCCTTGCATCCATTCCGTACCGGCCACAACTAGACATCTACTGAAGGAAGGATTTAATTGAAAACTTGGGAATAAAAGAAAAGATGAAAATGAACATAAAAGAACTCTGATCACTGCCTTATGTCTTATTTATAGCAACAAAGCCATGATGTCTTGAAGGCTTGTTTTTCTTGGTGGGTAGACATTATGTCACTTAAAAAAAGTTTGAAAACCTGACTGACATGTTCTACATGTGACAGAACATATCCCTGTGATGGTGGTTTCCCCTTTTACCAAGGCTGTTTTTAGATCTGCTTTATGTGAGCTACATGTTAAATCAAACATTATTTCAATTCAATTCAAAAATACTTTATTGATCCCAGAGGGAAATTAAGTGTTGGTATAGCTCATATAATTAATTCTTTAAGGAGTTGTTGTAGATGATGATGGCTGTGGGCAGGAAGGATTTTCTGTAGCGGTCTGTATTGCAGCGAAACTGAAGAAGCCTCCGACTGAAGATGCTCTGTGGTTGTATGACAGTCTCATGAAGAGGATGCTCAGGGTTGTCCATCATTTTTTTGATTTTATGAAGAATCCTTTCATTTAAAGAGCACTTTTCTTAAGGTCAGGTTAGTGGTGGGGCGATATAAAAGATATAAGGTAGAAATGATATAAATGTAGTAGGGATGCACCGATATGAAAACTTGGGCTGATATCGATGTCCGATATTAATCCCGCTGTTATGGGCCGTCAACCGATACGCACCGATATGGTATAGAAATAAATAAACATTGGTTGTTAATATCGGCCCTCTGTTACTTATCGAACCGATGCCGATATGTTAAAAAACACCTAACATCTGTTGGTACCGATGTTGATGCCGATATATCGTGCATCCCTAAAATGTAGCCAAATGTAGAGATTTTGACCATCCCAGCCAACTGTGATTGCGCATTTTGATGATGTCATCAAGCTGTCATCAAGGAGGATAAATACAGATGTTCCATGTGCGTCTTTACATTACTTATTGCAAGTTTTAAAATGTGACGTTTTCCATTTAGGAAAAAAAACCTGTTGAACTTGAAACATTTTTAATTCAAATATGCACAGTTTTATTTTTGTGCGATAATACATTTATAAATAAGTAACCAGGTAAGTGGACAATTTTGTACTTTGTGTTTTAAAAAAACAAAATTTAGCTTTTAATTTATTTAAGATATCTTCATTTTTATGTTTTGATTATTTTTATATTGCATTTTTTTTGGATAAAAGAATGAATATTTTTAAATGCATTTTGCACAGTAAATATTCTTTAAATGGCATTCTAAACTTTTTTGAGGTTCTGCTGCAATGTATCTGGAAAGTGAGAATGTTCATAAACTGTCATTTTGACATCTGTAAAGAAAATAGTATATAGCAATAGATATTGTTACCGCACATGCTTTAGATTATATTACAATATAGATTTGAGGCCATATCGCTCAGCCCTTAGTCTGGTGTGACACAAAATGCTTTACACATCTTAAAAAAAACAAGAAAGACAGATAAAACAAATAGATTGATAGTAAAACGTTGAAGATTTAAAACGGAGAGAAATCAATCAAATATTCAGGATAATGAACTGTGAGTGTTTATTAAAAAATAAAACATAATAAAACACTAAGGGAGCTAATAAATGGGTATAAACTAAAACCGTGACCACTGCTGCTATACCTGTGGTAGTTTGCATTTTTTGAGTTTGGGTTCAGGGTGATTTATCGATGGTTGATACCTGCAGCTCGGCCAACATGATCTCTGAACTGTACTCTTGTACTGTGCAGCGACGAGCCGTATCTGCAATGTTGTAACCTTGAACTCCGGTTAGGCGAGATTGAAAGTGTTCCAGAAAGCGTCCCTGTCCAAACATTTCATGTTGAAAGACTCAATCAGTCAATACCGTCTCTACTGAATGGAGCCAGATAAATTCGAAGGTTACTATTGTGATGCAAAAAAACCCCACTACATATGATTCAGATGGGAAAGAAAATGTGTGAAAATTCAATAAAAATACACATAACTTAACAAATTTGACATTTTCTTTCTCATTTTCAACGTTAAAACAGTCACAGTTGTAAAGCTCTTATGCCCTTGTGCACTCGATTTGTTTTTCATCACCCCCATCCCTTCTACACACTGCCTCAGTGTATGAAGTGACTGTTGTATTTTTATTCTACTTTCAAAATTTGGTTTAAATGCAAAAATATGAACACTACAAATCTTTTTTTAAAGAATGACTTTCGTACAACATTCAGGTCTGGATCAGTTCATTACGACACCAGAGATTGCCATTGTGTACATGCAGAAAATAACATACTTGTTATAGTATATCTTATAGTTATATCAATTACCTTTCACTTATTTTTTTCTCCCCAGAAAAACCATGGATCATTTTTCTTATAAAGAACTTTGCGTTATCTATCATATCAAATCTCTTTAGAGATACATAGAAATGTGGTTGTAAATGTGAAAAGGATGTATGAAAACTTTAAGAAGGCACTTTACATCATAAAGCTAAAGTTTTTACGTAAACTTATGCGCATGTTTATTAAATTGTCCTTCGAATTCTCTTTACCGTAAGTAAGCGTTAGAGCTGCACAATATAACAAAATTGCAATCGCAATGTTGATATATGCAATACTGCAACTGCAAAGTACTGCTTGGACGCAATATTTGGAATGATACAATATCTCAAGAGTCATGCATTCCTGCTCTGCATATCGAATATTTGTCCAGCTGGATGGACCCTGTAACTGCCTTTAATGCGCATGTCTGATGGATATTGTTAGTTTGCTGAGATGCCCATGCTTAAAGAGAGTGGTGGAGAGATTATATGCTGGTAAATGAAAGAAAAGGTTTTAATGCACTTCCAGCACAGATTCTCCAGCTGCAGCAAGCATGTCTGAACAGCAGCAGAAGAGAAAAGTTCAGACTGGATTTTTCTCATATTAGCCAGGCAATCTTTGGCGCTTTTGAAACACTGATGTTGCAAATTTGTCAGAGGGAGACTAGCCAATAGTTATGAGCTCTAAAGTATTTATGTTTTATTTTATTTAGACAAACGGATGCCATTGCTACTGCCTAAAATGATTCGATATTCACGTCATTGAAAGTGCTTTTCTGAATATCCTCTGTATTTCTTTTATCCTGATTTAAATTCATCGCATTCCTGCATCCTGTTGCACTTTAACGAATATCTGTGGATCCTGGTCTGATCATCTGAACAAGATGTCTGCAGAGACACCCACTAAGTAAATGCCTTTTGATAATGGTTGTGCGTGTGTGGGTGCTGTGCAGAGTCAGCTCGTCTGAATGGCGTCTCCTGTTTAAAGTCCGCAGACTGTTTGTTTTGTTGGAACAGCGCGCTTGTTTTACTGTTCGGTACCAGCTGCTGCGACTGTCACAGAGGAGGTCGGTCCACGGGAGGCTCACTTTGATGTGACTGTGCTTGTGCGTAATCGCTCTGGCTCTCGAAAGAAGGGGACATATGGATACTTTAGCTCACGTCCCAGTTGCAAGGAAGAGGACCCCTTTCTAAAATCTGCTCACTTATACTCTGCTGCTCTGAATGCATTACCAGCTGTCTGCCATTTCGTGCCATGGCCAGAAGGAGAAAATAAGCCTGTGAATTGACGTTAATCCCAGTTAACAAGGTCTGCGGAGCGTGGCAATAAAGTGTCATTCAGTGGCCTTTTAAAAAACTTTCCTCTGACTTTATTAAGGAGGGTCCTCCCTTTTTGACGCCTCGCTGACTAAAAAGTCTGACTTGGTGAAAGAGCTGGATGCATTTCAAGTGATACATGGGTTTATAAAGCGTATTGTCTCTTTGTCGTGTCAACTTGTATCATTTTTTCTCTTCCTCCTGTTTTCTGTCTTCTTCCTCCCAGACTGTGGAGCATGGGTTCCCCCATCAGCCCAGTTCCCTGGCCTTTGACCCCAAGCTGCAGCTGATGGCCATCGGCACAAAGTCAGGAGCTATTAAAATGTATCCTTTGTCTCTGGTGAGCTTCTATTTCTGGGTTTACTTCTTTGTTTGTCATCACTCCTCAGCTAAAAGCTGCCAAGGTCTAGGTGTTTCATCTTTTTAAACATTTTGCCATGTTTAAAACATTCAGTGTATTTCATGACAATGTAGGGTATAATTGTGAAGAGGAAGGAGAAAGAAGTCCATGGTATCAACATTTTATTGAGTCTCTTCCAGCTTTGGATACTAGGCACTACATTTTTTTAAATTATTCTTTGCAAATTAGTGAACATCTGAAAAAAAAAAAAAACTATTGTCAAGTATTGCCAAAGATTCTCAACAGGATTTTGGTATAGACTTTGACTTATGGTTCGGTACCTTTTTTTTTAACATTTTTTCTTCAATACCAATACCAGTACCTGGACGATACTTTTTTCGGTACCTAAATTTCTAACTAATTTTAAGAGAAAAAAAAAAAGTACTTTAATGTTTTTATTTTGTTTCTTAAACTAGGCACAACACAGCCAACTTTCAGTGCAAGCATCTTTCTTTTTGGAGCAAAAATAAGTAAAAAAATGTAAATATTTGTATAAAAAATAAAAAGGTTGTAATTAACTTTTAGTGCAAAACGAAATCAAACATTATGAAGATAAATTGCAGTCTAATATCTATTCTTTGCGAGAAAAATGAAACATCTGCTCTGAGAACCTGAAATAAAAAATGTTTAGCTGCAGCGGAGGAGGAAGGTTGTGGACTCGGGTCTGCTTTTTTTGCAATCAAAGATGGTGCACGCTTCGCTTCGCTAATTAATGTCATGAGCGACGAGGTGCTTTATTAAATTGCTGGTGTTTCCACATTTAGCCACAGAAATCTTAAAACAGGTGCTCCATTTAGCTCTGCTGCCGTTTACTTTCGCAAAAGGCAGCCAGATGTTTGATGTTTTCTGCATTTTCTAAGCTAGCGTAACACAAAGTGGTGTTACCCTAGCCAAGCAAGTGGAGAAGTGTTGTTGTAATTGAGAGGCTGTTTGAGGGTTAGAGAGAGCAGCATACTTCGGTTACTTGACGCGTCCGGTTCATTAATAGGGATATTTTATTGGGAAAGTACCAAAATGTACCCAAAAGTATTTTTTTTTTGGTATCAATACCCATCTAATGTTTTCGGGGATCACTAGCTACATCCACCATTCCCAGTAACTCAAATTGGCTTTCTAATCAGATTTAGAAAAGCATTTCTTCAACATGATGATGCCATCTCTGTGTCTCACCATGGAGATAATGTGTCCACAAACGTACATTGAAAAGTTCAGTTTTGGTGTCATGTGACCAGAGTGTTCTCCTTCCACATACTTGCTATAGAGCATGTCTCTTGCAGTTGTGCCATGCTGGTTTTGTTCTGTAATGTTCTTTAACGAGCCCTTTGAGGCCTTTACAGAACACCTGTGTTTATACTGAGATGAAATCATGCACAGCTGGACCGTTTGCTAATTCTCCATGCAGGTGTCTGCACAGGAGTTTTATTCTGGGGTTCTGGTTTAAAAGGCACTGAATACAAACGCATGTCAGACTTTTCTGATTTTTATTCCTAAGTGAAAATTGTAGTGCATCCTTTTCTTTCCTCTTCACAGTTATGCAATTTGTCATGTTGGTCTAATACACAAAATCCCATAAAACACACTGAAGGTTTTGGTTATAATGGTACTGAAAGGGTATTAATACTTCTCTAAAGCAATGCAAGTCATTTTTGGAATCCTTGAGCCATTCAGGTCACAAATCTTAGACTTGTCAGTTTATAAAGTACTAGAATCCTCTGTAAGTAAAAGAGAAAAAAAGTCATTCAGGATATGAAAACTGGAATGCTACCAGAGAAATTATATTTTAGGTCATACCATCCAGGAAAGTTAAACCTCTCAGGCCTGAAACCATAAACAAAACCCCCAGACGGAGTACGGAAGCTGATTTCCTTCCTTGCTGTCAGTCTGCATCCCTCTAACAGCCTCTCTCTTATCTTTATATCAGCTCTGCAATGCAGCTACAGACCTGTGTTCAGCTGTAAGATCCAAGCACGAGGAGATGTCACTCTTCTTTTGACTGCATACCATCAAGTGCTCACCTATTGAGCGATACTATGTTTTCTTGATTAACCGTTTTTCCTGAGGCAAGTTTGCTTACATACTGAGAATGGAGGATGCTTCCTTTTGTGTTGTTTTTTTTTTTTTAAGCTGCGAGGAAATGCTGATCAGTTGTGATTGTAGATGAGCTGTTTATATAACACTGGTGTGGTAGAGCGCTGAGGTGCTGTGTGTGTGATCTCTGTGGGAAGTTGCACTGTCTCCACCACTAAGGTGGGGTGAAGAGGAAGTTGTTGAGCATTTGAAGCAGTTAACTGCGTATCTTATACATGTGAAACTCTGCTCCAGGGATATAAAGATATTATGTTGACGATTCCAGCCCGAGGCATCCCTCTCTTTACAGGTTCCATATTTAAAGCCTGCCTGATGTAGATTTATCTTCTATAAATTCCTAGTAAACTTTTCTATTTTAAAAACAAAAAACAAAACAAAAGTATCATGAAGATGATTCATTCTCCACAAAAGTGGTGCCTTCTTGTGCTCTCCTCTGGAGTATCCCACCTCCAGCTCTAGCAGAGGGGCACAAACCGGATCCTGATCTGTCTGAGCAACACAGGATAAGTGGGAGCACTGAGAAAAGCATTGGTTTGGCTTGTCAAATGCATTGCACCAAAACTATAATTTGGCCCAGGGTTACAGTTATGTCAGAAATGCTAACAACTCGGAGGCTCAAGCACTGTGTCCGCTTGGTGATATTGACTTCCTTGTTATCTCTGCTGCAGCCAACCCTGTCAGGGTTTCAGTAACACTTCCAGGGTGAGTTCTGTTGTTTTGCTGTGGTTTTGTGGAAGTCTTTGTTTACTTGGTCACTTTCTGATTACCTACCAAATAAAACCCCTGAATGTTTTTAGGTTCATCTATGAAGTTGTCTGAACTGTGTTAAAATGCTTTATATTCGTCTTGCGTATGTGTAAACGTTTGACCTGCAGAGTAGAGAATAAGTATTTTGATCCGCATCATAGTAACCATTTATAGATCTATACTCTGTGTCCACATTTATCAGCGTGTGAAAGGAGGGTGCAGCCTGCAGATGCTTTGGAGTGGAGAATCGACTCTTTGAGGCACAGCTTTAAGAGAGGGAGAGAAAGAGAGGCTGGTGGTACCAGACTCCTGCACCCCAGAGACAGATGGAGATAAACAGAGGCAGTAAAGACGGGGGAGGAGGAAGGAGAAATGGCTCCACTATTAAAGCTACACCTATGTTAAATGAATGCCATAAAACACAACACTGACTTCTCACCCTCTCTCTAATGAGCTTTCAGCTCTGTTGGGATTGCAAGAAAGTTGTCCACACAGAGCCTGGACGTTTACAGAAAGGACCTTTAGAACCCATGGAAGACATTATAGAATTTTTTAGTGTAACTAATATCTCCATTATTTTCAGAACTCCATGTAGACTGAAAAGAATACTGCATATACACTTTGTGTGAAGCTTTAAATAGCCTGGGTACAAATAATGTTGAAGATTTGTTTAGAATCTGAAAAGATCAACTGCAAAGATTTGGAAGTCGTCGTGGGCAAAAGTCAATAATTGTTTTAACAAATATCAATTTGTGTGATTAAATAAAACAGGAAATGCATGCCTTTATTTATTTCTTTATATATATATATATATTTATATATATATATATATATATATATATATATATATATATATATATATATATATATATATATATATATATATATATATGAAATGCATAAATTCACAATCACTTAATACAGCATAAAACAAATTATTAAGAATATATGTTATGTTCAAATCATAAATAAACTTATTAATTTAGATATTTTGCAGCATATCCGGTACTGCTGATTGTATCTATCCCCCTTGCTCTAAATCTGTGGGCGGGGCAACAATGCTATTCACCAAGTGATTGGGTCTGCAGTTGAACTGCTGTGCATAAAGGTAAGATCATATATTCATGTTTACCATGGCTTTGAGAATAATTCACTTTTTGATTGTGTGCAGAAAGCATGTGTGTATGCAAAGAAAGGGAGATGAATCCAGCCATGTTTGTTATAAAATGCTCCAAGCAAAAATACAGTTGTGGTCATGAAAATCAAGCTTTTTTTTTTGGCTGAGCACAGCATCGTTCTCCTTTGGTGCACCACCAATGATGCATTTAAAACACTTAAATCTAGCAATGCTCTGAGCTTTTCTTCTCATAGATACAGCAATTTCTCTCGTTTGCTGGGGAGGTTAGTGTGAAAAGTTATGTGGTTCCAGCTAGTTGTTACCAACCCCTGCTCACTGAAGCTTTAACTAGCCCATTGTGCTCTCTGTAATTAACCCCATGGAGCTATTGTCTAGGAGGTTGATGTGTGGCTGTGAAGCATGCTGTTGTGGTGAAAGCTGTAATTTTCAGAGATTGCGCAGGTAAAGATAGACCCAGGGTTCCTACACAGTCATTTTCCAGTCTTTTCAAGATGTAACTATCCAGGGTGAATAGATATGAAAAACAAAAATTGAGTTCGAAAAATGTTTTGTTTCTCCCCCCCCCTTTTTTCTTCTTCTTCCACTTTCTAAAGGACAAAACTTTAAAAAGACAGTTTTCCCAAAACCCTTTTTTCAGTTGACCTGCTTTATCTTTCATTTGCTACATTCCAACTTGATTTTAACACTTTTATTCATCAATATGTTTTTGTCTTACTGCCTAATGTGTGCCTACTCAAAACATAATTTGGTCAGCTTCACTGTTGTTTGGTCTTTATACGACTTTAAATTCAGGTTAGACTACCTGCTGTTCTTTAAACCCGGTCTAAAAACTCAAAACTAAGCTCTAAAACTGTTATTCTTATTTTTTTGGGGTGTAAATATAGTAAAATATGGATTTTGTCTAAAGAATTCTCCATTCTTTGACAATTCCAGGAGTTCAAGATTTAGAAATGAAGGGTATCCAAGTTCCAGTGAAGATACCACAAAACCACTGAAACATTACAATGCCACTGTTAATTATTTTTGTAAGACCCAACTACATTTGTTGCAGATTCAAGCATTTTATACTCGGTCTATAATGTTATAAAACTGCAAAAACTGTGACGTTTGGCCCTGGGAAATTTTGTTATGCAAATTGTGTAGGGACTTATTAGATCCTAACAGTGATGATATTACAACATTTGAGCAAGCAATTCCAACCAAGGAGTTCACGGTTAAAATTGTCAAAGTATATATTATTCATGAATAAGAAATGATGCCTGAGGTGTTGAGATGTAAAAGGTTGCAACTATTTGGTGTCTGTTAATTGCCAACAAAACTGTTGAATGCCAACAAAAGCAAAAAGGTTTTAAAATTGCAACAGTTTTTTATTTGTAGCAAAGTTACTAGATTTATGCTTAAAACTTTTTGGACTGTCAGAAAAAGTTTTAATTAACAATGATCTTTTTCATTATTTATGAACTGTCTCTTATCTCAAACACTTTAACCACTTTTAAATTTAATCAGGAATTATTTAAAAATTGTTTTGTAATATATTTCAAAACAATTTTCTGGTACATAAACATGGTGATTTGCTTTAGATCTTGCATAATTTAATGATTATTGCCTAAGCTGCAAGCCAGCAGGGGTAATCAGAGTAAAGCGTGTAAAGCAGGTTTGAGATGGACACACCTGGAGCTGCAATAACCAATACAGTCTCTGTTTCAGTGTGAATGTCATCGTAAAGGATAAAATACACTTGGCTCGATTATTGGGGAAACCTACATTTGTTGGATCGGTAAAACAATATGGACAACCTATAATTTTGTTGTGTAAGCAGTTGACATGAAAATGTGGCGTCATGACTTGTTAGTGGTCCAGTTGACAGTTTCACAGGAAGAAGACCAGCAGTTATCAAGAGTTTCATCAGTGGGGCTTCATCCCGAGGTTTTTGTTGTTGTTTTTTTTCCTATTATTTTATCTAAATATGACGCTGCATCAAACCCTCTAGGCATTCAGTGGCAATCATGTGGTGGTTGCAGAACCAGAAAATGAATTCACTCCGATATCCTCCACCCCTACTCCAGAACTGACTTTTTGGTCCTTGTTTAGTGTGAACCTCTGTTCTCCATCCATTCTGTTTTCCTCTACTGTCGTTTTGTTCACTTGTGTTGTCTCACAAGTTTGTCATTCGTTAATTCACTTTCTTCTCCTCTCACTATCAGTTGTAGGTACAGCTTTGACCACATATTGGGGAAGGGACAACATAATTTTTATTTTATTTTTCTTCATATAGGCCCCCCCTCAGTGTCTGTCTGAATGTGATCGTGTGCGGGGGTGGATGGGCGATCTAAAGCAGTCTGTCTTCTGTCCTGGAATGCATGCTGCACTGCCCTGGGTTAACCCACCCCACTTTGTGTGTGTGTATGTATGCGTGCATGCATGTGTGGATTGGGAGAGTAAGAGCTTTGTTGCTGAGTCTAGTCTTAATAAAGGGAGCATTTAAAATGGTTTCCAAGACAACCGGGGCAGTTGCCTAGGATGAGGAGTGCTTGCAGCCGGGAGGATTTTAAAACTCCTCACCTCAGCAAATCAGAGAGTTTTGCTTGAAAGGTGCCGCTTTTTGCTCGAAACATGTTGTTTTTCTTTTTAAGTTAAAAATGATCACATGATCGTTTTAAAGTTCAGCGCTTGCTGCATCACACTGAAAATGTGACCATGAAGCCTCAGGATCCGCGAACAGAACATGAGCTAATATTTGCACCCATGGAGCAGAGCTTTGATGTTTTCTAAAGATCGCCGTCAGCCTGTTTTGGTCTCGTGCCAAATCTTAATTTAATTTGCCCAACTTGATAAATTGATCTGGCTCCAGCTTGATTTTAACCTTGTTTCTCTTTTACTAATCTCTTTTGTCCCGTTTTACTTTAACTGTGGTCACCGCCGTTTGCTGATGTGAAACGGCTTGTGTTTGAATGCTGAAAATTCCAGGGAAAGGAGTGCTTTCAGACAATGATTCATGCACTTTTGCATTGTCATGCCGCTGACCAATGTTCAATGGAAAAAGTATTTTCTTCCCATTTTCTTAGTTTTGCCTCACGTCAACCCAAGTTCAGTTGTTTCAAATTTAGGCATTGATTGACTCGAATTGCTGATTTTTCTTTTTCTTTACTTATTCCAAGTAAACAAATAGATGTTCGTTATGGTGAGAACAGTTGATTTCTTCTTCCTTTATTTGGGCTTTTCTCTTATTCATTTCTATAGCAGTGCAACATTATTTTTCATCAGTTTTTAGTTTTAAATATTTCACTCATCACATAACCTGTGAAGATGTAAGAAAAAAAATAGTGCCTGTGCTAAGTTAATGTGTTCACTTTATGGTGAATGAAGCAGTGTGTCTGCAGTCATCTTAATTTCTTTAGTATGTGCTGTTGTCTGCTAATACCAACTGGATTTTCTATTTTTATTGAGGTCCTTTTGTCTTAGTTTATTACTTCGTTCCCTGGCCCAGAATCTCCTGGCAGTCCCCCATACTTGTCTCAAAACGAAGGGGGACAGAGCCTTCCAGTCTGTTGCGCCCAGACTATGCAACAGTCTAACTCTGGGGCTTCGATCTGCTGACTGTCCAGGTTTTTAAAAAGCATCTTAAAACTGTTCTTTTTATTCAAGCTTTTGTATCTTGATTTTTGTTAATTACTTTGTAACCACATTTATTTTCCTTGTACTTTATGTTGTACAGCCCTTTGTGACCAATGTCTGTGAAAGGCGCTATATAAATACATTTTACTTACTTACTTATTGACCAGAAACTAATGGCCAGACATTCTACTTTAAGATTTCCTGCTGGGGATCAGGCTTCATGGTGTCATCAATTAGGGGAAGTTATTCAGTTCCTGAAGTAGCAGAGCAGTTCCAGCCTGTCACACTACCAGCACGTTTGACTATATATTCCTTTCCCCATGTAAATAAACGCACACCTTCCCAAGAAATTCTCTTTTAACTCGTCAGTTCACTGAATATTTTCCCAAATTTCAAAATGATGTGTTTTACAGATGTGAGGCCTTCAGTGTTTAGATGGTGTTTTGGAAGATGAAATACCTAGGTGCAATGCTACCTTACACGCTATTGGCTGTTTGCAAATCAGCCAATCCAGGAGTCCCATTTATTTTCCCTGGTGCTGATTGGCTGTACCCCCAAATGCAGAACTTACAAAGACCGTAGATATTAGCTTCTGCGGTGGTCTTAAGAATGGTTTCTTCTTCGTATATTAATGCATATTGAAGTATATTTGGTGTTTTGAATGAATAAAATAGGCAGTTTATGAGTATTAAGGGGATCTCAAGTGTTCATGGATTTTATTAGCTTTTCGCTGGCGGCTGTTGTCCCTAACATACAAGGGATCCACTGTATACTGTGTTAACTTGGGTCTGGCCACTTTTTTGTTCTATTCTTTACGTCAAAAAGCCCTTTTCATCAGTGGCTGCTTGGCTAATCTCAACTCTACACATTTCGGGACGTTTTCCATTACCATTGAGTTCCACCTCAATGAGGGTAGGGCCATCATAGCAGGTCGGCCCAAAAAGTAACACAATAAGATTTGTATGCGTCTCAAATACAACGCAGCAAGGGATTGCTTCAAGTTGCTTCTTCTAGCTTCTTCTGTATTTTCTCATCAGCCACCAAGGATGAAAATGTCCGAACCTCGTAAAAATGATGGTTTTGATTCTTGACTTAACCAGTGATGCTAACCCATATCAAATTAGTGACTAGCGGTCACATTTTCATCTTGACCTGACTCACTATGAACCCCGGCCCATACTAAAAACTGGTCTCAAGCACCAGTACCTAATGGAAAACCCTAAAAGTGGAGTCAGATTGAGTATGTACTAGTGGAACAAAGGCTTATGAAAACAAATGATGGGCGTTATAGCAAGGTATGACGCTCCATGGCAACTTAGTAATTTTATTACTACTGTTTTTTTGGATTAGTGTATAAAACACAACAGGACATGTGTGTGAGATTAAGGAATAATATTTTTCTCTCACAGTACGAGGCTCAAAGAATGAACGTCAAAATATTCTATTAAGTTATTTTTTCTAAAGATTGCACCATAATTTTTCTCTGATTTGCTACACGTACTGTGTAATTTGCACAGAAAACACTAAAGGGTATGTTGCAGTGATGGCGTAAAATATGTTTGGTTATGAATTCTTCCATCCTTAACGCCTTTATGATGTTGCTTTTCTTTTTATGTACTTGCTGCCTACTCACACCTCTATTTTCTTTGTCTGACAGTTTAGCTTTTGAATTATTTTGTTGCAATATTTCAGTTTTTTACCTTTCATTTGGTCCCTAAACCCCAGCCCCCCCCCCCCCCCCCCCCCCCATTTACATTCCTCATAATGCAAAGACTCTTGAAATCCCAATATTTCCCAATCTTTTGTCTCTTAACCTTTTCTTTTGTCCCTTGCGCTCCACATTCCGTGTATTTGGTCTGTGTCGAGCTCCTAACCCACGTGCCCTCAGAAATGAATGGCCGCACACGTACATACACTTGGCAAGAAGCTTGCGGGGCCTGGTCTTACTGAAGAAGGGATGTGTGATCTCCCCGATTTGAACCCAGTTGATGGGCCGCTGCGCTGAATGAGTGAGTTTTTGCGTGAAAAAGAAAACACTTAACTGAACTGACAAATCAAAGTAGCTGAAAACCATCAAATGGGGAAAAACGTGAAGAAGAGAAATGTGGACAGTTGTGGTTTTTAGCTTGCTGCCTACCTAGTTTCTTCCCTCTCTGGATTAGAACTGAGAAAAAGCATTACTGCCTACAGTTGCACTGTTGCATGTTTTATTAAAAATATGGATTTTTAATGTTTTACTGTTTAATAATCAATTAAAAACAGAATTCCATTAGTAGTATAAATTAGTAATATAAATAAGTTAAAAGCTACAAACTTTAAAGCAGGTGTTTGTCTCGAGTCTAGTTACTATATGAGTGTACACTACATAACATTATCATAGCTAATCAACCTGTTTTGCTGCTAATTGCAGCTTTTTATTTTGAAATAAGAGCAGGGGATGGATATTTTTGCTCTTAAATTTTGTATGAAACATTGGACCCTCATATTTGTGGGTGTTGGGGACCACAAGTCTCCCAGAAATGGCTGAAATCCATGAATATTTCAGACCCCCTTTAAAAACGTTTACCTGCCTATCTTAGTAGTTCAAACACCAAATATACCTTGATATGCATTAATATGCACAGTAGAAACTATTCTTAGCACTACCGCAGAAGCTAACAACTACAGTCTTCCTTATCTCCACTCTTTGGGGTACAGCCAATCAGCACCAAGAAAAATAAACTGTGCTCCTTGACTGGCTGTTTTGCAAACCGCAGCCAATGGCGTGTCAAGTTCCTAGGTATTTCGGCTTCCAAAGCTGCATTTCATTTTATTTATTTTAGATATGCTGTACGAAAAAATCAATAATAGTCGGGTTTTCTGTGAATAATTTGGAGTCACGTTCCTCAGAAAAATCTGTGAATAGGTGAATCAAATTAAATACTGAACTGTAATATGAAACTGGTATTTTACTAAAGGTTATCTTTGAGAATCATATACATGCCTAGAGCTGGTGTAATGACACTTTCAGGGCATTAAGTTGTATCCGATCTTTCATGCATCTGATTTTATCAGAATGATAACTCTAATTAGAAAACATATCTTGTGGAGTCACAAATTTCTTTCTTTTTAAAAAAAACAACGCTTTGAAAAAATTGGCCTAAATCTTTGCTTACTGTCTGTGGTTATTACAGCGGTAGTAGATGCATATAGCTACAGAGAGAATAGCAAACTGCAGTCATTAAGTTAGGTGCCATCTCTAGTGTTTTAATAAAACTGATAAAAATTCTTCTACTAATTTACCAGTCAAGTGTCGCTGTTAACGGAACAGTCAAAGCACTACATCAGCAGAAGAGGTGGGTGTAGTTGTTTGGCCTGTCTAACAGGCGTGACTCTGTTTTCTAAGAAATAAAGTGAATTTGAGGGGTGGGTGTTAGGACATTTGGACCAAGCCAGTTCAACTTTACAGATGCCCCTGAAACTCTTCTTGACATTCCCTTGAAGCTAAATTGTCTCCCTGTGTGTGTGATCATCTTGTACACTTATTCATAGATCCAGGGAGGTTTGTCTTCTCTTCCTGTCCATCTCTGTGTTCTGCCACATTTCTGTGTGTGTTAGAGGGTGTTGGCTGGGAGTCCAAAAGGGGGACAATGCCCTCTGTTTGTCTGTATTCAGACCGTGAAATCACTTTATCCCTGCTCTCTCTCTGCATCACCGGGCAACTGCACTTGTTTCTGGGTTGTTTTTTTAAATATCATGACAACTTAGAGAAACTGAATTGTGCTCCCTAAAAGTACAAAGTGATGTTTTATTTCAATTGTAAACCCTAGTTTTAATAGTTTCTAGACAAGTTGAGGGTAAGGAGTGAGGATTAGGACCTGGGTAGGTCTGGGTAACGGATTAGGATATACACTGTGTCAGTGGAGTGTTTGCATGGGGATAAAGTTTGGAGTCTGTGTGGGAGAGACTATCGTTGGCTCATGTTTGTGTGTTTCATGCCCCCTGTCATGTTGGGTACTTGCGGATTATAATCTTAAATCTTTATTCAACCAGTTGAATGTCAGACTAGTTTAGGCTGGCCTTTGTTCTCAGTCTTGAGTTGTAATTTGAAACTTTTGTTTCTTTGGATTTCTGTAAAATGCCTCAACTTTTAATAGTGTTTTTAATAGCTAAATACCTTGCTCATGTTCTAGCTGAAAAATAAAGATTTCAGAGGCAAGAACTGATCAGACATTTCTGGAGACTGGTCAAACGTGCAAATCTAGAATGCACCAAGATAATCAAGGGGGGTCCTTCGCAAAGGCCTTTTTATACAGAACAATAAGCACACCCCTTGGTGGGGGAAGGAGCTTAAATCAGGCAAACTGAAACATTTAATAAGGTGTTAGAACAACAGTGGCCTAATCTTTGTGAGGAAGTGCTGACATCATGGCTGGGAATCCCTCCACCAGCTGTTCACTGACACAATGCAACCAGGAAGTCTATATGTATCTCATGAAAGCTGAAGTGTGACACATGATTCACAGCTCTGTTTCTCTAAATGGCAGTAAAAATATCTAATTATCTTTACCACCGTCTTCCTGCCCGATGGCTGGGCTTGTGTGGTATGAAAACGATTGGAAGCGGAGAACCTAGCTGTCTCACTCCTGCCAGAGGTGCCACGGGGCGGTTAAAAGCCAAGGCTTTGACATACTCCTAAATAGTCATTAGTGGTCCGCCCACCCCTCCGCCTTCATTCCAGTCTAATGTGTGCTGGGAGCTGTATAGATTTGTGATGAGTGAGCTGTGGCCAACATGGCATTGCTGCGATACAATCCAACCACTGAGGGCCATCTGCTTTCCGTCAAACTATCTAATGAATAAAAAGAACTCAACTTTTCTGTTGTTTTTTTTGGGGGGGGGAGGTTTCCGAACATACAAGTTCCTCTTTTATTGATTTCTTCTGATTATATAAAGTAGTAAAATAGACGGATGATATACGGGAAGTAAAAAAAAAAAAGAAATGAAAAAAACATTTTTGTCTCTAGGCAAACCTTTTCAAGCAGCTTTTGTTTAATCAATGTCAGACATCAGTTTTTTTTGCAACATGTGGAGTTGTAAAGTGCCTTGTAAAGGTGTTTTCACATTTTGTCTCATTGCAACCACAAAATTGAATTTATTGCAATGTAAATTCAGCTTACTCAGTCCCTTTTTCAGGACTGTGTAATTCAACAATAATGTTGTAAAAATCCAAATAACTTTACAGAGCTTCATTGTAAAGGGTTTAAACAATGTTTTCCCTGCATGTTGAATTAACCATAATCAATTAATTAACATGCACCTGTGGAATGGTCGTTAAGACCTTAACAGCTTACAGAAAGTAGGCATTTAAGGTCAGTTCTAAAAACGCAGGACACTAAAGAGACTTGTCTACCGACTGTGAAAAACACCCAAAGAAAGATGCCCAGGGTCCCTGCTCATCTGCGTGAACGTGCATTAGGCATGCTGCAGGGAGGCACGAGGACTGCTGATATGGCTAGGACAATAAATTGCCATGTCCGCACTGTGAGACTCCTAAGACAGCGCAACAGGGAGACAGGAAGGACAGCTGATCATCCTCTCAGTGGAAGACCACGTGTAACAACACCTGCACAGGATCGGTACATCCGAATATCACACCTGCATGACAGGTACAGGATGGCCACAACAACTGCCCGAGTCACACCAGAAACACACAATCCCTCCATCAGTGCTCAGACTGTCCGCAATAGGCTGAGAGAGGCTGGACTGAGGGCTTGTAGGCCTGTTGTAAGGCAGGTCCTTACCAGACATCACCAGCAACAATGCTGCCTATGGGCACAAACCCACCTTCGCTGGACCAGATAGGATTGGCAAAAAGTACTCTTCACTGATGAGTCACGGTTTTGTCTCACCAGGGGTGATGGACGGATTCGTGTTTATCGTCGAAGGAATGAGCGTTACACCGAGGCCTGTACCCTGGAGCGGGATCGATTTGGAGGTGGGGGGTCCGTCATGGTCTGGGGCGGTATATCACATCACCATCGGACTGAGCTTGTTGTCATTGCAGGCAATCTCAATGCCTTGCGGTACAGGGAAGACATCCTCCTCCCTCATGTGGTACCCTTTATTCATGCTCATCCGGACATGATCCTCCAGCAGGACAATGCCACCAGCCATGCTGCTCGTTCTGTGCATGAGTTTCTGCATGACAGCAATGTCAGTGTTCTGCCATGGCCAGCGAAGAGCCCGGATCTCAATCCCATTGAGCACGTCTGGGACCTGTTGGAAGGGTGAGGGCTAGGGCCATTGCCCCCAGAAATGTCCAGGAACTTGCAAGTGCCTTGCTGGAAGAGTGGGGTAACATCTCACAGCAAGAACTGACAAATCTGGTCCAGTCCATGAGGAGGAGATGCACTGCAGTACTTCAAGCAGCTGGTGGCCACACCAGATACTGACTGGTACTTTTGATTTTGAGTCTCCCTTCATTCAAGGACACGTTATTCTATTTCTGTTAGTCACATGTCTGTGAAACAGTTTGTCTTATGGTGTTGACTCTTTTAGTATTCATACAAATATTTACACACATCAAGTTTTCTGAAAGTAAAAACAGTTGAAAGTCAAAGGACGTTTCTTTTTTTGCTGAGTTTATATTAGAACAAGACAAAGTAGTCTATGCATGAACGGGAAGGCAAATAAAGCATTTTTTTTTCAAATGCATACCACACATGTGGTGTCCATTTTGTTTTTAGCCTCCTGGAGTCGAGACTTTGTAGAACCAGCTTTTGCTGCAATTACAGCTGCATTTTTTTTTTTTTTTTGCAAATTAGCTCAGTCTCAGTCAGGTTGGATGGAGAGTGCCTGTAATATTTATTTTCAGGCCTTGCTATAGATTCATATTTTAGTTTACATCTGGACTTTGACTGGTCCATTCTACCACATTATGTTTGCCCTGCTTGAAAGTGAACTTCCACCCTCAGTCTCAAGTCTTTTTCAGTCGTTCTCTTCCAGGATTGTAATATCTTCAACCATGACCAACTTCCCTGAATCCTGCTAAAGAAAAGCACCCCCACACCATGATGCTGCCACCACTATGTTTAATCATAGGGACAGTTTATAGTAAGTTTTCCAGCACATGCAGGGTCTCATCTGTCCAGGATGACTTATTCCACATGTTTGCTGCATCCCTTTACATGGCTTGTCGCAAGTCCAGATTTAAATGACGCATTTGTGGAGTGTTTAGTCAAGAGTCACGTGAGTTGTGGATCGCAGCGGCTCCTCTATGGTTCACTTCGTTGCTTCTCTCATTAATGCTCTCCCTGCTCGGGTTATCAGTTTAGGTGGAGGGTCATGTCTTTGTAGGTTAGCAGTTTGTGGCATAGTCTTTCCATTTTCAGATAATGGGCTGAACAGCGCTTGTTCAATTATATGTTCTTGGGATAGTTTACTGTGTGAACTAATTAAAGTACTTTTAGAAAACCAAGTATTTAAATAACAGTTTACCTGATTTACATCAGTCACCTTTTGTGTTCTTTTTTTTTGTCTAAAGTGGCAGTTCATAATCCGTGAACAAACTTCAAGCACTTTGACTTCCAGCTGTTTGAGGCATGTGTTATTGTAGTGAATAAAACAGAGGCAGGAAGTGACAACAGTCAGGAATGCCAGTATAACACTCTGCCCGGCCTCCAGGGGATCAGCAGTGGGTCTGAGCGAATTAGGTGGGGGATTTAATTTAATAGAAAAAGAGGACCAAGCTGGTGGAGATGAGGTGGAAACCAAGGGGTTACTACAAATGAGAATAGGAGCTGAGAAGGAAGGTTTCACCACAAAACCCCTATTGGCCCCCGCAGAAAGAGTAGTGTAAGGTAAGGGTTAAAACACTGAGGAATGGCAGTAACGGTTTGAGTTTATAGGAATCACACATAATGGAGGCAAAAAGTGGAAATAATGAAGAAAATGGAGGTCGATCTCTATCAGACTGCACAGAATAGAAGCAGATGCGTCTAAACACTAAGCTAATAATACGTCTCCTTTATCTTAAACAAGTCAGAATGAATTATAAACAGTAATAGGGTTGTGTGTAACAGAGAAATGAGTAACTTGCACCTGCTCAGATTCCCACAGCCTAAGCATTTGGTTTAAAAGTGTTTAAGTGCTTCACACACACTTCTGAAAGTGTTATCTCTTAATAAGCTCTGTTTTGTCTGCGTTGGCACAGATTCTGATTGTAGTTGATCAACTCTGCTTCATTTAGTACGCTGAGAAAAAGCAATGTTAAAATCCCTGTTAATTACACACACTCTTAAACACATAGGCGAGTGGGTTTTGGCATGTGCGTCATCTAGCGTTGGAAATTGCTATGATCTTTGTTTATAGTGTTCTACTCTCCCATGTTATGACACTGAAATACTACATCCTCTAGTTTACAGGTTAGGATTGTAACCTTCAGTAAATGGGGTTTTATTTTGTTGTTTCTATTTTTGTTTTTTAAAAGAGCCTGGGCGTTTAAGAATGTTTCCAGATATATTCTAGTATTTTTATGCATATACTCATATTAATGACATGCGTATGATTATGCTTTTCTGCAGTTGTTTTCAGAGGTGTGCATTGTTACCTCAGATATGTTCTCTGTTGAAGGTTTATTGTCAAGACGCTAGTTTTAAAGCAGCAGAAGAAGAAAGGGTTAAAACTACAGAATAAGTTTTTGTGTAGTGCATCTCTTGTTTTAAATCCAGATTTAGTTTAGTTTGGTGTGGGATCTTGTCACAGTGACTTAAATTATGAACACTTATAAGCTCCGTCACATCAAATACCAGATCGCCAATGGCAACATGGTACACTATGATATATTAGGATTAGGGCTGTCAAATTTAATGCATTAATGCGGGTCGATTAATTTGTGGAATTAATGCCATTATTTTTTTAAAATGCAATTAACGCATGCACAGAATGACCTGGGGTCTCATTTATAAGGCTTGCTTACGCACAAAACTATGTAAGCAACTTTCTACGCAAAGTTTGGGATTTATTATTTATTTATTTATTTTATTTGGTTTAATAAATCCCAGTCTTAGTGTTGCTACAAGAAGTTATCATATAGGCCTAATTGAAACTTTATTGTTTTTATCTTTTTTATTGCTTGTGCTGCTTTTATTAAATATTTTTACTCTCTTGTTTTTCTTTTTGCAACTGCATTTTTCTCTTTAATGTGAACCACTTTGGTTGCCTTTGGCTGAGTAAAGCCTGATTGAGTGACTGCTTGAAATAAAACTGTTTTCTGTTACTCTACGAGCCTGCAACTGTCTCTGTGGAATTACTTTCTCCGCCTCTCGGTTGCCATGGTTACCTGTGAAACGCCCCATATTAGCTGTCTTAAGTCTATGCAGCATATTCACTAGACACTTTGCATGGACCGTTTATGGCAGAAAGAGGGTGTGTAGGAGGCGGGATATGATCCAAAAACACCTACGCACATTTATAGGGAGAGTGATTTATAAAACGGAATGTGCGTGCAGCTGTGCGTACTCCAAGTTTGATAGATCGGAAACTTACAAGGCGTAAGTAAAAAAAAAAAAAAAGTTGCTGAGCTCAAGTACGGTTTTAGTAATGATTCTACGCTAAGTTTTATAAATGAGACCCCTACCCTGTTTACAACACAACCTGCGCTGCTTTCAGTGCTCGCTTGTCACGTAAACAGCATGACAACTGTTTGATAATTGCGAATAATAACAGCGGGAACCAGGGAGTAATGTAAAGGTTCGGTGTTGATAAACAAATAATCCCTCTATTAGTCAGAAAATTTCAATTTAAAAAATACTTAATTCCTCCCATAGAGAAATTAAGTGTTGTTGTAGCTCATATTATTACATTTTTCAAGGAGCTATTGTAGATCCTGATGGCTGTAAGCAGGAATGATCTCCTGTAGCAGTCTGTGTCGCAGCAAAACTGAAGAAGCCTCTGACCGAATACACCGTTGTTGTAGGATAGTCCCATGAAGAGGATGGTCAGGGTTGTCCAAAATTGAATAAGAAACTGTCAGCTTTACATTCAGAAAATGTTAACCAGTTAGTTTGCCTTAGCAACTGGCTAAAAGATTAATAGCTAAAAAGCTCCACGTGTAAATGTGATTGTGGAAATCAAAACAAAAGTTCCATGCATCTCTCCTGTATTTCCTTAAAAACAAGAGCAACAGCTTCCGGTTTCGTCCTTTATTTACACCAAAAATGTTATTTTTTCGGTCATATTTGGGAATGTTAATTAATCGTGATTAATTTACAGCTACCCTGTGATTAATTAGATTAAATATTTAAATCGTTTGACAGCCCTAATTAAGATATAATAAATAAACAAAATCCACAAAAAGACTTGCACAATAGGGTTCAAACTGTGCTGAAGATCAGGAATAAACAACAATCTAGCCATTTTGCAGTATTTACAAACTGTTTATGCCTTTAAACTTATTCCTACAGCTTTCTCACACATTTTGCAGTATTTACAAACTGTTTATGCCTTTAAACTTATTCCTACAGCTTTCTCACACATTTCAGTAAATTTCTGCATGTATGTTAAACTCCTTACCTACCACATGGTATTGATGGTTTCCTTTTGAACACAACTAAAGTTACCCAGCATACCCCAATTTCAGGTTAGCATTTTGGATAATTTGAGTATACGTAGTATTGTAGTTTTTAAGAAAGAAAATCTTAACTAAATTGTAAAATATGATCTTGTTGCATACATTTAAAACAGAAAAGCACTAATATCTATTATGGCTGCTAAAACTCCAACATATTGATCAGATTGTAGTTATAATAATGGTATAACATTTTTTTTTATTTTTATGTGGACCGTAGCAAAATAATGTATCGGTTTTCAAGTGTTTATTATGCAGAATATTCTCCAGTTTGCATCCCGATCTGTTTGTTGGGGAATAAATTAATCGAGCCTTTTATAACTTTCGCCAGGTAAATAAGATTGAAGAAGAGCTTTGAATGCTTGGCATTGTTAGAAAAGCTTGCTCTAACTCTGGTTCATTTACATGCTACTTGGAGATTGCCAGGTGTTTTTTTTTAAAGGGCTGATGAGAGGAGTTAATTTCAACGCCATGACTCTTGATGCTTTTGGAAGATTTGGAAATAGTTCTGCACATCCGATTTTATCATCTCTTGTAGTCAAAAGCAATGTGTAGCAGCCTTTTTTTTCCCTTCAGCCTGCTGACCAGCAGTGCACATCAATCTGTCATAGAGCTATGACATCCCATCAAAACCTTGCTTTGCCACCATGCAGTTAAGTAGCTCACGCGTAATTTTTATTGGTATTAATAATGATATATAATCTAATATTGGCAGACTTGTCTTCTCTATTATCATGAACTTGTTTATAAATGGTGCGTTAGCTCTCTCATTAGAAAACATGACGTTTTTAACACCATAAGTAGAATATTTTTATAAGGGCACACATGCAGAAATGTGTCCATGTTGTGGATTTCCTTGACCAGAACCTTTCAGTTACGGAGCTCCTGGTGTAGAGTTCACAGGGCTACATAAAGACACCACAGCTGTCACACAGATCCACTTCCTACCTGGTCAGGTGAGGTTTAAGAGAAATCTTCTTGCATCCTTTTATATTTCTGGTTAAAACAAATCTTACGAGTTCTTTCTGCCTCTTAGGGTCGTATGCTGTCGCTGCTGGATGACAACACAATTCATCTTTGGGAACTGGTAGCAGGGCCCCACAGAGAAGTAGGGGGGACAAAGAAAGAGGGTGGAGTCTCTCTTAAACAAGTGGATAATTACACTCTGCCTGGAAGGCCTGGGATTGAGAGCTGCAGGTAGGATGGAAAACCATTGAAGACGGCTTCCGTTGAGTCTGTAGCTTTCTTATTGTCTTTCTGCTTACTGTGTCAGTGCTACGCGGGTGACTGTCCTCCTCTTGCTAAAGTCATGTGACCTGCTCTGCGTCGGGACAGAAGGAGGAGGCGTTTACTTCCTGGAGGTACCTCGCCTTGTGTTGAAGGAGAACCAGACGCTGCTCCAGGATCGGGTCACACAGAGGTGAGACAGACTGAGGAATGAAGAAGAGGTTCTGTTTCTAAATAAGCTCAATATTAAAAGATGAGTCTGAGCATCAGTGTCAGCTACATGCAGAGGCATCTCAACAAATTAGAATATGGCTGAAAATGGATTTATTTAATTTATATGATGTGTAGATTCATTACATACACAGTGATATATTTCAAGTGTTCGATTCTGTTTGTGTAATACAGAGGAATTAGTATACTGAAAAGTATGTCCATGCACTGTACAGTATATGCACTCAATACTTGGTTGGGGCTCCTTTTGCATGAAGTCCTGCATCAGTGCAGCGCGGCATGGAGGCGATCAGCCTGAGGCTCTGCTGAGGTGTTCAGGAAGTCCATGTTGCTTTTCAGGATAGTTTTCAGCTCTGGTGTCTTTCAACTTCTTTTTCACAGTCTTCTATAGACTATGTATGGGGTGGAGATGAGGCCAGCTTGCTGCCCAGTTAAACACAGTGATGCCATGATTAAACCCGCTTTTTGTACCTTTGGTAGCAAAGGTACACCAGCGGATGACACAGATCCCTACACCATATAGAAACTTCACCCTGGACCTTTAACAACTTGAAATCTGGGTCTCTCCAGTTTTACTCCGGCTTGATCTCTCGATTTCTCAATAAAATGCAGAATTTACTTTTCTCTGAAAAGATGACTTTGTGTCAATGAACAACAGTCCATTCCTTTTTTTCCTTTTCCCTGGTAATATTCTTTTGACGTCTCCGGTTGAAAAATGGTGTAATAAAAGAAATGTGACAGTTGTAGCTAATGTGCTGTATATGTGTTACACTCCCAGTGGAAGGTATCAATGACTGTCTGCTGCCTTCTTCCCCAATGATTGTGTTGACATTACATTTTAGGATTAAAAATGATCTTTTTATTGGTATATAATGTTTTCATTTTTAGAGAAATTGAATTTCACTGGCATAATTGCTTAAAAATCATGTATATGTAGTATTTAGAAGCTTTAGCTCTAGAACTCTACAACCAGAACTGTTCCCAATAAACTTAATAATGTTTAGATCCCTGCTGTAATTTGCACAGTTTAACTAGCTTTATTAACATTTCCGCTGCTATTTCCGCATCTGTTTTTCACAGTCCATGTTCTGTTAAATTTTTGGAAATAATACAGCCACAGCTACAAAGGCACATTCTGTAAATATTTTTTTGTTTTTAAATTGTCCTACTCAGTTGCACATTCTAATTTGAGTATGCCACTTTATTTTAAAAACTGCACAGTACTTTGGTTTTGTCATGTTGTCCTTAATGTACATATTCTTAATTCTGTTTTTATACTTTTTCTTGTGAATCCAAATGCTTCTATTTCCTGCCACTTTGCTGCTGTTACAGTTGAATTTCCCCTTTGTGGGACAATAAAGGATTATCCTATTCTATTTATTTGTAATCTATATAATATCTGATTTTTAGTTTTTGCATTAAATTACTTAAAAGAATTAACTTTTAAATGACAATCCTGTTTAATTCGATAGGGCTGTAAGGGATGCTTTATTTCTCGATATTGCAGAAAAACAAATTAATATCTAGCTGTTAATAGATCCTAAAAGATCTTTCCTTATTTTCCTCTGTCTGTCACAGTATGATTCCTATTAAAGTCTAAACAGTCTGTTTTCATCCGCTCATGTCCAGCTGAGCAGGTCTCACACGCACATCTGCTGGTCCAGATATTTGTTGTTCCTCTCTGCAGCAGACGGGTCAGGTTCAAGAAGTTCGTGACGTTCGGCGGAGCTCAGACAATTGCATACTTGTTTATTTTTTAAAACTTTTTTTTTTTTTACCAAAAAATGTCAACTTTTTGAATTCACTTGGAGTCATATACTAACTGGTGAGATAAGAGAGATGTCTCTCAATCAGATTTGGATCTTGGTTTCTCATTACTGCCTGGCAGTGATTTCATCTGAGCTCATCATGAAGTCATTTATGATTGCATTTTTTTTTCATTGTTGCTGCTGTAGCCATTCCTCATTAACCTATGCTTGCAGAGAAGCGCCAGCCAAACTGAGGTGTAACGAAGGCCTTGATAATCTGTGTGTGTGCAAACGAAGGGAGATGTCAGACACTGACTCTTTGTACCAGCTGCCAAAGCTCAGTGTTCCGGACAGGGAAGTGTTTCAGCTGAATATCCAAACGTGCACATGCAGAGGAAAACAAGGGCATGTGAATCCAAACACACAAACACAGGGTCTATGGTCCGTCCCCAGGATTCTGCAACAGGATGCTGGATTCCCTAAAAATACTTGTGAGCAGACAGACTGAGACAATGGCATGCTTTGTTAGGAATGTTTCTGCCTCTGTGCGTCCGGAGAGGATCTTCCTCGGCGAGCTCCATCGCAGCAGTCAGATGTTTTGTCGGTGTGTGGGAAGGACGGGCTCTGCTTCATCGATACTGAAGAGTCCAGAAAACCTCTGCGGCTTAGTTTTCTCTCCCCCTCTCTGCTGTTTTCTTTTCCTTCTATCTTTTTCCTTGGCTGAGGGAATCCTCTGACATCTCGAGGGTGTGTCCTGCTCTACATTCCTCTGCTGCCTCAGAGGAATGTCTGATCCACAAGATCCAACTCTGCTCCATCTTAATGTTGACAGCCTGCATTGTAGCCTTATCTCTTATAGATGGCTCCTGTTCTTTGTTGATTATTTTATATAAGTTTGAACTGTTTTCTGGAAATTGGTCTTGGGGTAAAGTGAGAACAGAAATCGCTACTGTTCAGCATCCTCTTCATCCTATCTGAGTTCATCCACTCTATAATCTTTGAACTTTCCCTTTGGTGAAAATGTTTTGGCTGCATACTGTTCTGATCAGAGGAACATACACTTCATTGGGATGGATGTCATACTAATTTGGGTCTAATTTCTTTTTTTTTTTTGCAATAATTTTGGGCATTGAAGGATGATACAAGTTTCAATTTGTTTGGTTTTCTCGGATTAAGGGTCCAGATATTCATGTAAATATGAATATTCCAGCCTGAAATATACATATAGCCTCCCTAATATTGTTGTGGAGAGACTACACACTTGTAGTCTTGGTTAAATCACAATATTATAATTTATACTATAATCAATCAGGAGGATATTTGTAATGTCTGTCAGGATTGGTTGGAGATTTCCAGAAGCTAAATAGCCTCGTTTGCACTGAGCGGAAAGGTGCAGCTAGAAGCGGTCCGGTTCACTATTTAACGATCTGGCGCATTTTGGAGAGCATTTCCACCACCAGCTGGACTCACATTGGGCGGGTGAGGTTGTACCATGCCATCATTCTAGTGCGTTAAGAATCAAAACAACAAGTCAAGACAGCAGGTTTTTGGTTCTTTCTTTACACAAACTGTCCTGCAGTCTTTGAGTGGGCTCCGTGCTGCGAAGAGAAACATTTCATGCACAAGGAGGTGAGATGAAACAGCACAGCACTGGTGTTTCTCGTGCTTGTCGCAAGCAGTGATGTTTTTCTTTCTCCCAATCAAAGCACTGTGTTGTGTGACGCCACTAACTCCACACTAACCGTACCTTACCATTGTCCTATGGACCTACAACTGAACGGGGGTCATTAATGGACAGTTATACGCCTGTTGTATAAGCAGCTTTTACAATGGAAACAGACAAAAAAGTGGACCGGACCGCATCGTCCCGCTCAGTGGAGACGAGTCTGTTTGCCTGATTTATAAAATCTAAAAACAGCTTTCATTTCTTTTAATCGATCTCTTAAGATGAGTAGGTGGAGTAAAAATTATTTGAAGTCATTAAGCAAGATTAAAAATAGGCTAAAACTGCAATTATAATGTAAAATTTGGAATATTTACTAAAACTAAATATCAAATAATGATAAACTTGATTACTAAAATATTTTTTGTCAGTGGAGCCACTGTTGTGTTGGTACCCCAGTCTTAAGTTTTAACTTTCCAGCTGAGGTGTCGTCTTCCATCTTAATTATGGCATCCAGTTTCTGTAATCCACTAACACCACTGGCAGTAAAGCAGTCGCACAGTATGATGCTGCCACCACCGTGCTCCTCAGTTGTTCAATGTGAGTCCTACAAATACTACTTTACTCGAGCTGGAAGATGCCAATATTGGAGTCTTGTTTTTTGTTGTCACAGTTCCAGTTCCTTGGGGGTCTGCTGTCTTGCAACTTTTAGATACAACCCAAGTCAGGTGTAAATTAAGTTTTCCTGAAAATTGCTATGGGATATTTGTCCAAATATAAGTATATATGAGATTTTGTGTATAATAATGACCTTGTGTTGCTTTGAGGAAACTGATGTATCTGCTTTTAAAAGTGATTGACGTGCTCTATTGTATAGTCCATCAGAGAGCAGCTTAAATAAATCAATAATAGCCTAAAATTAATTAATTAATGCCCACAATGAGTGTGAACTTCTGATTAGGACTGTGTGTTCAGAGTTCCTTGGTTCAAATAGCATTTTCAAATGAACATGAGATGTCTCCAGTCAAACTGTGACAAAAATGAAGTAAAAGGGTTCACATCAAAGAGTTTTTCAAAATTAACTTTAGAGATATTTTCACTTCTTTCACTGGTCAAGATTTCGATCCCCCTTTTAATGATGTCCTTAGTCTTAAAATCCTCGTTTTTACCTGGAAGTAATCAGAGTTCATAACCTGCTGGATTCCTGTCAATTTTTTTTATTTTTATGGCAAGGGTTACCAGATGTTTTCATAAAAAAGAAAAAAATATTTTCCTTCCCAGCCTGCCAGATGAGTACAGATGTGGGAAATCATTGGGACCAGTGGAATCTCTCCAAGAGCATCCCCAGCAGCCAGGGAAGATTCTGATTGGCTACAGCCGCGGCTTGGTGGTCCTGTGGGATCTGAGCACTCGTCACGCTGACCAGCTGTTCCTTGGCAAGCAGGTACCGTACTTTGAGATCAAAGCTCGGTCACATAATTTTTTTTTGTGCGTGTGTGTTCATGTCTGATGGTTGTGTGTTTGTGTGAACCTTCCTGCAGCAGCTGGAGAGCCTGGTGTGGGAGCGCTCTGGTAGCCTGTTCGTCAGCTCCCACAACGATGGAGGCTACGCCGTGTGGCCTGTTACCAGTGGCAACGCTTACACTCACCAACCAGTGTCCTCCACCATCCCATATGGTGAGAAACAGACACACTCATCACGCCGCTGTTATTAGTTGGATGATGTTTGAGGCTTGAAGAAAAAGAATGCGATCTGCATCTGGAGGAAGTTTTACCCCCATTTAGAAAGATCGATGTCAAATTCCTGACGGCTACATTATAGGCTATGACAGTCAAGTTGTGGAAATTCTAACTTTAAGCTTGACTTACTGTTGAAATATTTTAATGAGAATTTTTGTTTCTTGTCTTTTTTGGACTAAAAAACACAAGGGATTTTAGTTTGAATTAAACCAGTAATGATTTCATAGTTGGTGTGTTTCTCTCACAGGCCCGTTTCCTTGTAAAGCCATCAACAAGATCTTGTGGAGGACTTCACAGACAGGGTAAGTAATTAAAGCTTCAGTTTAGTTGATTTGGTTAGGTATTAAAACTGTCTCTAATTTCGGTAAATGAGCAGTTCTTCACGTCAGGAAACGCAAAGCCTGTTTTGTGGGCAGGAGTTGTGGCTTTTTTGTGCTTAAAGCAAAACAGCTTCTAATTTAAACGATAAGTTTAATCTCTTTTTTTGCTTATAAGACGAGCTGAAACCCGTGAATCTTTAAAGTAAATATATCAAAGGTTCCTAGTATGGAAATATAATTTAAATTTAATTTTAAATATTTTAACTTTTCAAGAAGACTTTATTCCTTATCTCATTATCTAATAGTTGTATCTGTCCATGCTGTTTTACATCTATTTCTGGAAATGTTCTGTTTGTAAAAGTGTTGAATTTTGACATGAAATATGTGCAGGAACCCTCTTAACATTGTTTTTTTAAATTTGTTCTTTAGTTTTACTTTTTCTATTTGAGAAATTCTTTCATTTATTTTCTTATTATCCATTTGCTTTTAATATGAATTTCTTGTGGGAATGCTACAATTCAATCCCTGGTATACGAGGCGAACCATTTTTAATTGACTGAAATTGGTGCCTCTGCTGAAATATTTACTCCAAGAGTTGCTCTGAGTTTTGTTTGCTGCACTGCCGCTGAAATGTGCAGCCTGTATTTGTCCAACCAGTTTTTTATCATCACTGACTGTTTTTGGGTGCAAAACTGTACTATATTATAGTTAGGGCACATCTCTGTTTTCCCTAACAGCTTCAACTGATATCCACAGTAAAATAAAGACTGTATTAGCTGCGGCAGCTTCCATGTGACCTCCTCTGTATGTGTGGGGAAGAGCTGCACAGAACCCCCCTTCATTCATTTTTGCACAACATATCAAATTGCAGTCCTCATCACAATTATGAGCAGTATTCCACTATTGAAGCTCTGCATTCATCTTCTCCTGTACTGAGAGGAAGTTCTAGTAAAATTAGAGTGGGAAAGATTATATTAAAGTAGCTCTTTTTTCTTCTTCTCACCAGTTCTCCAGTGCTGTTATACAGTGGGGGGATGCCCAGAGCGAGCTACGGTGACCGGCACTGTCTAACTATCCAGCAGGACAAGGAGCACGTCACTCTGGACTTCACATCTCGAGTGATTGATTTCTTCACTATCCACAACATGGAGCCAGACAAAGGTCAGGATCCTCCCTGCGTCCGAGAGCTATGGACTAGTACACAAAATGTGAAACTCTTGTCAATTCCTTTACATACATAATGATATATTTTAAGAATTGATGTGGTAAATTTGACAATTCAGTTTCCAAGTAAATTAAAATTTTATCTAAGGCCATTAAAATTATTTTTTTCATTAACACCTTACACAATGAGGGGAAGCTACAAATGAAGCTGGCTGTTCAGAGTGCTTGATCCAAGCATATTAATGGAAAGTTTAGTGGAAGAAAAAGGCACGTTTTAAAAAAGGTACACTATCAACTGATATAAGTGCAGGCTTGTGGGGATTCCGAAGCAAAGCCTTCAAGAGAGTTTGCAACAGCATTAGCCTGCAGTGTGTCAGTTGTTGAGCTGAATTAAGATGGAGCTCCTGTGTTTTATTCCCCATTGCTCCAAGTGTATTTCTCTCTTAAATTTTTTTTTCCCTCTCTCTTCCACCTCCCAGAGTTTGACGATCCATCGGCTTTAGTAGTGCTGCTGGAAGAGGAGCTGGTTGTGATTGATCTGCAGAACCCAGGGTGGCCCACTCTGCCTACACCTTACCTCGCTCCCCTTCACTCATCAGCCATCACCTGCTCCTGCCACATCGCCAGCGTGCCGCCTAAACTCTGGGAGAGGTTAATTAACGCAGGCAAGGCACAGCGGAGCCGTCAGCAAACGCACACGGTGAGGAACCGCTGAAGGAAAAGGCCGTTTCCCCAACCCATCAGTACGAGTCTTAAAGGAAGATTTATCTGTTGGCAAGTCCCTGTAACCATCAAGGTTGATTTTTAAAGTGGGTTAAATGTGTAATCCGGATAAACAGTTTGTGAGAATCCAAGGTAAACGGCTTAACTGGAGATGTTGGAACATAGCATGGTTAACTCTCCATGTTCATGTTCTTGTTTAAGTTTTAGAGCAGACTACAGTGCTGCCTGCTGAGGAGAAACAGGAGTTTTATATCTGATTTAAAGAAATAAAATAAAAGTTAAACTGATCGAGCTTAAGAGGAAACAAACATGATGTGTCCTTAGCTTCAAGAACAGGTGTTAGCAGTCTTTTAGCTTGGATCAGCTGTTTGATCGGTGGCAGATTAGACTCACGCAGACAGACACAAACAGCTGTTACGTTCATAAATCACTGCTCGTTGTTTGTCTGCGTGAGGCAAAACCAGACCGACTTGCAGCACGAAAAGAGCTGCAGAGGGACAGAATATGTTTACTGCAGGGAATGTTTGAGCGAAAGCGAAAAGCTTTTTATTTTTGCTCGTGGAAATTTAGTAAGTGAACAATTACAGATGCTTTTTTAGGGTCCTAATTTGCCTCAACTCCTTTCTTGTTTCCCCCTGTTTGTGCAGAGCTGGCCCATATGTGGAGGAAAGAATCTGGCGCCTCCACCCAAACAGCAAGAGCTGCTTTTGACCGGGTTTGTGCTTTAACACACTTACTAACTCTTAGTTTCGTATGCCGTATAGAAAGAGTGTGTCTTTTCCCCCCTGGTCTGATGTTTAAGAGGTATAGCACCATAGCATGGAGGGGTAGACCTGGCACTCCTGGCAGTAATTAGGCTCGGATCCGTATGAGGTTTTCATAGAATGATCAACTGTAACTGTGTTGCAATATTTACACAAATGCTCAACTCAAAAACCTCTTATTGTTTAAAAAACAGAAGCGCCACTTACGGTTCCTGCTGCTGTTGAAATAATACATAGTACTGTTTTTATTTGATCTATATGGTATATTATTATTTTGACTCTGATACATCAACTTAAGCAAAAACATAATCACTTGCTAAATTTGTTGTAGTGGTCGAGTGCTTAGTGCCTTGAATACTGCTTTAGCTCAGTGTTTTTCAACTCTGCTCCTCAAGGCCCACTGCCCTGCATGTTTTAGATGTTTCCCTGCTTCAGGACACCTGGATTTCAAAAATTGGCTGAATAACAGGCCGAACTGCAGTCATCTGAATTAAGTGTGTTAAAGCAGGGGCATATTTTTAACATGCAGGGCAGTGTGGGGGTTTGAGGAGCAGGGTTGAAAAACACTGCCTTAGCTTTAGCATACTGACTGTAGTTTTTAGGTAGCATCAACTTAAGTGTTTGTGCTCCTTTAGTTTCTATACCTTGACTCTCTATGTTTTCTGTGGCAGAAATATTTCCAAACTGCTGAATTTGTATTTCTCAAAAAGGAAAGTAACCTTGTTCCAGGCAGCTGCAGTTCACAGCAACAGTTGGAGGAGTGACAATGCTGCATTACTTTTAACAATTATTTTTTTTTATAAAAGCCTCTCATTGAAAGCACTTTAAACCAAACCATTAAGTGACTGTGTGATGGAATATTTTAGTGGCAACTTTTAGAGCTTTTGGTAACCAGCCCATGCATTCTGAAACTCCTGAACATAAACTTTTCTCTGAAGGCATGACATATAGTGCATGTTCCATGCACTATTTTGATAAACCCATCTTTAAAACTAGGTTGAAAAAAAAAGCACAAATCTGAGCAGATTGAACCTCGTTTACTCTTCAGATGGCTATTTGTGTAGAAAGTAACCTAATTGGTCAGTGTTACTCGCAGAGGTGGGTAGTAACTACTTACATTTACTTGAGTAACTTTTTAGAAAAAAAAATACTTTTAAGAGTAGTTTTGCTATGCCATACTTTTAACTTTTACTTGGGCAATATTATTATGAAGTATCACTACTCTTGAGTAAAATGTCTGTATTCTCTACCCATTGTTGGTAAATTCACTGAATGAAGAGCAAACATATTTTAACCAAAACCAGACACAGACACACACCTATGGGTGGGTCCTCTACCCACCTCTGGTTACTCGTTTAATTAAGTTGCTAATTAAGGCTGCACTGCATTGAGGCTGCTTACGAGAAATTCCGCAGTTTGGAAATATTTGCAGCCACAAAACGGTCACAATGGGGAAATGAAGAAGCACAACCACTTGTTCAAGTGATCCTACTTAAAAACTACAGTCAGTAAGCTAAAGCTGAGGCAGTGTTTTTCAACCCTGCTCCTCGAGGCATACTGCCCTGCATGTTTTAGATTTTTCCCTGCTTTAACACACCTGCCTCAGATAATTGCAGATCAGCAAAATCCTGTTAATCAGCCATCAATTGAAATAACGTGAGGTGAAGCCGGGGGGGCATCAAAAAAATACAGGGAAGCTAGAAAAGCAATCACAAGAAAATGACCAAAGACAAATGCCAGCTACAGAGTAACAAGTGGATTTGAGAGAGTACCAGAACAAAAGAGATGGGAATAGTGATTTATGAGAGGATCGCTTGCTATTTGTGCCTTTAGTGCTGTAATTTCATTATCTTTATTGAATCACTTGCATGAGGATTTTAAATGTGTGCACAGCAATTATTGAATGTATTTGATTCAAAATAAAGAAAATATTGAATAAGTGCAAGAATCTCATCACACTGTTTCCTACATTTTAAAATCCGTTACAGGTTAAGATTAGGGTTTTAGCTACACATCAGTCATGACTGCGTTCGGTTTCCACTGGTTTATTTAAGTCGTGTTTACAGGCATGAGGACGGGACGGTGCGCTTCTGGGACGCGTCTGGCGTCGCCCTCACGCCGCTGTACAAGCTCGGCACGGCCAACGTCTTCCACACCGACTGCGACGAGCCCCACGACCCGAGCAGCGACCCCGACATGCAGCAGGAGGAGGAATGGCCTCCTTTCAGGAAGGTGCAAAAAGAACAACTCAAACTAAGGGTTTCTTTTCAGGGTTCATACGCTGGGTCATATTTTACCAGCTGTGGGAACTGATTCAGCCTTTCTGCTCCTAAGCACGACATCTGTGGCCTCATTTTCCCATCAGATGCTTTTTCATGTTTGGATTTCAGTCAGAACCTCCCCCATTGTTCTTGTGGTTGAAATTTGGCTTTAAATGAGCTGCAGTCTGTCTGATTGTATTTTAAATTTGCTGACTTACTGTATATTTGGAGTCGGAGTAATTTCAGCAGTCAGGAAATAAAAATTGGAGATGAGACGCTACACAGCAGTGAGTGAGCATGGGCGTGTCGACAGGATTAGCTCATATCATCTGGGATTTCAAGTGGAACTACGATGAGTTTCGATGGATTCGGAAGATAACATGTTCAGATACAGACTTGCACACTTTAAAGGACAGTTTTAGTTTCTTTTCTCCTTCACATTGTTTCCCCTGTCCAACTCTCTCTCTGCACTCACATGGTTCCTCTTGGGTCTCATAGCAACAGGGCTGCATGTTAAGGAATGTGGCCCTCATATGGGATGAAGAGACCTTCCCTCTTTTCTCAGCTGTAATGAAAACCAGACCTATGGGCCCTTTCTCTCTCACTCGCTTTCTGTGTGTGTGTGTGTTTGCGTCCAACTTCTGCATTTTGTTTTGCAGAGACTGCTTCCATGTGAGCAGGATTTTGCTGGAATTCCTGCCGTTTCTGTGTGGGAGAGTGAAAGATTACCTCGTATGTTTGCTGGCCATGTACTAAGTGAATGTGTAAATGTAGAGGGGCTGCTAATGAAGAGGAAGGAAGATTTAGGTCGTACCTAAATTCGGATTCTGACGAGGCTCTTGTCCAAGTTTGCATCAGAAAGCATTGATTTCTTTTTTTTTCTTGTTCATGCTGAATGAAATGAAGTAATCCCCCCTTTTTTCTGGTGTAGGTGGGTTGCTTTGACCCGTACAGCGACGATCCCAGACTTGGCATCCAGAAAATCAGTCTGTGCAAGTACAGCAACAAGCTGGTGGTAGCTGGAACAGCCGGTCAGGTAAACATCCGCTTTGGTACATAATATATATCCCCTTTTAATTTCTCTTTTTACATGTGCAGATTTACTTTCACAAGTGGAGCTTATGGCTTTTGCTATAATACTCCACTTGATAAATTGCTGTGGGTTCGTTTCAAATAGTATGGGCACTGAGATGGAAAATAAAAGGGAAAGAAAAGAGGAAGAGGGGTGAAAAAATAGGTGAAAGGGGGAACTAAAATGCATTTTCTTGTATCATTCCAGGTAATTGCTAGGCAACGGCCAAGTAAATTTTCAGTTCAGTATTACATGATTACAGAACATTTTATGACATTTTTAATGACATTTTATTGGATCAGTTTTAATATTGCTATACTTCTATCAGTGTATCCATTTTTATTATTTTTAGAATATGCATAAAGATTCAATCGTACCTTGCAAAACTATTCCTACCACTTTTCATGAAGCAACATGATGCAAATAGCAATCTGAAAGCTTTGGCATCAAGGGGTTGGAATAATTTTCCATGGCACCGTAAGCCTGCAAAAACAAAAACAAAATATTTTTCAACGGAACATGTTTGCTGTGCTACACCATCAAAAAGCTAAATGCATTCTGTTTAACTGGATCATCAGCTTCACTTACAGCGTGTCCTATTGTTTCCCATGTAACATTTGACACTCCTTTGAAAAGAAGAGTCTCTCACCATTTGTTTTGTTTACAACACACCTTCCCTGTGGCTTCCTATTCGCTGAGTCTGTTGCATCCATTTTCAAAGCTGTAAAAAATGCTTTAGTCTTCTGCATCATTGCTGTCTGGAAATGTTCTCCTACGCTCCCCTCAGTGGCTCTTTCACAGAATGAAGTAAGTGAAACCTGTTGGCAAAGGAAAACACTCATGAAATGAAATTTGACCTTCAGCGTTGTAATGTAATGCTAACCACAAGTGTTTTCAGCTAAAAGAGTTGTTGAATTTAAACCCTAACCACTGATGGGGTTCCAGATCAAAACACCAACCCTGCAGCCTCTACAGAAGTCAGTCTAACTACTCTGTTGCTCCGACCACTGGGGGGCAGGATGAATATGGGGCTGTCACATTACAGACAGAAAACGAGCAAAAACAGCTGAAGCTCAGAAGAAAACCTTAAAAATAGCATTTAGATTATTAGAAAGGGACTCATTGGATATATTGACTTCGTGCAGATCACAGCAGAGTAAATCAAATCAGGAAGATTACAGCAGTACATTTCCAATCAGATGCTCATAGTTAATACAGTAGTTCATAAAGTTAAGCCGGAAAGACGTCCATAATGTCTCCTGACTTTCTCTCTGCAGGTGATCGTGCTGGCTCTTAACGATGAGTCGTCGGAGCACTCTGTGGACGTGTCTGTGGTGGACCTGCTGCAGGACAGGGAGGGCTTCACCTGGAAGGGTCACGACAGGCTGGAGGCGCGTCTCAAACCCGCACCCTTCCCGCCGGGCTTTCAGCCGCAGGTGCTGGTCCAGTGCTTGCCGCCGGCGTCTGTTACAGCGGTGGCGCTGCACACGGAGTGGAACCTGATCACCTTTGGTACGAGTCACGGATTCGGCCTCTTTGACTTCCACAGAAGAAACACCGTGCTGGCGAGGTAAAAAAAACTGTTGTTGATTATGAGACGAAGCACGGACATTAGGGGATCAACATTTCACTCTATTCCTTTTATCATCCTTATCCATTTCAATTTATTGTCTTATTGAGAAAATACTTTTATTTTGTAAACCATATGACCTCTAAAAATTAAATCATTTAATCAATGACTGCTCTTCATGTTTTCGTAGGTGCACCCTGCATCCTAATGACTCATTGGCGATGGAAGGTCCGCTGTCCAGAGTGAAGTCGTTAAAAAAATCACTTCGACAAAGCTTCAGACGCATCCGTAAAAGCAGGGTGTCTGGAAAGAAACGCGCCATCTCCACCCCCACCAGCAAGGTGAGAGGCTTTCTGTCACATGTGGACCAAACAGGGCTTTGGAAACAACTAATGTCAAATGACGTTTTTCATGTAGGTGCAAGAGGCCAATGCTGCTTTGGCAGAACAGGAGGAAGTAGCTCCTGTGCAGCGAAGGATTGAGCCTCGGTCAGCAGACGACTCATTGTCAGGAGTGGTCCGATGTCTCTGCTTCGCTGACACATTTCTGCGTGATGGTTTGTTTGTTTGCTTCCTTGTTCCTTTGTTCACCCTAAAAATAAACCCTTAGTATTTTTTTTTTCTCTCTCTACATTTTGTCTATTTTTGCCTTGCAAATATCTTCCTACCCCTTGAACTTTTTTACACTTTGTCCCACCACAAACCTCAATGTTTTTCTCCAATATTTTAAAACAAAGTAGGAAAACTTTGGTGTACATTTCTGTTCAGCCGATCGATACTCAGTAGAACCACCATCGTAGTTTTTCAAATCTTGTTGTAGATTATCAAGGGTATTTAGTTCTGAGTTTTGACTAGGCTATTCTAACACATGAATTTGCTTTCGTCTAAGCCGTTCACGTGCAGCTCTGGCTGTATTTTGATGTCGTTTGTTGTGGTGGAACAACAAGTCTTTTGCACCCTCAAACAGTTTTTTTTCAGGATTCTCTTGTGGATAGACCCATCCTGCTGAAGAAAAGCCCACAGTATGATGCTGGCATCATTACATTTCACCATGAGAATGTCCTCTGTTATTTTCCCCTCACACAACAATTTACTTGCAGACCAAAAGCTTTACTATTGTTACTTTTTGCACATGTATTTAATTTCCCCCTTGATGGCATGTAGCAAACTAAAACTGGGCTTCTAACAGCTTTCTTTTAACATTGACCTTCTTTTTGCCACTCTTGCATAAAGGCCAGAATTCATTAGTGCAAAATCTAACTAAAGGTCCTGTTCACAAATTCTACCACCTGAGCTTTGGATCCCAGCAGTTCCTCCAGAGTTACCATGAGCCTCTTGTCTGCTTCTCTGATTAATGCTCTCTTTCCCTGACCAGTCAGTGTTGGTGGAGGTCTTCTTCTTTTCAGATGGTTGAAAAGAGTTCTGTGAGATGATCAAAGCTTGTAATATTGTTTTACCATCTAATCTTGCTTCAAACTTCTCCACACCCTAATCCCAGACCCGACTGCTCTGTTCGTTGGTCTTCATGATGCTGTTTGTTCTCTAAAAAACCTCTAAAGCCTTCACAGAACAGATGGATTTATACTGACATTTTGTCACACAATACTAATTAGGTGACCTAGGGTAATTGCTTCTACTGGTTTTTATTTAGGTGTATCAGAGAGAACTGAATGCAGGCCACATTTTTCAGATTTTTGTGCACTTTTGTGAACATGACAGATGTTCTGGGGTAGGAATGCTCTTTTAAAGGTGCTGTATATTGTTTATTCCTCACAACCCATGTGTATCTGGATTAGGTACACACCATGGCCCCACGCTTTGGGCTGGCACCAACTCAGGCAGTGTGTACGCCTACGCTCTGGAGGTCCCGGGCGTCGGAACGGGCCGTGTGTGCGAGCGGGGAGGAGCGAGCGAGAGCAGCACGTGTGTTGAGGCGGTGCTTGGTAAAGAGATCCAGCTGATGCACAGAGCTCCTGTGGTGTCCATCAGTGTTCTGGACGGACGAGGGAAACCGCTACCAGAGCCGTACGAAGCCTCCCAGGACCTCGCCATCGCCCCAGACATGGCCAACGCTCACTCTGTCCTCATTGCCTCAGAGGAGCAGCTCAAGGTACAGCTAGAACGACAAGCTAACCCGTGGCATGTTATGTATAGGTTTGGAGTTTTACAGCCTTACTGTTTTTCTCTTCCAGGTGTTCTCTCTCCCTAAAGTGAGCGCTAAGACCAAGTTCAAGCTGACTGCGCACGAAGGCTGCCGGGTGAGGAGAGTGGCCTTAGTTCTCTTCAACTCTGCTGCTCAGGAAGACTACAGCGAACACACGCTGGTCTGTCTCACCAACCTCGGAGACATGCACCTCTTTACTATACCCGGCCTTCGGCCACAGGTAGAATCAGGATGAACCAACACTGTCCATTTACATGAAGGAGTTTTCTTGATGTGCTTCTAATTCTCTTAATTCTGTGTTGCATGTCTTCAGGTGCGTTACGACTGTATCCGTAAAGAGGACATCAGCGGCATCGCATCTTGTGTCTTCACCAAGAATGGACAGGGTGAGGAGAACATGCTCATTCAAATCAATCTTTGGGTATAATTGGATACCTAAGAGTCACAGAGGGCGAGTTTATCTCACTTAAATTTTTAAAATAAAAATAAAATCCTTCACAGACCTCCTTTTAAATGCAAGTCAGACATTGATGTACATGTTGTGTTGTTTCCCACAGGGTTTTACCTGATCTCCCCTTCAGAATATGAAAGGTTTTCTCTGTCTGCCAAGGTTCTAACAGAACCACTCTGCTCTGTTCAACTGGACCGACCACTAGAGCCCACAGTTACCAGGTAACACACTCGAAAACGTGCACTATTATCTTTTGATAGCTAAACTCTGTTGCAAAAAAAATTTACCATCATTTTTGGACTATTGAGCGTATCTGAATATAAGCAGCACCAGCTAAATTTTTAAAGTGTTACTTATTTTCTGTACCATTATACAAAGAAATCACTTATAAATCATATTGTGTGATTTTCTGTTTTTTTTCTTACTCTCACAGTTGAAGTGTACCTATGATGAAAATTACAGACACCTCAAATCTTTTTAAATGGGACAACTTGCACAATCAGTGGCTGCCATATTTTTTTGCCCCTCTGTATCCACCCATTGGTTACTTCTCCAGGGAAGGGTCATTTCAGACTTTTAGCTTTTTTATACAGTAACTTGAGAAAATTCCAATAAAACTGATGTAGGGTATTTGGTCTGTCATCATCTACATTAAAGTAAATAAATAAAACAACTCAGGGACTCTTGCAAAATGATATCTAAAGACCAACATATGAACACTAATAGTTGCCAACACTCCTTGTGGTTGGGGAGTTACTGGGCCATAATAGTTTCTGATGTATGGACTCCTGAGCAGCTGAAGTCATGGATTCAGCAGGGATGGAGACAGATTCTTACAAAACAGAAACAATTACTTTGTTTACTTCTCAAACAATCAAAACTGTTATTAACATGAGTGCTGTTACACAACAGCAAGTGATCATCTTTCCCAACTTTTAGGATGGTGTTGCTTTAAAATCTCGAGGAGTTCATATTGGCGCCTTTCCCAGTGTCCCAGTTGGTGACACTGGGGAAAAAAAGGGGGGGTTGATATTGTATGCAATCATAGGCTAAATTACAAAACTTTAATTGTACTGGGATTTCTGCAGCGGAATATATCAGAATTAAGATACAGAAGAGAAACGTGAAAAGCAGATACTGTTCTTTGTTTTTGCTTCTACTGATTTTGAATAGTTTTGGAAAATCTGCTAAACGTGTCGTTTTTGTTACACTTTCCTTTGTTTACCATCAGCTCAAAAATACTTAGTTGTACATGAAACCAAATAAAAATCAACTCTTGCTGAGCTCTATTACTGTATTAGCTGCCAAACTAAATCATGTGTTACTCATGTGTCTCCACAGTGATGGTACAACAATGCATCCGCAGGCCAACGGTACCCACAGAAACCAAGCGGGTCAGGCTGAGGGTACGTCTGATCGCACTCACTCTTGTTCTCTTTCCACCCCTTTGTTCTTCTTCCTTATTTTCCCTCCTTTATTTATTATAACTTTTTTTTTAAATAGCACTTTGAAGCTTCCTTAAACCCTGACCCTGCCTCTCAGGGGGGGGCCTTGTCCTGTCCGGTCTCCGTGGCAGCCAATGAGCATGCCCCAGTTGCCTCTCCAAGCTCTGGCAGGGAGCGCTGGTTGTTCTGGAGATGGCTCAGTTTTTCACCCTGCACTTTCTCATTATTTAGCAACTTTACAGCTGTTTTTCAATGTCTTTGCATTGATGTTAAAGTCTATATACGAACTAGCTTTCTAAATACAGTCCCGATCAAAAGATTAAGGCCACTTGAAAAATTGCACAAAGAAAATTTGATTTTGCATGGTTGGACCTAAACAAGGTTCAAAGTAGAGCTTCAACATGCAACAAGAAGAAATGGGAGTGAAACAAAACATTTTTAAGCATAAAATGTACTTAAAACAACGTTTAAACTGAAACAGGCTGTTTTACAGCTGATCAAAAGTTTGGGACCACATGCCTTTAAAAGGCCAAATCTGTGCAAAAATGTTGATTCATTGTCTTTTTTTCTGTCTGGTAGTCACACAGGCATGACGTTCTGATGGCAAAGGCAAAAAAACGTTCCCTTTTTCAACATGGTCGGGTTGTTGAACTGCATAAGCATGGTCACTTGCAGTGTACCATCGCTGCTAACGTGGGAGGCAGTAAGACAGATATTGGGAATTTCTTAAATGATCCGGAGGGTTATGGAACAAAAAGTCAACTGGAAGACCCAGAAAAAATTAAGGCCGTTACTGGTGCCGACTGCACCTCCAGAACCATCAGACGGCATCTGAGACTGAAGCACTTCAAAAACAAAAAACGTCTTCAAAGGCCTGGTCTCCTTGAACACCACAGAACTGACCGTTTGGACTTTGCAAGAGAGCATGGAGCATTGAAAGGTGGAAGAAAGTTTTATTCTCTGAGAATTTTTTTTTACCTTGATGGTCTTGATGCTTTCCAACGTTACTGGCATGGAAAGTGAAGTTTACAAAAATGGACACCAGTTCCAGACAGTAGATACACTTTGTCTACGGCCGTCTTCACCACAGAAATGTTCCCACTCACCTCATGGAAACTCATGCAAAATTTGATTTATTTTTTTGTTGTTGGCATTTTTCAAGTGGTCTTAAACTTTTGATTAGGACTGTACTTTAGTGTACAGTAGACACCCAGGATTCGGCATATCATCACTACTACAGAAGCTAATATCTACAATCTCACTTATTTCCACTATTAGAAATACAGCCAACCACTGTAATGATGATATCTCTAGCTGTTAGCTAATGAAGTCCCAGTCCAATAATTCATTATAATCAGTTGCTTATATAGGCTTAAAAACGCTTTATAGAGCAGCAAAATAAACTACATTTCACACATAGCTGTATGATTTGTTTCTAAATAGCGTTCAAACTAGATTTTTGTCAACAATATATAAAAACCTCAATTGTTTAGGTCATTTATGATGACTAAAATTATTATTTCTGTTTGCTACGTGACAGAATAATGAAAAGAAAAAGACTTTCTTCAAATTTAAAGGTTTACAGTTTACAGCTGTCATTAAGATCAAACAGACCACAGGTCATGTCTCCAGAAGTTGAGAATATTCACAAATGTTGCTTTTGGAGTTGTGGCTTCTTCCACACTGAATGGCCTTTCAGTCAGTGCCTGTCAGGACCGTTTCCACTGTGGATAATGGGATTGTTACCACGTTCAGCCAACATTTTCACAAGGGCTTTGGTTATGGGGTCGATCCATTTCAAACCAAAATGCGTCTATCTCTTGGACACAGAACCCGTCTCCTATCAGCAGCACCACGGCTGGCCATTCCTAGTGCTGTACTTTAAGGCCGAACCAGACTATCAACAAATAAATTTGTGGTGTTGTTTTTTTATTTTAAGCATATGAAACATGACAGCAGTTTAACTTTAAGATGTAATCTTAAAATACATCCACGTGTGTGCCTCTAATCAGAAGCTTTCAAAGCAGATAAGTTCAGTCTGGTTTAACACTACTGAGAAAACATTGGATGCAATGCATTCTGATTTATATCTTGACTATACCTGTATCTCCCTGCAACACACCATGATCAGCAGCCCAGATGTAAAATAAATGTTTGTCTGGATTCCTCCCTGTCAGGACGAATAGAGGAGCCTCCATGCAGCCTGTCTTCTCCCATCCTGGAGACGCCGCTAGACTCCCCCCTCAGCTGCGCCGACCTCACTCTTGACACCACCGGGGAGCTCACCGTGGAGGATGTCAGGGATTTCTTAACGTACGCACGCACACCGAGCAAAGTCTCTGCTTATGTTCTTTAGGAAGCCAAACAAATCGGCATGTCTGTGTTTCAGGACTGTGGATGAGGCCGAAAATAATCTGAGGAACATGAAAGAGGAGGAGGGACACTCCACTGGAATCCTCATCAACTGAAGAGGTGAGAAGTATTTTCAAAAAAAAAAAAAAAATCTGCTTGTCTTGACAGATGCATGAGATTGTTTTTATCCCCCCCCCCCCCCCCCAAAGCAAGACCTCTGGAGCTTTACAAGCCTTCCATATTTCCACCCAGAAGTGTACTTTAGGACGGGCATAAATAAACCAAACTGGTTGCATAGCAGGAAGTTAGGATGTAAATAAATATGGTTTTGTGAATAAAAGAATTGGGCCTTAATGTCTTCTTTATTTTGGCTCTTTACCGCCCTCTTGTGGTAACACTAAGTTTACACACTGCAGATTTGTTTGTTTTCTGGAGGTATCATTTTTATCACCTCATTTTAACAAGATTGTCAACCTTTAAAAACACTTTAAAAACTGAAAAGTGTGGTGTGCCTTTGTTTTCAGCCTCCCTGAGTCGAAGCGTTGTGGAAACTACCTGTTGATGCATTTACAGTCGTTTGGGATATGATTCTATTAGCTTTACTCTTTATCCCTGTCAGGTTGGATGAAAAACGGAAAGGTTCTAGTCGTGCCTCACATTCCTAATTGTATTTCAGTCTGGACTTTGACTAGGCCACTCTTAATACATGAATACGCTTAGAACTAAACCCTTCTACAGGAGCTCTGGCTGTATGATTATGGTTCTTTTCCTGCGGTTAGTTGATCCTCTTCCTCAAGTATTCTGCAGCCCCTAACAGGTTTTCTTCCAGGATTGACCTGCATTTAACTCAATCTGTCTTCCCATCAACACCGATCTACTTCCCAGTCCCAGCTGAAAAAAATAATCCACCTCATAGTGTTTTGCAAGTAGGCCAGGAAGTTTTACTTCACCTTCTTCCCCGTTTGCTTTAATAATTGTCTCAAGTTTTCATATGGTCACAAATCTGTTGATCTATCAGCGACTGCTGCTGTAAAACTGATCTTTTTTTCATAATTTGTTTCTGGTTTCATTGAAGAGCCTCCTGGAGCAACTCGAGTGGTTTCCACTGGATTTCAGTGCTGGACCACAAACATCTGACATGGAGCCACCGAGATGCTCTCTTCTGTTGACCTGGTACAAGATGGGAAAGAAGTCTTACAGATTCCTCCTGCTGGACGGACAAACTCTCTACCTGTAACCACTTTGGAAACATGACAGTCCCCCCCCCCCCGCCTTCCTCACACAGAGACACAGAAGGACCAGTGTAGCACCGTGGATGGACAGTTCCTCTTTTTGCTGAATGTGACCCGAGCTCCATTCTGTGAGGTTTCTGCCTGGTTGGAACTGGACCTGGTGCTCCGTCGCTGAATCGCAGTAAAACAGAAGGTTTGCGGTTTTAAGTACGGCAAAACAAAAAAAGGCAAATTAAGTGTTTTTTTGAAAGTTGTAGCATCCCGGTTCCCTCTGGATTCCAACAAGAACTGAGTTTTTTGGGTTTTTTTGGCTATCCTGTCGAGGTGGTGCGGAGATCTGCAGATCATCGTGAGGATGTGAGAAGGTTTCTGTTGGCAAACGAGTACTGGAACAATGTAGGTGTTTTATACAGTAAAGATTGTTGCTCTATTGAATGTTTTTATGGTTGTGAAAAATTCTAGATATTTTAATAAATAGTTTTCGGGGTGGGGGTGGGGGGATCTCACACTGTGATTTAAAAGGGAACCGGCTGGAAGTGCTGGCATTAAAGTATCACTATCTTCTCTTACTGATTATTGGAAACCAATACAAGATGAGATGTACAGTTTCTGTTTACGTAGCAAGTTCAACTTTTTATCATCTGCTTCAGTTGAAAACTAGGATTTAAATGAAATGCATATTTTTCTCATCTAGGAAATAGGAATAAAATTGGAAAAGGGTGAGGGAAATGTAAGTAGTTCCTTAAGTCGTCTGTAGAGGGCATTGTTGTGAAGTAATCAGTCTGTCCTCTGAAATGGTGTATTGTTGGGCCATTTAGCCAACGAGCAGAGCTTCAATCAGCAGCGTTTTAAACCATTTTGAAGGTTTACAGCCTCTCAGATTTCAAAGTGGGGTCCGACAAGTCGGAGCCCGAACAACAGTAAACAAAAGGGCTCTGTGTAAAACCTGGAGAACAACCTCACTGACTAACATAGCTCAGCTGGTAGCATCATTGAACCACTTCTGTTGTAAGTTTTAAAAATGTTCTCAATGGGACATGTCATTAACCCTTTCATGCTAAATCCAGCAGTTTAGCTTTTTAATCCCACCACTGAGACGAGTTATTCAGTTCCATTTGTAGGAATTAAGTTGTTTAGCATTTTGGTTGATGAACAATTGTGAATGTCAATAAAATGTATTTACTCTGAGACTTTACCCTCAGTTTCTTTGGAATAATTTAAGTGCCAAAATGTGAAATTAAAGAGATTGCAATTTGCCTGAGATTAAAAAAAAATCTGTAACAATGTTTGTTTTCCGGCTAAGTCAAATTGGAAGCAGAAGTGATGTCACACTGAGCAGTCACTGCAGATCTTCTAACCATTACTGTCAATGATATTCTGAAAGTAGATTTTAAACACAAACTTCTACTGAATTCAGTGGAAATTATCTTGAATCTAGTTCATACAATAGATAAATGTTGGCATGTAATTTGCAAAACTGGACCTATTTGGCTTTTTCTGACCACTACATGGTGTCAAAGTGCTTCCAATAAGATCTTTGGTATGTATGAAATTATTGGTGTAAAGCGTTCACCTTCTTGGCTAAAAAAACAAAGACAACATATCAGAGTTCATATAGAGATGTGGAATAAATTGCAAAAACAGATTTACAAATATAATTCATTAAGATGCTCTTCCCATGAGTTCCAGGATCGGAGAAACAGACGTAGAAATTCTGTGTAACCAAGAATATTATGGCTTCAAATGCTGATTTTACTTTATGCATTTCTCCCCAACTCTTAAAATGTGGATGACCGTATTGGTCGTTGCAGCATCCAGTACGTCTGCTGTTATCCGCTACACATTTGAGATACTTTTTAAAAAAATCAAAAATGGCAGATCAAGAGCAACTTCCCTCCACATTAAATCAGTTTTGAATTTATTTTATATATTGAATTCAGAAAAAGAAATTTGGAGGGTAAAACTGCAACAAATGGTGTCTTGAAATTCAGTGGGTCATTCTGATCTCAGTGGTGACCAAAGTAATTTCCTCCCCTCAGATAACCATGTTTTCCTTGTCAAAATATCTTTAGCTCAGTTTGATCCCAGCTTCCTGCCACGTGTTGATGTGCTCCTGGGCAAAGCACTAAACCCCAAGCTGCCTACTGATCTGCATCAGTGTATAAATGTGTTCGAGTGTGACTGAATGTGGCTCTAGTGCAGGGGTGCCCAAAGTTGTTCCTCAAGGGTCGGTCTCCTGCATGTTTTAGTTTTCTCAGTTTCAAAACCCATCCGAATTCAACACACCTGAATTAAATGATGGCTCGTTAGCAGGCCTCTGCAGAACATCCAGAACTAGCAGAACACTTTGTGACCTGGAGTTGGACACCCCTGTTTGTAGTGTAAAGTGTTTTGAGCGGTCAGTATGACTCAAAAAGCACCAAGTTCAGTCCATTAACCATGTTGGTACACCTAAGAATGTAGATCCTTTACTGAATTCAGATCTTTGTTTAGCCTTCCTGTTGTCTGCTCAAAGTCTTGCTCTCACAGCCTGAATAAACTGCACACAGGTTTTGATATGTAGAAATATCTCGGACGCTGAAAGTGGTGGGTTGCTGCAAGTGCAAGCTCATAAATAAGGTGACTCTTGGGTATGGTGTGATTTTTTTGGGGGGGGGGGGGGTATTTTTAGTGGCGCATTATTAAAAATGGCAAGAACCAGAGCCAAAAGTTGATGAAGTTTTTATTTTATATAAAATACATAAATATAGCATCTGCAAGTGGCATCGAGAGCATGTGTAGGTGTGCACGTCTCACACTCAAGCAGGCATATAAATCACCTCATAAAAATATAAAGTTACGAGACATATTGCAGTTAGCGGATCTCCTCCCTGGACCAATACCTGCTCTCTACACAGGTCACATGATCACAAGACAAACTACAGAAGTCTGGTGAACTTGATTTGACTCGACTGAGCTGGAAGTCCCTGTTTACGTGGAGTTAAGTGATATGATGAACACACTGATCATCTGAAGTTTTACCTGGTTTCTGCAGACGCCTCCAGCAGAAGAATACAGGAAGATCATTTAGCGTCAGTATCTCCCAGGCTCTACTCATTGCACGTTGAAACAAGAAAAGATAGGTATCTTGCAGCTTGACCTCTAGGGAATTTCTTTGGCCAAATAGATGTAAAATTAGATTTTCACAATTTTAAGAAACTAAAGAGCGACAAACAATCTCCCACAGCAAAGGGTTGCTTTGCATTCAAAATCAGTGGCAAATTAAAGCAAGAAAAGTGACAAAACTAAATAGAAGAGTGCATTAAAGTGAAGAAAAAAAAATGTGTCATAAGTATTAGGCTGATGTTCCTCAAATCTATTTTCCATTTAATCCCTCAAAGCTGAAGAACATCAACAATAACTTGTATTTTGTGCCTTAAACCACTTCGGTAGGCTGTGTGATCTGCGCCTCCTGCCCTTAAAACAAGTGAAAGCAGCACAATAGAATATGTAAGCTAAACCTTCCCTTAGATTTTATAAATCCTCTGTACATTTTAAAAGATAATTCTCTTATTTAACAGTAATATTCAAGCTTGTGTAAATAAAGTTCATAGAAATAAAGTTCTCAGACTTTAAGCATCCAGACCATCTTTCTCCAGAAGATTTTGGGGTTAAGTCCTGGTTTGTTTGGCTGCAGGATGGAGGGGGGGGGAGGGGGGGGGGGGGTGCCTCATATTACTGGTTTTAAATAAAACCCTACATGGCAGCGGATTGGTTCAGAGTGTGTGTGTGTGTTTGGCCTATGAGGGGGGAGTTTTGAAAAGTCCCCAGGCGTGGAAGCAGCGCGTGAAGCACTGAGGCTCGTTTCCCTTCCTCACCAGGCGCAGCTTCCTCGGATGTTCGGATTCTTTAGCACGCATGTGCTGGATGTAAACCTGGACAGAGAAGGGAGGACGGAAGGTTTATATCCATTCATCATGGAAATGAATGTGATTCGCATAAGTCATGTAAAAACTCAAATTTACTGCAGACTCAACTTTCCAGAGTCATTTGGACTGATTTAAAAATAGAAAACATCAAAGTTGAATGAATTTCTACACATGACAGACACAGATATGGAACCTGGGGAAAAAGAAAGTGATGGCTGCTGCTCACCTGACAGGCTTTGAGGCTCAGTTTGATCTCCACCTGGCTGGTCTGAGTGCCGACCCACATGTAAACCTGCCGGGGAAAACAAGACCCGAAGATTTCAGAAACAGTCACGAGTAATCAATCTGACGATCCAGCATTCAGACAGAGCTCCTTCACCTCCTTTCCGTTATCCAGCAGCATGATGTCGTCGTCGGCCAGGTCGTCCTGGCAGAAGTCGGAACACTTCTCAGACACGGAAAAGTAGCCCTTCTCATTCGAACACCTGGGAGAACAAAGTTGTAGAATAAAACCACGAGAGATCTCATTTTAACTGGAGCAGTGACGCGGCCGCTGTGCTCTCACCTGAAGAGCCGAGCGTATTTCATGTATTCGGCGTCTTCGTCATACTCTTTCTGAGATCCAATTCCAACCCAGAAGAAGTTCTCTGGCTCCTCCCCCTCGTTAATGACCTGACAAATAAAAAAATCTTAATGAACTAATGCAAAAACAGGTCATCACACAAAAGACAGCAAAGACAAGGTTCCTATAGGATTCACCACTTCTCTGGAGTTCCGGCTAATTTTACGAGAGTAAAAACGAAATATTAATAATATACTGTACGTTTTCACAGTGAGCAAGCTGTGGACATGGGAAAAATTTAATATGGGAATGGATGGACAAATGGAGGTAAAACCGAGTAGGTAAACAAAGAGGGAAGGATAGATGGAATGAAAAATGAGATGGATGGTTGGGCAGAGGGGTGTAAATGGGGAAGCTGCAAAAATCACAGGATGGATGGATGATGAGAGATTAGTAGCTGGATAGAAGGAGAGATGGATGATGGGATGGATGTACAACCCAACACCGATGGACAATGGGATAGGAGATATAATTCTTTCCCAAAATCCATTTTGTTGTTCCAACGTATACAGACTTGGAAAATACTTTTGAATTCAGGAACCCTATAAAGACGTAGTCTCCTAAATCCCTCGCAAGTTTAGTCGTTGCTAAACCTTCACTAAAAATGTCTCAGAGTGGGACGCCACTTAAATACTTAAATAAATACTAAATTACGACATCTAAAAGAGACTGAGCCTCCGTCCGACCTGCTTGCTGTAGGTGTCATCAAACATGGAGTTCATGATGTCCTCGGCCAGTTTGGCCTCGTCAGGGTCGGCGGCTCGGCCCACCCAGGTGTACACGATGCCCTGGTTGTCCGTGCTCTCGAATGGTACCTGCAGAAAAAAAACGTCCCGTCATTCAGTCCCTCGTCCCGTTTCGCCTAGAATCAAACACGTTTCATCTCCAAGCCTCCAAACCTTGAGGATGAAGCAGAACTCCGAGTTGAGATTGCTGGAATCTGTTCCGATCTGGATGGTCCTGAGCAACAGATGGAGTGGGAAAACAAGAGGATGTCAAAGGTGTGGGGAGGAAATGTCACGTTACTGAGCAGGAGGCCAGATTTGATTCAGGCGTACCTGGTGCAAAGTGCGCTGCCGTTGGTTCGGATGTGATAGAGGGAGGGCTGGACCGAGTCAGTGTTCTGTTTCCGCTTCCCTTTGTGGATAATGAACTTCCTTTTGAAGTGCGACAGGAATTTGAGGTTCTCCTGCTGCTGGGTCATACGCACGACCTAAATCGTCAAAACGAGAGGTGACATCAGCACGGCTAGGAACCATAACCGACCCACGAAGGATCTGCTCCAGCGGGATGAACCGAACCGAAACCAAACCAAACCGGGAAGATTAAATCCTTCTTGCCTTGAGTTTCCCGGGGAAAAGACTCTCAAACTTCTTCTGGAGGGAGAAGGTGAAGGTGAGCCAGCCCATGTTAGACGCCTGTCTGCCCTGCCAGAAGTACACCACGCACTGGAAGTCTTCCTCAGGCTGTTTGTCGTCTTCGTCCTCATCCCTCTTGCCAACTACACCTTCGCCACCCTCTCCTTCCTTCTTCTCTTTGTCCTCGTCCTCGTACTCCACAGGAACCCAGTATCTGAAACGGCCCGGACAAATAAAAGCAAGGCAGCAACGAGAACGCAGAAAAGGCATCTCAGGGACCCCTTGTGTACCTGCAGAGGAAGACGTAGCAGTCCTGCGTGTAGAAGTGTCCAAACTCCTCCTCAGGGAGGCGAGTGAACTTCTTACCCTCCAGAACAAACCCCTCCATGCCGTCCAGGTCCTCGTTCCATTCGTCCATCAGCTGTTCAGCCTGGAAATGAAGGACAGTGAGCTTGTAGCCATGATCTTACCACAGTCAGAACATCCATCCATCAACGGCTGTGTGTTTACCTCAGTGAGGGGCATGGGGGGCTGCCGGGGAAGGAACAGGGCCGTGAGGTCAGCCTTCATCTGGTCCTTCTGCTCCGTGTCCTTTTTCACCTGCGATCAAACGTGAGAATGTCGTGTTCAAAATGTGTTGTTTTACACCTCGGTGGCAGCTAAGACCTACAGCTCTACGGTTTTTTGCACACCACAATACTTTCCAAGGTTGTGAAGTGGATTTCTAAAACTAGGTTGTAACTTTTTTTTTTTTTCAATTAAACCTAAAGAAAGTGTTTCTATCCCACCCTCCTGAATGAATCCTTTTCATTTCGCTGTAGTTACAGCTGCAGGTCTTCTGAGGTACGACTAATAGATCCATCGTCTAGATGTCGACGTTTTTGAGCCCAAGCTCAATCAGGACGAATAAAGAGCGTCTGAACATCAATTTTCAAGTTTTGTGGCAGATTCAGAACAGACAGCTTCCCTGCCCCCTGCTAAAGACTAGCACTCCCACAGCATGATGCTGCCACCACCATGTATCACAGTGGTCAGTTTGGGTTCAGGTGGATGGTCATGTCTTGGTAGGTTGCAGTTGTGCCATTCTCTTTATTTTTAGACAACATGACTCCGTGAGATGATCAAAAGCCTGGGATGTTGTCTTTATAACCTGACTCTTCTTGAAACTTCCTATAAAATGCACACCTGGTCAGTCAGCTGTGTTCTTTCCTCTTCGTGTTCTTTCCTCTTCATGATGCCGTTTGTTCAGTAATCTTCTCTAACAAACCTGAGCCCTTCACAGAACAGCTGGATTCATAGTGAGGGAGATCATTTTCCAACTAGCTGTCCTAGAGTCTTATTAAGGAGCATCAGAGTAAAGGGGACCGAATACAAATGCATGCTACACTTTTTATTTGTAGAAATGTAAAAATAAATGTAGAATCTTCCATCTACTATTTCCCCCCCAATTAAGGTCTATTTAGTGTTAGCCTAGCACAAAACACCCTGAAAAAAATATGTCAAAGGTTTTTGTGGGGAAAAAGGGTCAAAGGGTGTGAAAACTTAATCTCTCTCACCTTGCCCTGCAGGTTATCCTTTTGCTGCACAGTCTCAGCAGCTCTGGTGTAGTCCACCTTCAAAACATCATCCCAGTTCTTAAACTTGGATTTAAACACCTAAAGAACGAGAAAAACACACAAAGAGTTAAAAAGGTGCAGAAAGGAATTAAATCTGTAGAAACGAGCAGGTCTGTGGCTCCGGCAGAAGGCGTCACCTGACACTCTGTGCCCTCCAGGTTACGGGTGACGGAGGCGTGTTTGGGTCTGTGCAGCATCAAGCAGAGCTCCTGACCCAGTTTTAGGGCTGCGGCCCGGACCAGTCGGGGAGACTTCCGCCCGATCCAGATGAACACGTCCGACCAGCAGTCCAGGATGTACACACATTTTGTGTCCAGCAGAGACTGTACCTGAGGAGAGGGATGGATGAAAAAAGGAAAAAAAAGGTGGTTAGCTATTAAGAGAGGTGAGATCGTTCAGGACTAATAAACTGCTTCCCCTCTGCTGACTCAGCAGATAAACACACCAGTCTGAGCTCAGGCAGGGTGTCAAGTTTGATCTTGCGATCTTTATGCTCCACCGACAGCTTGTAGTTAATCTGAGGCAGCTCCAGGTAGCCGAGACCCAGGCCTACCTACAGGAGAGAAGGAGAGTTTCTGTTAAATCCACACTGAGCACCATTTAAAAAGGGACAACATGTCCAGTGTTTCCAGGTGATTTAATTATTTACTTTGTACAGTTTGGGTCTAACAGGGGAGAAATCATCCGGCACGTGTTTCTTGATCTCTTCCGGTTGTCCTCCCAGAGCCTCCCAGAACCCCGGAGGCTCCTGGTTCTGCATCAGGGTCACTATCTCCGCCTTCCCTTTCCGCTCATTTTTATTGATCTTTTCAGCAAACAGCCTGAAGGATTTCAACACAGTTGGTCTTAGCGTGACTACAGTACATAGCCGTTTGACAAGAACCTTTCTTGAGACGTGTTTGTTACCTGGCCTTCGTGGTGCCGCCCAGGGTGGCGTTGGCTCCTCTCCAGATGAAGATTTCCACCCCCGTGTCTAACAAGAACACAAAGCTGCAAAAACAGAAACAAGACCAGAAGTTTTAACTGGAGATGCATCAAGGAGGAATCAGTAGATTTCAGTTTGATCAGCCAGGTGGAAACAAAAAAAAAAAAAAAAAAAAAACTTTATAAGCGCTACCAGGTCACACTCTTTGGTGTGAATACATTTTAAAATAAATGTTTTATGGAGACATACAGGGAAACTTTGGAAAGTTCCCATCAAAAATACCCAACATGATTATAGCTGGGCACAAGTGTTTGCTTTTAATAGACCACTGTTATAAAAATCCCCTGTGCATATGATGGAGCTAGTGCTGCATGCATGTGGTTTGAAGAATAGCCCTGATATAATCAAGTGTAGTTGGATGAAAACTGGTTGTTAAGGTTACGCTAAAACACGTTTTTCCCCAACTCTTTAAAATTCACAGTCAGGTTCGACCTTCAGTATTTCAGTTTTCAAACCTGATAGTCCTGGAGACTGTTCGAATTAGTGTTCGATTAAAGCGGACTAACAGGGCTGATGTGAATGCATTTCGTTTGCCCAGAAAATCCGGTTTGTACGGGGAGGTGTGAATGCACAATCGAACTCTGACGCGGATCAAAATGGCGAACTCTGTTGGTACTCTGTGACGGGGTAAGCCGTATTGCGTCATTTCCTGTTGTGCTCCGTGGAGCTGTATGGTGTTCAGACTCTCTTGAATTGATCTTGTTTTCTCTGTGCTGAGGTTATTTTAACACACAAGCACACTAAAACACACGTTTTGTGGTGGTGTACTTTACGTTTTGGGAACTCCTTGTGTTTCACACAGCTTTTCTTGGGGTGATAAGGTCTCGCTAGCTCAGTTAGATTAGCTTCATTGCGGCTATGGCTTCTCTTCTCTCTCCTGTCTCTAACCCTTCTCTTCTCTCTTGGTCTCTCTGTCAGATGTTTAGTTACTTCCCTGCCCCCTTTATTGATAATGGTAATAAATGTAACATTTTTGTAGCTTTTGAGGCGAGGGTATCAGAATTAGAAGCACGGCTCCGCGCTGTTGAAAAACCAGCAGATAGCTGAACCCGCTCAGCAACACACCCGCTGAGAAGCCAACCCTGGTAATTGGCAGCTCCATAGTCAGAAACGTGGCCTTAGAGACACCATTGACCATAGTCAAATGCTTGCCAGGGGCCAGAACGGGCGACATCCAAATCCTACCTGAAACTGCTGGCTAAAGATAAGCGTAAATACAGTAAGATTGTTATTCACGCTGGCGGTAATGACACCCGGTTACGCCAATCGGAGGTCACAAAAATTAGTGTTGCTTTGGTGTGTAAGTTTGCCAAAACAATGTCAGACTCCGTAATCTTTTCTGGTCCCCTGCCTGATCGGACCAGTGACGACATGTTTAGCCGCATGCTGTCATTCCATCAATGGTTGTCTAGGTGGTGTCCTGCAAACGATGTGGACTACATTGATAACTGGCAAACTTTTTGGGGAAAACCTGGTCTGATCCGGAGAGACGGCATCCATCCCACTTTGGATGGAGCAGCTCTTCTTTCTAAGAATATGGCCGAATTTATTAGTCCTCCAAAACACTGACAACCCAGGGTCCAGACCAGGAAGCAGAGTCGTAGTTTAACCCACCTCTCTGCTGCTTCTGTACCATTACCCACCCATTACCCTATAGAAACAGTGTCTTGCCCACGGCCAAAATTAAATGGATTAAAAATTAAGCCAACAAAAGCAAATTACGGAAATCTCATAAAGATAAATACGACTTTGACTAAATCTATTAAATGTGGTTTATTAAACATAAGATCTCTCTCCTCAAAGACTGTTAGTAAATGACTAACAGATTTGTGATAATCACATTGATTTGCTTTGTCTCACAGAAACCTGGTTACAGCAGGAGGATTATGTCAGTATAAATGAGTCAACTCCTTCCAGTCATTTAAATTTTCACATTCCTAGAAATACTGGGCGAGGAGGAGTTGCAGCAACCATTTTTCGTTCTGATTTACTAATTAGTCCCAGACCAATTGATAGCTACAGTTCTTTTGAACATATAACCCCTTAATTTTCCTCATTCAAGTTGCAAAACATTAAGACCATTTTTGTTTGTGGTTTTGTATCGTCCACCAGGCTTACTCTCAATTCTTGGATCAGATCTCACATTTTTTATCTGATTTACACTCAACAAAAATATAAACGCAACACCTTTGTTTCTGCTCCTATTTTTCATGAGATGGAATTAAAGATCTAAAATTCATTCCAGATACACAATATTACCATTTCTCTCAAACATTGTTCACAAATCAGTCTAAATGTGTGATAGTGAGCACTTCTGCTTTGCTGAGATAATCCATCCCACCTCACAGGTGTGCCACATCAAGATGCTGATCTGACATCATGATTAGTGCACAGGTGTACCTTATACTGCCCACAATAAAAGGCCGCCCTGGAATGTGCAGTTTAGTCTCACAGCAAAATGCCACAAGCATTGAGGGAGCGAGCAATTGGCATGCTGACAGCAGGAATGTCAACCAGATCTGTTGCTCGTGCATTGAATGTTCATTTCTCCACCATAAGCCGTTTCCAAAGGCATTTCAGAGAATATGGCAGTACATCCAACCGGCCTCACAACCGCAGACCACGTGTAACCACACCAGCCCAGGACCTCCACATCCAGCAGGTTCACCTCCAAGATCGTCTGAGACCAGCCACTCAGACAGCTGCTGAAACAATTGGTTTGCATAACCAAACAATTTCTGCACAAACTGTCAGAAACCGTCTCAGGGAAGCTCAACTGCATGCTCGTCGTCCTCATCGGGGTCTTGACCTGACTCCACCTCGTCGCCGTAACAGACTTGAGTGGGCAAATGCTCACATTCGATGGCATCTGGCACGTTGGAGAGGTGTTCTCTTCACGGATAAATCTCGGTTTACATTGTTCAGGGCAGATGGCAGACAGCGTCTGTGGCGTCGTGTGGGTGAGCGCTTTGCTGAATGTCAATATTGTGGATCAAGTGGCCCATGGTGGTCGCAGGGTTATGGTATGGGCAGGCATCTGTTATGGACGAAGAACACAGGTGCATTTTATTGATGGCATTTTGAATGCACAGAGATACCGTGATGAGATCCTGAGGCCCATTGTTGTGCCATACATCCATGAACATCACCTCATGTTTCAGCAAGATAATGCACGTCCCCATGTTGCAAGGATCTGTACACAATTCTTGGAAGCTGAAAATGTCCCAGTTCTTGCATGGCCAGCATACTCACCGGACATGTCACCCATTGAGCATGTTTGGGATGTGCTTGACCGGCGTATACGACAGCGTGTACCAGTTCCCACTAATATCCAACAACTTCGCACAGCCATTGAAGAGGAGTGGACCAACATTCCACAGGCCACAATTGACAATCTGATAAACTCTATGCGAAGATGATGTGTTGCACTGCATGAGGCAAATGGTGGTCACACCAGATACTGACCGGTTCTGAGTCCCCAGAGCCCCAATAAAGCAAAAAACTGCACATTCCAGGGTGGCCTTTTATTGTGCGCAGTATAAGGTACAGCTGTGCACTAATCATGATGTCAGATCAGCATCTTGATGTGGCACACCTGTGAGGTGGGATGGATTATCTCAGCAAAGCAGAAGTGCTCACTATCACACATTTAGACTGATTTGTGAACAATGTTTGAGAGAAATGGGAGCAGAAACAAAGGTGTTGGGTTTATACTTTTGTTGAGTGTAGTATTAAATACTGATAGGGTCATTATAGTGGGGGACTTCAATATTCATGTGGATAGTGAAAGTGATAGCCTAAATGCAGCCTTTAGTGCTATTTTAGACTAAATTGGCTTTACTCAAAAAGTACAGGGATTGACCCACTCGGGTAAACACACTTTGGACCTTGTATTGACATATGGTATAGAGTGTGAGGAAATAACAGTCCACCCACATAACCTGGTCCTGTCTGACCACTTCTTAATAACTTTTGAATTTACTTTAACTGACCATCTTAAATCTGAAAGAAAATTTCATTATAGTAGATCAGAGTAACACAGTGGATGGCAGCAATTCTATCTCTAACCCTTCAGAAATTGTTGGTCTGGTTCACAGCGTTACGTCCTCATTGCGTTTGGCATTAGATAGTGTAGCCCCCTTAAAAAAGAAAGTGGCTAGCCATAGGAGGCTGACTCCTTGGTTTAACGCAGAGTTAAGTACTTTTAAGCAGAATACTAGGAAGTTGGAGAGAAAATGTCGCTCTACACATCTAGAGGATTCCTATTTAACCTGGAATAACAGTCTACTGCTGTATAAAAAGACCCTTCGACAAGCTAGAACAGCATATTTTTCATCATTAATAGAGGCGAATAAAAACAATCCTAGATTTCTTTTTAGTACAGTTGCCAAACTTACACAGAGTCATAGCTCTGTTGAGCCAACTATTCCCCCAGCTCTTAGCAGTGATGATTTTATGGGATTCTTCATAAATAAAATTAATTCTATTAAAAATAAAATCATTGGCATCCTCCCAAACATGATTACTTCTTCCTCAGTAAATGAGGCAGTATCGGAAAGAACTGTAGAACCTCAGTTGTGCTTAGGCTGTTTTGATTCAGTCGAGCTTTCGGAATTATAAAAAATATTAGCCTCATCTAAACCTTCAACTTGTGTGTTGGACCCAATCCCAACCAAATTATTTAAAGAAGTGTTCCATTTAGTTCCTGGCGCCATTTTGGATATGATGAATCTGTCCTTAGTAAGCGGATATGTACCACAAGAATTAAAAATAGCTGTAATTAAACCTTTACTCAAGAAACCTTCCCTTGATCAAGATGACTTAGTGAATTACAGACCTATATCTAACCTTCCTTTCTTATCCAAAATCCTTGAGAAAATTGTTGCTAATAAAGTCTGTGAGCATCTAAACAGTAATGAGCTGTTTGAAGAGTTTCAGTCAGGTTTTAGAGCTCATCATTGCACTGAAACAGCACTGGTGAAGGTTACTAATGATATTCTCATGGCCTCAGATAATGGACTGGTGTCTGTTCTGGTTTTGTTAGATCTCAGTGCTGCTTTTGACACAGTCGATCACAATATTCTCTTAGAAAGGCTTGAACATGTAGGGATCAAAGGAACAGCACTAGGCTGGTTTAAACCATATTTCTCTGACAGATTCCAGTTTGTCCATCTAAATGATAAATCTTCTTCACTCTTAAGGGTTACTTGTGGAGTTCCACAGGGTTCTGTGCTTGTACCAATTCTTTTCACCATATATATGCTTACAATTAGTAGAATCATTAGACAGCATGGGATAAATTTCCACAGCTATGCCGATGATACATAACTATATTTATCCATAAATCCTGATGAACCCAGTCAGTTAGGTAGATTACAGGCATGTCTGGAAGACATAAAAACATGGATGAATCTAAACTTTTTGCTTTTAAATTCTGACAAGGCAAGGCAATTTTATTTGTATAGCACACTTTCAACAGCAGGGCAATTCAAGACAAGACAGAAGTTGCTGTCTTTGGACCAGACATTCTTAAAAAGAAACTAATTAGTCAATCACTTCATCTGGATGGAATTAAATTGGCCCCCAGTAATAACGTAAAGAACCTCAGCGTTATTTTTGACCAAGACTTGACATTTAAATCCCATATTAAAACAGGTTTCTAGGATTTCCTTCTTTCACCTCCGGAATATTGCTAAAATTAGAAACATCCTGTCCAGGAGTGATGCTGAGAAACTAGTCCATGCATTTGTTACCTCAAGGCTGGACTACTGTAATTCTTTACCATCACATAGTCCACAAAATGCCATTAAAAGCCTTCAGTTGATCCAAAATGCGGCAGCAAGAGTTCTGATGAACATTAAAAAGAGAGATCACATTTCTCCTGTTTTAGCTTCCCTTCATTGGCTCCCTGTTAAATCCACTATAGAATTTAAGATCCTTCTTCTTACATACAAAGCCCTTAATAATCAAGCTCCATCATACATCAGAGATCTAATTGTTTCATATGTTCCCAACAGAGCACTTCGCTCTCAGACTGCAGGTGTACTTGTAGCTCCTACAATTTCTAAAAGTAGAATGGGAGGCAGATCTTTTAGTTATCAGGCTCCTCTCCTGTGGAACCAGCTCCCAGCTTTAGTCCGTGAGGCAGACACTCTGTTTACTTTTAAGGCCAGGCTTAAAACTTTCCTTCTTGATAAAGCTTATAGTTAGAGTGGCTTAGGTCATCCTGAGCTAGCTCTGTAGTTATGCTGCTATAGGCTTAGACTGCTGGATGACAGACTTACCAATTTTCTTCACTCTGCTACTTCCTTTTCTACTACGACTCTCCAGTTGTATTACAGTACATTCTGCTATTTCGACTGTTAACTTTGTGTTCTCTCAGTGTTTTTCTCTCCATAGAAGATATACCTGGTCTGGTATCCTGCTTGGCTGCAATGCCCTGTTGGACGGGGGGCATCGACTGGGATGATGCTCCCAGTAACTGAACATCCACTGAACATCAACTTCTTACTTTCTGTAACATAGAAAGTTCTCTTACATCGGATCTTCTGTTCCTTCTGTGTCTCTGCTTCTTAAACCCCCAGACGGTCGTGGCAGATGGCCGCTCCTACTGGGCCTGGTTCTGTTGGAGGTTTCTTCCTGTTAAAAGGGAGTTTTTCCTCTCCACCGTCGCTACATGCTTGCTCAGTATGAGGGATTGCTGAAGGATTGCTGTGGTTGGAAAGTCTGCCCAACGTCACGCCAATGACTGACGCAATCTGCTGGGATTCCTTAAATAGGAAACTTTTTAACTGATTGGAATGTTTGTATAAATGTATTGAAATGACTTCTTGTTAAGTGCCTTGAGATGAGATCTGTTGTGAATTGGCGCTTCATAAATAAACTGAATTGAATTGAATTGAACTCTGATCCGCCTAAAAGCCTACAGTAGATCTCGGCTCGGTTGAAGTGAACTCTGTGCAGTTCGATTGCATATGTTGATGCCAATCGAGCGCAGGGCATTCTGGGTAAATACAATCAAAACAGCTGCACAACAACAACAACAACTCGTCCTTGTTTTCTGCTCATGCTGACCCCATTGCTGCAACACATTTGTCAACCCTAAAACCGTTAACATCTGATGCTCCTTATTGTTAGTTTACATTTCGTGGAACAGGAAGTGTCCCCTGCTGGGCTGCTTCTTGGTGCAGTGCCCCTACAGGCGAGAGGGTAAAACATGTTGCTCAAAAGCATCAGTTCCACTGACAAAGTGCAGTGTGAAAGCGGACCCCACCAGCTTAAAAAAAAGCAAGAATTTTGCAGTTTAGGTCACCAATCGAACCGAGCCTACCAGACTATCAGGTGTGAAAACGACCTGGGTTTATGTGAGGACTTATCAAAGTGTCTGAAATGTAACATTCCACCATCTCCCTCAGTTTGCCTGTTAGGAGATTTAAATGATGTCACCATGGACACAAAGTCAGTTCTAATGGTTCACATTGCCTTATGCATCGCTAAGAAAACTATCCTCCTGAACTGGAAAAATAAAAAGGCTCTTAATATTAATCAGTATAGAAATCTCTTGTTGACCATATTGGTCTTGAGACGGCTTCTGGCTCCATATCTGAACAATCTCTCTGGGCTCCTTTGATCGGCTCCATCACCTAGTAGGGGTGGGGGGCACTTGGTTTTGTCGTTTGGGATACTGTGGCTGATGTGGGGGTTTTTGGGGTTTGAGGCGTCTGGGGGGGATCCCTGGGGGTGGGATCACTGGGCGGACGGGACGCTGGACGTCGTGGCCCCAACCTGGGGTTGGGCTTTGGTGGCTTTGGGTGGTTACTCCTGATGGCTGCATGTGGTGCCTTAGGGGGGTTGCACTGACGGACATGGGTTACTGGCCTGGTGGCCGTGCTGCGCCTGGGTAGGGTCTGGGGTGGGCCTGGGGATTCGGGGCTCTGGGGCGCCGTGCTCCTTAGCTGTGGTCCTGGCCGGGGGTCGGCCGGCGTGGGGTCTCTGTTGCCTGTGGGGGTCGGGGCCGGCCGGCATGCGCGGCCGCCTCTCTCGTTTTCTCTGGGCCGATTGTCATCGCCGGTCCCTGTATGGCGTCTCGCCTTGTTTGCTGGTTGGGGTGCCTGGCTGGTGGTCGCAGCGGCTGGGTGGCATTTCTGGGCCTGATCAGTCCTTTTTCGCACTGAACTTAGCTCCTGGGTCTTGGTCTTTATGCGTTGCGGGGCTCTGGGGTCGGGCGTTTGCCCGGATTCGGTCGGACCTGCGGGTGGACTGGCCGGGTTGTGGGCGTGCAGGGCAGGTGGGTGGGGCGCTGGGTTTGGTTGCCTGCCGGGCCATTGAGCAGCAGTGGTCGCTCCACAAGGGAATGGGGCTGGTGGATGTCGGCCTGGTGGGTCGGCCGTCCGGTTCATCGGTTTGCTCCTGGTCTGGGCAGGTACGTCGCTGTGGTTTGGGCTGCAGGGACCTCCGTTGCGCAGGTGACGCTGGGGGCCTCCTTTGTTGGCGGGGAGGCTATTGCTAACTAGCAACAGGTGCTCTCCCCATACGAGGGCACTTGGACGAGGGGGAGGGGTGTGCTGGAGGGGGGGCGAACTCAACCTGGGTGTCTAGTGTCCTTTGTGTTCTGATAGTAGAGCGAATGTCAGAGTGGGTTTAGTTCTCCTTCTGGGGTGGGGCTGGAGGGACTGCCTTGGGGTCCGTGGGGCTTGGTGGTGCTGTGGCCGTGGGCCCCGGGTTGAACGTGAAATGGTCTCTCTCCCCTGGTGGATCCCGGTGAACAGCGGTGCCTATTGGGGTCAGTGGGGGAGCTGGCTCCCTGGGAAGACATTTTGTCTCCCAGTCCTTCCCTCCCCATCCCCGAACACCTCTGTCCACGCGCTCCATCACTTTACCACTCATATAGGGTCTTGGGGCATGGGCACATCACTGGGGTGCGAGGAGGGGTTTCCCTCCTCGCTATCCCGTGGCATCCTGGGTCCCAATTTTAATATACAACTTAGACACTACCACTTATAACATTTTCATGCGACACACATGTAGGGACTTTGGGGTGGGCACACTTTTCGGCATCCAGAGGGGGAGCGGTTCAATCAGCTTCACCTCTGGTGCCGGTGCCCACTGTTAAACCACATATAGATATTGAGGGCTCGGGGTGGGTGTTGGGGGATGTGTTGCTGCCTTCCCCACATCCCACCCCTCTGTTTTAAATGCACATAATAACAACACGCATCAACACCATACTCGAGTGGGAGGACAGAGGCTAGGGGTCTTCTCACACCCCTGTTCGCTACGGGCCATCAGAGGTTGGGGTCCGGAGGAGGAACAGGTGGTCTGGTTGGGGTCCTGGGCTGTCGGGCTGCTTCGCCACTGTGGGGCCCTTGGTGGTCTGCTTGTGTCCGTCCTAGAAGGTAGGTTCGGGGGCTGGTGGCTCTACTGGGGCATCGGTACCTGGACCTGGGAGCATGAAGTGTGTATGGGGTGTGTGAGTGAGGGTACAGCATAATCTCTTGGGTGTCTTGGTGAGTTAGTGAGAATGTGTGTGTTTAAGAGGGAGGGAACATATGACTGTGTCTGTATGTCTTTGTCTGCCTGTCAGGTTGGGTCTTGGGCTGCCCTCTCGCCTGGCGCACCTCAGGCCTTACATTTAATGGGGGGCCTATTTCCCCTCAGTCACTCCCCGCCGGTGACGGATGCCCCTGCCTACTAGTGCGTCGGTGGTCAATCCGGTTCGGACCTGGTGCGTGCCTGGCCGGGCCTGGGGGGGCCTGTGTGTCGGTCGGCCGATGCGCTGGGGCGATATCTTCCTTTGGTTGGTTGGGGCACCTCTTTTAGGGGTGCCAGGTTTGGGATTGTTGGGTGGTGCCTGCTCGGTGGCTCGGCGGGATACGGATCCAGCGTCTCTGCTCGTTCAATCTTTTTGTTTCCTACCTCTCTTCTTCATCTTCTTTCTTTCTTCCCCTTAATTTTCCCTCTCCGGGTCCATAACATCAGGAAATAAAACCCCCAGCAATTCATAATAAAGATTTTTCACACATATATCAAGTGGAGTACTGTAGCAAAAGCTGTACTGCTCCGCTTGTGAAAGTAAATCTGTTGGGCTTCTACTTGGTACTCGGACACAGATTCTGAGCTCCACACTGCCAAACAGAAAAAAAAAAGAAAAAAAAAAGAAAACGACCTAGGTTTACTCTTATAATTTACAGTTAATCCACATTTAGAGTCTCCAAATTTGAACATTTCCAGAAATCTGACTTCATCACAGAACAGGAAGGCTGGACGCAGTGCAGTAATGTTTATGTTTTACCTCTGGGAGCTCTTTTAAAAGTGTTATGAAACGTGACAAATCTGGACATGTTGGCAGCCTTTTGGAAAGCTATGGTTTGGCATTCCCTCATTTATATTCACAAAGACTGAGGTTTACCATACCACTAATGTAAGAGGTAAAAGTTGTTTAAAAGGTCTCCACTGACATCAACTTGGCCTTAGTTTTCAAGTGTTAAAACCCCTTTCACAGAGACTGTTCTGACTAACATGGTGGCACCTCTCTGATTAATTTAATCGTTAATGGCAGAAAGATTAAAATAAAAATCTGCTCTGCAGATCAGAGCTTCACATAAACAGAGATCAGAAATCTATGATCAATTTTCAAGTAAAATGATTTTAGGAGGCAGAGTGTTAAAAGTCACCGAGGGTCGAGAGAGGAGCCCTTCACTGGCACCGACTCCAGCTTGATGTTCTTCTTGCCGTAGACTCGGTACAACCTGACAAGACGATGACAGATTAATCTATTAGTTAAAAGCTCACAGAGCAAAAAGCTGAAATGAACAAATCTGGTGAGCTTGATCAGCTTTTTGAACAAGTTCCATAAAGATTCTGAGCTAAGCAGCAAAATTTCATTCAAACTAAGAGAAACAAAGATAAAGGGGGGCTTCGACCCACCTGACTGTATAATGTGTGTCCTCCACAGTGTAAAACCCGCTGGCTGTTCCTCCTTCGATGTAGGAGATCTCATTGTTAAATACCTACACACAACAGGAATCATGTCAACAGCATGTAGCAGCTAGGTCTATAGAAATGCTATTCACCCACTATTGCCGCATATTTTAGCCTGTATATGCGATTATTATCTTAAAACGTTCTCGTATGGGGTTTCTGGCTCTACGTACTGCGCTGAACTCCTCGCTCTCATCTCCCATCTCCTCTCGAATGGTCCTGCACTCTGCTCCTAAGAAGTTTCTCAGGTTGACAGCATGGATGGCGGCGCCGGCTTTCTTGTCCAGCGTTGCCTCCTGACCGATCCAGTAGAAGATGTGCCAGTTTAAGGCTCCGTTGTCGTCCAGGAAGGTCTACGTTAGCAGGAAGTGAAATCGTCTTCAAACTGTTTAATCCTTTTTAATCGTACCAACAGACCTGTGAATTGTTACCTTGAGGACAATGTAGCTGTCCGCCTCATAGAACTTGCCGTGGAAAGCTTCATCCACCTGTAAGGGGATAAAGTTCTCTATCTGATACACAGTTACTCCTGGAACCTGTGGAGGACGAAACAGAAAAGCTTAGAAGAAAACATCTAAAATATTAAATAATCCAAGCTTCCACAACATGCCGGTTAGAGAAATATTTCTTCTATCCTGCAGCTTTTGTTTGAGGCTATTTAGGGATCTTACCTGTCCCACGTCCTCCAAAAAGAACTCAGAGTAATCCAGCTGAGGCTTCTCAAGGCTCTTGTCCCAGCGGCGGACTTTTAGGTCTCCGTACTTCAAGTCCCCGTTTTCCTACACAAATCAGCAGATTTCTTAGCAAGAGTCATTGTCTTTCACTCAAAACATCTCCATGTTTCTAAAAAGCAGATGTTTTAACCAAGGAATGTGACCAAAGTAAAAGCTCTGCAATGAGCAACAGCTGACTTAGAATATACATAAATAAGTTAACTCAAATGCCAAAAGTCACATTGTAGTACATTGATTCATTACACAGAGTTGCATATTTCGGGCATTGAAATCAGGAGATTATAGGAAACTACTAAAAATGTTCCTTTAAAGACAGAAATGCTTTCTATGGCTGAAACAATCACAGGAAAAGCTGCTGACCTAAGAAGTCCTCCAGCTATCAGCCTCCATAAGGAGGGTTGGCAACAAAAAGGTCTCTGCTAAAGAAGCTGGCTGGTCACAGAGTCCTGAGTCCAAGCATATCCATGGGAAAGTTGAGTGGCAGGAAAAACTGTAGGGTAGGCACCATTTTTAGCACTGCTACCTTGCAGCAAGAGGGTCCTGGGTACAAATCCTTACTCCATGTTTTCCTCATGCATGTGTTTCTTTACTATGATATTTTGTGCTACTTATTGTGATAACAATAGGAAAGTATTTGTACCTTCTTTTCAGTGCTTTTTTAGGCAACTGTATGGTCGTGAGTGCATATATCTGCAGTCAAAGCCCTATAAACACAAATACTGCTATTAAAAAAATATATAAATAAAATATGCATAGGTTGTCCTCAGGACACCAGTTATAGAAGGAAGTGGGATTTTTACCACTAAACTCCACACAGTAACTGCATTTAATCATATTCTTCAATAGATTGAAATTTCATTTATGTAAAAGTTAGAATAGTAAACAGTAAACGTAAGAATCCTGACAATGCAGACTGTTTCAGGGTTTCAAACATTAATTAGAATTTACTGTTGTCCGGATAAATCCAAATATTTACAGTGATCATAGTAAATGTTAAGGTTAAAGGTTCCATCCCTAGTAGGTGGAAGAAGGACATGCAGTAGGAAAAGGTGCCTTCACAGCAGTGATAACCACAGCTTTGTGTCAAAGCATGTTGCAGCTATGGTGGGATTGTGAAGACAAGCCCGCAGACATATTTAGCACATAACGTACAACTGTCACATTGTTTCCAGCAGCTCCTGAATCAGAGACATCACCGAGCATCTTAGGAAAATAAGGACTGCACTCTTGCAGAGTGCACCAAAGTACAGCAATTCATGCAAAAGGAGCCTTTCCCAAGTATTGAGTGCAGATACTATGTATCTGCACTTGCAGATACATAGTAGACATACTAACATTTCTGAATTACAAATCCTGTTTTACTGGTACAGTGTTCATGAAAACGTTTGAGCTCCTCATGGCAGTGTTTCACGCAGGGCAACATACTGGCGTGGTGCAGATTTGTATCCATTTTAATGGGGTTATGCTGAAAGCGTATATGCAAGTATGCATTGTCTTAACATTTATAATTATTTGGATATATAACAAATAATTGGCAGAATACTGCTGCATACTTAATAAACTACAAGCGAGCATGTTGTAGAGCTTTATGCAGAAAGAGCTGGTGCCGCTAAAGCCTAGTTTATGCTTCTCCGTCTGCGGAGGTGCTGAGACACACAGCGCCATTATTCATCGATGCAAGGTAGGGCTGGGCCATAAATCGATTTGATCAATTAATTGAATTTTCTGTTTATGAAGATTTCATTTTTGGATAAATCGAGAAAATCGGGAAAAGAAATGTCACCAATGCACTCCAAGGGTTTCAGTGGTTCAAAGTGATGTGAGCCCGCCCAAGGTCTACCTTCGTGTTTTACAGTGTGCATTTATTTGGACTTTCATTTTCATTTAAAAAATTTTAACTAGCCGTGGGACGCAAAGGAGAGCACACGTCTGTGATTGGACAGCGCAACATCAGCTCAAGATCATTTCACCACAATGGAGCTCTATAGTCGATGTAATTAGTAGTCAATGCAGATTCTGGGCCGTAGATGCTTTATATTGCAAGGCCAGTTTATCTAATACGGTCTTTTGCCGATTTTGAACACCTGGAGGGTTAGAGAACAACAAAACAGACCGCTGCGTTTGTTTGTTTACATGTGTTTTTAGAGTATTCAATGAGCTGCCATTGCTCCTTGAGTGGAAATGCGCTTACAAGCTCAAATAAACTGTCGTCACCGGAAACGTCACTGCAATGGTAGGCAGACCCGCCAGAAATGGTCTGCACCACCTGCTGTCCTAGCGCAGAATTGCTTTGCAACACTGACACACCAACAGAGAAGTATAAAAGGAAAACGTCTCAGTCAATATGTGTGCGTGTGGGTGAAAACTTGTTGATGGAGAAGAATAAACTAAGCTTAAGGGGAAAAGCAAACCGCCGTTTACGGGCTGGGAGCGAGCTTGCAATGAAAGCGCACGTTTCTAGCCGGTGATGAGGAGCTGTGGGAGGAGCACATATCGATGGGGAAATGCAGACTGATGTAACACCAGATTTTTTTTTCATAGCAATATATTTGCAAGGTTAAAAGGAGAAGCACATTGGTCAACATGTCTAACAATTTTAAGTTTTATGCTGGACAATTTTACAATACGTAGGTAATGTCGGACGTGTTTTCACGAACACTGCTGGTATTTTAATATATTTTAATCCTCTGAGAGACTGAACCTTTGGGTTTTAATTTGTTGGAAGCCATAATAATCTTAAACAACAGAGCTAAACACTTACAATATCCCACTGTGAGCAATCAATCTGTTTGAGTTTCACTTTGAATTACTGTAATTCATTTTTTATTAATATTGTAATTTATTAAGATTCACTTTAACTTACAACTTTGCATGATTATTCAAACAAATTAGAATCAGATGTAGGTTCTGCTTTATAGACCAAGTCCTTTAACCTCTTAATGATGCCTTTTTATACACTCTTCTGTTATTTTTCTTACCTCCATGTTCTTCTTCTCTTGAGCGACGTCACTCATGCCTTTCAGGACTTGCTTCGCCTGATCGTCCTGCGAAGAGTCCTTCTTCCTCCTCAGCCTCATCTTCCTCGCCAGGTGATCCTTGTGACTAGCTCCTGAACACGTGCAAATGGACACAAATTGAAATCCTCAACAGATACACAGCTTTAAATTAAAAGAACAGAATTAAATTAAACCCAGCCACACAAAATCACATACCTCCCCCTGCAGCATCTACAGTCGCAGGCGAAGCTCCGGCCAGTCGCAGCTGGTTCTGAAGGGAGAAGTCGATGTTGTACCACTCTGCTGCTCTGTCCACGGGCTTCGGTGGCATCACCAAGTTGGGGTTCTCCCGCACGTCTAAGATCTACAACAGGAGAAATGGATTACTAACAGAGCCCTGAGCTTAGGCCTCATTATATGGTACCCCTGGTAAACATCTGCTAAACGCTCTAAAATAAATGCATCTTTCATTGCAGCAACATAAACCAACACTCAAAATAGAAACATGGATTTTTCATTAGGAAAAAACCATTATTTTAAGGTCGAGCCTTTTCTTTAAATTATACTTTTTCAAGCTGTTCAGTTTCAGTGAAGTATAAATCTCAAAACTCTAGCAAAGAAGGCAGCTTAGAGTAACCAAGTTTCTATAACAACCATCAAACGCTACAGTATAGTAAGCTCTACTGGGAGTTTAACTGGAACCGTGTGCTTTGGTAAACAGACTCAAATACTTGAAGTGCGTTTGGTGTGAGACAAATGATTAAACAACTGGAAAACAACGCTAGGTGCCTGTGATACTGTGGGCCTGTTTCTCTTCCAAAAGGTCCTGGGAACCTTGTTAGTGGGTCCTGGGAACCTTTCCAAGGTGAAGCCCATGGAGTAATTTTGGGTGACCCTCAAAAAGGGTATAAATTTGGCCTGCCAGCAGTGGTGGGTGATGCAGATGGATACTATATCTTATTTTTCAGGGTGAGAATTTCACTGTCAAATTAAAATCTTCTTAAAATAATTTAATTATCAGATGCAACAAAAATTAAACTGCATGCTTTCATTTTCATTTTGTAGAAGGCAAGGCCACAAATATTTGGAGGCTTGGGTGCACCCAAGAACGAGTGACCTACACTAATTCTTATTGCTGAGCAACATTTTTGCTTTTTAAAAATGTTTTATTTAAATCAAATTGATGATTTAAATTCAACAGCAAGTCAACACGGCAATCTTTACCATCCATGGGTAAATAGTTTTTCTTGTTTTTAAATTGTCCTGAAGTAACAAAACCTTAATCACCCTTAAATAAAATAGCATATGACAAGCTTTAGAAATACATAACATCGAAAATATATGTTATAGTTAAATAACCATGATTTAATTTTAGAACACAGCCATTTAGCAAGCTTGTATAAGCTGGAATAATCTAATTTCTTGAATGGAAAATTCAATATTTATGGGGGGAAAAAACTTGAAAAATGTAGATGTTGAAATTCTTTGCAGCATTTTCATTATGGTGTAGTTTGTTGGAGCAGCAGCTGATCTACAGCTAAGAAGCAGTTATATAAGCTAAAGACAAAGGCTTATGCTATTAATTAGCTCACTTCAACAACTGGCTAGTTTTTGCTTTGCTCAGTCATAAAAAGAGCATTCAGGAAGATTTATCATGCGTCATGGTTTAACTTTGTATCATTACATACTAATCAAACCCACGTTAATGTAGTCAATAGTAATTTCACTCATAAACAGGCACTTCATTTGATCATTTATAGGCCATATATATACAGTGGCTTGCCAAAGTATTCGGCCCCCTTGAACTTTTCCACATTTTGTCACATTACAGCCACAAACATTAATCAATTTTATTGGAAATCCACGTGAAAGACCAATACAAAGTGGTGTACACATGAGAAGTGGAACGAAAATCATACATGATTCCAAACATTTTTTACAAATAAATAACTGAAAAGTGGGGTGTGCGTAATTATTCAGCCCCCCTTGGTCTGGGTGCAGTCAGTTGCCCATAGACATTGCCTGATGAGTGCTAATGACTAAATAGAGTGCACCTGTGTGTAATCTAATGTCAGTACAAATACAGCTGCCCTGTGACGGCGGATGAGACCAAAATTGAACTTTTTGGCCAAAATGCAAAACGCTATATGTGGCGGAAAACTAACACTGCACATCACTCTGAACACACCATCCCCACTGTCAAATATGGTGGTGGCAGCATCATGCTCTTGGGGTGCTTCTCTTCAGCAGGAACAGGGAAGCTGGTCAGAGTTGATGGGAAGATGGATGGAGCCAAATACAGGGCAATCTTGGAAGAAAACCTCTTGGAGTCTGCAAAAGACTTGAGACTGGGGCGGAGGTTCACCTTCCAGCAGGACAACGACCCTAAACATAAAGCCAGTGCAACAATGGAATGGTTTAAAACAAAACATATCCATGTGTTAGAATGGCCCAGTCAAAGTCCAGATCTAAATCCAATCGAGAATCTGTGGCAAGATCTGAAAGCTGCTGTTCACAAACGCTGTCCATCTAATCTGACTGAGCTGGAGCTGTTTTGCAAAGAAGAATGGGCAAGAATTTCAGTCTCTAGATGTGCAAAGCTGGTAGAGACATACCCTAAAAGACTGGCAGCTGGAATTGCAGCAAAAGGTGGTTCTGCAAAGGCTGAATAATTACGCACACCCCACTTTTCAGTTATTTATTTGCAAAAAATGTTTGGAATGTTTGATTTTCGTTCCTCTTCTCACGTGTTCACCACTTTGTATTGGTCTTTCACATGGAATTCCAATAAAATTTATTCATGTTTGTGGCTGTAATGTGACAAAATGTGGAAAAGTTCAAGGGGGCCGAACACTTTTGCAAGCCACTGTAACAGTATTGTACCTCCAAGTCAGTCAAGAAGTGGATGGTTTCAGGCAGCGTCACCAGGCGGTTCTTATTTAGCACCAACTTCTTCAGTTTGTCACACCTAAACAACATGAAACCAAACATTCAGAGAGGGTTTGATTATTTCTGAGAGATGACAATGTGTTTGCGCTTGTTTGCACCTGCAGAGGCCCTCTGGGATGAGCTCCAGGTTGTTGTTGGCAGCCATGAACTCGGTGAGGCTGACAAGTTTGCTGACACCCGTAGGAAGCCCATCGAAGTCCAGTTTGTTCGAATTTACGTACAGCTTCTTCAGTTTGGACAGCTTACAGATTGCAGACTGATCGGAGACACACAAAAAATCCCGAACATTTCATGATCATTTGGTTTGAGCTTTTAACCTCCAATAAGGTATAAAAAAAGAAGCGCCTGTGGACGGCAGCCGTGTGGTCCTTACAGGCAGCGAGGTGAGCTGGTTTCGACTCAGGTTCAGCGTCTCCAGCTGAGTCCACTGGTCGATGCACAGCGACAGCTCTGAGATCTGATTGCTGCTCAGGTTCAGTCTCTTCAGGCTGCTCAGGGAATACAGGCACTCTGGTACCCGAGTCAGATCATTACACGACAGGTCTACATCTGGTTCGATGAGAGAGAGAGAGAGAGAGAGAAACACGATAAAGGTGAGAAAACAGCAAAACAAGTTTTTCCACCCAGAACCTTTGCAGTGTTTTTTGTGCGTTTTCAAGCAGGCTGTTAACGCAAACCTGCTTGACACTAAGGACGTGACCAGAGTGTTGACAGCAATGTTGTTCAGCCTCAGCGTGTGGAAGGGGCTCCCATAACAAAACTAAAGGCCTCCATTTTTCAGCAAAACTAGAAATTATGAAACTGTTACGCTGATCAGACTCCCTACATTACGTTATGAGAGGAGAGGAGAGGAGAGGAGAGGAGAGGAGAGGAGAGGAGAGGAGATGGAGCTTTTAGATGATAACATCGGAAACAAAATAAGAAAGCTCAAATGTTTGTTTATACTCCATTTTATTTTTCGATACCTATCCAGACCTTGAAAATTAAAATCAAATCCCAGACTTTTCCAGGGTATGCAGGAACCCTAGAAATAACTTCCCAATGGTTACACTAATTCACTTATTCAAACCTTCCACTGAGGTAAACTGATTGTATTTTAATGTAATCAATTATGACTTAGCGGGGTTTAAATGCTGTGCTTCCAATCAAAAATATGAATTACTTCTAACTTAAAATTAGTAGAAACTGTAGAGGAGTTTAAACTGGGATGGCGGAAAATAAAATACCATATAAATTCACCCAGTAAGGAATGTTTGGAAGCCTTCTATTACGAAACTTCACCTATAGTTTAGGGTACATCAAAAAATACTAAAGGAACTGGTCCAAAAAAGGTTGCTGCCGTGGAAACGCACCTCGTTTGTTTGTTACCTGCTAAATTAGTCAGTCCCTCCAAGCTGGTGGGCATGTTGCTCTGAGTCCTCTGGGTGTTCCTCAGGTGAAGCGTCTGTAATGCCACCATGGCTGGCAACTGACTGCTCCGAAACACACAATACTTCAGTCAAAAACACAAGTTAACCCAATTTAAGATTCTCAGTACAAGAAGCCGACTGTGTTCTTACCGCAGCTGTGCGTGCATCAGCGGGTTGTTGTTCAGAATGAGGGTCTGCAGGTGCACCAGGCGTCTCATCTGGGGCGGCAGGCTGTCCAGCTTGTTGTCGCTCAGGTCCAGGTACAGCAGGTCGGTGAGGTTGATGAACAGCTGGTTGGGGATGGAATCAATGCTGTTGTGGCTCAGATTCAACACCAGCATGTTCTTGCTGTTCTCCAGGTCCCTGGGGATCTCAGTCAGCTGATTGTAGCTCAGATCCTGTAAGGGGGAGGGGAATTAATCACACGAAATAGCAGTGAAATTTCCATTTGTATGTATTGACTAAGAAGGACGTGCTGATTTGTTTAATAGAATGTGTAATGGGTTTCGCACCAGGACAGAAAGGTCCTCAAGCTGGAAGATGTCATCTGGAACTCCAGAGTTTTTCAGGCTGTTGGCTCTGGCTACCACTGCCTACAAACAGAAACAGAGGCGATCGATACAAAAGAGTGGTCTTTGGCCACATTTCTAAAATAATAGCAAGGCGTCTGTCTGTCCATTTGCATGTGTGTTAGTTACCCGCAGGTTTGGTAAGCTGGAAAGTTCTCCATGTAGGGTGGTCAGACTGTTGTGACTCACTGAAAGATGTTCCTGAGGAGAGAAAAATAAAGGTTTGACTCACTAGTATTTGGTTAATTACATAAACAAGACATCGCTCTGAAGTTATACAGGGATCTGATGTGTGCAGATAGGGGATGTCGTTTACGAAAAAAGTAACAGTCAGTTGTTTTGGTCAATATGCCAACATGAATGTAAAAAGGGTATTTTTTAAGGAAGAGAGAGAGAATTCAGCAGGTAACAGAAAGGCAAAATATCTGCACTAGCTTACCATCATCAGTGTGTGAATGTGTGCGTGAATGTCTAAATGTAGTGTGAAGCACTTTGGGGTCCTCGGGACTAGATAAAGCGATATGCAAGAACAGGTAATTTACCATTTGCACCGTTATATCCTTTGGAGCATGCAAGATTTGGAAAAGTTAGCAGCCTTTTGAAAATCTGAGCTAAGGTATGGATCCATACATTAGCGGTTGATTTGTTAAAGCACAAATTTAGGAGGCTAAAACAGTTATATAAACACTGGGTTGGAAAAAAGTTATTGTGATCAAAGATGAAATCATAAGTAGTCATTGAGTTTGGAAAAACACTAAATACACTGCATTTTAGGACTTTCTCCATTATTTCAGAATGTAGCCAATTTACTTCCATCTAAAAAGGGTCTAATCATAGGGCTGATATAACATTAAATTAGAAAAAGATCTCCTGGTAACCTAGCAAAAATCATTTTAAACATTTCTTTCAATAAACTCAGAATTGTTTTGTAATGCTCTGCTTAACAATCTCGCTGTCAGTGGTTTACAAATATCTTGGTGTTAGAATAAAAGTAGCCCAAACGTGTTTCACGCTCAGCAGGAGCCCTGGCAGAGTGGGTCACACCACGCAAACAGACCAGAAGCTGCAGTGACCAATACGGTCTCTTTTTTTCCTAATCATTGGATCACAAAGTTCACAATATTTAGAGTTTTACAGGGACTTCCTCCATTTGCATTTCCACATCTCAGGAGTCACAGAAGAAGTTAAGTTTAGTATTTTATGAAATAATATATTACATTGTTTTCATGACTGTTTGGAGCGGAATATGGAAACTATTTGATTAATTACACCTCCCTATGCTGAGCTATGAGTAAACAATTTTGTGACAGTAAAATAGGGATCAGTGATACGGATGTAAAATATAGAGATATTTTTAACACAATAACAATAAAAGTGAAAAGAAACAGTATTAATAGAGTTCAGTCTTAATGCATCTGTCATTACATAGAGTCAAAGACCCACAGACAAATAATGTTGAAAATGTAAACGTACAAACTACCAAATATGCTACTTCGGTTCAACAGGTACGTTAACAACATTAACAATCATTGCATTCAGTCATACTTATCGATGTCCTGATGGAACCAACAATAAATAAAAATAGCTTAAACACTAAAAGTGACCATTTAAACCACACTGTCAGTTTTGGGGGTTTCTAAATATTAGCAATTAGAGTTGATCATTGTAAAGAAAAATCTCAATTCTCATCAGATCTTCTGGTCAACACACAGATCCTCTACATCCAAGGCAAGCATCAGTAAACGAATCCAAATCCAATTTCTCCTGACAAGTTCATGTCTGCTCACACTGATAATTTTCCCAACCCGTGATAGGATCCTTAAAACGCTTTAATATTGACCCTAAGTGCAGATTTTATTGTCAACATCCCGTTATAGAAATAATGGACACTTATTTTAGGTTCTCTGTTTTAACCTCAACTTTATCTGCTATCTGAATGAAAAAACGTTTCCAGGTCCTCAGTGGCTTAGGTCAAAAAGTGATTAAACATCTATGTTATCATTCACCATTAAAAGGACATGGACACTGCAAGAGTCCAGAACCACAGATTTAAAGACATTTTTGATTTGAGCAGCTATAAGCTTCCAGAAGAGGCTGTGTGTATTCAAGAGAAATGATTCAACCTCATATAAAGTCCCGTTTCAGTTAGCATGACGAAATGTGGAAAATTTAGAGTCCTGCAATCGGTCCTTTTGCACGGCCCTATATTGTATCGATCAAGCAACATAGAAACCAACATAAACACACTGAACAAAGAGACAAATGACTCTGTCCATCTGACTAGATCTGTAGAGCATTTAAGTGCTCTTCACTAAACATGAGTCATTAAATGTTTAATACAGCATCCCTGCAGAAACGCTCACACTGCAAATTAGGAATATAAATAACTGCATTATGCTGTAACAGTAAAGGCTTTTAAAGTGGCAGAAGGTGGGCTCCGAATTGTTTTAGCTGAAGCTTTGAAGGACAGATGAAAAAATGTTTTGTTATTAGTTCTAAAACTGAGCTCTATCTGGAGACTTTACAGTGTGATTCTGTTCAAAAATTTATTTTAAATGTTCATGTTTTTGTGATAAAAAGCAAACAAAATTAAATCTATTGTGTAAAACCAACAAAAATTTAAAACCATAGGCTCTTCCTGCTTTATTTTATAGCAGCGTTTCCCAAAGATGTAGTTATTGAGCTCCTGATGGCCGGGGTCACAAGTCTCTTCCACTGTTTTTGTGTGTGTGTGTGTCTGTATTGGAAGCTGATAAGTTTGAGACCCCCTGCTGTGGAGGAACAGTGTGACGCTGGAGGCCATTTTAGGCAACACTGGAAAGTAGGTGAGGCACAGCTCGGATACATTCCCAGTCCAAAACCAGCTGACAAAAACAAAGAAACTACACACACTCATTACCATTGTGTCGACCACTACAACACATTGAGCACACATGAACAAATGCTATAAATATAACTCCTTTGTGGTGATTTAGGAAAATCAGTTTAGATAACTCACCAGCTTCTGGAGAGAGGCCAGCTCCTCTGGAAGGTAGCAAAGTCCTGTCCTGTTCAGCTTCAGCCATCGCAGGCTGCTCATACACTTGACATGCTCAGGGAAGTATCCTCCCTGCGGGGACAGACAGGGGTAGAGAGGTGGGGTGGGGTGGGGTGGGGTGGGGTGGGGTGGGGTGGGGTGGGGTGAGTAGGATAAATAAGGAGTGCAACATTTGAGGTAAGACGAGGACTGACTTCAAAACAATAAACCGATCTGGAGAGATGGAGTGTAAAACTATACAAGGCCAGAAAAAGACATTGATTTCTGATCAGACAGAATTAATGAAAGCAGTAACTAGACACCTTGGTAACTTTTTGATATTACAGAGGTCAAATATGTGTACCGTTTAAACAACAGCTGCGTGATTTAACTGGAAAACAACCCTGCTTATCTGTGGAGTGTGAAAACACAGACATTTAGGATTTTATTCAGCTGATTTTGTAACCTGGCTTACTTGCAGAGAAATGAACAGTTTTGAGGTTTCATTTTAATGTTGAGAGATTATCAAGCAAAAAAGATTTGCATGACCTGAAATTCCTTATTATACTGGAAGACCTATTCATGACCCTTCTACAGGGTTTTGGTTGAGGAAAGACAGTTTTGGCCAAAACATTATTTACATGGACTCATGCATTGGTTTACCCATAACAGAAAAAAAAAACCCAAGCCATGATGTTTCCACTTCCATCTTTCACTCGGGGGATGATGTTCTTTCTGTTTTTTTCAAACAGTTTAGGTTGATGTCAAACAGCTAAATCACTTCGGTTTTTACTGCCCAACTTATGCCAGACAGGTACACGTGCCTTCGGCAGCTGTGTGCTGAAAGATTTCAATGCATTGCAGCAGGGATTCCAAACTCCTGTCCATTTTGCTGTGTCCCTGGTCCAACACATCTCAGTCAAATGGTGGAACTGACTCCATAGCACACAGTCAATAGCTGCAGGACACCGTGCCTCAGTGACTGAAGTTTGACACACATGCATTACAGCACTGCATTATAAACCGTCTTCTTGGGGACTGTGGTACCAAAGGCCTTCAAATCAGTCCAAGTTTGTAGCTGATCCATTTCCTTTCTCGCTATAATCCTCACTCTTCAAGGCCGCCTCTTAACGGCTTAAAAGAATGAGAACCTAGGAGTAACCTAGTCAAAAGTCCAGACTTAAATATGACTCCTAAACAAGGCCAACTTAATTTGGATGTTTTTTCTCTTAATAAATGAAATCATCATTTTAAAACAGCACTTTGTGTTAATTTTGGCTCTCTTTGAACAATTTTAGTGTGACAAAAAAAAGGAAAAACATAAAAAATCTGTATGGGGCTGGTATGAAAATACGTTTCCATAGAACTGTACATGTCAACGTGTCCCAGAAAAACCCTCTCCCACGTTTCTTTGGTGTGGATCTGTTCGGTGCCAGTAGGTATTGGACCAGATCTAACTGGAACCGAGCCGCATCTCGTTTCCCAGCTAACATATCAACAACAGCCTGTCATTACAACTGAGTAATTAGTCATTAGTACACAGAACGGGGGTGAAGTTATGAAATTTTCGCCAACCATTTTACCTGAGCAAACAAAGGCTGTCAGGACACAGAGTAGTCATGACAACACTGGTTGATTGCAATCCCTCAACATGCTCCAACAAGTTCAGCAACCTATGCAATGCTTTCTAAGGTAAATTACAACCACAGTCTATATCTGGCCTAGATTGTGACAACAGTAAGCGACCCAGAAACCAAGACAGCTAAAGTTAGCTAAACGTAAAGCTAAATTAGCAGGGTGACGTGATGGTGGAAGTAGCTCATTTGACCCAAACTATGTTTAATTACTGAAAAACGACAAAATAAAAGAAAGCTCTTCACTAATTATTCATTCAAGGTACAATTTTGGGGGGGGTCGGGGTTGGGGGGGCGACAAAGAGGCCAACAGTGGCGGACACCGGACTGCTACTTGGTCATTTTGACAACTGGCTAACGCCCAAATGCTTCTAATGTTAAGCTACGCCTCTGTTTCAGCCATTTGTTGCCGATTCTCACACTTGAATTAGCTTCGGCTAAAGCAGCGGGTAATGTAAAACTAATCAAAGTCAACCAAATGTTCTTACTTTAAAGTCGTTTCCACTGAGGTCTACCCCCCTAATGAAGGGAAGAACTCCGGTGGCAGCCATTTCTGACTAGCTGATGTCAGCTCCTCCACCCTAAACTGTCTATTTTGGTCCGAAAGGAAGCTGGGTTGAGGCTGTTTCTTCTTTCTGGTTTTGACACCATCGGAACACCGCACATTCGGGCTCATTACTGCCCCCATCCGGCTCAGGATGTTGTGGATTCCAAATTGCGGAGCAGCCGTGGATGCTCCCCCTAGTGGCGAACAGTGTACACAACGCATCCTCCGCACAAAAAAACATAAAAATATAAAAACTTTGGCACTCCCCACCTCCCAGCCCAATTCACTAGATACTCTTAAAATAAAGCAACATATTGGCTCCAGAGTTCACTAAGTAAAATGACGTCTACTTCTGTGTTACTTAATCTAAGAAACATATACCACCATGTAGTTCTCAGGAGTTTGTTAAATATCATTAGAGAAAAAACACTCAAGCATTAAGTTGTAGAGGTTTAAAGAAGAATTATGTTTCGTATTTCATACTGCGTATCACCCAACTGCTAACTAAACCAGAAGTGAGCTACCTTTACAGTACAAACAACCATTTTGCCTATGCTCTAACTAAATAAAATGTCTGGAGGCAAAAAAAACAAAACTACATGATCTTTAAAGAAGATTTATAAATACCTGCTATCTAAAGATGCGTCTGTTGTTGGTACTTTAACCACAATCTTACTCTTGTTTTTAGGTTTTAGAAGAAAGGAATAAAGATATATATATATATATATATATATATATATATATATCATTTACTTCAAATTCATGCAGCACTTTGTGTTGATTCATCATTCATCACATAACATCCCAATTACAAGTTTGTGACTGTAAACTGACAAAATAAGTTGACAAAGATTCAAAATACTGTGTTTAAAAAAAACAATCTTTGAAATGCGGATGTTTATTTGTTTTTCTCTAGAATTTGTTTTTCTTACATGAGATGACATTACCCTTATCCTTTTCATGCAGTGACTTAATTAAGATTATTTAAATAAAAGCCATGCCCTATCAGCTGATCGAAATATCGATTTTTTTTTTTCTTTACTGTCATGTGGCAATTTTTTGGTATCTATGGCCAAACCGTGATGTTAGACTTAAAAATGTGTGAAGTCACAAAAATAGAGTCAAAGTAAAAACAAGGCTATACATAATTTACTTTCAACGTAAAGTTATATCTTAAAAAAAATATGAAATCTTGATGTGACTTCCCCTCATTCTCTGCCACACTTAGTTTTATTTTGAAAGAAACAAAAACGGAAGTCTGTATTCGTAATGACATCACCCTTCTGTTAGCTCCTCCCAGTCATCTGTACCGTTTAAAGCTCTGCAGTAAAGCTAACCTACTGATAAGGAAAAAAACAGCTCATTTAGCGTTGGAGTAATGGATAAAAATATACCTCGATATAATGTTCAGCTGTATATTTATGATCTGTCAAGGGGAATGGCTCGCAGCCTTAGTCCTATCATGTTAGGTAAGTTGGTATTAAATAAAAAAAAAAAGCAGATGCAGAATGGCCGAAAAAAAGGGACAAATAATGTTGAAGAAGCAGTTGTTGTAAGTAAAGTCGTTGATTTTACTGTAACTTTACTGGTCTATTTATTGTTCATCCAGTTTAATCCTCAAATACATAGAAATTCCTTACTGTTGTCATTATGTCATCGGAACAGGGATGTCATTCGATTAAACGGGTTCCCCAGAACCAGTTAAAATGGGTCTGCTGCCCATTGCTAATCACTAATCATCTCCTTGTTGTTGCAGGTAAACAGCTGGATGGTATATGGTAAGTCTGACTTCCTGAACCCTAGATATAACATGTATCCTGGAATGTAAATACAGCATACAGGCCAGCAAGTTAAAGAGCATTACAAGCCTGTACAGATTCATTTTGGGTTATTTCATTCAGGCACACAGCTATAGTGGCATATGGTGATGAGTTCTTCTTCGGAGGGGAGGGCATCTCCAGCTGTTCACCGGTAAGATCAGTTTGCTGTGGTAAACAGTGAGCTTCTGCGACTTTTCACCCTCCCTTTGAACGATCCTGCTCACGGTGTGTGGTCCTCATCTAGCCCCGTTTATCACTGTTAGATTTATCATAAACTTTCAAATTATTCCCCTCACTGTAGATATTCAAGTTCAAACCTGTGTCTAATTTCCTGGCTACTGAAGATCAACACAACATCTAAATAGCATGTTCTCTTGTGTTTCTCATTTTGAAGACTAGCTAAGAGAAATATTCTATCTATGCAGCAAAGAAAAATAAAAAAATGGATTCAAAATTAACATTTTCTTGAAACTTGAAATAAATAAAAAAATTAAACTATGAGTAATAATAAAAAAAAAATCAAAGCAATTATTTTTCCACCACCAAATTGTTTTTTTAAAAATTGTTTCTGCAGTTTTCAGATAAAAAAGCTGGAATTATTTAAAGGTCTTTAAGCATCTTTTGCCAGGAAGCAAATAAGTGTGGAGGACAGGAGTTGGACCAAACCTTCAAAATCTTGAAATTCAGTAGCTTCTGTTTAACTCTCCTGGGTTGCTGCACAATTTTCACATTTTATTTTTAAATGTACTTTCTTTTTGCCTAACTTTGACTGTGTTGATTAAAAATTCCAAACACATAACCTTCAGGTTATCTGTATATTTTTTGGTCTAGTTTTTTTCTCTCTATTTCAATAGGACACTTTTCATCAAAACGAACAGAAATCCCATGTGGGGTGCCCCAGGGTTCCATCCTGGGACTCCTTTTATTTAATATCTACATGCTCCAACTAGCCCAGATTACAACAACCAATAAGACTTAGGGTTTGGATGGGTTCAAAGTCACCTGGTGACATCGTAATGTAGAGCTGAGTATCATCTGCATAGTTATGGTAGCTTACCATAACTATGCAGATGATACTCAGCTCTACATTACGATGTCACCAGGTGACTTTGAACCCATCCAAACCCTAAGTTAACACATCGAGCAAATCAATGGATGGATGTGCCATAACTTTCTCCAGCTGAACAGAAACAAAACAGAAGTAATTACTTTTGGACCTAAAGAGGAACGATCAAGAGTCAGCACACAGCTTCAGTTAATACAGCTAGAAACAACTGATCAGGCCCGAAATCTAGGTGTAGTAATGGACTCAGACCTGAACCTCCAGGGTCACATAAAGGCAATCACAAGGTCAGCCTTCTAACACCTGAAGAACATTTCTAGGATTAAAGGACTAAGGCAACAGGACCTCGAAAAACTAATCTATGCATTTATCTTTAATCGGATTGATTACTGCAACAGTGTCCTCAAAGGTCTGCCTAAAAAGTTAATCAGACAGATGCAGCTGATCGCTGCGTCGTGTCCTCCCTAGAACCAGGAAAGTAGAGCACATCACCCCAGTTCTAAAGTCCTTACACTGGCTCCCTGTAGCCTAGAGAATAGACTTCAAAATACTTTTACTAGTTTATAAATCATTGAATGGCTTAGCACCAAAGTATGTTGAAGATCTACTGTTACTATACCAACCCACCAGACAACTCAGGTCCTCTAACTCCAGGCTACTCAACATCCCTAGAATTATAACCAAACATGGAGAAGCAGCTTTCAGTTTCTATGCTCCTCTAATCTGGAACAAACTTCCAGAAAACTGCAAAGCTGCTGAAACACTATGTTCTTTTGAAATCACAGCAAAAAAACCCATCTGTTTAGAGCTGCCTTTGAGTAATGTTTCCATGCATCATATTTTTTGTGTGTGCTTCATGCTTTATTGCTGTTTTTACTTTATATGCTTTGTCTGTGTTTTATTTTAATTTTATCCCCTAATCATGTAAAGCACCTTAAATTACCTTGTTGTTGAAAGTGTTCTATACAAATTGCATTGCATTGAGAGCATATCTCCGTTTTTTTGTTTTTAGAGGATGGAGAATTTTTTTTAACTTTTTATCACGTCTTAAAAACTTTGCGCAAAAACATAAAATTGATCAGATTTTGTGCTTTTGTATGCGAGTCTGTATACCACAAAAAAGTTCTACTTTGATAGATGTGATGAAGGGGAAAAAAGACAATTCATGAATTATGTTATGGACATAAGTTGATAATGACATCCATTACAACAAAGGGACAAAATATGTTGACACATAAAATATAATGGCAAAGTTTAAAAGAGCGCAAGAAGAAGAGACCTACAGGGGCTAAGTGAAATAAAGTAACAATGTGTGTCTGTTAAAAAATAAAAAATCCCCTTCACGTATAACATTAACATTTCTTACTCTGGTGAATGTTTATGTTTGTGGTGGTCATAAATACCCTCTCCCCCACTGCAACTAAATATTGATATTGATAAAGTATTCAACAAAGTCTGTTTCCATGTTCTGCTCAAGAAAAATATACAAGTAGAGTATTGTTCCTGTGAGATTTCAGATTTAAAGCAGTTTTCTCTCTGTGATTTATGTCAGGGAGGGACGATGCTGGGGCCTCCAGACACAGTGGTGGAGCTGGGCGAAACGGAAGTGACTGAGGAGATCTTTATGGACTACCTGTCCTCTCTTGGAGAAACCACATACAGGTCCTCAGGGCATTTGTCCTCTTTCACCCCCTTGCAGTGAAGCTATCTTTGTTTCAGCAATGACTTCAACATTGGGACACGGTTCACAGCAGATACAAATTGTACCTTTTTTGTTTCTTTGCTCAGAGGTGACAGGTATCGTCTGTTTGAGCACAACTGCAACACTTTCACCAACGAGGTGGCTCAGTTCCTGACTGGCAGGACTATACCGTCGTACATCACAGACCTTCCATCAGAGGTCCTCTCCACGTGAGTGTAAAACTGTCCGTAGCAAGCGAACAGTTAAATTATTATGATCAAAACGGATGATTATTCTCCTGAGAGGAGTTTTGTTGTTTCTTTAATAGCTAAAGTGGTTATTAAATCGTCATGAAATTCCTTTTTTTTTTTTTTTGTTTAGTCACAAGGCCAGTCATAGCTGAGACAGATATAGTTTGATTTGCTTCCAGCTACAGAGAAAAGACTCACAACTTCTCCTACAGGGTTGAAAAAATAAGTAGTTAACTTGTAAAATGTGAATACAATTGTGTGATTATTCATTCGTCTGCAAATAGTTTAATCTGAATTGAAAACTGAATCTTTGTTAGGACAGATTCAGGCTAAGGTGGGTAAAAGTGTTGCTTTTGAATCTACCCGGATCAACTTTGGTGTTTTGTGGTTGGAGGACATGAAGCTTTTTTTTTTCTGATTAACTATTCCTATCATTTTATTTTAGTCATCTCTCAGTTTAAACACCTCTACAATGCGGATTTTATTTTCACTTTCTAAATGTTAGAACAGGTATTTTTGTTTAGCAAAAGACAACATTTAAACCAGGTGAACAAACTGAATTCAAATAAGCTAAATATTAGGGTTTTACATTCTAAAAGGCAAGGCAATTTTATTTGTATAGCACACCGTATTGACTCTGCAGCGAGAAGCGGTATAGATAATTAATTAATTGATGGATGACAAACAAAGTAGCTGCTCCTGCAACGTGTGTGTGGTTAATATTCCTTTGGGACACATTATGTAGCCTTTAATAATTAAGCGTCTGTAAAACTTTTTCTTTAAAAATGTTCTGATTTTTAGAAGTGTTTCAGAATTTAACTGCTGTACTAATCATATGGGTTGTAATCCCAACAGAGAGTTTATCATAGTTCCTCCTTTCCATGCGGTCTGGAGTGACTTGCCATGAATTATTAAGTGTAATTCCTGTGTCCTTGAGCTTAGTTTTGTTGCTGTAGCTGAAAAATCAAAGTTTGTTGGGATTTTTTAGGGGGTTAAATTAAATTGTTTAAATTTTTCATGATTGGAGGCATACATGCCTCCACAGAACAGGACATTGAAATTGGTGTTCTGATTTTTGCAATTTACCTTTTTTCACAAAAGCATTGGAGCAACTTTATTCGGGTTTTAAACTGTAACCACTACAGTGCCCATGTCCGTGTCCAGTCGTGTTCATCTTGGCACCTGTTTAAAATTACTCTGTTAACTCCTCAGTAAGTTCTACAGGAGTCCATCAACGTCCCATTGAGTAAAATCAGTCGTGTGACATCCACGAGGATCCTTTTCCAAAGTGTCAACACTCCTGCTGCAGGAGGAGTAACTTTTTCTCCACCAACAAACTTAATTGAAATAAAAAGCTAATTTTTGATCACCATCATCAAAAACACAATAAAGAAAAGGTCTTTTAGTAGAAGTAAACTGTTCTGGATCACATAGCTGTCTATAAGCCTGTAACTTCTCCTGGTGTTAGGCTCTCAAAAACGGAGTTGGCAATTCTCTGAACATGCCTATTTAAAAAGAGCAACTCTCCAGCTACTGGCTGCTGTCGTTGTCAGACTGTATGAACAACAGTCACTGTTGCTGTTACAGTCTCTTTGTTTCTTCAGTCAAAGGTAAAACCCCACCAGGAGAGAGAAAAAAAGAAGCAATTTCAATGAGTAAATCAGATCTAGAAGTGTAGCTCTCATCCGTTAGCTCTTATAAGATACATTCAAAGAAACTGGAAGCGCTGTCCACTGGACCCCACCTAACAGGGAGGAGTTGAAAATGAATATTAAGGATGGTATGGAGGTACATTAGGTGGACATGATGTGGGTTTTTCATGAAAAGCTATAAGTCCTTTTTTATATTTAAATACAACAATTCTTTAAATTCTTTGCAGGTATTGGTAGAATTGGTAAGACTGTAAATACTCATCCCTCAAATATGGATAACAATTTAGTCTGTATAAAATAGCCTATGGTGGTGAATCCTTGAAGCACTTGGCCCTAGTTCCTTATAGAACGAGTTTCATACTTATGGAACCACAAGGATTCTAATATTTATCATTCGCTGTTTTTTTTAAATTTATTTATTTAAATGTTTCTGATTTTTTTTTTTTCTGTTTATCTCCACATGTTGAATAAAATTTCGTTTTGTTCCGTCTCCAGACCATTCGGCCAAATCCTGCGACCAATCCTTGACTCCATTCACATTGCCCCTCCCGGAGGCAACGTCATCAACGGCGGAAGAAACGTCTAACCTGATAGGGCTGCTTGAGTTTCTAAAGGCCACTTCCATTGTTCTTGATCTCTTTGAACTCTTTCTTTTCCGTCTTTGTTTCTGATTCTTTCTGCAAAATGAATGACCGATGACGTTAGAGGGAAATGGTTTAACATCTGAGATTTTACATAGTATTGATGCAACACCACTTTCCAGTGCTGTGAGAAAGATTTCTTGCTTTTGCTTTTTTATTTTTCACACTTCAATGTGTCTGATCAAAAAATAGACAGACAAAGATAACCAGAGTAATTGCAACAACAAAAAAATGTAAATGACAACTTATTAAGAGAGGAAAAAAGCTATCAAACCGAGCTGACCCTGTTTGAGAAAGTAATAACTGGTTGTGCCACCTTTGGCGGCAGCCACTGACTTTAAGTGTTTGTGACTCCTGGTGATGAGTCTTTTACATCACTGTGGAGGAATTTTATCCCAGTGTTCTTTGTACAATTGTTTTATTTCAGCCACCATGGAAGGTTTTTAAGCATGAACTGCCTGTTTAAGGTGCTTAAGATAATTAAGTTCTTTTGTGACCTCTTGAATGGGACGTTAATATGCTTTTGGAGTAATTTTGGTAGGCCGAACACTCCTGGGTAGGTTCCCCGCTGTTTCACGTTTTCTCCATATGTGGATAATAGCTCTCAGTTCGGTTCTTGGGTTTCTTTAGATCTGGGAATGAGGGGTTGCTTTTTGAGATCTTTTAGCCCACTTCATGCTGTCAGACAGGCTCTATTAAAATGATTTCTTGATTCTATGGGTGTGACAATAATCAAGCCTGGGTGTGATTACTGAAATAGAAACAAAAACTAGCGGTTAATCCCAGTTAACTCAATGTTTAGAAGGGGGTAATTAAATATTCACATCAGGCTAGGTTGGTTTGGATAGTTTTTTTCCTCAGAAAATAATTTTTTCAGTTACCAACTGCATTTTTTTAATTCAATCAGGTTATTCTTGTCTGTTATTAAAATTTGTTTAATAATCTGAAACAAAGATAAAACCAGTAGAAATCTGCAAGGGGCCAAACACTTCTCACAGCATTATATTTTAAAACAAGAAAGTTTATTTATACAATTAATGTAGGGACCAGATTTACACTTTGAGGAGTCTGATATTTGCTCTCAGTATAAACGAAGAACAATCAACCAAAATCCCTGCAAGTTTTGCACTGAAACACAAATTTAGTATTGTGTTTATCATGAGTTTATGAAGAGAACGACTTTAGGTTGATCACGTTTCTATATTTGCACCTTGTTCGTGTTTGTTAGCCTTTAGTTTATGTCCAGTCAACAAATCTTTCGTATTTATTTGCTTCGATCGCTTTTGATTTACGTTTTTGTGACGCACAACAGGTTGTTGATATAACCAAGGTAGTGTGGGACTCAAAAACAGTTTACATAATATTTTCCGTGTCCTGAAGCCTAGAAAATTATAACTAGCAGAGGGGGGGAATAGTGAACCAACCACACAACTTGGCTTCTTTTGGCTGGATTTGATCAGATTAGGTTAACATTGTTGGTCTGAACTGCTTTACAGAAGTTACTCCATATTTTTCCAAACTTTGTCTTTTGTATATTACATCAACAGATTTCTTTAAAGCGTCGTCCAGCTCTCTCAACAATAACCTGCTTGAGTCCTTTAAGAGCCACCAGAGTGTGTTTGAACTGCAGCACACCTCTGTGCCTTCATTGCCCCTCTGCTTAACTACAGTCTAGACTCTCTCAGCCTCCACAAGGCTGTTTAAAGTTTACATGGTTCTTATATAACTAATTAGGGATGTAACAATAATAATTACACATCTAGTGCATAAAGCAGCACCCCCTATGATTTGACAGTGTAAGTCACTACCTTCATTATAACACACGAAATGTGTTGCTTTTAGTACATCACAGCGCCCTCCACACTTATTGCTACCCTGGGTAAAAAGCAGCAGTCTGTCGAAAAATCTTGGCCTTTATAATAGAATAAAAATAAAATAAACATCCTTTATTGTCCCATGGAGGGGAAATTCAGGTATAACAGCAACAAAGTGACAGGCAGTTGAAGCATTTAGATTCACACTTGAAAATATAAAAAAACAAATTTTTTAAGAATAAACAAGTGAAAATTCACAGATTTAAAAAAAATTTTTAAAATTTTTTTTTTTTTTTTTTTTTAGGGGAGCAGTGATGATTATAAAGTCTTACAGCTGTTGGGAGGAAAGACCTAAGATAACATTCCTTAGTGCACCTAGGATGCAACAGTCTGTCGCTGAAGGCGCTCTCGACTTCAGCAACAGCTTGATGCATGGAGTAGGAGACATTGACCAGCTGCGACGTTGTTTTAGCCAGAGTCAGTGTTTTTTTCTTTTTTTTCTTTACAAAAACCCAGGTGCCACACTTGGCCCGTACAGTAGTTGAACAACCCTCTTTGGGCATTTGGACAGAATGTAATTCAGATTCCTGGGTCCCATCCTATCCTCTTCTCTCCTTACCCACCAGTTTTTTGTAGTTTTTTATAGGATGTAGATCTGTGGGCTGAGATGACCTTGGAAGAAGGATGATCTTGTGTCCGATCAGATTAACACTTTCTATGTTGACTTGCTCAAATGTTCTGGATCATTCTGGACAACAATCCAATTTCAGTTTTCTGGCAAAAGGTCACCAGATTTTCATTTCAACTCTCCTGATATTTCAAATAGTTCATAAAGCCATGTGCATTTGACAGGCCCTTAGGACCACACATCCACTGCCGCTCTTCCACATATTCATTCTTTGTTTCAAGCTGAACCCACCTGGAGTTTTTGTTTTAACAATTTATGCTTTAATCATAATCCCATCGGACCAAAGAATATAACTCATGTTAAATTCACTGCAGGGTTTAGCGAACTCCACATGTTTACATTTGTAATTCTAGGACAGGAGAAGCTTTTTCCTGGCATGTCTCAGATAGCAGTGGGGTATGGTTGTTATGGAAACATGGTAACAGCTCTCTTTTACCATCCTCCACACGGTGCCCTGTGGCAAATCTTCATCTAATCCTGTTTATAACACTTCTAGTTGTTTTTACCTTTTTATTTATTGCTCTGACGGAGAATACCTACACTCTGCCATTTACTGACTTTTCAAGAGCAACACACACCTGCATTACTTGAACGTGTTCTCTTGTCTTTTCAATTTTGAAGAGAAACCTAAGCAAACGGGATGTCATGCTAATTAAAGTTCCTGCACTCTGGTCAGTTTCAGTTTTATGAATTGATTTTTGCTATTTCTTAATGTTCTACACTGAATAAATGTACTAAAATAAAGGTTAAATTTTCAGTGTGAAATTATGCTGGTCCACTAAAAGATTAATTTGTTTTAAGGCTTTTTGAACACCCTTAGCAGGGGTGCCAATTGGTACAGAAGAGGTGCTGCACACTCATTAGATGACAAGTTTTTAGGGTCTTCTTAGAGCCTTTGTCTGCTTGAACACAAACGATGAGCACAGTAACAAAAAGCAAGAATCTCTGAGTGTCTAAACCAGCAAAAAAGTCAATCATGTTCTTGTGCAATAAATACCCCCGGCACATTCACTAGTTCCCCAGCAGTCACTGGGCTCAGGCGTTCAAGTCTTTCTCTCCTGCATCAGGACGTGAATGCTCCAGGAAAGGCTAAGAGTTCACCATCTACTCTCCAGCTCATCGACACATTAACCCGACCGCTGAAATGTATTACCGCACAAGTCGCCCTTTATCGCTCTGATGTACATTGTTGCTTGCTGCTACCCGTCATGTGAAATTTCAGATTGCACCAGATATTTATTTATAGGTATTGTTTGCCAGTTTATATAAGAAAACAGTGTTTATATATATATATATATATATATATATATATATATATATATATACCCCTGCACTTTGTGTGGTTTATGTAATGTTTTTGCTGTTTCTTCGTAAATTTATCTATAAATTAAAATCGTTGAAACTCTTTGTGGTGTTTCTTCTCCAATGCAGTGACGCTCAGTTGGTTTTGAATGCTGAATCAGCACAAGTACTTAATTGAATAAAGAGAATCTATTCAAATGAGACAATTTGATACATATTTTCCTTATCATATGAGCTACTGAGCATTTCCATCCTCCCTTGGTGGCAGCAGTTCTCTTCAAGTGTTTGCAATAAACCAACAATAAGCCTTTTACGTCACTGTGGAGGAAATCTTCCCCACTCCTCTGTACAGAATTGTTATATTTCAGCCACAGTGGAAGGTTTTTAAGCATGAACGGCCAGTTTAACGTCATGGCACAACATCTCAATGAGATTCAAAAACTGATTTTCACAATTCAAGTCAGTCACTTTGTGCTAGAGCTTAAGGTCATAAACAAGCGGGTGGCTACATATTCTCTTTCTGGATTTTCTGGAAGGGGACTAGAATTCATGGTTCCAACATTTATGTCAAGTTGTCCTGGTCTTGAAGCAGCAAAGTCCCCAGACCATCATACTACCACCAATACGTTTGACTCCGGCTATAAGGTTCTGTTTCTTAAATGCTGTTTTTGTTTATGGGATTTCTGTATTCAGGAGGACTGTTGTGGCAGAATTTGTGATTACTTATTGTTTGTGAGCAAATACTTTTTTTACAAACTTCTTTGCTGTAGATTCTTTTGCCATTGAGTTTCTGTGGTGTCCTTTTAGTGGTTGGATGTCAACAACCTATCTTTTTGAATAAGGAGTTAGTGTAATTCATTCATTTTATATTTTGGTTATATTCAAACAAATGACTCCTTGTAGATCATGCTTGTGATGTTGGCATGCAGTTTGACTTACTGAAATCCTAGGCTGTACAGTCTGCCACCTCTCTGGAGTGTTACATGAAGCAGTCCTATGTGACGGCCAAAAAACGCAGTGTGATCCGGGCTAAAGGACTTTTGTGGGGTTGGACTGATTGCAATGCTTTAAAATGAAGCCCCTCTTCATATCCAGCCTTCTAGCTGACATCTAAAGATTTTGGATCAAAACTCACTGGTAAACATTCATAACTTCATCCACCTTGACAAAATAACTGAGGAAAGGTTGCCCCATATCCTGATACTGCCACCACCATGGTTTGCTGTGGGCCTGAGTTTGTTTTGGTAATGTTGGTTGTTTTGCAGTTTAAGACTGTTGCCTGTTGTTAAACGTTGATTCAATTGGATCGTAACACATTCTGCCACAAACATTTTAGAGATTTTTTAGAACTTCTTGGAGGTTTTCTTGGGAAGAAACGTTTGTTTAATTTCTGTGCTCCCACATTCAGACATTTGGAGTAAAAAAAGGGAAATCTTCACACCTATGCCACACAGACTGTTTGGCTCTTATCAACCTCCCTGGCCACATATTGTATTGTATTTTCATTCATTTTACAGTGATGTCACGGTTTTGAACAGAAAATGCTGTGATTGTTTTTGTCCTCATTTCCTGACTGATGCATTTGTACAATAACATATCTTTCATCCAAATTTGTAACCTCCTCTGGGTGTGCACATTTATCCAGCCAGGTAATTGACTCCTTTATTCTATGTTATTCTCCTCTAAACAGAACTAGAGTTATATTAATGTTGAAAAGAGTGGATTGATTGAACTTGTTCTCATTTTTGAACACCACTAAAACCTGGCATTTTAGCAGGAGCACCAATTAGCACCTTAGACAGCCCAAACTGACCTTCATTTTCTGCTTCTGATCTGATTAAAACAACTTATTGCTGTCTTATTAAATTTGAGTCTTGTTAAATGCAGCTGGAGGACAAATGCCTGCTACATATCAGTAATGGGGTGGTCACTGTGAGGAAATATTAAAGACCTGACTAGAGTTACAATACTCACATAGCTTATTCATTTATAAGAAGATATACTCACGCGGATTTTTAGATTACATCACATAAAGTGTAGGAAAATGAAAACAACTTTACAGCCCACCTTTAAGTTTGTTGTAAATGTCTAATCTGTCCACAAGGTGGCAGGGTTGGTGTTTTGTTGTGTAACAATCAGCCCCAGCTGCTGCATGGTCTCCCACAAAATACAGGTAAAAACAGTATTCCTGAATATCCCTTTTTCCTGACAGTTGGAGGTTAAATAGATCGTCGATAGGTGTCTCTTTTAAACAAAGACACTTCATTTTACTTGGGAAATTCAGTGAAGCATACCCCTCCCTCCTACTGTCCATCTAACCTCTTCTTGTCCCGCTGTGGTGGGGAGGCAGCCATTAGTGAAGCCTGATACTCAAATGTGAGAAGCTGCACACAGGTGAGTTTTCATCTTCTGCCTCTATAGTTCAAACACTAGAGCCGTTTGTGGTCCTGAGGGGAGATTTACTTAAGCTGAATGTTTCCTGCGTTAGTTCAGGTGTCACTTCCATGAAGGTGGAAACCAGCACACTCCACTTCATCTCCTTCACAAAACACAAAGGTTCTATTTACATCTATTTACTTTATTTAGTGCCAGTTCACAACAAATATCATCTTATAGGACTTTACAAGATCCAATTCACAACCAATTATGTAGAATCTGATACAGTCCAAATCCAACTTAGATCAGTCCAGTTCATTTCAATCACAGATTCAGATTCAAATACAGGAAAGATGCACAGTAGGTGTACGCTCGATGTAAACATGAAAAAGTAAGAGCAAGCCTTAATGACATCAGGAATTCAAATAATCTATTCAAGGAGAGTAGAAGAAGGAAATAGCAAAGTGAGGAAAAGTGGTCAGTTTGTCCTTCAGCAGCTTAAACCGTTAGGAATTTAATTATGGAGATAGCTCTGGATAACCTAAGTCACACTAGCTATAGGCTTTATCTCAAAGGAAAGTAAAGTCTTAGAACTAGGGCTGTCAAACAATTAAAATTTTTAATCTAATTAATCCCAGGGTAGCTGTATATTAATCACGATTAATTGACATTCCCAAATATGACTGAAAAAATAACATTTTTGGTGTAAATAAAGGACGAAACCGGAAGCTGTTGCTCTTGTTTTTAAGGAAAAACAGGAGAGATGCATGGAACTTTTGTTTTGAATTCCACAATCACATTTACACGTGGAGCTTTTTACCTATTAATCTTTTAGCCAGTTGCTAAGGCAAACTAACTGGTTAACATTTTCTGAATGTAACGCTGACAGTTTCTTATTCAATTTTGGACAACCCTGACCATCCTCTTCATGGGACTATCCTACAACAACAGTGTATTCGGTCAGAGGCTTCTTCAGTTTTGCTGCGACACAGACTGCTGCAGGAGATCATTCCTGCTTACAGCCATCAGGATCTACAATAGCTCTTTGAAAAATTTAATAATATGAGCTACAACAACACTTAATTTCTCTCTGGGAGGAATTAAGTATTTTTTAATTGAAATTTTCTGACTAATAGAGGGATTATTTGTTTATCAACACCGAACCTTCACATTACTCCCTGGTTCCCGCTGTTATTATTCGCAATTATCAAACAGTTGTCATGCTGTTTACGTGACAAGCGAGCACTGAAAGCAGCGCAGGTTTAATTGTGGGGTAAACAGGGCAGGTCATTCTGTGCATGCGTTAATTGCTTTGTAGGGAACAGCTGATTGATTGATTAGCATGGAGCATATGGAGAGAAGCTACAATAGGGGTAGCAGGATTTCACCTTTAGATTCGCTTCTTAATTTCCATACTTTTATCAACTGAGGTAATTTTGTGTCATTCATTTCACTAAACTCCAAAGACACATTTAGGCTTGATTAATAATACGGGTATTGTGCTTTTATAGTTTTCATTATGACACTGGATAAACCTTTGTACCCACTACTGTAAACAGGGTTGGATAAATTTCTTCGGGGACTCCAAAGAAAAGAATTGCTGTTGGGCATCCGTTGCGCCTGACAGCACTTTCACTTTTATAATTTCCCCAGAAATTACACACCTGTAAACAAGCAGTAAAATAAAAAGTGCCAAAGCTTTATTTTCTGGTTTTCTATTCAATGCAAACATTTATAAAAAAAAATCTATGAAACAGTTTTTAAAACCACAAAGCATATTTGAAAAAAATGCTACAAACCTATATCTGTAAACAAACTTCAGAAGACAGATTATCTACTGCCTGTTTGCCGTGTGTTTGGCATTGGCAGAGTGGATTTGGTAAGTTTTTCATCGACGCAACCCATACTGAATTCTGCTGTTTAACCCACAATGTTTGGAAAAGTAAACTGACTTTCCAACAGTATTATATTTATAGCCAAAGGTACAAAAAATAAAAATAAATAATAATTAAGAAAACACAAATGTATTTCAGTTGGTACTAAGTATATTTTAAGGATTGTGGATTTCCCATCATGGAGCAATTGCAGACATGGAGGACTTGATTCATCCGCCCCAAAGAAAGAATGAAAAAAATACAAACAGACCTACATTGTCTTTGCTCCATATGGCTGAGAAGTTGATTCAGCTCACCTAGCAGGAAAATAAGGACTGTCCTTGCAGCACTTGACAAACATTACCATTATCTCTTACCTTGAGAGTACTGTCAGACCAGGTCAGAGCTGTTGGCATTGGAGCAGTCTCTCCTGCTGTGGAGACACATGCTTTAGTGACACATAGGGGTGACTTTTTTTTTGTCTAGCCTCTTGCAACTGTGGAGTTCACTTCACACTTTAGTTTGTAAAAAGAAACTAGTTAACTAGTTTGCATAGTTAAGCTCTAGTAGGTGTAAGGGTAGCTAAGGTAGTAACCATGTGCATGTTGAGGTTTTAACAGAATAATAAAAAGTCCATTCAAGAACCTCAATTACTGACGCCCCCCAAAATATTTGTTTACATCCTATAGTTTATCACAGTGGTAAATATGTGTAGCTTATTTTTTGGGAATGCAAACATATGAATTCTAATGTAATGACCAAACAGATGTTAAGATGTTGCTGCCTAACTGGTAATGCTTTATTCTGCCTCTCAATAGATCTGTCAACTGAAAGAGTAACTGAAATCCAGCAGAACTATTACTGTAGAACGACTGTTTCAGGATGTTTTGATCAAGAGTTTTTGCTGATGTTGAGTCTCACACCAACAGCACAGACTTTCCACTACATCCCAAAGATGCAGTAAAGGTGTTAAAATCAATGTCAAGTGTCTGAATTACATTTCAGAAGCTCTACAATAGTGCAAAATCCTTGAAAAGACCAACTGTCTTCTTCTTGATAGCCACTTTTTCCCTGATGCTGAGCTGGCAGAGGACTCCCTTGCATGACCAACTATGGCAACTTTTTGTATGTCTCACATCATCATGCAAAATGATGATGACATGATCGTCATAGATTTTCTATTTGTTACACATCTCTTTGATTGATTGCTTATCTGCTTTGTAGCATGTGATTTAGGAAACTGCTGGGCACAAGGCACAGCCAATATTTGATAAACCAAGAATCTATCTACTGTGCTGTGAAGCTAAGCAGTGGTTTAGGATGTATTTTTCCGAGGAAATTAACAGACTTGCCTACTGTTTTATCACTGATCTTCGTGTCCAGTAGGTACATTTTCCAGTTTGGTATTCTTCTCCCATGTGTTCTCCCTTCAAAATAACGTTGGACATTATCATTCAAAATCAGACCACAAGCCCTTTCTTTACACTCCATAGAAGACGAGGAAAACCTTCAATTAAAGCCAAACCTTTATTTAATCTTGAACATTTAGTTCTTATGTGGTCTTATAATCAACAAACCTTATATATTATTAATTTGATTTATTTTTTTATAAATATCTCTAGTCTCCTCACTTCCTCTAATGATTGATGGAATCCTTCCCTGGGATAGTTAAAGGAGACATTTCTGACAGACCCTGAAACTGAGATGTATTATTTGTGTAAATAATATCATTTTGAGTTGCAAATTAATGTGCTACCTTATGTAGGGTTGAAAAATATGTTTTGTTTCTGCTTGTGTCACATAAGAGTTTTAGTGAACGCTAGCTTATTAGTAAGTAAACTTTATTTATATAGCACCTTTCACAGATAAATCACAAAGTACTGTACAGAGTGCAGATAAAATTAGAAAAGAGACTGAGAGTCAAAGCAGCAAAAAGATAAAATTGCAAAATGCTAAACAGTGTGCTGATAAAATCATAAAAGATGATGAAAATCAAAACGGCAAATAAAGCAAATAGAGCAATTAACTAAAAGCTTGTCTAAATAAAAGTGTCTTCAGCTGCTTTTTAAAAGAATCAACAGAGTCGCCCACACGGAGAGACAAGGGCAGAGTGCGCCCCAGTCTGGGGGCTACTGCCTGATAGGCCAGGTCCCCCCGAGCTTTAAAACGAGTTTTGGGGACCTTCAGGAGGTTCTGGCCTGAGGACTGAAGTGTGTGGCCAGAACGATAAGGGGTCAACAAATCGACAATGTATTGAGGGGCTTGTCCATTAAAAGCCCTAAAAGTCAAAACTAAAATTTTTTAATCAATTCTAGAATTTACAGGTAGCCAGTGCAAAGAAGACAAAACCAGCGTAATGTGTGCCCTTTTGTTGATTCCAGTTAAAAGCCTTGCTGCAGCATTCTGTACCAACTGGAGACGACTAACAGCAGATTTGTTAAGACAAGTGAAAAGAGAATTACAGTAATCTAAACGAGAAGAAATCAAATAGGGTGACCATATTTTGATTTCCAAAAAAAGAGGACACTTGGCCCAAAACTATTAATTTTAATATATTTAAAACTTGCATTCTCCATGCAGTTAGAATGAACAGTTAAATAACAAACTTCAGATAGGCTTTCACAAGTACAAGAATTACTTTAAAATCTCTGAAAATTTATTAATATACAAATAATTACTCTTCCGAATTAGGAAATTTACCAGTAACAATAACAGTTCACCTTTTAAGTCATACTAGACAAAAATAAAATAAAATCTTAAATAATATTCTAAGAAAACAAGTATTTTCTTTTCAGTTACTAATAAAAGTAAAAAAAACATCAGTCTCAAAAAGACAATAAAAAAGTGCTTTTTCTAGTCTTTCCTTTTCATTCTCCTCAGTCAATTTATAGATGAACTCTCACTTTGTACAGCATTATTAGTTTTTGTGTCCATGTGGACCTACTGGATCTTTGCTACTTTTGTCACACACAGAAACTCATATGCCAGCTCTGTTCGTCTGTAAAGCTCGACTTGCGCTCTGATATCTTGTAAACAGTTGTAACATCACGGCACAGCGCGGGCTAAGGCAACGCAGTGCAGCACATTATAGCCCGCTGTCTGTTCCGTCTATGAACGGATCAAGACCATTCACTTGGCAGCAACTCGGGTAGGACGTTAGATGAGAGAAAGGGTGTCGTATTTCATGCATCACACCAGTTTGGCTATTGGTATTGGTCCCTTTAAAAACTATGAAAACCTAGACATTTTCATCAATCTATGAAATCCCCTTGGAATCCCCCCCGGAAGCACGTGAAAAGTGGACATGTCCAGGGAAAAGAGGATGGTTGGTCACCCTAAATAAAAGCATGAATAATAATCTCCAGGTCAGATTTGGACAACAAAACTCTCAGTTTAGAGATATTTCTCAAATGATAAAAGCCGTTTTCAACTCAAATTTTTGAAAGGCTGTCCAACACATTGAATGGTCAAATCTTTAACCAAGGTTTCGGTGACGTGGTTGGAAGGAGGAGCTCAGAGTCACAAGGTAGTGTTTGATCACCTGAACCTTATGTTCAGGGGCAATGATTAGAGTTTCAGTCTTCTTTGAGTTTAACTGAAGATAACTGTTTGTCAATCAGTCCTTAAGACTGGAAACAGTTTTGTAAATCAGCTAACTTATGTAACTCTGACTCATTGAAAGACCAATAAAGTTCGATGTTATTGGCATACAAATTATTAAAACTGCTAATAATTTTACCAAGTGGGCTGATGAAGAGAAGAAAAAAAGTTGGGCTTAGGACTGAACCCTGACGAACACGATGCAATGAGGGAGTGACCTCAGACATTATATTAATAACTAACATGCAAACAGTTCTATTGATCACATAGGAAGAAAATCACTTCCATACCATACCCGAAATTAGAATTTGATTTAGCAGTCGATGTAACAGAATGTTTTGGTCGACTGTATCAAATGTTGACAGTCTGCAGCCATTAATAAATGATAGATCACCGATACTTTTAACAAGGCAGTCTCAGTAGAGTGCATCTTTCAAAAACCAGAACCGAAACTTATCCAGAATATTATTGTTTTTTTATTATTCAGAAAAATATTAATCTGCCCTGCCACTACCTTCTCTAAAGCTTTCACAAGAAAAGGTGAATTTGATATAGGTCTATAATGGTTTAGATGGTTCCGAATTTGGTTATGTGAGAATATGGGTTAACATAGCTTGTTTAAAAAAGCTAGGGACTGACCTGACTGACCCTGTTGAGAGTGAAATATTTATTCATTTAACAACATGTGGACCAACAACATCAAACACCTTAAAAAACAGGGAAAGTTAGGCCCTAACATCCTCCAAGTTCACAGGCAAAACTTTTATTCATGAGGACTCTGTGGAGCCCACATTTGAGGTGCTATCAGGAGGTGGATTTATACTTGCCCTGATCTCCTGAACTTTTTCTATGCAAAAAAATTAAAAAATCTGTCACACTCATCTGTTGTGTGTATAGGCACCTGTGCAACTAAGGGCAATGTTGTGGATCATGTTGAACAAATCTTTAGGATTATCTTTGTTCAAATTCACAAGATTAGAGAAATAAGATGATCTGATCTGTTTTATCCTTACATTAGGTGATATTCTCTACAGATGCTCCACCTTACAACAACGTCTCCTAAAGCAACATGATATCCTTATTCATCCAGGGGCAAGGATTCTTAGGAACAGAAAGTTTAAAACCTTAATGGAGCAACTTTGTTTGAAATAGATAGGCAATGGTTGTTAAAAGACAGGGCAAAAGAATCCGTATCAATGCAGCTGTCACAACAACTGGACTCAAATAATTCGGAGAATTTTTCAACAACAGATTTATAATTCTCCTTTCGGAAGTCACATCCTGAGGACGACTGTCCGCAAGTCAAGAAGTAAATTGAAATAATCACAGCAGTGGTCACTAATGGACATGTTCAACACACAGCTGGTCAATGTTACAGCCAAAGGAAAAAAAACAGGTGTAAATTGGCCTTTCTTATGTGTGGGACCAGAAACATGTTGTTTAAAATGCAGTCTGTGACTGTCAGTAATTTCAATGCTACATTGCAAAAAGGATCATCAATGTGAATGTTAAAATCTCCAAGAATTAAAACTTTCCCAAGTTTAATAACAGTAAATAAGAGCTCAGTAAAATCATCTAGAAACACATGTGCAGGACCAGGAGGTCGGTATATTAATAAAATACAAAAAAATTAGTCAGTGTTTCCAACCATAGTCATCTGCAGCTCAAAGGAGTTGAAAGTGACTGGGTTCATAAGCCTGCAGAAGAAGTCCCGGTTGACAACAGCGAGACCGGCACCGTGTTGGGCAACGCCCGGGTTCCAAACACGGAACAGCCGGGAGACACGACTCATTTAAATGTGTGTATTCTTGTTCCCGCTGCCAAGTCTCTGTCAGGAACATAAAATCCAAGCAATCAAATCACCAAGGATAAAATCCATAGAGCAACCATTTAGCAGGGCAAACTGCTTTGGCTTGGTGCATTCGGCCAAGCACAAGCCATCATGCAGGCCAGCTGGACAACGCATCCACACACCCCGCCTGACAGGTGACAGCTCATAGGATCCACTTGCGTGGGGCAGCTGGGGTCTGGGTTCTACAAGACGGAAAAGGTTCGGTCAGAGTGCCACCTAGGCGGCGACGCATAGGTCGGATCCAATCTTGGCTCACAGACTGGTACCGGTCGTAGGCAGCACTCGTCCCCAGCAGAACTGGACTCACCCAAGGATATTGTCCCCCACTTTCTAGCTCTGGATCTTAGCTTTCTTCTCCGGCCACGACGCTTTACTAGCAACAGGTAGGCCTACTCAGGTGATGACGTGGAGCATTCCAGATGCGGATGGAAAAACTCAGCAAATCTGGCCCAGGTAACACAAACATCTTCCAACTGCTTCTTGATGCGAAATAACATATGCCGATCATATTGAGAATGATTAACAGCTGAGACACAGTTCGTTGACAAGCTTGATAATACAAAATATAATAGTAGGCAAATCACAAAGATGGGAGAGAATGAAGATGCAGCAGTGGCAAAACCAAGCACAAGGGCCATCTTGCTCAAAAGGAAATGAATAAAGGAAATAAAAGGTCATAATTTCCAGGAAAGTGTTTGGTGTGAGCTCTTCTGAAAGTTTTATTAAGAGAACAGCTTCCTTGTGGCTCACTGTCATATAGAATTTAAATCCATAATTAACAGATTAATGTACCGTTATTGAAGCTTACCCTGTCATTTTAAGAAAGGGATAATTAACTCTGTGTAGGATCTGGGTCAAGTTCACTTTGAGGTGACTGTGGCTTTCAAGTGAAAGTCTAAATTTGAAGCGTAGCATGTTGAAACGAGCCAGTCAAATGGTTTTGAATTGCATAACCCTACTAAATTATCCAGAGCTAAACCAGATTTCTGTGCACACATTTTGTCGAGAGAGAGAAACATATTTGTTCAGATATTCTGTATAAACACACACACGCACACCCTCTTTGAGTAACAGGCTCTTTCTTGTGCTGTCACAATGCTTGTCTCTACATCTAATTAGGTCCGGTCTCAGAGGAGACTGGCTAAATGTTCGAAGCTACATCAGTAAGGGTGATGATTATTCTTGTCCAGTCATGCTTGCTCCGACATGGATTTATCTCTGCTGCGTCAGTTTGAATGAGTGTCAATTTGTTGCGGTAGGCTTTTTGCTATTTATCTCTTCTTTTCTCTCGACAGCTCATCTCCATTTAGATCTTTTTCCTTCCTATATAAATCTACTTTGCCATTCAGCCTCTCTTGCCTCAGTTTTGCTAAGCATGCTTCTGTTTTTTTCATTCATTTCTTTCCAATTTTCCCCCTGAATATCTTGCCATACCTTCTTCTTTGACTGATTTGCTCTCTTCTCTATTCAGCATTCTTGATTACCTACAGTTTTCATATAGCTGCAACTCCCTTACTTTTCAAACCTGCTCAAATTTACTTTCACCTCCTGATCCAACTTCGTGACCTTGTTCTTTACCTCTGATCATTTTCCATCATCTATTTCTATTGTTTGAGATATTGGTCAAAGACTTCTAAGCTATTTCATTGAGATTCTCAGAAGAGAATTTGAAAATACAAAGCATTGAAAAGGCCAGGTCTCACCACATGCCCCCTGTATAATGTAATGGTAATTTAGATTGCAAATTGACACTTGGTAAACACTGACTGCAGCCAAGCAGTTTAGCTAATTGTCTTCTTTTTTGTCTCCCACAATAATCCAATGTCCAAACATGCCTAAGTTGTTGAACTGTTTGTGATTACACTTATAATCAGACGAAGCTTAACCTGTGGCTTCAGGTGGGGGATGTTAAAGATGGATTACGTCCTGTTCAGTTACCAACAGACAAGAGATCAAAATGAATGTGGCTGCAGAATCTAAATTCAAAGGGACCACCAAAAGTGTGCTTTAAAGAAAATCCTTACCACAATGTTTAAGCTACAGCAGAACACCAAAAAGGAAATTACATTTTTAAAAAGGACTAACAGCACATCTGAAAGCAAATCAGATGTTATTTTAGGTTTCAGAAACAAGTAACATAGTTATCTCCTGCTATGATTGATAGTAATTCATCACTGCATGATATCCTGGTCTTTCCTCTCCCTGACCACATTGTCATCCTAAAAGTTCAAGGGGGCCGAATACTTTTGTAAGCCACTGTATATTAGTGTCATGACCTGGCTCAAATCATGACAAAAAAGCAAGGCGAGACATACTTTAAACAAGTAAAATGGATTTATTTAAATAATAAAAGCAAAGAAAGAAACCTAAACCAAAAGTGGAGAGCCAAGCTCTCACACCAAAGCAAAGAGACACAAAAGTCTGTGAGGAAGAGAAACTCTTCCCCTGAACTGGAGGGAGAGAGCAGCTTTTATTGACACCTGGCCCAGGTGTCACCAATCAAGGGGATGGTCTGCTCATCATGCTGCAGCTCAACCTAGAAATATACAAAGGTTAGTGAGCAGGCCATCACAATTAGAATGTCACCAGAAGACCAAGGGCCTGTACAGGCTCTTGGCAAATGCATTGAGGAAATTAATGACTGGATGTGCCACAATTTTCTGCAGTTGAACAAAAACAAAACCGAGGTAATTGTCTTTGGAGCTAAAGAGAAAAGATTGAAGGTCACCACAAGGCTTCAGTCCATACACCTAAAAACCACCAACCACGTCAGAATTCTGGGTATAGTGATGGACTCAGACCTAAACTTTGAAAAACACATCAAGGCCATCACAAAATCAGCCTACTATCACCTTAAGAATATCTCAAGGAAAAAAGATCTGATGTCTCAGCAGGACCTGGAAAAACTAGTCCATGCATTCATGTTTAGTTGGCTTGATTATTGTAACAGCGTCTTTACAGGTCTACCTAAAAAATCAATTAGGAAACTGCAGCTCATCCAGAACTCTGCTGCTTGAGTTCTCACTAAAACCAAAAAAGTGGACCACATCAGTCCAGCTCTGAGGTCTTTACACTGGCTGCCTGTCTGTCAGAGGATAGACTTCAAAGTTCTGCTGCTGGTCTATAAAGCTCAGAATGGTTTAGGACCAAAATACATCGGTGATCTCCTGACCCAGTATTAACCTACTCGACCCCTCAGGTCATCTGGATCCGCTCTTTTATCAATTCCCAGAGTCAGAACCAGACATGGAGAAGCTGCGTTCAGCTTCTATGCTCCACATGTCTGGAACAAACTCCCAGAAAGCCTCAGATCAGCTGAAACACTCAGTTTATTTTTAATCCAGGTAAAAGACCCACCTGTTCTCAGCTTCTTTTGATTAGGTTTTTATTCTAAGTTTTAAATCTCCATGGCTTCTTTTAAGATTTTTTTTTTCTCATTTTAATTCATGGTTTTTATTCCTGTACTTTTGCTTTTTCTGCACCCTGCTGTAATGCTTTTGATGTTTTATTTAAAGCACTTTGAATTGTCTTGTAACATGAATTGTGCTATACAAATAAACTTGCCTTGCATTGCCTTAAAATATTCAAAAGAAAATGCAACTTGGGAAGCTGAAATACCTCTGCCCAATGTAACTTGACACACTATGGCAAGCCAATTAAGAAAACCCATTTATTTTATTTGGTACCCCCAAGAGTGGAGATAAGGAAAACTGTAGACGTTAGCTTCTACGGTTGTGCAGACCGTGTTGTCTAGCAATCAGAATGCTATGGGTTTAAATCCAGCTTTTCCCTCTCACAAGTTGATGTACCGCTGGTTGGAGTCCGGGGGGAAAAACAGGCGGTCTGGTCGGGGCCTAGGCTGGTGGGTTGCTTCGCTACTGTGGGGGCTTTGGCTGTCCTAGAGGGTAGGGGGTCCACCTCCTGGTTCCGAGGGCTGGTTGCTTTGCTGCAATATTGGTACCTGGACCTGGAAGTGTAGAGTGTGTGTTTCCATTCTTGTGCGTCTGGGTGTGCAGGTGAGAGTGTATGTGCATAAGAGGGAGGGAGCTTATGACTGTGTCTGTGTGTTAAAGTGTATTTGTCAGGTTGGGTATTGGTATCCTGTCCTGGCGCATCTCAGCCCCCCCATCAAATGGGGAGGCCTATTTCCCATTCCATCACTCCCTGCCAGTGACTGATGCTTCTGCCTGCTGGTGCATTGGTGGCTCTCAGTGTATGGACCTGGTTGGTGGGTATGTTGGTTCATCCCTAGTGCCTGCCTGGTCTGGCCTTGGTGGACCGATGTATCGGTTGGCCAGTTTGCGGGGCCAATGTTTGCCTTTCGGCGCTGTTGGCTGGCGCGCCACTTTGGGAGGGGCCTGTTTGGGATAGGGGGCATCCACGGTTTGCCTGGGGCTGTTCTGGATGAGGGGGCCCCGAGCAGGAGCTGTGGGGGTGTTTTCCTTGGAGTAGGGGTTGGGCTCCGGTTTTTGTGTCTCTAGATCCTACAGATCCCACAGATTGGGGTGTGTTGCTCCACATTTGAAAGTAAATCTGTTGGGATTCTACTTGATACTCAGACACCAATTCTAAGTGCCACACTGACAGACAGGACACGTAAAAAAACAGAACAGAAACCTAAGCAGGTGAATTATACGGGGTTTAAATTGGACTTAAACGTTTTACTTAAATAAGACAAAAGCAAGATTATAAAGCAAGCTGTAATATAAACAAAGGTCTAGTACAGTTAAAAAAAATTACAATAAAGTATCGAAAGAGGCAAATGTGTAAATAAGATGATTAAATTATAACAAAAAACTGAAACATGTTCAAAAACACATAGAACCTTTAAATATGTGTTCATGTAATATGTCGTTGCTCATTTAGTGATGAAAAAATTACATGGAACAACTTCTTTCAACAAACACTGAATGTGATAAGGTGTTTTGTTAATGCAGTTTTTTTTTGTTCTTACATCTTGGTGTCAGTTTAGCCACAAACACTATTATAATCAAATAATGTTTCTCTAAGATACAAATAATTTTTATTTTGCTCTAATATTTCACAAAATTGCAGAGAAAACTAGATGCCATGATTGTGTTATTTTATCCAGCTCTGATACTAACCATTCACCCCTTTCATTGAACACCTCCACACGTCTTTCTGCATTTTTCTTACATCCCAACTTGTCATCTGCCTCCACAGGCAACCAGCAAGGGACAAACCACCAGCTGTCCAGGTCAGTAGTATCTACACACTGCTCATCCGAGTCGGGACAAGTGTCACGTCCTTGCATAAATACATGGATGCATAAATATACAGAGACATGTGCATCGTCTTCAAGAACTTCTGCCACATCACTCGCTATTTTCACATGTATGGCCTGCCCTTGGCTTGTGCCATCTGGATGATGTGTGTATGCACTTGAGAGGACATGTATGTACCTGAAAATCTGCATGGAGGTCTTTGTGCACTGGTGACATGCTTGACCTCAAGCTATTTATATTTTGCTCAAAGATTTATTTCAAAAGTGCAAAAAATTACTTAATTTTACTTATTTTTGCAATATAATCATAATCCACACATGTATGTAAGCATTATGCATTTTTTGGGTTACCTTCTCTGTGCCTTTAACAAAGATTTTCCTAAAAACCGTCTGTGACATGTCTCATTTGCAACACGTTTTTTTATTTTTATTTCACAGCTTTCATAAAGGCTACCATATTCATTTAGCTAGGGTTCTGGTAGCAGATTATGTTAGCATGTCCTATGTTTGACATGGCTGCTGTTGAGTGGGTCTGAAAAGATCTCTCTGTATGAATAAAAACTGTAAGAACAAATTTCAGACCTTGTAAAAAGGTGTGACATGCCGTGCATTGAACGCATGACAAGGAGTGCACACAGGAGAGTTAGCTGCGAAGAGGCTTTGTTTGTTAAAAGAAGTTCACTGACAGTAGAAATTGTTCCGTTAAAAGATGATGTGAACCTCTGGGATCACAAGACCAAAGTAGAAAACTCTGGAACAGAGATAAAAGCTATTATGAGTTCTTCCTAGTTACTAATCACAACTGTTTTATGTCCATCTATCCATTGTCTATACTTGCTTACCCTTGCAAGGTCGTGTGAGGGGCCTGGTCCCTATCTCCAGCAGTCAGTGGACGAGAGGGTACACCCTGGCACCCTAGCAACACAGAAACACACAGAACAAGCAACCATACACACACACACACACACCCACACACACACACACACCTGAGGATAATTCAAGATCAATTAACCTAACAGTTATGTTTTTGGACTTAGGGAGGAAGCCAAAGTACCCAGAGAGAACCCATACATGCACTGGGAGAACATACAAACTCCATGCAGAAAGATCTCAGGCTGGATTTGAACCCAGTACCTTCTTCCTGCAAGGCAACAGTGCAACCAAATCTTCTGCCATGCAGCCCACTGTTTACAATTCACTGCGAAATAAAAACTAATTTAAAGGGATGTTTTACTCCTCAGTGAAATTTAGTCTGATGCCGTCTTCCCCAAAGTAAGATAAGTAAGAAAAAGCATTTTGTAATCAGCCCATTTATTCTCCTAATCTGCCATCAGTTCGTTTGCCTTAGCTTAGCATAAACTATGGAGAGGAAATAGACTCAAAACATCTGTGTGTGTGTGTGTAATACATGATTTGTAACTTGTGTCAGCCTGTTTGTGTGTAGCTTTGGGTACTTGTACCATAAAACATACTTTATGCGTAACTTTGGGTATTTACAATTGTGTGTTCGAATTTACACACAAATATCAATAAATTACGGGTACCAAATACATACGCACAATTTCAAACTACACAAACTTAAAACTAATGACAAATTCAAAATGATTCCTACATATACAAATCGTTAAATGCATATGCACCAATCGCCTGATAGACACAGACAAAACCCCATTTTCGCACAGATCAGGTTTACAAGTGCATGAGGGGTTTTGAGACTCATGTCACGCCTCCAGATTTGTACAAGATGGATTTAAATGCTAGTAGAAGTGGAAGTGATGATGATGGTGAAGAGGACGACGGTAGGAACAGAGAGACTGGACATCGGCCAGGAACAGAGAGGCAGGAAGACGACACACCATGGAGAGGAAGACAACAATAATGATCCGGCACTGAGTGAAGGGAAGTAATGGGTTTTAAAGGCAGGAGGTGAGTAGGATCAGGTGTGGTTGATTGGACAGCTGAGGAGGAGGAGTGAATAGGGCAGCGTGACAGGACCCCCCCCTTTTAAAGGCGGATTCCAGACGCCTTAGGAGCAAGATGGAAAATAAAAGTGACTGCGGACTGTGTGAATCTGGAGGCTCGGACGCCGGCTGAGAAGAATCTGGAGGCTCGGACGCCGGCTGAGAAGAGTCTGGAGGCTCGGACGCCGGCTGAGAAGAGTCTGGAGGCTCGGACGCCGGCTGAGAAGAGTCTGGAGGCTCGGACACCGGCTGAGAAGAGTCTGGAGGCTCGGACGCCGGCTGAGAAGAGTCTGGAGGCTCGGACGCCGGCTGAGAAGAGTCTGGAGGCTCGGACGCCGGCTGAGAAGAGTCTGGAGGCTCGGACGCCGGCTGAGAAGAGTCTGGAGGCTCGGACGCCGGCTGAGAAGAATCTGGAGGCTCGACCGACAGCGGTCGGGGGTGAAGAGGCTCCAGCGACGGGTACGGGTCCTCCTTGATCCTCCCTGGGAGCTCTAGCGACGGGGAAGGGTCCTCCTTTACCCTCCCTGGGAGCTCTAGAGACGGGGATGGGTCCTCCCTGACCCTCCCTGGGAGCTCTAGTGACGGGGACTCCCTGACCCTCCCTGGGAGCTCTAGCGACGGGTCCTCCCTGACCCCCTCTAGGAGCTCTAGGGACTCATGGGGAAATATCGGTCGCTGCAGAGCTGACGCTGTGACTGCTAAGAACACAGCAGCCACGATAACGGCAGGTTCTGGGACTGGAACTGGGACCGGAACTGACTCACAAAAGACTAGAACGGGCTCACAGATGACTGGAACGGGCTCACAGATGACTGGAACGGACTCACAGATGACTGGAACGGACTCACAGACGACTGGAACTCTGGCTGACGCTGAAGCCAGCGGACAGGTCTGAGCTGGAGCCGAAGGGCTGCCGAGAGCTGAGGGACTGGGAGGAGCCGGTGCGCTGATTGCAGCAGGGAGGACCGGAGGCGAGCGGACAGCTCTGACTTCCTCCTCGGAAGCGGTCCCAGGTGTGGTTGATTGGACAGGTGAGGACAATGAGGAAGGAGTGAATAGGGCAGCGTGACAGGGTCATGTGAGTTTTCTTATCACTTCTTATCGTAATTGAGAATCTACACCAATGTATTCAGAAATAGTTTGAAGACAACAAGGTTAATGTTCTGTAGTTGCACAGTCAAAGCCCTGACCTCAATTTGATCGAGAATTTGTGGTAGGACTTGAAAAGAGCTGTTCACAGCCGATCCCCACACAACCTGACAGAGCTTGAAAGGTTTAGCAGGAAGAATGTGTCCAGATGTGCAACCTGACTGAGAACTATTCATACAGACTAGCGATGTCCCGATAAGGTTTTTTTTGCCCTCGAGTCCGAGTCATTTGATTTTGAGTATCTACCGATACCGAGTCCTGATCTGAAACTTCTATAATACATAAAAAAGAATGAAGAAGAGCGAAGAAACGGATCCAGGATGTTCCTTATTTTTTGTTTAATTCACCTTATTTTAACATTTATCAACTCTGTTGACAAACAGAGCACTTCTGTGAGGTAGCTTGAACAATCCATTAATAAATAACATAAATTCTTCCCTTTTGGACTTTAGTGCAACAATAAATATAAAGAAAGTCTGATATAAAAGCAAATAGCACCTCAACTTAAAATACCCAGCAGGCATGTAAACAAATAAAACATAAATAAAAGTGCCACAGTGTTTGCAAAGCCAGTATTGTGCTTTTAGGAACTTCACTCCTAACTTTTACTGTCATCACATTAGTAAGTTTCACAGAAGAAAATGTATGTTTTTCTTAATGAAAACTAACATCTCTACCTTGTCAGACTTGAGCCTGCTTCAGTTCTCATCAAGGACATTTAATAAATCAATTGATCAATTAATCAATTGATAAACAATGAAAAAATCTAACCTTAGAACTAAATTACCCAAAACTAAATTAAAAAGGAAGTAAAAAATCAATTGGGTTAATACTGGTGTCTGGTTAAGACTTTACTTTATATAAACATGATGCAAAAAAGGTGCATTTTAATATTACTATACTTGCCAATCTTTGTATCTGAGATCTAGAACAGTGGTGATGTAGAAGAGTGGCTCAGTTTCAACATAAGCAAAGCGCTTCTCCACTGCCTCCAGCTGATTCCTATTCATTGTTTTTATTCCCTGGTCATCTTTATCCTCCTGAGACTGAACACGTCTGTTGGGATCCATTTTCCACAAATGAACTGAACAGACTGCAGGAAGCCATTTTCTCCAGATGGAGAGAGCAGACTGCATTTCCCAGCATCCCTAACTGTGACTCCAACACACTCCTATTGATCCGTGGCCACCAACGGTGACATCAATGAAGACCTCATGGCCAAAGGGCTGTAAGAATGGCGGCAGCAGCCATTTCAAATTGTTCTCAACAAAAACTTCTGCTATAGAGAAGACGTTTCACCGGTGAAGATTCTCTTTTGTTCTGACTCGCTGGACTGGGGAGAACTCTCATTTCAAAGCTTTGAAGTACCCTTGCTGTCTGTGCATCCAGCTTGGGTTATATTAGGATTGTTCCAAGACAGTTCGTTACGACGTCGACGTTTGTACACACAGTCCCAAAATCCTGTGCCAGGTACTATCTCTCCGTTTTTGCTCAACTACGGACACATTTTGCTTCCCTCTTTGTGGACTGCAAAGTAGAACTGAACCGGTTCTTTCAATCTAATCTTGTGTCTGGGCAGATAAATAGGGAAAATAGAGTTCTTAACGAGTTAGATCTTGTTCGTTGTTGGTTTAAAGCAGTGTTTCTCAAACTATGGGGCGCAAAGGTATTGCAGCTGGGGTGTGATATCAACAGGATTTAAATAGTTTTTTCCTCCTAAATTCTATCGTTCTGAATGTTTCACTGCACTGTAAATTAAATCAACAAACTCCCTCCTCTCACAAAATTAAACACACTCATATAATTTAGCAATTGTGATCATCATTGTAAACAGAACCGGGACCTGGAACATCGGGCTGGGAGTTTGACGTCAGAATATATCGCAGCAGAACAAAACAAGCTGAAGTAGCCGCATTATCAGATTCCATCTACAAAATGGACAAATATCTAAAAGGATCAGGGAACGTTTCAGAGTCAGAAAACTCACGGTCAACCACGGAGGAAATACAGGGATGAGTATCTTGCTCTTTATTTATAAAAAAATGTTTATTTTGCATTTTTGAAAGCTTTGTATTTGTGATAAAACTACAACTTTTATTTTCTCCAACTGTGAGCTGAAGTTCTACATGTAGCAACTACTGACAGCATATATTTCTGAGCCGGTTTTATAACAGTGCGCAACCCCTTTTTCCAACTAATTTATACCCTTAAAAACTTGTAGACTTAAGGTCTTTGCACACCGGGTCCGATGCGAATAAACGACACGAAATAACGAAAAATCGGAGGCCAAAAATCGACGTGTTGTGTATGCACACCAGATGCGCTGCGAAATTGCGAATAAATTGTGAATATTCTATTAAAAAAACGTTCCGCACATCCCTTATCAACAACAGAGAACACCGGGAAGGGAATGTTGTGATGAGAACATTGCGGCTGTAGTTAACAAATAAATTCCTCTGTAATCAATCATAACATACACAACAATAAAAAAAAACTTAAATTGTCCCATTTAACGTGTAGCCAAACCATTGACGAGCATTTCAACTGTGAGAAAACAAATCACATCTAACAAAAAGGACAATGTCACGCACTCCAGGTTAAAAAGTTTCCGCATCTCGTTTGAGATGTTACGGATTTGTGACTGTGTTTGATTAACGTTCAAGTTTTGTAAACGTTTGTGTACATTTCTGCTTGAGTTTCCAAGAGGTGTCAAGTCATGACGTATCGAGAGCTGATGGCTGCACAGCTATTTGTACACATTGATTTACTTACCATCTTCATATCCAAGTTCTTCGGCAATGGATCGCCACACATTATCCTTATTATCGTTGTCCTTGTAGTTTTTCTCTTTTTTTATTAAAGAGACAGGGGTGCTGGGACACAAAAAGGTTCAGACGCTCAGCCATGGTGAAGAAAAAATGAGTTACTTCAATGAAAGTGACACTTCAGTTCGCGACTCTCTGCTCTGATGACACCATCACCACGCCTTCTCTGATTGGTCAAGTGTTCATCTGTCGGATACGAGTTTTTAAAAAATCAACCTCTATCCGAAAAAATTTAACTCGCAAAATCGCAGGATAGAATGTCGTCAGTGGTGTGCACGTCCCAATTGGTTTGACATTGATTCGAAAGAAAATACTGTCGTGCGAATTAATCGCACAAAAAAAACGGACCCGGTGTGCAAAGACCTTAACTTGTAGACTAAATAGAATACTTTAAAAATCAGGCGTGATCGAAATTCTGTTGGGGCGATAAAAGCAGTGGGGGCTTGTGTATGCTCCTTTGTCCAAAGTGGGGAATGATAAAAAAAGTTTGAGAAACACTAGTTTAAAGTGTTTTTAAGCGCTGAACCTGTTGGCTCATTTAGGGTCGCTGCACGAATACGTTTTTGAGCTGTATTATTGCTGTGTTTTAATCTGGTTTTTATCCTGAGCGGATCCCACTCTTTTTCTCTCTCTTTTCCTTGTTCTACCCTCTCTCTCTTGCTCTCTGATCACCTGGTCAGCAGAATCAGGCTCGGTATGACCCGCAATAGCTGGTCTGTTAGCTGAAAGGTTAACTCCATTGTTTTTTGTCTGTTAGTTAAAGCTGTGGCCTTCCATGTGGACAGTTCACACCATGTGCCCCATTTAAGACAAAACTAGTTTTATGGCCCTTTTTCTCCTTACACTCCATGTGCTATCCTCCATCTTGGCCCAGAGCTAAGTTTATGACCCTTTGTCCCACAGGCTGTCTCTTACTTGAACCCCTTGGAGTGAGGGCCACCTACCTTTCTGAACAAAACCTCCCCTCCCCTGCGAAAGGGGAGCTGTCTGTTTGTGTGAATTGTGTTGATTAATTTCCACACATTATTGTTTTTCTAAGATTTGTAGTTAGTTGCATGCTTTACAATAGATGGGAATTATTGATGAATTGCTTTGGCTGTAAGGTTGATATATTTCCTTAAAGAGAAGTTTTCTGTGATTATTTGGTGTGTGCGTACAATTAATGTCCAAAGCGTGTGAACATATACCTTCAAGAAGAGACTGGATGTCTGGTCTTCTAATACAGAAGTGGTGCCCCTAATATTAATAGATTAAACTTGAAGTTCCTCAATAATTATGTTAAATAATTGATCATAATTATTGACTAATGTAAACCAGACAAAAATCGCTCACTCTGTGTCAAAACACGTCTGAGGACTAATGAGTGAATGAATGACTTAATGAATGTATGGAATTATAGTTTGTTTCAAACATCAATAAATGTTACAGTATAAAGTAATAAATAAAAATACAAATGACCCGTCATGGCAGTGATCACATCAGCTGCAGTTGCAGTCTCCCTGCTCACATCCCTGGTCAGCTCTTAGAAGGGGGATAGCACATCAGCAGTCTTATTCATCAGCTCCCACTGGTGAGCTATCAGTTTTGCTTGTAGAGTGCGCTCAGCTGCAAAGACACTAAGAGCACGTTTTTGTTGCAGTAGGCTCTGCAGCATGTAGAGGTTGCTGTTCCATCGTGTCTGCACATAAAAGAACATGATTCACTTCATTTGTGTGCAAATTAGGTGCAACGCATGTAATGTAATAGTGGCTTACTAAATCAAGTGTATGGGAAATAATAAAAAAGAAATACATTAAAGAATGTTACGAGAAGAATCTAGGCGCTTGATATCCATATTTAGGTCCATCTCTATGTCTTCTCGTCGAGAGTAGGCCAACGGGGAGTGTTTAAAATTGCCTACAATCTTCCTTGCGTTGGCCAGGGTCTCTGTGACGCTGCGCTGAGACAGCAGGCCCTCATGCACACAGAGTTGACAGGAATGGGCAACACAGCCCACAGTTGACACCCCATATACCTCATAGCTTTCTTCAAGTTTTCAGCGTTGTCATGTAAAATTACATAGGCACGTTGGTTGTGAATTCCCCAGTTTTTTTGCGTATTTTCTATCGATTGCTAGATGCGCTATGCGGTGTGCGTTCCATGAAATTCCTGGACATGTAGGGTTGCGCGGCGTAAAACCAAACTTGAGTCAATCCATCTTAGTAGAGACATGGGAGCTACGGACAAACTCTAGATATATGTGGTGAACGAAACATGGGGTACATCTGACAACAGGACAAGTAGTTTGTCAGAAATCTTCTTATAAACGGCTGGCAGAGCTTTCTCGGTGAAATAGTGGCGAGACGGCTTTTCAAATCGATGTTCTACATGCTCCATAAGCATAAGAAATCCAGTATTCTCTACAAAGGCGAATGGCAGTAACTCATTGCGATCATTTGTGTTTCGCTTGGCTGTGATGTCCTGCGCCTTCGCGCTGTCACGGGGCATTTTTCTTTCTTCTTCAAACTCTCCTGCAACGTGAGCTGACTCGTCTTTGGCTGAGTTGCCTGGGTCAACTCGCTGTATTGTTTCGGGTGCTTGTTTTAGAGGTGTCATATCAGGTTTGTTGTGTTAATTGTAGCCTTTTCCTTTCCACCTCTTGCAACCCAAAGTTTACGTATATCACAGTTTGCTATGCCAATGTTGTTGTCATCAACTTTATAATCCCTCCAGACTGGAAACATACTCGCCCTTTTCGCTTCAAGCTACTCCGTGTTCTACTTTGCCGGAGTTTAACCAGTAGCGTCTCTACAACAAAGTAATGTCGTGCCGCACGCTTTGCTTTTCTGTGTGGAGTCACAGGTCTAATTCTGTGCCAACGGATATATATGTATATATATATATTCTCACTATTTTTAACAAAAAATAATGAGAACATATATACACACAGTGCGGTAAAAAAATATTTAGTCAGCCACTAATTGTGCAAGTTCTCCCACTTAAAAAGATGAAAGAGGCCTGTAAGTTTCATCATAGGTATACCTCAACTATGAGAGACAAAATGAGAAAATAAGATGGTCTGATTTTTAAAGAATTTATTTGCAAATTATGGTGGAAATTAAGTGTTTGGTCAAGCCGTTTTAACATTTAATCAACGACCACTCCTATCTATAATTCCTTTTTTAGATAGCAATAATATAATTTATCCTAGTAGAAATACAGTCTTCCTAGTCAAAATTGAAATTAAAGATATCAACAACTGTATTTTTACTAGGAGAAATTATATTTTAGGATATTCATAATTACAATTGTACTAGTAAAAATTAAGTTTGAGATATCTAAATTCTTAAAAAGTTAAGGTAGCCGTTTTAACATTTAATAGGTAAACTGGATATGTATTCCAGATATCTTTAAATCAATTCTTCCTAGTAAGAATGAACTTTCCAGATATCCATAATTCAATTTGTCCTAGTACAAATGAACATTTCGCCTATCCAAAATGTAATTCTTCCTAGGACAAATGATGTCACTTTTCCCATTCATGTGTCTGGGGTTTAGAGCTGCTCCAATCCACAAATACATTCTTCCTATCTAGAATTAACATTGTGGATAGGAGAAATCGAATTCTTACTAGGAGAAATTCGAATTTCAGATAGCAAGAATTCAATTGTTACTAGTACAAACTCTTATTTTAGATAGGAAAAATTTAAATACTATTCTACCTATCTATAATTTAATTTCGGATATCCAAAAATTCATTTTAACTAGTAAGAATGTTATTTTAGATAGGGAGAACTGCAATCTTCCTATGAACAATTAAGTTGTTGCTATCTGTATCTTAATTGGTGAGGTCAGTAATTCTTTTTTAAATTTTTTTTTTTACTACTGACGTATGTAAATGACGCTACCTCAACGTCAACAGCTACATACTTCCGCTGAACTGTCAGCCAGAGCGGATACTTCCGTTAGCCTATGCTACATGTTACATGCTATGTTTAGGTAGCTGCCACACTAGGTGTGATGAAACAGTCAAAGTTTAAATACCAGTTTCTGGTACAACTGCCGAACACTGCTGTGTGCCACAGAGCCAGGCATCCTAAAAGTACAATAGTGTATTTTTTATTTTTTTTTACTTTTCCTAACGGTGAGGTGGATTGTCACTGTAACGCCTCATACTCGGGTGTAGTCGGCTCTGAAATCCGTGAACCATCATCAGAAACAGATCGGCGGCTGTTAAAAAGGGAGCTGCTCCTGTTTTTATCTTCATAAGGTAGATCTAGACACTTATGTTAACGTGTGCACAGGCGTGTGTGTGAGAGCGGGAGAGACAGAAAAGTATTTGTATTCTATTAAAATAACTATTGGGGTGTAATAGTAACAAGTATGGAAGCAAATACTGCATGTAACATAATTCCGATTAAAATGCATTATCACAAATGCTATTTGAATGGTACAAATGTGCGTTAAATAAGCAAGTTTGTCCTCTATTTTAGTACCAAAACTCCTTAATGTTTTATATTTTGCACATACATTTATTTGAAGTTGTGTGTATTGTGTTGTCTAGTTAATTATGAACAATTATTAGTGTTATTAAATCTATTTTCCATTTTTTAGGTTTCCTTCATATGACCTACTGATGTATTTTTGGGGCTTGCTTCAGGACTTTTTACCATCCATGGTCAGTGTTCAACAAGAAGAAAGATGAGCTCATGGAATCACATTCTACAGCTCATACCCTGCAACCCATTGACAAGTCTTTCCTGTTTAAATGACGTTGCGCATTGGTCCATTAGTTTTTGTATATATTTTTTTAAAGTTCTTTGCTCACTTACATTGTTTAAATACTTCTGTGGTCAGTAAAAGTTGTAATCTGCTTTTGTTTGGTCCCTCATTTTTAGTCATATCTCTTATGTTTTAAAATTAAGCATTTAAAACACCAAAAAGCTTTAATCCAAGTCTTTTATTACTCATTTAACAAACATTACAGCACAAACAACAGGATAATACAGCAGCATTTCATTAACAACTTTTACATTTGATTTCCTACACAGTAGCCTAAATTATGTTGTACTGTAGTCAAGTCATTAATTCGCCAAGAAGGCATTGAAGAAGAAGCAAAAAATCAAATATTTACTTTTTAAAATAGTTTGCATGACTTCCATATCACGGGGAATTATCCGAATGAATGTCGATCAGGGCATCTGTGTGTGGATGGGTTCTGGGGACCATCGATACTGGTAGGACAGCACACTTCCCTCCGCCACCGGACCGAACATGGAATCAACCAGAGGTAAATCCCCGGAGACATTGTTGTGATCATGAGAGCTTCGTACACAACAACATACCTGATTCCTTCCGTCAATCTCCTCTCCCTGGGTCTGGCTGATATGATGACCATATCATTAACCGGACCCGGTTTAATACCCTGTCTCCAAATAAAAACATGTTTAAGAATCATTCAAGAAATAAATGTAAATAAAATGAAAGGGTAATTAAAGGCTTGCTACCATGGTCCTTGGTTTATGCCACTTCTGTTCAGTTTCTTTGCAGCGGATCACTGGGGGAACTGATGCTGGGAGTGATGTCCTGTCTGGTAGAGTAGAGCTGCCACATGACAGCACAAGGATGTAACTTCCACACGGGCATCACAGCTGCACCACCAGCTTTGAATCCCTCAGCACAACACCATATATTTATTAGATTACAACAGTAGCTTAAGAGAGACAACCTTTAACGCACTAAAGTTGGGAACTTTTGTTAGTGAAAATCTCTTAGTGAACTGAAATGTGTAAAGTGAGATTTTGACAGTATTTATAGATGACAATGTATAATAGATCATGATTAACTTTACTCATTTCACAAAGTCGTGCTTCTGCGAGAGCCATTACTTTTATATTGTTTCTGGCCATGACCATGTTATTTCACATTTTTTCTCTGGTACCATATGATACATATAGTGTAATGATGGCGTTTATCTGTATCAAATTCACAGCAATGATATGACTCGCAGAAACTTCATTTTCGAAAGCAGGAACCTTCTACGTTTTGAACTGTTACCTGCGGGATGACTTCTGGCTTTTCCTCATGGACCTGAAGAACTCGGACCGAACCGTGACCTCTCCTTACTCTCCTGTTTAAAACTGAGATTAACACAGAAGTTAGGCTATTTTATTTCAGAAACACAAAAGACAAAAGACCTATCACTGTTAACGTTGCTTCCTCACAGAGCTAACTTTGCTTATTAAAGCGCTAGCATGTATCAACATTCAGCAACTCAAAGCAGAAGCTTAACTTACCTTCGTAGTTTGTTTATGTAGCTGGACACATAAAATAAAACTTTTGTCTTTTTATGATGCTGGCATCTTAGATGTGGTCTGGTTAATCCGGTGTACATTGTTCAGTCACCCGCGGGAGTTCCTGCAGCGATCGAGTAAAAAACGCAAACGCTAATGCTAACGTTACTTTGCTCCGGAAGTACTACAGCTGGCTGAAAAGTCCGAAAGCGTCACAGCGCAGAGTTTGTACTAGTAACAATTGAAATCTTGCTATCTGAAATTAGAATTTCTCCTAGTAAGAATTGAATTCCTCCTATCCACAATGTTAATTCTAGATAGGAAGCATGTATTTGTGGATGGGAGCAGCTGCAAACCCCATACACATGAATGGGAAAAGTGACGTCATTTGTCCTAGGAAGAATTACATTTTGGATATCCGTAATGTTAATTTCTCCAAGTACAAATTGATTTATGAATATCTGGAATGATAATTATTCCTATCTAAAATAAGAGTTTGTACTAGTAACAACTGAATTCTAGATATCTAAAATTAGTTTAATTAATTAATTTCTCCTAGTACAAATTGATTTTTGGATATCTAAAATATATATCCGATCTAGTAAACAAAAGTTAAAATCGCCACCTAAACTGTTTCTTTATTTCTTACTAGTATAATTGTAATTTATGATATCTTAAAATTTTATTCCTCCTTGTAAAAATCACATTCTTACTAGTCAGAATGACATTTTCGCTAGTCCGAATTTCATTTTCACTATCAAGAATGCAATTTTGACTAGGAAGAATTACTTTATTGACATCTGAAATGTAATTACAGATAGTCAGTGAATGTCTTTTATGTTAAAACGGCCATCCGACGAAGCGTCACCAGATATCCCAGACACTGGCTTCTCCTCCCTGGTGGCCCGTTTTCCATCTACCAAGTAAGCCTCACCTGAGTTTCATCAAACCATTATTCTCAAGAAAACATATTCTCACCTGTGGATTTTCTCCTTCCACAGTGCATATCTTCTCCACTTTCTTTTATAGTGTTCCCGGTTCCCGCGTCCTCTCATTATCTCCCTCATTGTTTAATAAACGTTTCAAACTTTTACTGGTCTCTCTGTGGTGTTCTGCATGTGGGTAAAAAAACGTAATACCAACATGACAGAATTTAAAGCAAACATAACGTCTTTTGTCTCCATGTAAATGTACACTAGTTAGATCTTAGTTCTTAAGCGGTGAGAGTAAAATATTCTTCCTTTGCAGAAAGCAAGGCAGTTTTCACTTGGAAATCTATTGGAAATGGTTTTTCCTAGTTTTTCGTTCTGATAGTCCGCACCAAGCTTGGGGAAGTTTCATATCCCCCTCATCAACCATAAGTATTTTATTACAATCTACTCATGTATGAGTAGTATGATAAGGAATGATAAGGAAATGTAATGTTATGTCCCTAAGAAATCATACATAGCACAAGAAGTTCTTTCATAGTAATTTTAAGTGGATCTGAGGTCAAAATCCAGTCAATGAAAAACCATAATATGCAACAAATGAAATTATAACATTTGAGCAATGTTAAAATTATTAATTTCCATATTTAATCAAAAATACTTAATTACAAAAACAAACTGTCAAGCTATGGAGGACTACGGGGGTAATTGGAAAAGCAATACAGCATTTTGAGAATGAGTGCTTAATTGTGAATTAAAAATATAGATTGCTAAATATAATTTCAAATTCAACAGTTAATCCATACAAAAAAGACAAATTTGAAAAGCATTTTGTAATTACACATTTTAAATTGAAATACTAAAGAGGAATTGCAAATTGTATTTATTATTTGATTATTAAATACTGTGATTTTAAAATGTTTTTCAAATCCTATTTCAAAACGGACAATTAAATAACACAATTAATAAATGAGATTGTAAATATCTTTCCTTTTCATACATTTAAAAAAGTTATTCCATTTTCTACATGCGTTTTCTCTTTCCGGCTCTCATTTTCAAATCCTTTTTGCAATTGTATTTCCTAAATGGTTTACCCTCTCCTTTTAGCATTCGAGTGACCCTCCTGGTCCCTGAGCACACTGAAAACCAAGTTCAACCAATCACAGCTGCTCCTTTTATGTAACCAGCTCTCTCATTGGTTAGACACGAGCTGTGCAACTCGGCAAAGTCCACCCAAATGTGGCTGTCGAATGTTGAGACCCTCAGAAGAGGACCAAAGGGCGGGCCGCCAGAACTCAGCCCGGCAACAGGACGCCCATCCGGCTGTCCACCGGGTCTCTAGGTCCTCAGGATCACCAGGCCGTCCGCCCGAATGCCGTCCAGCCTGAGGACGCCATCAGGGCCGTCTGCCCAATCTCCAGGTCCTCATGGGAGGACCGCCGTCCAGCAAGGGGACGCCGTCTGCCCGTCCCCCAAGGGGACGTCCGCCAGACTTCCAGGGGCGTACCCAAAAAGACACGGGCCCTCTTTCCGTGGGCCCCCTCCACCCAGGGTGCTTCCTTTTTTTTCTCTTGCTCCTCTCTCTAAGGCGTCTGGAATCTGCCTTTAAAGGGGGGTCCTGTCACGCATTATTATTATTACCCATCACTTCCCTTCACTCAGCGCCAGATCATCATTGTTGTCTTCCTCTCCATGGTGTGTCGTCTACCTGCCTCTCCGTTCCTGCCCGATGTCCTCTTCACCATCATCATCACCTCCTCCTCCTTTAATAAACATCCTTCACCTGCTATCAGCGTCTGCGTTTGGGTCCATACTTCACACACATCCCTGACATTAGTATTTCAATTTTAAATGTGTAATTACAAAATGCTTTTCAAATTTGTCTTTTTTTGTATGGATTAATTGTTGAATTTGAAATTATATTTAGCAATCTATATTTTTCATTCACAATTAACCACTCATCGTCAAAATGCCCCCGTAGTCCTCCATATGAAGCTATGGTTTATTATATATGAATATATATATGTATATATGTAAAATAGTATGAAATTGTTATGCAAATTAGGGGTGTAATGGGAAAAGGGCTTAACTAACAGCACTGATATTTTACTGAAAGTTTGTAAGGAAGTATGGATTTCCACTCAAACTTCTCACTAATATACAGAGTTTTAAAAATTGTGCTTAGAAACCGACAACTGATTCTAGATTGTGTGTGCTCTGGGTATTGACGTCATACCAGGCAGTCAGGATTGAACCGAGACTACTCCACAGGAACACTCGCATTAAGTCAGACGAACACACTGTTGTGGGAGAAAAACATCTTCTTCCTCTAAAAAAAGCTGAGGCTGCAGTCTGTTAGGTGTTTTTGATATTTATAGGTAGATTGGCCAGAATTACAAGACAACGAGATCACATATCGGGCCCGCCCATGACAGATTACAATGCCTCATGCAAATGTATTAGTGAGTCTGCTCAAAATCTATCTTTAAGATCATTGATTACCCTGATGCAGAGATTGATGGCAGGTTAAGAACCAAGTAGAAATAAACAATTTGGTAACAATGTAGGACTAATAAAGGAAGATAAAGGATCACAGTTTATAACTGGTTAATTAAACTTTATAAATTAGAAATAAGCGGTTAGAAGGCAGCCAAGAGTACACTTTTTATCTGGAAACAGACCGGTCAATTAACTCATTCAGCCTTTAACTAATTTATCTTTAAGTTATGAATTAGACAATTTTGCAACTCAATTATTTATTGGGTTACCAGTAACATATTTTTAAAGGAGCAGTATGAAAGATTGTGGCCAAAACTGGTATTACAATCACTTTCAAATTACTGTAGAGAGGTGTATTACCTACCCCACCCCCCTGACTCGAGTTTGCCAGATAGGCTGCAGGATCCAGCAGGAACGTAGGCCGCTACAAGGAGCTTCCAATGGCAAGTGACAAGTCCTACACAGTAAGTTTTTTTCTGTTAATTATAATGACAGAGAAACGGGCTCTGATAATGCATCGCTAATGTTAGCAATGACGACTCGCCGTTTGTATTTCCCAAACAATTCCTTACCTTTTTAATATGATGATCCTCCTCCATATGCACTAACGTAACGTTACTTTGCACGAACATGCATAGCTTTGTTCGACTGTCATGAATATTTGAAATGCCCATTTACATTAAGTACAAGTTAGCCAAACATAGATGAATCTTACCTGTCCAGGAGAAAATTAGCGTTGGCATCCGTCTTCAAATTCTTCTCTGTTTTCAGCCGTCTCCTTGCAAAGGCATCTCCTATACAAATCGTTGTTTTATTTCAGACTTTGTCACGACGTCTTTCTGAATGATAATGAGGTATTTTAGGTGTAGTAACGTTAGATATGTTTTATCCGAAACACTTTTGTAGCTGCAGCTGTAGTAATTAGAGCAGAGCTGGCAACCCCGATGTCGAAACACTACTGACTTCGTGATTGGTGGATAAGTGGAGGGTGGAGCTTCAGGCCAAAACACAAGATGACAACATCAACGTGAGTTGAGGGCTGCAACTTCACTTTTTAAATGACAATACCCTGGCCGTACTACTGTTGTCAGTGATATAAGTATATGAAATGAGCATGATTTCTTAATGTCTAATGATATATCAGGGCCATTTTATGATTAATTGAAATAGATTTCTTACATACAGCCCCTATAATCCACAAAAGATGTGACAGAGAGGGTAAAGGGTGTTGGAGTCAGGAATATGTTCAAGCGTCTTGGTGAAATAAATTGCAAGAAGAATGGAAAATACCTGATCTTATTTCTTTGAAAACATTTAATTCCAGACTGAGAGCACTTGAGACAGCCTCCCTTTACTGTAACTGTTTTTCATAATTGTGTTTGTAACTTTATTTGTGTAACTGATTAAGTAAATGTAACTTTTGCTGCCTCTTGGTCAAGACTCCCTTGAAAAAGAGGTGTTTAATCTTTTTTAATAAAGATTAAATAAAAAAATTAATCCTCCCATGCTTTTACACAATGAAAAAACCCAGAGTTTCAAACTCAAAAATCTCAAAATCTCATCCACAAATTCTGCTTTGGTCTTGCCCTACATCTGTGTGATCTCAATTCCTTTGGGGATTTGGGTTCTTCTCCCCTGCATTAGTTGGGGTTGCCAAACTGAATTGGCTGCTTTTCCACATAAACAAGTCTCCCACTGGCAAGACTACTCATCATAACAGATGATAAAAAGGCCCCGACGTCCCAGCAGATATCAGTTTGTCAACACAGCATCTCAAACCAGCGTGGAAAAGGCAACAAGTTCTGCCTCAGGGAGAGGTCGAAATACAAAAAGCAGTCAAAAAACATTTTGGAGCTGATCTGGAGGAATAAAGAAAAATCAATCTTCTGTCATTAGTTTTTCATTTATGTTGATTCAAAGCCTTCACAAGAAATAATGTGTGCCCCCCTATTTATACTTTTACTACAATGATAGCTTGAACAAATATAAAATAAGGAAAAAATATCCAAGCACTGCTAATCAGTAACACAAGTTAACGTAAATTTAAAAAGATGTATTCTAAATTAAATTCTCAGTTTCTGACCAGTAATTTATGTTATATCATTATGTTGTTTTTCTTAGGTTGATTAAAGTTTTTAGGATGAGCATTTCTTGACTTCCTATTTCCTATGACTATACAATTTGTTTCTTGTTACCACAAATAGCATATCAGCAAATGACATGGCGGCAACTTCAGTCACCTGGGTGAGGCGATGAAGATTTGACAAAGTTCAAACTGAGAATCAGAATTTAGAAGAAAGGAAATTTGAGTGACTTTGAACGTGGCATGGTTGTTCCTACAAGATGGGCTGGTTGGAGTATTTCTGACCTCCTGAGATTTTCATGCACAGGTTTCTCAGGTTTACAGAAAACAGTCTAAAAAAGAGAAATTACCAAGTAAGCAGCAGTTGTGTGTATGAAAACACATTGCTGATGAAACAGGACAATAAACAGACTGGTTTGAGATTATTTAATGGCAATGGCGGCTCAAGTAGCCTGCAGTTTACTACCAAAGTATCCACAATACCATCTGTTGTCATGATGCTAGTTACATTCTGGTGCGACTCTGGTAGGAGTAACCTTTGTCCTTTTCATTAATTCCAGGGGAGATCCAACAGAGAGAGATTTTGAGGGTGAACAGGGAGGTGAGTGTGCTTGGATCCTGCGGACAAGTTCAAAGAGGGCAGTCGGAGGAGCGGCGATGACAAGCGATGAGGACCTGGAAGCAGCTGCCATGAGGAATGACAGACAGCGACAAGGAGGGATCCACTGTTCCAGGAACCAAGAACCATCAAGGGAAAACTACAAGGAAGGAGAACAGAAACATGTAGGATTTTATGATAGGTAAATCGTATTTAAGGCAAGGCAAGGCAATTTTATTTGTATAGCACACTTCAACAGCAGGGTAATTCAAGGTGCTTTACATGATTTGGTGATTTTAAAAAAACACATGGAATATAACATTGGAAATTAAAAGTAAAAGAAACACACATTACACATGATACACAAATCAAAAAAGCAAGAAATTTAAGGTACAGGTGGCCTGATTTCCCCTCAGGAGAGTTTAATCATCTGACATCTGGTTCAGGGAAACGCTCTTCCTTTAAGTGTCTCTTGATTGCTCCTTAACCAGGAGCACCTGGTGCATCACCTGCCTAACACACCCTGGAAGAAAAAGGTAAGGAAATCACACTCTTCTGCTCACAATGACACAGAACCAAACATCTCTTAATGCACAACAAATTAAACCTTGAAGCAGATGGGCTGCATCAGCAGAGAACCATTTCAGATACCACTCCTTTCAATGAAGAACAGAAAACTGAGGCAACAATTGACGTAGGGTCACCAACACTGGATAATAAAAGATTTTAAAATCTCTGGTCCAGAGAGACTTGAATAGTCAGATGATAGGGCAGAATTGGGCAAAAGCAACATGAAACCATTGATCCATCCTGTCCTGTGTCAATGTTTTAGGCTGGTGGTCGTTGTAATGGTGAGGGGGATAGTTTCTCTGGATACCTTGGGCCCCTAGTACCTGTAATGACCACAGTGTACCCATCTTCTATTTGCTACAGGATAGTGTACCAAGTCCCTCACTTTCTCTCAAACTGGTTTGTTAAATATATCAATGCGTTAACTGGACATCTATTTCATTCGCAGTCACTGGATCCATCCACAATTGATAATTTGGGATGTGGTGGAATGGGACATTTAGGTTCGAGATGTTCAGCCATCAAATCTGCAGCTACTGTGAGATGCAATCCTACCAAAATCTACCAAAATTTCAGATTTATCTTTGCGACACCTTGTAAACCACAAAGAATTAAGGTGGTTCTGAAGGCAAAAAGGGGGTCACCCCAGAAGGTTTGAGCTATCTCTGGTGAAGTTGGCTTGAGTTTGGGACTTGTGAAACCTGGTAAAATCTACATGAGACCCCTTTCATGCTTGACAATTACAACCTGACAATTCTTGTTCAATGCAGTACGGTTTTAAGCAGTTCTGATAGCTTGATACCAACCAAAACTGTGCAGCATGTGGTTTAAAATGGATAAATTTAGCACCCGGGTGCATGAGAAGTTTGCATATCTTCTCAGATATGAGCAAAGAGCCAGGGAACTACAAAGAGCTGAGCCTTTGCTGAGCAGTTGATTTTACTTATGAACTGAAAAGCCCTGAGCAACTCAGTGACAACACACTGAGCAAAAGATACAGAGAGGCACACAGAAAAAAAAAAACGAGAGATGAGTCAAGAGAATGGGAAGACAGGGACACAAACAGAACAGAGATACACAAGGAAACAGACCTAGGGGGACGGATACTTACATACATAAATAAACACATCAAGTAAGAGAGATTCAGATCTTTACACTGTGTTTTCTACCCATCCCAGACCTCCTTTCTATTGTTCTACACATTTTTCACGCTTATTCATCATTTTGCTGCATTCACTCTAGCTATTTGCCATACCTTTTTGAAGCCGTAAACAACCTGCACAATTTCACACTTCTTCTCGCAGAGAGACAGGGGGTGGGGGAGGAAAAACAAAGAGAATCTGATACGGCAACACTCTGAGCTGCAAGTGTCTCTGACTTTGTATTCTTCAGCTGTCAAGTGTTGTTGTTTTAATTGGACCCCAACTCGGCTCGTTGCAGCAGTCAGATCCTCTCAACCCGACCTCAAAAACAACAGCCACTCAGCCTCTCAGTTTATCCAACCGCACACTCTGGCGCGCAGAAAGAGACATCTGCAGGGAGGGAAGTTGAGACAGAGATGCCATGCCAGAGACTATTTGGAGTGCAAAAAATACATAGAATGAAGAGTTGAGTAAACTGGTTAAAAGATTGGGGTATACTGCTGAAAATACAACATTTTTGCATAAGGAAAAGCTTAGTTTGCCAGCAGTGATTCTTCACCTTCTTTCAACTCACCTTCTCTTAGAATTGAACATTAATCCATTCATCCACTTATCCCATATCGGGTCACAGGTCCAGGTGGGAAACCCAGACTTCCTTCTCCCTGGAAGGATCTGGGGGATACCAAGGAGTTCCTGAGCCAAAACAGATATATGGTCACCCAAGTGAGTTCTGGTTCTGCACTGGGGTCTCCTCTCAGCATGAAGTGCCTGGAAAATGTCCAAAGGGAGGCACCTAGAGTGAATCTTGCTTAGATGCCTGAATCATCTCAGCTGACTCCTTTTGATGCAGATAAGCAGCCTCTCTACTTTAAGCTCCCCCAGGATGAGGGAGCTCCTCACCCTACCTCTGGGGCTTAATCCAGCCAACCTACAGAGGAAACTCATTTCAGCCATTTGTATCTGAGTTCTTGTTCTTTCGGTAATGGTCCAAATCTCATTACCAGAGATGTGGGTTGGAATGCAGATGTATTGGTAAATCGGAAGCTCAGCTCTTTCTTTCACTCTAACAAAATATAAAACAGTATTTGAATAAATTGTCCTTAATGGAGATTTAGACACCTTCTATTCATGGTTTTCCACTTATTCAAGACCAGGTCGAAAGGGTAGCAGTTCCAAGTAGAAAACCCAGACCGCTCTTTTTTAGTCACACTCCGATTCATTCTAGCCGCTCCCAAAGACAGAATGTATATATTCCCTCCAGAAAATTTTGTTTTTCCTTCAGTCCTCCTTTGTATGAAATACCTCCAAAATTAGGTGTCCAGGAACAATCCTGATCAAATGCCCCAATCATCTAAAAATCATCTTTCAATGTGGTGGAGGAGCAGCTCTCCTCCAAGTTGCTCCCAGAAGAAAAACTCCTGGTAATCTCTAAAAACAATAATCTGGCATTGTCACTATGGATGTCACTTTGAATATTTTCGTCCCTGATATTGACAGTCAGAATCAGGGATCTCAATCCAATACCAGCATTTTAATAGCACACATTACTACACACCATATGTTTAACAAATTTATTAAAAGCTATTTATTCATACTCGATCAGGAAACCCAAAAGAGGTTTTTCAAATAACTTTCTCCATATTTTTCTTTCATTCTGAACAATATAGGAGACACTTTTACCAGTACAAAAATCAGATCACATCCCTCTCATTGTGAATGAGAGTGTAGTCAGACAGCTACTAATCCTACAATGTGTGTTTCTGTACAAGGGGTGGCTTGCTCATCAGAATAACTGAAGTATATTTCAAGTCCCAGATTTTCATTACAAAATGGTCCTAAAACTATCATTAGGATTAGACTCCTGGGGAAACAAAAACTTAGAATTTAATTAAACATATTTCACACAGTTTTAGAAGTCTGTCCCCGTTTGTTTTGTTTTGTGGTATGGTATGGTATGGTAGCACAGATTATTGTAGACCACAGAGGAAAATCCCTCTCTAAAATGGAGCTGGGGCAGCTGGCCTTTTGTCAGTTGTCCTTGGCAATAACATGAACTGTCCCACTTCTGACACCAATATTGTTGAGGGAACATAGTTATGAAAGGACCCCTGTGAAATGATGATTTTATGTTCACTCAACCATAAGAGTCAAAGGACTTCCTACCAGCCTTAGTACTTTATATTATTTGGGCTGTGGTGACTATACAATATTTTCTTGAATAACAGGAACTTCAGATACAGAAACTGTGGTTGCATCCTTGCTTAGAACTTGAATCTTTAGACATACAGTTCAGTATCTTCTAAAACAGGAACCCATTTGTTAGTTACACAGCCATGTATGAGACGGATATATCAGAAGCTCTACAGTGTTATGAGCCAATAATGATTAACCATATATCACTCCAAAAAAGACAAAACTTATTTACCTTATCTGCATTGTCTGGTCTGGTGTGTATCATCTTCCTCTTCACAACATTCTACAGATTCTCCTTGGGTTTATGTGAGTAGAGTTTGCTGTCCAATTGAGCAAAGTTATATCTTGGTCAATAAATCAGCGATTGGTATTGGTACTTTTGGCTGTGTGGCACTGATACAATTTACTAGTATACGACTTTGCTAACTTTGTATTAGGATTCTGTATTTGTGTCTGTGTTTTGTTTGTGTGATCTTACCCACTAGAGGATCTTTAATGGAGAGTGTGGCTCACCTGCTGCTGCATTCACACCTGTGAATGATCAAATACTTAGTGCAGGCCTTCTTAAGGAGTTGTCAGTCAACCAGTCAGCACCTAATGATTAACAGACACCGGCAGAGTCAAGCCGAGTAATCTCTCTGTGATATTCTCTGACTTTGAACTTCTAGTTGTTCTCTCAGTGACCCACCTGCTCTTTGTGCCTCCCAGGTTTTTTATTTTCATGGTTTCCACATTATGCTGGATTTCTTTGTCATACCTTCATCAGTCCACCCCAGATCCTATCCCTCCACAGTCAATCTGCTATGCTCTGTCAGACTTACTGTCTACCCGCTCTCCATCATCCTCCCCTCCTGGCTCACAACAAGGACCCCAGCCTCCCACACCAAACCTAACTTCCTCGCTGGGATCCGAACATCCTCCTCCTTTAAATTAAATCACTTCTCAGAACAGTAAGATCATTCAGCTCTACCAGCTTCCTTTACCTTGCCGTGCCTGCCATTAATTCCTGTACTCTCTCTCCCAATTTTTATGAAAATCAAACCTTGTAAACTTTAATCTGAGTCCGTGGTTGACTTTGCATGTGGGTCAAGAAACTCCCTAAGATCATGATACTTTGGCTTTGATTAAACAAAGTTGACCAAAGGCAGTCGATGACATGACTGCTGAAATCATCACTGACTGTGGAAACTTCACACTGGACCTCAAGCAACTTGGATTCTGGCCCTCTCCACTCCTCCTTGCTGTATACGGTGTGCCTGCTGTCTTTGGATGTATACTTTTGAATTGTGTTGCGTGTGGAAATTGCCCCTTAAAAAAGTGCTGTTTTATTAATTTATTTACACGTGCCCAAAAGAGAAGAAGTTAGTATTTCAGGACATTTCAAGATCACTTATCCTGCCATCTTTCTTTTTGTCCTTTTGACTCAGATACATTTGTTCGTGATCATTCCATCATGATGATGATCAGTTCATGAAAAAATACAAGCGAATGCTATATTCCTTCATTTGATTTGATTTTTGCAGATACCCTCTGCCAGAGGAACAACTTGTACTGTCAGCATTAATAAATCACTGGCTAAAGCTGCATTAGCATTTGTACTGAGTTGATTTTCTGAGTGGGAACTCAGTACTGGTTTCTATTTATGATTTTGGTCTCTGTTCTCTCTTGAGGGAAATAGTCAGTAATCATCACTGACTGTTGAATGCCAAGGTGATTTGTGTGGGAGATTGAGATAAATAAATAAAGCATACTAAAAGGTAAAAACAAATATTTTTTTATAATGAGTACTTACGTTTTTTGTTAATGTAGTGTTGTTGCTGGCTGACCTTTAACTAGATTCCAGTCTGACTATGTTATTACTGACTTAAACTTTAAACGATCTGTCTGAAATGTCTCAGTGGTGTCCCAAAATAAGAGCAGACACAAGAGTTCTATGGAACTGGTGTTTAAACTGTTGTTTGAACTGATGTTTTTTCACAAACACGGCACAAGACAATGAGTTACCCCAAGGTAGACTGAATCACTTCATCTCATATCACAGCTTTTATGCAGTTTCTCCATAGGGAAAACCCAACCTCTTAGAACCTCCCTTTATTCTTACTAACATATTCATTTTTTCCTATCCTATCCTCTTAGGAAAATTCTAATGGTGTCTTGGCTATCTGTTTAAAAATTAAAAAATAAATAAAATGACCAGTAACCAATGTAGCAAGCAGAAGTTAAGAATGTCGAAAGACTCCCGTGGTCTGCTGGGTAGTTGGAATCCGGGGATCCCTGTCTCCCATTCGAGAAGCTTTAGTGCCGGCTACAGCAGCCCGACCAAAGATAGGGTAATTAGAACAGACGCTGAAATATATTGCCATTGGAAAATCTCAGTAGATGTTAAACTGACAATAGGGAGGGTAAGATCTAATCCCCCCCCAATAAAGTTTCCTCCAGTCTGCCGGACACCGCCCACACCCAGCGTACTCTTGGACCTAGGCAGGGTTGGCTAATTGCTGGAGAGTAAGTTTACCCAAAATAACTGGGATGTTATGTGCAACAACACATCATACAATGTTAACAACCTTAAACACTTATTTATTTAAATTTACTCTTAAGTCTAGTAATCAGCGTTCTTTTACTAGACTGGAAGGAAATAACGCTCAAATAGCAACAATAACAAATAGTGAGCAGTAATACCAGTTGGCTGTTTCATTCAAAAGAACCAATATCCAAACCAACATCAGTTTCACTGTGCCCAAACGTATATCACATAAAATAATTTTACTACTGTGTATACTAAGACAGATATGTCCCTGAGAAGCTGTAGTTCAATTCAGTTTATTTATATAGCGCCAATTCACAACAGATGTCATCTGAAGGCACTTAACAAGAAGTCATTTCAATACATTGATGCAAACATTCCAATCAGTTAAAAAGTTTCCTATTTAAGGAATCCCAGCAGATTGCGTCAGTCATTGGCGTGAGGTTGGACAGACTTTCCAACCACAGCAATCCTTCAGCAATCCCTCATACTGAGCAAGCATGTAGCGACGGTGCAGAGGAAAAACTCTCCTTTAACAGGAAGAAACCTCCAACAGAACCAGGCTCAGTAGGAGCGGCCATCTGCCACGACCGTCTGGGGGTTTGAGAAGAAAGAGCAGAAACACAGAAGGAACAGAAGATCTGATATAAGAGAACTTTCTATGTTACAGAAAGTAAAAAGTTGATAACAGCACACAGTGGATGTTCAGTTACTGGGAGTATCATCCCAGTCGATGCCCCCCGTCCAACAGGGCATTGCAGCCAAGCAGGATACCAGACCAGGTATATCTTCTATGGAGAGAAAAACACTGAGAGAAAACAAAGTTAACAGTCGAAATAACAGAATGTACTGTAATACAACTGGAGAGTAGTAGTAGAAAAGGAAGCAGCAGAGTGAAGAAAATTGGTCAGCCTGTCCTCCAGCAGTCTAAGCCTATAGCAGCATAACTACAGAGATAGCTCAGGATGACCTTAGCCACTTTAACTATAAGCTTTATCAAAAAGGAAAGTTTTAAGCCTGGCCTTAAAAGTAAACAGAGTGTCTGCCTCACAGACTAAAGCTGGGAGCTGGTTCCACAGGAGAGGAGCCTGATAACTAAAAGATCTGCCTCCCATTCTACTTTTAGAAATCCTAGGAGCTACAAGTAAACCTGCAGTCTGAGAGCAAAGTGCTCTGTTAGGAACATAGAAACAATTAGATCTCTGATGTATGATGGAGTGGATTATTAAGGGCTTTGTATGTAAGAAGAAGGATCTTAAATTCTATTCTGGATTTAACAGGGAGCCAATGAAGGGAAGCTAAAACAGGAGAAATGTGATCTCTCTTTTTAATATTCATCAGAACTCTTGCTGCCGCATTTTGGATCAACTGAAGGCTTTTAATGGCATTTTGTGGACTACCTGATAGTAAAGAATTTCACTAGTCCAGCCTTGAGGTAACAAATGCATGGACTAGTTTCTCAGCATCACTCCTGTACAGGATGTTTCTAATTTTAGCAATATTCCGGAGGTGAAAGAAGGAAATCCTAGAAACCTGTTTAATATGGGATTTAAATGTCAAGTCTTGGTCAAAAATAACGACGAGGTTCTTTACGTTACTAATGTATTACTGGATCACTCTGGATGGCTAGCTACTGTAAGTCTTGTTGCAAACACGTTCTTTAAAACTATTGTTACACGCCCCAAGGTCTTCAGCTGTGGTGTACCTGCAGAATCATGCACTTGAAAGCAGCTGTTGAAAACTCCTTTTTTTGTGACTTTTTCTCTATTTTCTTCACTGTCAAACACTTCTCTCTCTGCTTCCGGTCTTCGCTTGCACGCTTCCTCTCTCTCTCTCCAACATCCTGCCCTCTGATTGGTTAACAGGTCATCCAAGCCTCGCTGGGATTTATGGGTAATGCAGTCCTTTACTATTCTACACCAGGCTAGCCCATTCTGCTTCGTTTTGACCACAAGATTTCCCCACATACATCTTCTTTTCCTGACTCCTTCCTTCTCAGCCAAGGTCAAACACCTACCCAACAGTTATTAAAACATTGCCTTACCCACAGTTCTTGGTTTGCTGACACCTTTACCAACAACATCTGGTCTGTACTCGGCAAGTTCAGGTTTTATGGTTTCCTTTTTTTTAATGACAGAACTATATACGCATAAGCATTGCTCATACTAATTACAATTCTATATAGTTATAGTACAGTAGGTAGATTTCATGAAATATTTATTTGAAACATCAAGAGTATTGATATGTTGAAGCAATATTAACATATGTGATGAGTTTCATTTCTAGCCATCTTATTCGAAACTGTTCATTTCTATTTTTGGTTTCCGACAACTTTTGAGTGGAATATCTGTGTTGGGTGATCATTATTTTAATATATGTCACATGTTGATTTATGGAAGGAAGTTTGAATAATAAATAAATAATAGTACAAGGTTTATGCTTTGCTCATATATTTCTGTTATTGCTCTGCTCAAACATGCAGATCGTCGTGGGTTTTTGTGTTACTGAGGTTTCTGTACTTGAACTTAATTATTGTCAGATCGTATGGCATGTAGAGATCATTTGATCTTTTTAAGGATGCACTCAACCAGTCAGTCACTTTGCTCTTTAAGCTGGAGCTGTTTGATTAAATCACTGCGGGGAACAGGTTAGTTATTGTGAATAAGCAACATAAAAGCCTTCGATGAGTCAGATGAATGGTGGTAATTGAGTGTAAAACTTGCTGCTCCAGTAATGGTGAGAGATTTTAATGGTGATATATTAGGTTAAAGTGACACTGAGAGAGCAAAGATGAAGAGTGGCAGAGTTTAATTATGAATAGTATGAGCTTGCACAACAATGATTTATGCTATAACAATGATATATGTAAAATATATAGTGCTGCTTAACTTTGTCAGAGAAAATGTTTAAAGTAGAACCTATCCATTATCTATACCTTTCTGTCCTCTGCAGGGTTGCGGGGGGCTGGTACACCCTGGACAGGTTGCCAGTCCATTGCAGGGCAACACAGAGACATACAACCAGGCACGCACGCACTCATACCTAAGGGCAATTTTAGAGAGACCAATCAACCAAAGAAGAAAGTTGTTTCTAATACCATCATTTTCGCCGTCCACCAAAACGACAGATATACAGTTTTGATCACAAGAAAAGCCTATGGGTCCACACACATATTGGATGAGCTGCCAAGATCCAGAGCAAAGGAATCTGTTGATAGGACTACTCTTAGGCTTAGTCCATATCAGAAAGTTTTTCCTTAAAATGGGTTCTTGGTTTCAATAACATCCACATCTACATGGAACTGTTTCCAGAAATGTTCTCATTCACATGAAAACGCAGAGAATAGCTCAAAAAGATGTTTTTACTTCACCAAACCTGTAAGTGGTATTCAACATGGAGTATGGGATATAAGCAAAAAGAAAACAAGAAAGACAACAAAGCATAGGCAGAGTTTTTTTATGGATTAACAACAAAGTCATGCTTTTTCTCTGTAAAACGTTGGATCATAAAACTAATAAATTACAAGATTAACATTTAATCCACCATTGTTGTTGTTATGTATAAACTGTTTGGGGTTATAGGTCAGGTTGGAGGTTTGGGCAATATGTAGGCGTTTTCTTAAAAGAGGAGTTTTTGTTGTCTACATGAAAATGTGAAGGCAAAATATTCACTTTGGAACCCTGTAAAAGAAACAGGGGGGTCCCCTAAAACTTTGTTTTTGTGTGGATATAAGGCAGAAATGGTTAAAAATATTCCTGTGTTGTCGGGCTTTAGACCCTCATAAGGAAACAGCAAAAGAAAAGCAATTGACAGAAAGCCATATGTCCTTTTGCAGTTTGGCACAAACCATGTAGAGAAAAACTACCCCTATGTGACTCTCTGAAAAACACCATCCTCACAGTAAAACATCGTGACAGTAGCATAATGCTGTCGAGATGCTTCTTTACATCAGCACAGGCAGAGGGCAATCCTGAAAGACGAGCCAACACCTACAACCAGAACTACAATGGAATGGTCAAGATAAATTTATGACAATGGTCCAGTCCAGACCTAAATCCACTTGAGAATTTGTGGCAAAATTTTAAAAATTGATGTTCAAAGATGCTATCCAGCTAACCTGAGTGAGCTTGAGCAATTTTACAATGAAGAGTCAATCAATCAATCAATCAATCAATCTTTATAAAGCGCTTTTCATACAAAATTACAAAAATTGCAGAGTGGGCAAAAGTTTCAGACTGTAGACATACAAAGGTGGTAAAAACATGAATCAAAAGACTTGCAGCTAGGAAGGTTATCGACTTAAGGAAGCAAAGTAAAAATGCACATCATACTTTTTAGATTTTTGTTTGTAAAAAATGTTATAGCTGTATAGTACTTTGTGTTGATATGTCACATGGAATCCCTATAAAATACAACGATCTTTGAGACTGAAACCTCACAAAATGTGAAAAGAAACAAGGGCTGGGAATAGCTTTCAGAGACAGTTCAATAGTTTAATAACTCCTCAACAGTCAGGAGAGGAGCTAGCACTAAATGACAAAAATTACACTGTGACCTAAATTAAATCTGAATTAATTTGTTGAAAGCATTATGATTCATTACTTTGAATAAATGAATGCTTTTGTCAGTGAATGTTTGTTCAAATATTAGCGAAAAATAATCAGCTATATAGGAGCAATGGAAAAAAACGAAAACAAAGGTAGAAACAAAAAAAGAGTTATGGAGAATATGTGGAGAGTCTCTACCAAGCTCCAACATGTAATTCGCAGACTCCCAGCAGGTCACCTCAGACTGAAGAAAGCACACTCAGCAAAGCTCAGAGGAAATATAGTTAAAGGTAACATATGAGGAAAAAACCCTGCAGCAGACGGTCAAGGATTGTGAGTTATCGTCAGCAGACATAGACAATGGCCTGCTTCAGTTCATGATTGGTTTACTGCCTCAGCTAGTGATTGGAAATCAAGCACGTTACGTCCGAAGAGTTAAATTAAAAGAGCAAGAGTCAGAAGCACAGGAATCCGCTCTACATTTAATTCTCAGTTGCACACCACCAATTTTGGTATGTTGCTGCAATAGGGCTTCTCCAGCACACACACAAGGAATCATTATAAAGGCACTCAATCTCCATAATTTTTCATATGTCTAATTAATTTTGCATTTTTTTAATAACCGAAGAGTCTTTTTTGACACAAATATCTAATAAACAAGGTTGACGGAGGATGCTGAGTCAATTATAGATGTGTGAAGTTGATGTTTTCTAATTTCCTTTGTTACATTGCCTGTGACTACTGAGGCAGGGTGCACCAGTGGAGAGGCAACCAGCAGAAAACTAGTGGCACCAGGCAGTAGATTTCCTGCCAGATCACAGCGGATGCGATGGAGAATGAGATTTAGATGGATAGACGGAGTATGAGAGTGTTCCTCCCCGGGAGGCTTCCGCTTTAATTGAGTTTATGAAGCGGTGGACGCAGCAGATTGATTGAGGACATCAATCTAGATGCGCCGTGATCTCTATGGGACACTGTCTTCATTTTCCTTCTCAATCTTTCACTTGATCTTGCTCTTCTACCTTTATTCCCCGTCTATTCATCTCACTTACTGCCTTGGATTTCTTCAGACTCTGGCCGTCTTTCTGCCTATTTTTCTTCATTCTAAAGACCCCTCCATGTCCCCGAGTTTCAGCTTCCCAATAAAAAAAAAAGAATTTACAAAGTCTAAATATTTCCAATACAGTGCTGGGGTTTAGCTGGATGGGGAGAGCATGCTATATTGGTTCAGACAGCAGCAACAGTTGAGTCTCATAAGAGCGACTAAGTCAAGTTACTGATCCGTCTGTCTCTAGAACTTCCTGTTTAAATATGACATCAGAGGTGGAGATAGAAGACAGTTTTATCCAAGTCGGAAAATAAAGAGTTAAGATAGGAAAGCATGTTCTGAGAAAAGTTTAAACACCAGCAGTGTTTGGTGGTTCCACACAATAACTCATTAGTTTTTAAGGTTGATTCTGAAAGATTAAAGCAGCAAATACTTTACTAATCTTACTTGTGGTTGCTCGCTTTGAAAACAAAAAGAAAGGCCTAAGACTAAAACCTATATATTTATATATTTCAATACCTGATTTTCTTGTTTAGGTACTTTTCATGCTGTATTTAGGCCATGTTTTGAAAACGTACTTTACTCAGAAGAAGACATGCATAACTCTGTTGTACTCTCTGTGCTAGGAAAATGCCACTTTGTTTGCCAGCCTGTCTCAAAGCAGCTGCTTCTGATATGATAGCTGTATTATGAATCTGCTGAATTTTCATTTGAATATAGGAGGTTTCAGCACCTCCAACATTAGCTTCAGCCTTGGTTTGGACAAGGAAAACAGCCAGTATTATCTTTTGCAGCATGGAGGATGCAGATGAGATGGGTTTAGTTTATGCACTGCAGGACACCACAGAATCTGCCGTTAATGTGTGCATTGATTTTAAACTTGCATCACACTCTGCACATATCTTAGAGAGCTTGGTAAAAAAAATCATGCACACAAAATATAGAAATTGTTCTTCCTGATTCATGAGAGCTGATCTCTTTGAAATTGGGAACCTGAAGTTGAAATTGTTGAAATCAACAATTGAAGTATTCAACCCTAACCCTAACCCTATTCATACAAACCTTTGTCCCGTCCCTTCTTATCAAAACCAGATGATCCCAGGGCATCTATTTGAAAGTATGACAGATAACTTTTGCATTTTAACTGCAGCCTGAACTACTTCCTTAGGTCTTCTGTTGACATGGGTTGTGTATGTACAACTTGGAAGTGTGCACCCTTCCCCAAGCTATTCCAAGTTTGGTGCACAACATTTACCGATCCATATATGTCAGTCAAGGTCCATAAGCATGGCTTGTTTTAGTTTGTTTGTTTGCTGAAATACCCAGTCGCAATGTTGCTTGGCACACTGTTGGTTGGTGTTTCCAAAGCAGCCAATCAAGGAGAGCTGTTAATTTTCCTTTGCACTGATGGGGAAGAGTGGAAATTAGGAAGCCTGTAGATGTTAGCTTCTGTGATGGTGCTAAGATGTTTTCCACTGTGCTTTTTAATGCATATTTAGGTATATTAGACATTTTTAGAGGGGGTTCGCCAGTATTTACAGATTTCAACTATTAGCAGATGGCTATGGTCCCTAGCCTCTGTGAATACCAGTCCACTTTAAAAATATATTAGATTTATGATGTTTTGATATTTACATATCAATGTGGAAAGAAAAATATGCTATCATGACAATGCCAAATGATCAGGCTTCCAGCATTTTATTCATCTATTTTAATTTGTGATTTGCCAGCTGTTAGTTGTGCAACACATTTACACAGTTACACACACCTCCACCTACACATACCTAAACCTATTTTGCCAGCTTGTTACCCTCTAGATTGTGTGCTGACAGCTGGTTGCAGACATGATCAGATTGATGGAGCTGTTTGTGGTCAGGCCTGCAGAGCTGCAGATGGAAATACGTGTGTATCTCTGTGTTTGTGTGTATTGGCTGGCATATCGGCTAGATTACAGATCAAGAGGAAAAGAGATATCCTAATTACTTTGATCAGTTCCAGTTTGAGCTTATTATTTCTGTGTTTAATCCTGCTTTAAATCAAATAATAGGCATCCCAACAAGATAATACATGGGAATTACACCTGGTCTAACAAAACAATGAAATCCAGAATTCAAACAGTAAAAAAAAGCCAACATTTTAGAATTTCTGCATTAAGACAATACAGTATATAAACTCAGCAAAAAAAGAAACGTCCTTTGACTTTCGACTGTTTTTACTTTCAGTAAACTTAATGTGTGTAAATATTTGTATGAACACTAAAAGAGTCAAAACCATAAGACATAAACTAAAAATGTTTCACAGACATGTGACTAACAGAAATAGAATAATGTGTCCTTGAATGAAGGGAGGCTCAAAATCAAAAGTACCAGTCAGTATCTGGTGTGGCCACCAGCTGCTTGAAGTACTGCAGTGCATCTCCTCCTCATGGACTGGACCAGATTTGTCAGTTCTTGCTGTGAGATGTTATCCCACTCTTCCACCAAGGCACTTGCAAGTTCCTGGACATTTCTGGGGGCAATGGCCCTAGCACTCACCCTGCGACCCAACAGGTCCCAGACGTGCTCAATGGGATTGAGATCCGGGCTCTTCGCTGGCCATGGCAGAACACTGACATTGCTCTCATGCAGAAACTCACGCACAGAACGAGCAGTATGGCTGGTGGCATTGTCCTGCTGGAGGATCATGTCCGGATGAGCATGAATAAAGGGTACCACATGAGGGAGGAGGATGTCATCCCTGTAACGCAAGGCATTGAGATTGCCTGCAATGACAACAAGCTCAGTCCAATGGTGATATGATATACCGCCCCAGACCATGACGGACCCCCCACCTCCAAATCGATCCCGCTCCAGGGTACAGGCCTCGGTATAACGCTCATTCCTTCGACGATAAACACGAATCCGTCCATCACCCCTGGTGAGACAAAACCGTGACTCATCAGTGAAGAGCACTTTTTGCCACTCCTGTCTGGTCCAGCGAAGGTGGGTTTGTGCCCATAGGCGGCGTTGTTGCTGGTGATGTCTGGTAAGGACCTGCCTTACAACAGGCCTACAAGCCCTCAGTCCAGCCTCTCTCAGCCTATTGCGGACAGTCTGAGCACTGATGGAGGGATTGTGTGTTTCTGGTGTGACTCGGGCAGTTGTTGTGGTCATCCTGTACCTGTCACGCAGGTGTGATATTCGGATGTACCGATCCTGTGCAGGTGTTGTTACACGTGGTCTTCCACTGCGAGGATGATCAGCTGTCCTTCCTGTCTCCCTGTAGCGCTGTCTTAGGCGTCTCACAGTGCGGACATGGCAATTTATTGCCCTAGCCACATCAGCAGTCCTCATGCCTCCCTGCAGCATGCCTAATGCACGTTCACACAGATGAGCAGGGACCCTGGGCATCTTTCTTTGGGTGTTTTTACAGTCGGGAGACAAGTCTCTTAAGTGTCCTGCGTTTTTAGAACTATGACCTTAAATGCCTACTTTCTGTAAGCTGTTAAGGTCTTAACGACCATTCCACAGGTGCATGTTAATTAATTGATTATGGTTAATTGAACATGCATGGAAAACATTGTTTAAACCCTTTACAATGAAGATCTGTAAAGTTATTTGGATTTTTACAACATTATTGTTGAAATACACAGTCCTGAAAAAGGGACATTTCTTTTTTTAAGTTTATATATAAAAAAGAAACTGCCATAATTTATTTTTGGAGTGCTGAATAGGTTTGTATGGACTATGTGAATAGCTGGTGAAAGCAATAAGAGAAAAACCTACTTTGCTATAATTTTAGACCCTTTTACCACTGATGAGAAAAAAAACTTCACAATGATCCATCCATCCATCCATCCATTCATTATCCATTATCTGTACCTGTCCATCCTATGCAGGGTTGCGGGGGGGGGGGGGGGTGTCATGTTTTTGGACTGTGGGAAGAAGCCGGAATACCTGGAGAGAACCCATGCATGCACAGGGAGAACATGCAAACTCTCTGCAGAAAGACCCCAGGCTGGGATTCTTGCTAAGCAATAGTGCTACCAACTGTGCCACTGTGCAGCCCTAGCTTCACAATAATGTAGAGACATTTTTTTATTCTCATTGGAAAGTAATTGAGTTGCCACTTGCAGTTGGAATAACATAATGGCCATGGATGGACAGTTTGACACTTGGTCACGTATAATTTTACATGACAAGATGAATTAATCGCTATATAATGGATTGCATCTACATGTTTAATACTAGATTTCAGTATTTTAGAGTGCCTTGCAGAGGGGTTCATCATCTAGCATCTAACATAAAAAAGCACAACCTTCCAAGTATTTTATATAGGTTTATGTGATAAACTTGGAAGGAAAGGGATACATTGTTTGCAGAACCATCTTTTTACAACCACCTTTCTTCAGAACTGGAACTAAACATCCTTTAGGATATGTCTCCTCCAGCTTTGTACATCCAAGCGTTGTAATGTTGTATTGTTGTATTGTTGTATTATTTCACAAAAAAAGGCAGTTTTTGTAGTGTTTTTTTCCCCCTTTTTTTTATTATATCAACATTTCAACAAGTTGTTGTGCACAAGTATGAGAGGATAAGAACAAAGCAGTAGTCAGAACAAAATATGAAGAAAAAAAAGAACATTTGAAGATCAGTATAGATCAGGAATATTACAAAGCAACATATAAGTAAGGCAACATAAATAAAATAAGAGTACGCATATACAATCTTGTTAGATCATTCGAAAAGCTGCATCAAGAACTGAAGTAAGGCATAAGCTTTATTTAAGTTACATTTGTTTAATGAAGCCTTCCACAGCAGGACCTCATTTATGAAATGGAGTAATTTTCAAGAAACGACATTTGTGAATGAAGAATTTTGCAAATATAATTAAATTGTTAATTCCAAATTCTATTTTTTTATTTTCTATTTGTATACCAAATCTGATTAATTGAAAAGATAGAAAAGGGCAATAAATAATCTTAGAGGTTATCCAATACTGAAAATCATCCCAAAAAGATCTGGAACTCTCACATGAATAAAAAAGATGTTCTGTTGTTTCAATATCATTATTGCAGAAAGTGCATGTATTCGTATCTATATTGAATTTCCTGTGAAGATAATTATTGGACGGATATATAGCATTTAAAATTTTGAGGTGATTTTCTTTTGTTTTAGGTGGAATTGGAAAAGAGAGATATTTAGTCAAAAATTTTGGATTATAATCCCTAAACATATATTTTCTTTTTAGTTGAGATGGCAAAAATTGTTTGGTGAGAATTGATCATAAGAATTTATTATTGCATGTCTTATCCTTAAAATGGCGATCATCAATTATTAAGGATGTTTCAGTAATTATACAGGAAGAGTAGGTTAAAATGGCTTTAGCCATCTGAATCATTGCTGGGGGAAGGGCTTTCATAACTTTAATGAATTTATTTTCGGTACATGATATAGCATATTTATCTATGAAATTGTTATATGATAGCAAATATCCATTACTGTCCAATAGGTGTAAAACTGTCCAAATTCCCTGATCCATCCAATCCTCATAAAAAATGGATTTTCTTTTTATAAATAAACATCTGTTGTTCCAAATTGAATTTGTATGTGGTGAAAAATTATGCTTATATATAATTTTCCAGTACTGGAGAACCTGTTTGTGGAAATTTGATAATTTAATTGGTAATTTAGAAATTTCAAAGTCACACTTTATAAGAAATTCAATACCACCAAGCCTCTCGAAAAGTACTTTGGGGAAATAAAACCAGATACTGTTTGAATTCTTTATGAAAGATTGCAACCATTTTAGCTTGATGGAACCATCCATAGCCTCAAAATCAATCGCATTCAACCCTCCTTCCTCAAAAGATTTCACAATATAATTTTTTCTGATATAATGTTGCTTGTTTCTCCAAATGTAATTAAAATTAGATTGATTTATGTCTTTGATTAGCCTATTGGAAACATATAAGCATTGTGAAGGATAAATCAACCGAGAGATACCTTCTGTTTTAGTAAGTAAGACACGTCCAAAAAGGGAGAGGTCTCTTTGTAGCCAACTATTTAAAATCTTTTTAGATTTTTGGATAATGTGTTCAAAATTTAGTTTTTCTCTTTTATTTGTGTCCTTTGAGATTATAATATCCAAGTATTTAATGTCAGATATAATAGCTATGTTAAAGAAGCTACCAGGCTGACAACCATGAATAGATAATAGTTCGCATTTTCTGACATTTAGGTACAAACCAGAAGTCTTTGAAAATAGTGAAATTTCATTTAGTGCAGGAGGGACCTCTGAAATGTTCTTTAAAAATAATGTAGTGTCATCTGCTAATTGACTTATGATCAATGGGGCTCCCATCAAATTTAGTGGTTGAATATTAGGATTGTGTTTCATAAAAATAGCTAAAAGTTCTGTTACAATAATAAAAAGTAAAGGAGAAGCAGGACACCCCTGACGGATTCCTCTTCTAACATTAAAGCGTTTAGTTGTTCCAAAAGGTAAAGAAATAGAACTATTGATATCAGAGTATTATAAAGAAATTAAGTCTATGTATTTTTTTACCAAAACCGAAGTAGTTCAGAGCTTTCAAAACGAAAGGATGTTCGACAGTATCAAATGCCTCAGAAAAGTCTAAAAAAAGAATCACCCCATCATCTTCAATTAAGTGACTATAATCCAGCAAATCTAAAACCAATCTAATGTTATTGTGGATAGAACGATTCTTAAGGAATCCAGATTGTGATTCACTAATAATTTGGTCTAGACCATCCTTTAATCTGTTCGCAATTACATGGGTACGAATTTTGTAATCTGTATTCAGGAGTGCAATTGGCCGTAGATTATCGATTAGTCTTTTATCTTTACCAGGTTTGGGAATAAGAGAGATAAGACCTTGTTTCATTGTCGGTGTTGATGTTTCGTTAAGAATGATTTCTTTAATAGTTTTGAAGAAAAATTATTTTAAATCTTTCCAGAAGAATTTATAGAAGATCGCAGTCAAGCCATCCTGACCAGGAGCTTTGCCCATTTTCAGTTTGTTTAAGGCTTTATCTAAGTCTTCCAGTGATATATCAGAATCATAAATTTCTTTGGACACAGAATCAATTTTTGGAATTTATGGTTCAATCTGATCAAAAAACTTTACAGAATCAGTAATGAGATAATCCGAGGAGTATAGATTTGAGTAAAAATTGTGTATTTCTTCCATTATAATCTTATGATTTGTGCATTCCTCCCCATTTACAATTAACGCGTTAATAGATTTCTTTTCTTGCCTCCGTTTCTCCAAATTGAAGAAATATGAAGTATTTTCTTCGGCTCCCTCTATCCATTTTGCGCGAGCTCTACTGTACGCTCCATGAGCTTTTCTCTTGTATAAATTATCTAATTGAGCCTGTAAGGACAACAAATAATTTTTATCATCATCTGACATAAGTTGTCTATTACAATAGTTATTTATATTATAAAGTAATTTACTTTCCAAATCCATTCTGTTGTCTACTTTTCATTTTACTAAATGTAATTGAAAATTCTCTAACTTTAAATGTAAAAAATTCCCATCTACACATGTAATTGCCAATTGTGTCATCATTGTAAATTTTGTGGAGGATTTCTTTAACTATCTTAACATATCCATCGTCCGTTAAGAGATCTGCATTGAATTTACAATACTTTTTTCTAAATTGCGCTTTATTTTCAGGGTTAAGTTTGAGAGTAATAATACTGTGATCAGTCAACGGGGCTGCCGAGATGGAAATGTGTGAGACATATCTATATAATAAAGTCGAGCCTAACCATAGATCTAGTCTGGACATGTTATTACCATTCGGTTTAATCCAAGAGAACTGAGTAACTCCAGGGTTTTTATCTCTCCATATATCACTTAAATATTTGAATCAATGAACTCTGTCAAAGTTGGATTCCACTGGTTAATATTGTATCTGGGAGGATATCTATCCTCCCATTCATTTGGAACAAGATTAAAGTCACCACCTAGTAATACATGGTCTGTGTGATATAAACGTGTATACTCAAAAAGAACATCTGTTATTTTTTCCAGTAAAAGCTTATTTTGAGTTACAGAGGCATACCCATAAACATTTACTAAAATCACAAATGGTTCATCAATATTCAGTACAACTGTCAGCCAGTGTCCTAAGTTATCAGCCTTAAAAGTCACGACCTTCCCTGGACATCGGTAGAAACAGAGAGCTACTCCAGCAGAGTGGTTAGATCGGTGGCTGAAAATTAGTTTTTCACCCCACTGGTTTGACCAGAAGGTGGCATCGGCATCACTTGAGTCAGTTTCTTGTAATAAGGTGCAATTAGCTTTAAGTCCTTTTATGAAGAGAAACATTGCTTTTCTTTAAACATTATCCCTGAGACCTCTAACATTCAACGATACAAAGGATAAACATGTGCGTAACATTTGTAATGAACAAAAGCAAAGTGCAAATATTAAGAATAGCTATAGAACTTGAAAAGAAAAAAAAAGTTTGTTTACTTTCCTGTTTGAGAGAAAGGTGAAAGAACAGCGATGCAGGCACCTTCCATCCCATTCCAAAAAGTCAAAAAGTCAAGCATCCCTCTTTATGCAAAGTTCAAGAACAAACTTTAATTCTTAGGTTCCACCTTCTTAAATACCGGTCTCGCTCTCTTGCTTTTTCTTTAAATTCGTCAACTTCTTTCCGTAAGGTTGAGACTTCCTTTTCCAAGCTGGCGATTTTACATTTGCAATCACGGACTTCAGCTGCATTGAATTCAATGGATTCAGCAAGACTGGCAATCAATGAGGTATTCTCCGATAATTTGTTATTAATGTCCGCCATTTTGTCATCTTGTTTGTCAAACCGCACATGGAGAGCTTGAATAGCTGCCAATATATCGCTTGCTGAGGGACTGGGTTTGGTAAGCTTTCTCGGGTGGTCACCTTTAGAGGGAGTTGATAGAGGCGAGTCATTCATTTCCTCAAGATTTCTTTTTACCCCGCCACCGCTTTCAGACTCCATATCTGAGAGGCAGTAGTCGTGGTCATCCGCAATTGAAGCCAAGTCTTGTGTTTTTTCGTTCTGGGAAGACTTACTTTCCTTTTTATCCTTCTTCTGTTCTTTTGGCATCTTTATGAACTCAATATAAACTTTCCGAGGGAACAAATCGTCAGGAAAGGAGGAATAAAAGGTACCTCGCACCAGAGTTACATTCAAGACAACTGCTTAGTTCGCCATCTTGCCGGTGTGGAGGAATAAATGGACGACACACAGGATCTATTTTCGATCACCTCTTTTTCTCAGCTCCGACTTGAGACTGAACAACGGTAAGCCAGTACACATAACATATAAACACATACAATAATCGCGCCAAAAATTCATACATTTTTAAAATGCAAACATCCTGTTTTCTGGGTGTGGGTGGAGCCTCCTGGTGGTCCGCCACACCGGAACCTTTTATAGTCTTTACAGCTTTGTTTCCGATTCCTTCGCTTCCACTTCCACCTACAAACCAATGGTGCATGGATGGAAAGTCACGTTATGGTAAGTAACTCAAACCAATCGCTGTTCAGAACTCTGATGATTGACGCATCGAATAGCCAATGTAATGCTGTAAACGCAGATATATAACTTGACTGGGCGGACTTATTCGCTGCCATAGTATATGATTGCGTGAAATGTCTTATTCATGAAGAGATTACGCACCGTGCGTACCAGTAACATAGTTTCAGCACCATGTCCAATCAAAATACAACATTGAAGGAAGCCGTGGAGCTTTATATGGTAAGATGCAGTCATGATTCTGATGATATTTTTAATTCAGTGAGGACTACGGCATATGGCACACTTTTGACAACCTTTGTCCTGTAGTTATAAAAATGTGTGCAGAATACTCATTATTGGTTTATATACTTCAGGCTTTAGACCCACAGTGTGTTTTAGGTCCCAACCTCTTTTTAAAGCCATTTTTACAGCATGTATTTATATAAAATAAATAATCGGACATAACATTTTTTTTTCTTCAGTGTATTAAAATTCATATTGCTTGGTAACAATAGCACTCAGAGATATTAGCACAGTTCTGGGATAAATTTTAGAGTGTTTGCTTTCCAAAGAGACCCCAGCCATGTCTCTACTCAAAATGGTTCAAGAACAGCTTTAAGATAATTTTGGGTATGCGTTTTTTAAAAATGTAGGGCGGAAATTGCAGGAATTTTAAGCAATTGGTTGCACCGGATTTTACTTAGGAGTATCAAGGTAAATGGGGGTTGATCACAAAAGCATGCCAATTGTTTTGGAAATTGTAAAAATCTTTCTTCTTCACCTTCACAGTGCAGCTTTGTGTTGGTTTATTACATAATATACAGAATCCCAACAAAATATACTGAAGCCTGTGGTTTTAATGTGATAAAATGTGGAAAGGTTGAAGTTACAGCATTTTAAAACAACTTATATTACATCTACATCTTAGGAAAGAAGTCCACTTATATTTGGTGTGCCGTTTGCCCTGCTCCACCCCACTCAGCACTTTCTCACCTCTCCGCAGCTCTGCTTCCTGCTGCGAGCTCCCCAGTGGACCACTGCATTAGCTGGCTCAACCTCCACGCTCCCTCAGTTCACGCTTTGTGCCTGGCTATCTCCTGCAGCACCAGACTTAAACTCGTCTTTATTGTTTTCCCTGATTCCTCAACGCTTCCTCTTATTTCCTCTGTCCAGAGCTAGCGTTTTATTCTAATAGGTCTGCAGCGGTGCAGCAGTCTCCCCTTCCTCATGCAGCTTGAAATGTCATCTCCCTTTTCTCTCAGACGTCAATTGTCCCCCCACATTCTTCTCTGGGTATTATCTGGCACAGCTTCATTCTTCTGATCATTCTCCTTTTGACAGTATTTCTTCAGAGAGGGAGTGTTTCCAGCACTTCCCCCCCCCCTCCTCTGCCCCCTCTCCTTCTGTTTATGCCTTTTGGTGTTGTTTTTTTTTCCACCCCAGCTTCACTCAGTCTGTTATTATCTTCTGCAATGAGTGGCAGCTGTTGTCTTATCGGGCTTTGTCAGGTGCTGGTAAAAATCCCTTTTTCTGGGTGGGAGGCATGAAGATGGGCTGGTAAAATGCAAGCGCTCCCTCCACATTGTAATGGGAGGAATGATGGATGGATTGAAGACGTTTCACTGGACACACTGTCTGGAGTAAAATTAGCCCGAGATCCACCTTATGCCCTGTGTATCTTTATAGGGCCGTCTATGTAAGTGCCTATTGACAGGGGGGAAATAAATAGGCTATTTTACTGTATCTATTCAGCAAACATAGGCACTTTATGACTGCATTACCTAATAGCTTCTTCAGAAAACAAGATGTAAGCAGGGTTTTGTCACTGACATTATTTGGACTCTAAACCCAAATGCTTGGTTTATAGCGCTGGGATAGTAAGTGAGTTAAACTTCTGTAAAAGAAATCTACTGATTTATGTCTAAATAATTGTTTTCTACTGACAGTGTTGTCACTGCATTTAAAGGAATGCTATGTTAGGATTGGGAATGAAATTTTACGTTCCAGCAACAAAGTCTAGATTAAAGATTTGAGTTGTTGGATGACTGTCTAAGTGGACAACCATGTGGCAACTTCTAGAAGTTACCTTAAAATGTACCTTTTTCATTTAATTTGCTGTGCAGTTGCAAATAGATGTTTTATAAATGTCTAGCTGCCAAGTTCTGTATTCTCACAATAAGGCAACATACCTGTGGGACACAAACCAGAGATATAGTTGAAAAAAAAAGATATACATATTTTTTAATGGTGTTTTTTCATGAAGAAAGGGGTGATCTTGAGTTCATATAACTAACATCTACTGATATGCTCAAACAAATTCATAAACCTGCAAGATGTAGGTTTAGATTAATTTTAAAATCTACCAACATGTTTTCTCTCATTGGAAGTCATATAAAAGTTTAGGAGTGGCCCAGGTGGAGACTTGACTTGAATCTGAAGATTAGGGTGATGGAAAGAGGTCGTCTAATCTCAGAGACTTGAAGCTCATTGCCAGAGAGAAACTGACAAAACACCAGTGGAAGAAGGCAAAAAGCTGCTCAGCAAATATAAGACGGCTTTGATTGCAGAGATGTTTCCATTGATTATTGAGAAGGGAGTATATCATTTTTCACATGCTGTTTTTTAATAAAATGCACACAGCAACAGATAGACTATTTCTCAAAATTGACACTCCTTTTAGTTTATTATCTTTTGAGAGCTACCTCTCTCATTTGCTGTCAGAAAGGAAAATAAAAACTTGATTGAATGGGGGTGAGAATAACTGATGGCTCCACAATGCAGCTGTTTTGTTTTATTTTGTCTTTTGATCTGTTTGTGTTAAAGACCTAACATTTGCTAAAATATATTGAATAAATACTTGGTTATTAATGTTTTTATAAAAGATATTTAAAAAAATTATTAGATACATTAAACCAATATAAAATATAAGTTTTTAAATCAGCAGTCAGTTTATTAAATCCACATCTAAATAGTTAGAAGTTTAAAGTATTAGCTTGATTTCATTACATTTTAAAATCATATCATTTCAGTATTTATTCAAGGATTTCATATTTCCTGCCCCATTGTCTGTCATGAAAAAAAGAAAAAGAAAATAGACTAAAACATCTGATTGGTTAACCTGCACAGCAGATCAGTCAGCTTAACTTACAGTACTTTGCTGTATAAGAAAAGTAAATTTATGATATGCAGCACCACTAACGAGAACCAAAAGTGCCACAACTCAACACATTAATAATAAAACATTTTAATTTAAAAAAAGAAAAAATATATAATTAAAAAAATCAATGAGAAAGCAAGTAAGGAAAATTACTTCACAAAATGTTTTATTGGTTTATATCATGAATTTGTTTTCAGCAGTGTCCATCAACACCAGTAGGTGGAGCTTATCAAACTGTAATTGCTCTGCCACTGAGTTGCTGTGCAGGTACTGTAAACTAGTCAGAGGATAGAGCCTACACTGTAAAAAATATTTCAAGCACCCAGTATATACCACAGAAATATCTAGGTGTATATGTTTAATAAAAACGTTGAATGTCACGATGATGAGTATTTGACTTGATTACATCAATGTTCATAAGTGGAACCTAATGAGGAACATTTGTGTCAAACATAGTAGTTATATTAAGCTTAATTCTTTGAAAAAAAGAAGATTTGACTAACAGATAAAATTGTCTAAAAATTTATGATAATTTCTTTATTTTAAAACAGTTTTATTTAAGAATACATTACAAAAACAAAGTAGTGTTAATGAAAGAAATTATGATCGAGATCAACACAATTTTTGAGACATGATTACTGTACTTTAAAAAATCAAGTAAACAGAAAATGATCCGGTGATGTCATCACTCTGGGGACTGACCGGTGTTATGCCGAGAATTGCATCCCCTGCCGCGGGAACGCGCATCGTTCAAAACTCCCTGATAACGAAAACGGATTAAAATATCAGCGACGCGGCAACTTTTAAATATATTCGTAATATTACCATGTTTCCTATGCATGTACGTCCTGAGAATGTACTGTTTTATGGCAGATAAATGTAAAAAAGGACGGCTTTGACAGCTTGTAGTTAGAATGAACAGTTAAGATAACAAACCTCAGATAGGCTTTCACAAGTACAAAAATGACTTTCAAATCTCTGGAAATGAATTCATATTAGAAATAATACATAATGATAAAAGCCTAATACCAATACATCTTTTGCAGAATAGTTTGAAATTAAGAAATTGTAATGTTTTTTTCCCTATATTTGTAAATTAAGCCTTATTTTTTTTCTTTTTTCATGCCTGACCACTACACCCCTAAACTGCTTGCCATCTTCCAAGCCAAGAAAGGTGCCGCTGGAGAGAGACATCGCACAGAAATGAGCATTTTACTCCAGGTATTTCCGCTTAGTTTTTCCTTTTTTTGGAGGCTCCCGCCTGACTTGTCACTACTTTTTTTTATTTTTATCTAAACTTATTCACCTTCTCTCAACTGGGTCCTCTGTGCTCTTGCATTCACCACAAGATCATATACCCTACATGGCCTTCATTTGTATTGCAATGGTGTTTCTCAATACTATTTATTTGTACTTTGTATACATCCTTCACTTTCCACATTCTTTCCTCTACCTGTCTTCCAAGCATAATGGTTCCTGTTTCAATCCTTTTTTCACTGTTTAAACTTTGGGTAGATTCTGAGTCAACCTCTAAAAATATAAAGTGGCAAACATGGCTTCAAGGTTGCAGTAATCAATTAAGGGCTGAACGATTACGACATTTAATAGAAATGATATTGTTTTACTTATTTGGTATAGCCAAAGCTGTTTATAGTAAAGTAAAATGGCTAAAACACTGAGGTGAGCGACTGCTATTTCAACTCAGTTGTTGTAATGCCTTTACTGTATTCTACAGAATGGAAATCCTGTTGAGAAAACTAGAGAAGTTGTCATCCGATGTCTGATTGATCACCTGGGGGAAGATGTGGGTTCCTTAATCAAGGAATTTGAGGTGAGTTCAGGGAAACCTGTCTATTACTTGTATACATTTTGCTAAACTAAAGATAACTCAGTGGTCAAACAAAAAACTAATGTATGGTGGAATATAGCACTGTACTCATAGCTGAGTAGGGATGTGTTTTGGCAAGAATCTGTTGATACGATATGTTTCGCAATACCGGGGGGACGATACAATATATTGTGATACTATGAGTAAGACTATATATTGTGATTTTTAAAACTGAATTTAACTGTAGAAAAACTGTCACAGCATAAACACCCCAACCTGCTTCAAACTTTAACACATTCAGTTTTATTACTAGATCTAGTTGATCCACTGGAACGAAGAAGCTGAAAACAGCCACAAACTACCAGTCATACTTTTAATTTTACTACAAAAATTATTGTCATCATTAATGGTTCTATTCAAATTCTAAAAAATAAAATAAAAATCGATACAAAGCTTTTGAATATTAATACAATATTGTGACATAAAACATTGCAATATATCGGTGTATCGATATTTTCGTACATCCCTATAGCTGAGTACAGTTGACTTAATTCATTATTTTAGAAATATCAATAAAGGTATGAAAATATGCAAAAAATATTGTCATTAGATGTTGGTTCTTATCATAGTTGCCAGTTATTGTCCAATATGCTAGTTAAGCTAACAAAGAAGTGTCAACATATTTATATTTATAGCTAATTTGTGGTGTCCTTATTCTCTTTTGGTGACACCCATGTTTCCTTTTACTGTCTACAGAATGATTAAAGCCATCGAACCATAAATGTGGAAGAAGAGCTGGCAGCAGAGACGATGACTATGTTCCTTGTGCGGAATGAAAGTAGACAAGATGGGAATGCGGGGGTTGTCATTGAGGGCTCCAACGTACTCGACCACCTCAGGGATCTCAGCAGACCTTGCTGCTACTTGTTTGGACTAACTTATGCATTGGACCTTAAATACCCCAAAACACTGAGATACATATTTAAAATCTTTCAAAAGATACTTGTTGAAGTCGATCCTGGAAAGCTGTAGACAAAGGTGCAAAGACTAAAAAACACTTTAATGGCCGAGTTGACTGCTGTGCTGTTGAGCACAAATAAGACAGAGTGTACCCTAAATAATTTGTGAGGCTCTTCTGGAAGCATAGACCATCTTTGGATTCATTCACCAAATCATATCAAAATGTTGTCTGGATGTGTGATCTGATGTTGTTCTGGTTGCACATTTATATTTTGCATTGATATACATTTTGTTCTTTCCTTGATCACTAACGTAAGGTGTGAGGCATTCAATTTTGAATTTCAGTACAGTTTACACAAAGTTACTTAAGAAAGGATGTTGCATTTTCTGCTTTTAGAAATTCAAGTGTTTTTAAAAAAAATCACAAGATTTGGAGTACATTTTAATATCTAAATGTTCAGCAATACATGCTGCAGAGATTTCTTACCCTTATACCACAGAATGATATTTTTTACTACTAGTCACAAATTTGTTGAGTGTGAAGATATTGCCTTGCATTAATTTGCAAACTCTATGCACAAATGCAGTGTTTTTATTGTTGCCATTTGGCAAGAAATATTTAAGTTTAGAGGTGCTTCAACCTGGCTAAACTTAATTGACTTTTCTTTAGCAATGTTAAATATATAAGATGTGTCCACGTAATTTCAGTACTAAAAACAGAAGGACAGTTAATGGTTCAGATCACAAAACAGTTTAAACAGTCTCTTGTTCTTGTAAACTTATAAGTGTTTGTCCCTATTCACATGTACTTTTTGGTTATATGTAATGTATACCAGACAGTAAGATACTGTTGGTAGTTCTAAAAGAATTATATTTTTCTATGGGAAGAGTGTTTTAAATAAAAGTTTTCATGTTCTGTGACATATTGTCTTAATTTAAAAAAAAATCTGTTGTCACAACACAATTTTTTAAATAAATCAGAGGTAAATTTGCACTTACATCCTACAAATGTTTTTCATTATATTTACTTATTTCCTTTAATACCTTCTACTCAAGTTTTTCCATCTGGTTGACATAGTATTTTTTGTTGCATTTACTCATTTAATTTAGTATTTCTGCTTAAATAAGTCATTCAGGTGTAATTGAAACTATTACTTAGATCTACTTATTACTCCTGTTTAATTATAACCCATTTGTGTGCTTTCAAATAAACTCAATATTTTTAAGTGTAAAAATGTTACACTAATTAAATTAAGTAACATGCAGTTTTTTGTTTTACAGTGAAGTCTATTCTACAAGCCATAGGAATGTAAAGTAGCACAAGAGATATGAAATGATTAAACAAACATTTAAACAATTATAAATTATGCAGCATATAGAAAATAAAATGTCATTCAATTTTTTCAATTTTACATTTAATAAATTATTGGAATATAATATAATAATTGTACCTTTTCTATTTTTTACAATATTATTTAAAAAATTGCATGTATAAATATTAATATAACAAATTATTTCCCCCAATGTGCTTGTTACGTTTTTTTCTTCTTCTTGCAGGTGTTTGATGCACAGTGTGGGCTATGCTTATAATACGCGGAGAGACAATACAACTGTCTGTGGAGCAGATGGGACGGTGGAGATATTACATCTATGTTTCTATCATCTATGTGTCAGAGGATGTCTTATATATTTCACATGATGCATGATTAATTTTTAACCTTTAAAACAAGCTATAGCAAATTTTAGCAATTTATTTTAGAGGAACTGCACATTTTATGGCTAGTTTTCTAATCTATGTAGAATGGAACAACAGCAGAATGCCCAATTGGAAGATGAAATCAATTGTAGCTGAACCCTTTCTATACACATATGCTGTGTGAGTGCCTTGGGGTCACGCCTCACTGGGAGGATGCCCACTGCAGTTTTCCCACTGGGGCTGGTGGGAATGTCTGCTTTAAAAACAGAGTGGGTGAGAGTACCTGCTTCTTCTGGGACAAAGCTGAGTCCCAGCATGAGTATTAGCAGGATGACTGAGTACATGACAGCAAAGCAAAATTCCAGCATCCTCTGACCTGAATGAAAAACATTTATTCACTGGTATTAGACCCTAGGGTGGTTGAAGTGTTGGAGAGCAACAGAAAGGGAGATGGAAAGAGAATTATTGTGGACATGGTTTGTGGCATTTGGCTTTTTGCTCTCTGTGATGGATTTGGTCCAAACCCTGGAGACACGCAGATGAACTGTGACATCAGTGGCAGCTGGGGATGATGCCCACAGACCTGCCAGAACACATAGAATACACACAGAAAAGGCCAGTATGTTTCATCTTAGGAGAGCTGTTGATGGTTTATGGGGGATTTGTGTTTATGTCATGGGGCGAAACGCATCGCATATGCCGCCATGTTGAATATCAACCCAGTTGAGTGATAACCACTTCAATCAGATAAACTATGAAATTAAGAATGAAAATGTTCTGCTTTGACGCTGAAAGGAAAAGATCTGTTCTTTATACATAAACTCTAGCAGTTGGATGGTTTTGTCAGGTCTCCCACCGGCCCTGCTGGGGTCATGTACAGCCATGAGAAAAAAGATGTTCAAACTTGACTATCTCAAGGACATAACATTTCATGCCGGAGGTCTTTCCTGCACGATTGACGGAAGACATTCATAAAAGCATCTGAATCCCCACGGTGCAGGACTTCCCAAAATGCATTGGTGTTTGTCAAAGAATGGATCTTCCTTATGACTTTCATCAGACATTATCTCTAATGCTCCTAATGTGGGAATCTATAAAATGAAACAAAAAATTGTTGAATGGACCCTCAATGAGGTTAGTTTTTATGAAGACATGGTGCAATGGAGAAATCTGTTTTCATTTGACCTCAGCATTCCTACCAGTGTTGTGAATTCACAAAAGACGAAACTCCTTTAAGGTCTGATGTTTTAGAGGGGTCTTTCTACTCCTCATTACTCAAATAATTATTTCAATTTCAATTTCATTGAGAAGCATAATGGGGTACTTGCTAGTTTTAAGAACTGTAGCACAGCTGGTAAATTTACTGCCTTACAAATAGAAGGTCCTTGGTTCAGATGTTTGATCTCTGTGTTAGTTACATGTTTTTCTCCGACAGGCCAAGAACAATGAGGTTAGGTCAACTGATGGAGATGCTCCGATCCAATCATGAAATAAAATAAATATCTGCCGATATGATATATTCTGATCCAAAATGCTACTGTTTGATAATTTATTGCTGCCTTCAGTCATGGTATTGAACAGTATGAATAAACCATGTGGGTACTCAGGTATATGACTAAAATGTGTGCCATTATCTTCTAGTTCCTTAATAAGGTCTCAGAATGATCCTATATGTATCTCCTTGTCAACTTTAGAGCTGCTAAATCTGAACATGGACTTCTGAGGGAAAGGGTGGGGGACATTGCTTCAGCTGTCACCTCTATTGCTTTATTGGGCTGTGAAATGCTGGTTAAATAGCCTGAAAAACTACCCCTTCCAGCGACAAAAGTATAATTCAAAAAGCCTATGTCTGAATTGCTCTTCTGCAGAGGTTCAGAGTTCTTGCCTCACTCATTAATGCAACAACATTGTATTTTCTCCTTTTAAACACTAAAATTCCTCCAGGAGAGCAGTAGATTGTTCACTCTGCAGCCAGCAGACTATCGGGATATCCATCTATTGATATACTATATCTGAAATATCTGTTTTTATATGAATTATGGGATAACTAAATATTTTTAAAAACATTATTTAGGGGTGCAGCAGGTTTGATTCCCGTAAGCCTAAACCTTTGCAGGAAAATCTGTCAAAATATGACCTCCAGCCCAAAGGACCATGGATCAGGAGCTTCAGATCATTATCGGATCCAAGAACGAAGTCAGCATCGGGATCATTAATAATCAGTGATTCGAAATTACTCTTCGATGTGTTTATATGGTGGTGCCCTGCCTTTTGTCCAAAGTTAGCTAGGACACGATCCAGCCCCCCTTACTTATACAGGAATTCAAGAAGGATGGCTGCACAAGCTTTTTAAAATAAAGCAATGCGCTAGTATGGTCCTATTTTGTAGCGACTTGCTCTATCTTTAACACAAACTAAAAGTTTCATGGTTGAAAAGAAACAGTTGTAGTACTCCACGGAAGTACGATGAATACGATAGTTCTTGAACGATTTATTCAAACATGACACATGGGCAAATATAACATGAGTACCTAAAAACACTTCAGTAAGTCAGTTGAAAACTTTATTTATACAGCATTTTTGTATGCATGAAAATTTTGTTCATATCCCTTCATCTCTAAAAAAACCAAAAAAAAAAACCAAAAAAACCTCCAGAGAGTTTTTTAAATTACAGAGAGTGATGCCTGTCTGGTTTTAAATCTATAAAAAGCCCTTATATAAACTGAGTAGTCAACAACTTTCACAGCAGACAAATGGTACCGCATTCATATATATATACACAAGTAGTACATAGCAGTCCAAAGCAGCCTATTGCCGCCCTGTACGAATGATCATGAAACAAAGCATTACTTTTTTTTTCTTCAGTTTTCAGGAGGTGCAAAAGCTATACAAGAAATAATTAAATCTTCCCTTTTTTCAGCTAATGTGTTGGCAAAGCACTTAGATACAATGCAATATCTTTAACAATAAATACACAAGTGCATGTCTATACCAAACAATGTAACTCACAAAGATCACGAGCTTCATACTGTATACATGACAAAGAATGAAATTCAAAAGATCATCTGTGACCTTTGGAGTTATATTGTATGACGTATGATGGGTGGGTGCCTAGAGCTAGAAGGGTGTGCAGCCATGAGTCTAAAATCTGGAAGCGCTTCGTCAATTTTTCATTGGTCAAATCAACGTTTTAATGCATCAAACAGGAGCTCAGTCCTGGAAAAACACCGTACAAAAACTGACAGAGGATAAGGAAACAACTGAACCATACACAATAGTCTACATATTGCTAAGGATCATGGAGCCCAAGTATGTCTACCAGGTTGCATTCACATAACCTTCGGTAGAATACTTGCATTGCGTATTTTTTGGAGAGGAACGTTCACAAACAACAGTCAGTTTGCTCGCAGGTGAAGGAGTGGCGCCATAGTCTGTCATTCATCAGGAGAGATTGAGTAAACACACTCTAAGCTGATGATCCAAAACAGTCTCAGCATTCCCACTGTTTTGGATATTGAAACATCAGTTAGGTGTACTCAGTTTCTCCTGATTCAAGGCTTTTGGTCCTGTTTCATTTCACAAAACTGTGGTCTTTGAATGTAGATGTGAGTTCTTTGTCTGTACGTGCATGGATGCTTGTGCGCGTGCGCGGATGTTGTACATTGTTCACATCAGAGGCAAAACTGTGGGTCATCAGAGGCTTTTTCCAGTCCAATTAACTTAGCTTCACCAGCTGTTTTTTAATTTAGTCTTTGCCTGAAGGTAGTCAAAGATGTCCAGCCTGAATTGAAGACACACACACAGAACGCACACACTCACACAAAATAATAATAAATAAAAAAATATCCAGAGCTTCTGGACCACAGGGAAATCAACAGTAAACTATGTCAGTTTCTTTCCACTATGTCAGCATGATTGTTTATTGGGATTCTGGCACCTTGGAAGCAAAATTTCCCAAAGTGCAGGAAGAAGTTAAAGTCAGCTGGCGCTTACACTGCCATGTCACAAACAGGCGGCAAGAAAAATTTAGAAAAGTTGTCTCTTTGACTTTGCTGGTAGCTTATCCTCAGGCTCTTTTTGTCCTGAAGGACTTGTTTCTCTCCTATAATTGTAAATCCTGGAGCCGGTGTCGCACCTCCAGTGCTGTTTTTTTCGTTCTTAGATTGCAGCGTTTGAGGTCTGTCAGTGTGTGAAGAGAATAACAAGGGTCCAGGTCCCACTGTGAACATTTGCAGATCAGAGTACAGACCGGCTTGTCTCCGCAGCTGCAGTGGCAGAATCCTGTATAAAGCTGGCTGCTCGAATACATCAAAGAGATGGAACCCCGGATGAATGTTTCAGGACTCTGCAGGCAAATCTGAATTAAAAACAACCAATACCATATCTGCTGTGTCTATGCAAGCCAGATCATCTTATTCATTCTGGTCTCCATCCCCTCTCAGACCCTCTGTAGAGTCTCCCCGACTGCTCAGCGCTCCCCTCTGTTTAAACTCCACATACTTGTTGGCATAAACCCCTAAAATCTATTGAATCTAGATGGCCAAACAGTTTCAGAGAGGGTGAAGTGTGATGAGTGTGTATTGCTTTACCGATTCATATTGCTTGATGTCCATATGCATTTTTTTTGCTACCTCTAATGCCAAGGTTTTCAGACTTTGTTTCAAATACCATGGGTGATACTTGGTTACCTTCTCTTTGGGAAATTTTGCTATCAGCCATTGTTATCAACGGCCAAAATGACGAGTTGTTCACGAACATTGATCTTTAAGTTTAACAGAAAAGCAACTTACAAATGAGAATATAGCAATCCATTTAATATTAAAGCTAACAATGTGCTACTTAGACAGAAGACCACTAGTCAGATTCTGGCATAGAGGGAGGTGCAGAAAGATATAGAATCATAGAGGTGCGAGGGAAGTGCAGGGTATAGGTGCTAGGGTGGGAGATGCTCTCTGAAGAGCTGGGTCTTGAAAGATTTTAGAACATAGACAAGGGTGTGCCGTTTCTGGTAGCGCTTGGCAGGTCATTCCACCGTTGTGAAACAACAAATGAAAGAAGTCTGGTTGTCATGAGCATGGTGCAGGCACCATGCTCATGACAATCCAAGAACCCAGGAATCCCAGTGACGATACACAGTAATGGTTTCGAGAAAAAGAGACAACGTTGTGGCAATAATTTTGGTCTAATCTGTGAAGGATAAAAGCAAAAAAGCAACTGGTGACTAATATTTGTTTATCTCATTGCTATTCATATCTCCTTTGTTGTCTATTACAATTACACACAGCTGGGCTTATCGGTTGACAAAGTTTGAAATATAAAAATTGCTCGTGGACTTGGCTGATATCTTCCAGTTGCATAAACATTTAGTAACACACCACCAATCTTTTAACGATTTTTGTGGCGGTCTTTTGTGAACAAAAAGTTTGAAAAAATGAGACCTGTTTCTAAACACTAGCTATAACTGACACTAAAGTTAGCATCTGTTTCACAGATTTCTATTGATGCTAAACAAAAGAGCTACCTGATTATTTGTTTTTAAATCTGGACTGTATTTAATCATTTCAAATGTAAGCCAATTAAATTGCTTAAACCTTAAATTATTCTACACTGAGCAGTGGTACCGTAAAGTTTGAGATTTATTAAACTTTTATTCTGTTAGTTAAGACACCAAAATACGATGTTTTCAAAGTTTTTGGGAATAACAGCCAAGTTAGAATCAATTAGAGAAGCAGAAAAATCTCAATAAATGCACTAATCAAACCTGCACTGATTGGATTTTATGAAGACAGTTTGTTATTTGCAAAACGTTCATATTTAAAAGCAAATAAATAAATAAATAAAATTAATTGATTTTCCAAAACCTATTGCTAAAATCTCACCCAGCCTGTCTTTTTTAACCCAATATCGATATCTTACCCGTTGGAGTTAAAACAGAATCCTTTAACCAAACATGAAGGGAATATGAATGTTATTTTCTGTTATTCTAAATTTTTAGCGCCGTTTTAAAATGTCTGTCCGCACGGCAGTACGTTGAAACCTTAATGCGGATGGTACTTGTTATTAAAAGTTTGAGAACCAATGCTCTTATGCATTGATAGTTATTTGAGACAGATAAGTTGGGGTTTTAGAGGCCGGAAAGCTTTTTCACATGAAGTGACCCACTAAAAGTGTTTGGACCTCATGGGACTAAAAGTCAAAAAGAAAGTGGGATACAACACACCACATTAAATACGCCACAGAGCTGAAGAGAGCACAAGCACAGATGCATTTGATGCATATTCACCATGCATATCCCATTGGAGCTTTTGTATTCATGATCCCCATTCTCAGCTGATCCCTTATTACAAAGGCGTGCCAGCGAGCTCAGAGCAGCACTCCAGCAGCTTCCCTAACAGGTTTTTCACATCTTGGAGAGGTAAAGTGGAGGAGCCACTGCAGCAGCTAGAGCATGCATTATATTGTTAATTTATTCTCACTTGTTAAAGTTTTACTTCATTGCCTATTTTATCTGGTTGTGTTCATTTGCATCTCAGTTAAATTTAAATGCAAACCAGATTATCTGCCTGACTGACGTTTCGTTCTGACAATTGAATGGTTCAAGCTTCCATATTAGTAGAATTTCATACATCCAGATGTGAAAATACGTGGCAAATTCATGTTGCAGTCTGCATTTGTGCAAATCTAATCATGCTTGTGTCTGACTGCTCAGCGGGGTGAGAATCTGGAGCCTGCTATGCTTTCCCTGACACTGTCGTCTATCATAGCAGACTCCCAATACACAGTCATTCTCACACTAGGAGGACCCAGTGAGATTCTCATGGTTCACAACAGCTTGAAGCAGTGCGCACCAAACACCAGTCAAGCTCTTGGTACCCATCGCTCTGCCTTTCATGGATATGGATGCACAGAGGGAGGTTCAGGCGGCAGACATGGGAGAAAGAGGCAGACCGAATGATGGAAAGAGAAGAGGGGGAAGTTAAAAAAGAGGTAAATAGTGTGTGACAATGGCAAGTGATACAGTTTGAGGTTCCACCACCTGTCTGATGTGCTGAAGCATGTGCCAGACTTATCCACTGTGGTATATCTGGTGTCCTTAAGATAACAACTGAAGGTGAATTCAATCAGTAAGTGGGACTGGCTGTTAGAAAAGGACATTTTGCAAGGAATATGGGTTTGAGGAGGAGTCACTTTGCTGAACAAGTTCTCTGAAAACATAAACTATTCATATAACTACTCTTTAGAAAGAAGTTTTTTTTTTTTAAAGCAGGGTTCTATAAAGTATTTGTGAATAGTCCGTAACTACCCTAGAGCAGTAAAAGCTATTCCAGGTTAAGGAGGCTGGGTTGCAATTAGAAGGTGAATATAATCCCTATTAAAAGCTTGGCCTATTTAAAAGCAAATCCAACATAAAGGGCAGCATACATCAAGAGCGCTGTGTTTGAACTCTAATAGATGGGTCTGGTTTTCAGCTGTGGATAGTTTTTATCAAAAGTACCATCCTAAATGGAAGAGGTTCAAAAAGGTACTAGAGGTTGGCTGGGCGCTATGAATCGGAGCATTTGGGTTCAGGCCTGACCCTGCCACTGTGGGGTTGTTAACAAAAAAAAACAAAAAAATCACAGCTGTGTGTCGGATGGTCGCAGTGTGCATTGCCCCTCAGAAACAACCTAATTTTGTAACAGAGTGATGCTTTTACATCACATTCACTGCATTAGATTAATATGTGCCCTTAAAAACTACTGCACATGTTGTTTCATGTAGTCAGAGATGCTACTTGACACAAAATGTACACTTTGGGAAAGTCTGCAACTTTGAAAGGCTGTAAACCTTTTGAGGTTTGAGTTTGTATGAAAAAGCTGCTCTTGAATGAGCATAAAAAACTGCTACCTCCTCATCATGAATGTACGGTTCCTTTGACAGAGATCACTGTCCACTGAAGGTAAGATACTGACAGCTCAAACATGACATCAAACGGCTTCTCTTTCAAAACCTCTCTAAGAATCTTGAAACATATTAGAAATAAGTCACTAACTGAAGCATTCTGACTTTATAAGCTGGGAAAACTTGTAATCAATATCCTACTACAGACACTCTGCTGTTAGATAAACAGATTGATGTGTCAATCAAGCACTTAGGCCTTCTTTTTTTGTTCATTTGTAAAACTCTAACTTCATGAAGGATCTTTTTAAACAAAACAACCCAAGCACAAATCATGCTTTTTTATTTGCTTTACTAATTAGATTTTTAACCAAAATAAATGTAAAACTAAATTGCTAACCCTCTGTCCCTTTCAGCAGGTGGTTACACAACAAAGCAATGTCTGACATAAGCACTGTGTGCCAGGATGTAGAAACCACTGAGTTAAGTTTTTTCCAGAAGTTTATCCAGCCCACTTGCAAGATAAACATACAGAATCTTCACATTTGCTGGTCCCTGTGGTAACCATGTGTGGAAAGTCTTCAAGTAATTTACCATGTCCTACAGTTGCATAATCTCACACTGCAAAAATGAGAAAACTACAAATCTTTCATTTGAGTAGACTTATTCAGTAGAGGGAAAATCCTCTCTGTATTTTAAATAATTCATAATGTCCTACATTTTGGCAAGCTTCCCAGAGCCTTTGGAGAAAAAGAAAAGCAAGCCCACAGGACCACAGATCCTCCATCATCCTTATCATTGGACATTGTGTCCATGGATAACAAACCAAATTTGTTTTAAACCAAACACACTTGAAGTGTGTGTTGCCAATAAGATCCATCTCATGCCCCAGTCACACTCTTGCCCATCTGCCTTTCATTTAAATCTCACCATATGAAATTAACACTTCTGCATCACTTCTCTACAAATTGGAAACTGTAGCAAACATCATAGGATCACCAAATAAGCCAGGCTGCCTCAGCTTTTTATCATGACATATCAAAAGCCACAGCTCGCTCACACCATATACACTGGACATGTCCACCACTGCTACAAAAATGACTAAAATACCACAGCAGTCACCTAATAATAACATTATTTAATCCCACTGTACATTATGCAGGCTCTTCACTCACAACTGTATGCTGGATGCATGAAACTAAAAGTAAAATTAATCGCATGACTTACTTTCTGACTAATTTGACTAATAATCATTAGATCACTTGGGGGCAATCTTAAAGTGTTGAAATTTCATTCTCAGACAGTCAGATGATCCTTAAATATGAGAAAAAACCTGTAATGAGATGATGACGTCCCAGCTAAAGTATCGTAAACGGAACATTGAATTCCTCACACTTGATCCTATTATACATGCACTATTTAGAACGCATCCCCTTACATACCTTTCTGTTTGTGACAGGGCTTATTCCTGGCATGGCTCTAAAACTAACAGTTAGCTTGTAGATCTCACAACTTTTACCTTTAGCTTATTTCACCTCAAATGACCTTGTCAGGGCATGCTTATACCCTAGGGAAGCGCTGATCAACTGAAAAAAGCGAAGTATACTTTGGAAATGATTGGATTACATACGTTAAAGGGATTTTCAGGAGTAATGTTGATTTTGTTCTTAACATGTTTGTTCTGCACTGAATAAATGTACCCAGATTTTTTTTTTTTTTTTTTTTTTTTTACATATTTCTATATGAGATTATGCTGCTGCAATAAAACATTAATTTATTTTATGGCTTTTTACACATCTTCACCAGAGACACCAATAAATGTGGAGGGAACTGTATTTAAAATTATTTTATTGCAGCTAAAGTGACTGCAATGCTTGATGAGTAAAAAGGAGAACTTGTTCAACAAGGATTGTTCCAATAATTGACAGTAGTAGATAGTCTTATGTTTCCAGATTCAAATATTCTAACCAATGAAGGGTCTCTGCACCATCAACTGCCTCTGCAGCATCCCGACAAGCAGATTAACTGTTTGCATTCAGCGAGCTGCTGCTGTAAATCACTACCCTGCAAACTGAAAAGCAGTCCTAGGGGATATCTGAGGCTTTAAAATGTTACACCATAGGCCAGTCATCAAGCCTCAGCATGTGACGTGTTGAGAATGCAGATGTGTTGCATGCTCAACAAATCTGCAGTAAGGATTTTGAACTAAAGACGTAAGTTAGACGTTAACTAACTAATCTAATTTGATGTTGTATTCCTAATATTTTGCCGAACGGACAACTATGGCATCAACACGAAAACTAACATTTAGATTTTGGGTCACATTAGAAAACTCTAAATCTGAGAATCTACTGAATAGGTATTGGAATGGGGAAAACGTTCCCATTTTGTTTTTTCTCCATTTTGATGAAAGCACAGCCTCAGACCAAGTAGCTCTCTTGATGTGTAAGCTGTATGCATCCAAGGCATGAATTACATTAGTGATTTGTTTAAGTGCTAGCAGTCATTCACTTGTAGTGCTGAGACACTTCATTAAGAGGGAGTGAAGCAAACTGCAGCGCAAGCAGCAGCACTAAACACTCACATCAAACGACTCCGTTCAGGCATCCCGGGAAAAGGTGTTCTTGTGTGCATGAGTGCTTTCTCTCCTTACACCCAGAAACAATCTGCATTGTTAATAATCAGTAAGAAAGTCAGTCAGGATACAGAGCCTTGCACAAAGTATTTGTAGCCCTTGGGCTTTTTCACATTTAGTGATGTTACAATCAAACACCTCAATGTGTTGTTTTTTGGAGTTGTATCTGATAGAACAACAAAAAGCAGCAGATAGTTGGGGAAAAAAATTAATGCGATTCATGGTTTTCAACATTTTTCGCACATAATAATCTAATATTTTTTTTTCTATTTTTATTATGCTGCTCATACTAAATATTTTGTCACAATTTGCTGCCAATACCACTGCGAGGGGTGAGTGTGAACCCCCGTTGCACACCAAGAGACTGAACCCATTCTTCGCAAAATAGCTCATGCTGAGTCAGATTGGATAGAGAGCGACTTTAAAAATCAATTTGGCCACAAGATCTATATTGGATTTAGGTCTTTACTTTGACTGGACCATTCTAGCACAAATATGCTTTGATTTAAATCACTCCAGTGTACTTCTTGCTGTATGTTTAGGGTTTTCAAGCAGTATAGTGAACTTCAATCCCAGTCTTTTGTGGCATCTAACAGGTTTTCTATTAAAGCTGCCCTCTGTTGAGCACTATCCATCATTACCACAAGCTTCTCTGCCATCACACTGTTGAGAGTGTGATCGGGGTGTTGTGCGTGATCAGTTTCGTGCCACACTTCAAAATTTTGTCCGATCTTAGTGTTATCTGACCACAGCACCTTTTACAAATACTTGTTGTTCCCCTACATGGTTTGAGGTAAACTTCAAATTTATAGCTTTCTTTAAAAATTGACTTTCTTCTTGCCAGTCACCCACAAAGGTGCACTTAATGACCAATGGTTGTTCTGTTTAAAGATTCTCCCACCTGAGCTGTGGATTTCTGTATCTCCTCCAGAGATCCCTCGGAGCTCTTTTTCTGCTTTTCTTGATTAGTGCTCTCCTTACTTAGTGTACAGTTTAGGAGGACATGGCCGTCGACCTTAACTAAAAGGCTGTTTGTTCTCTAATTTTCTCTAACAATTCCTCAGGCCTTTTAATGGAACAGCTGGATATATACTGAGACTTAATAGTAAAAAGAGGGACTCAGTCTACTAATTACATGACTTCTGAAGAAAATTGGTTGCACTGAATTTAATTTAGGGTTATCAGAGTAACAGGAGCTGAATACAAGTGGAAACCACACTTCTCAGATTTTGATGTGGAAAAAACACCAGCTCTTTACAATTATGCTCTAGCTGGTCTTAGTCTGTCACATAGAATCCAAATAAAATACAATAATGTTTGTGCTTTTGACTGCAAGGAGTATGCATACTTTTGCCAGGCACTGTATACGTATGTATGGAGCTGAATAGCAAGGTGAATCTCAGAGGATGTACTCAGTCCATATAGAAACACCAGATTTGCAGTTTACAGATTCCCTGGCACATTTGTGAAGCAATGCTAGGGAGCTTCACAATCATCTTGCTGGACAAGTTGGACTTTTCTGTCCCATTTTCAAGCGTCATTGGCTTCTTTTGCAGCTATAAACATCCTCAGTATAAGAGATATTTCATCACGCTCCCACTCACAACAAGACAGTTCACTGATTCATTTCACAAGTCTCTGAGAATTAGTGTTTTGAGAGAAAATAGTGTTTCTGTTTGTCTCCAGGGGAATAGATGTGGAGTCTGCGGGCTTTCTGACATTGCAGAAAACTCTCCGTAATATTCGACGAGTGTGTGCACGTATGTGTGTGTGGGTCTGTACGCGGTTTGCATCCTTCTCATCACGTTTGCCTTTGGATTGAGATGAATACTTCCCACACCCCCCTGCCCTCCTCTCTGGTATGAATTGCAAGGCTGATATCTCACTCTTCTGAAGGCTGGAGGGCAATGACAGCTGACAACCCAATGATATTGTTTCAGCTGATGAGAAGCCAAAGTTTCAGGGGAAAAAAAAACAAAAAAAAACTATCCCCCTGCTGGCCTCTCTCACGGCTTCAGAGTCTGGACTCTTAGTTTAGGGGTAAATAAAGTCTCTAAGTGGGATCTGAACATTTGAACACTGTGGACAGGTGCTACAGAGGGGAGCAGAATGCAGCAGAGATGCAAGAGGAGACAATACAGTGAGGTGTGTCAACACACCGAGAGGCCACTCAATTATTTAGAAAAGCTGCCAGGTTCAAAGGGTCACAGCTGACACCTGCTGCTACGTCACCTTCATGGCCTACCCGTTGGAGTTTCGATCTGGTGGTCTTAGAAATATACAAATACCACACACATACGTTGTTATCTTTGTTTCAGTTAAAAATGTTGAGGAAAATGCAGTTAATAAAAATCCCAGATGTGATATTTGCTTGCTCCTACACAATATTGTAGTTGTGGATATAAAGGATATCAGAGCGCTTCCTCGACTCCATTTCTTTGTCCCGTCCTCTCCTCTGTTCGTTCACACCGTCACCTCCGTCTTGCTGTTGGTGGCCAGTCCCTTGTGCTTGGGGTGCATGTGCGGTGAGTGGCCGTAGCCGAGTGGCTGCGAGAAGAGCTCGGGCAACGTTTCGATGCTGAATTGCCTCTTGTTGGAGTAGGCCTGGCGCCGGCTGTTCTGCTGGTGCAGCGGCTGGTGGTGCTGCTGCTGGATGGGGTGGTGCTGCTGCATGCTGATTCCCATGTGGGTGGCTGTCGGGTGTGGCATGTGGCTCTTGCTCGGGTCCCACGCTTTGAAAGCCGAGCTGGAGGTGAGCGGGTGCGTGTTGGTTTTGGAGATTTTGGGCTTGGGCATCTGGGAGGCGTTGATGGTGATGGCCAGAGGTGCATGGACATCAGGAGGTGGGAGGAAGGGCTTGTCCTTAGGGTGGAAGTTGATTGGCTGGAAAGTTGGAGGAGATTGGCGGTGGGTGTAATCTACCATCGGGTAGCTCTTGTAGTAGTCTCTTGCACCTGTGTCTGCAAGATGGGAAAACAGAAAAGAAAATGCAGAATGTGATTACATTCAATATGATTGCTATATATGCAACAACTGATTTTAAACAGAGGCAATTGATTAGAGATACTGCTTGATGTAAATTAGCTTACTGTCCTCAGAGGTGCCAACAATTGAGACGAATCTCTGAGTTGGTTCTTCCCATTGTCAATTTGTGCCCCCAATCATACTCACGATCACCATTTCATTCCTTCCTACTTCTTTTTTGTACTCAAACAAACCGTTCACTAACCATATACATATACATTTATTTTCCTTTGTAGTTAAAGAGCAACTCACCCCCAAATCAACTTTTTTGCTGATAAACTGTATAAAAGAGTGTCCAATGGTGCTGTCTACATTTCTGGTAATTATTTTTTGTGTTCTAGTGCACCTTAGTAAAAAGATTACTTTTCTGCCTAAAGCCGTCAGTGTGGTGGACTCTTCAGGTTAAAACTCGATACTGCACTTGAATTTGAATTGCGCGTTACGATTCGCTCTTTGGTTAGGGCTGACGTGAGCCACCCTGCCGCTGTGGAGTATAAAACAAGCCGAGTCTCCGCCCATGCCTCCTCCATAGAACTTCCCTCCCTTTGGAGAAGTGGGTGGAGAGAAATTATCCACCTCAAAAGATCACTCTGAGACAAAAGAGCTCACGTTGCTCTTCTTCTTTCTCGCTATCTGTCTGTGTGCCACTGAAGCAGAGCTGCTGTCAACGGGTCAGTCACAGCGCAGACCATGCCCAGCCCTATCCCCCCACATGTTTGCTGTTTTTCAAACAGGAAATGTGGGTGGTGTTACACTCTGATAGGGGGTGAGTTGCTCTTTAAGTATTTCCAAGAAATATTAGATATATAGTAAGTCCCTCTATTCATCCATCTATTGTCTATACCCACTTGTCCTTGCAAGGTCATGGTGGGGGTCAGTGCCTTTTTCCAGCGGTCATTAGTGGAGAGTTGGAGTACATTCTGAACAGTTCGCCATTACATCAAAAGACAAAAAGTCAAATCTTACATATAACTTGATTTATGGTTATTCTAAGATTTTATGTTACACCATATTGCTATCTTTTCATCTCACCCCCATTTTGGCCTCTTATTTCCTCTGAAATGACAGATCATGACCCCATGATCAAATCAGAACCAATCTAAGCAACCTCCTCCTGACATATATTATTTATTGGAGTCATATAACCATATTTACTTACAATAGACTAGTGGATTGTGGATTATTTTTAATCATGTCAAACATCCCCCTGGTGGTGACCAAAAAATGTATGGGTAGTATGAAATGTCCAGTTGCAGATTGCTTTACTTTGTTCCCTAAAAAGGCATACAAAACAACAAAGGTACAAAATGGCAAAGAGACTTAATTTCCAGCATTCATTAAAGAGTGCTGCTGCAAGGGAAAGGCATTAATTGTACTGATTCCAAGTAGAGATAAACAGAGGAATGAACTCAGTAATGTTTTTTGTCACCTCTGACCATAATAGAGGTGAGTATTGATGAACAATAACACAGATGTTATCGCAATTATGTTATGATTTTGTCAGCGACATACCGAAAAAGAACCAGGATTGTGTCAAACACAAACCTTGTTGTAGTGGTCACAATTAAAAAAAACATTATCAGTGAGTTGATTCTCAGTTAAAATTTGAGACTCATTTTGCTTAGTTGCAGTTGAAGCATGAAATAACAAGAATTGTTGTAAAAATGTGTAAACTACGGCAACTTTATTTAAAATGAAGCCAAGCTACAGTAAAGTTATTAAAAGAGAACTGAACGGATGTAAATAAGATGCCAAAGGCAAGATCGCAAATGCGACCTGATGGCCTCACCGGTCCTGCTGATTGTTGCACGGCACCATGTGAACAATAAATTATTTCAGTTTTAATCCGTGTGATTTGAACAGTGCACAACTGTGGTTCTTGCTGAAAGTGAACTGGCAGCACACTGCTGTTGGAAAATCTGGGACAGCACAGGGACAATAAATTAAACAGACCCTCCCTTCAAACAACAACTGCTGTTGCTGTCCACTTAAGTGTTTCCACACATGTTGTCACCAGGCAGAGCCGACAGCACGATTCACTGTGACAGTATTAGTCAACATCCTCTTCAGTTCACACAATCTCCCATCTGGTCATTCTTTCTCCTGAGTCTGTTTGGTTTTTCAACTTCATATTTCATGTATTTTCTACTCTCCTTAAACATCAGCTATTGCTCTTTTTCCAGTGGCAGCCTAAAACAATGCCCCTGGGTTTAGTCTGAGCCACTGCATTATACATGCATTAGCTGGAGCCCCAGAAGGATTTCAGAGTTTTACAACATGCTCTGTTTGGACTAATTGTAATGCAGTACATTAAGTTGAAGGAGCTATTCTAAGAGTGCATGCTTTGTAAAATGCTAATAAATAACATTTTGGTAACATCAAGCCAAAAAACTTCACTGTCTGATGTTTTGTGAAATTTTCATTGAAATCCTTTTCTGTATGCAGCATGTGTTTATTACTCAGATATTTGCTTACAATTTCTCTAATATCTACTCTGCATACTTGCCCTGTTAGTTTATACTTTTACAAGGCTATCATGAATTGTCAAAGTTTTCAAAAAGATTTTCCTAAAAGAGTTTTCATGATGGGCTGCACAGTGGCGCAGTTGGTAGCACTGTTGCCTTTCCTGGGTTCGAATCCCAGCCTGGGGTCTTTCTGCATGGAGTTTGCATGGATGGAGTTTTCATGATCAGAAAGCTGCTGTGACATTATGTCTTATCTTGCTATCTCTCTAAAAACATGCTACATGCTCCATTTGGTGGAAACATCAAGTAAGCCTTGATGCTTCACTCTTTGCCACTTTCATTGCTTTTGTCAGTTTATTTGCTCTTTGCTAGGGTGCCGCAGCATGGAGCTCTCAGGGGCAAAAGAGAAGAAGTGGAATCTGTTTTTACACAAATAATGGTTGGTGTACTGATGTCAGTGTGTTGCATGTAGCCCTCACCTGGATCATATGTTTTATCAACTTTAAACCACTTAAAGGAACATGGGGCAGGATTTGTAAATAAAGTAAACATTCATGTCCAGTTTTTTTAATGCTATTGGGTGATGAAGCGTTATAAACCAAAAAGAATGAGCCCACCCATGTATCGTTCCATTTTCTTAAAACTGGCTGTGTGCTGCAAAATGTGCTGCAGTTCGGGGCCCGAATTTCCCGCGCTGTCTTAGTGTGACGTCAATTGACACTGCTTGTGCGTTCTCGACATCTTTAAAAGAGGAAGACAAATGGTCGCAGACCTCCATTGTTTCAATTGTGAGAATGGATTCTTCTGCAACTGGGAAACAACCACGGACGAATCACAACCCACTAAAAAGTGGCACTAAGAAAAAGAAGTATGTCACTATGAAGAGGTATGTTTTTTTTGTGAAGCGTTTGTACGCACTCCTGTGCAGGTGGCTGCAGTTACTTGCAGCGCCGGCCGCGTTGCTCGTGAGTTTTGTTTCTTTATTCTGCCCCATGCTCCTTTAATACAGTAAGGGATTTGACTGTTGTTTACATCCTAGTCTGTGTAGTAGAGGGGAAAGAACAGTTAGCTAACCTGATAACAGACTTGGGGAAAACCCAGACTTCCTTATTATTCTTTCTTAACACTGCAAACCTCTCTAATGAATTTCAAAAAATACAGACAGACTATCCAGTGTATCACCAAGGATAAAAACATATTCTATGCTATTTTCTAAATACGTCAGGATCAGAAAGCTGGATCTGGACAACCATACTGGACCACTGCTACACCGATTTAAAGGATGCTTATTGTGCTGTCGCCTGAGCAGCTTCAGGGGTTTCTGATCAGTCTTCATATGATTCGAACATACAGGCAGAAGTTTAGTAAATTATTCATTCAAGCCTTTGGTTTAGACTGTAAGAAAGTGGATGGAGCAATCAAACCAGAAGCTCAGAATCTACTTTGACTGCGCAGATTTGAGTGTTTTTGAAGCTGCAACCACTGACCAGAATGAATTCACTGACTCTGTGATATTATACATCACTGTTTGTGAGGACATGAGTGTGTATGCAGACCACATGTAAGAACCATAAATCATAATTCCCCTCCCATTGGAGGAGGCTGTGGCGGACCAAGGAAGAAGCTTACAGCAGTGGGAACCAAGCCCTATAAAGGCAGGCCAGGAACAAACCGATTAAGAAGATCAGGGCAGCTAAGAGAAACTACAGCCAGAAACTAAAAACAGCTTCCCAGCAAATCATCAATATCAGTTTGGATTGGCCTGCAGAACATCACCAACTACAAGGGCCCATACCCCGACCCTGAGCAGAACCCTTGTCTGGTAGACAACCTTAACTTAAGCTTCTACCGCCGGTTTGAAAAGAGGTCACTCACACCTCCCACCAACTCATCCACATCTCACTCCAACACTAAAGCTCTACATGTACCAACCACTGTCCTTTCCTAAGACCCACTGCTTTGTCTAAAGATTTCGGGGGAAAATGTGAATGAATAAATATATAACAAAGAAAATCAGGACCTGATGGTGTCACACCCACACTCCATCTCATCTGTATTAAGATCTTTAAAGGGGGGGGGGTATTGTGCAAAATGGACTTTCTGAAGCTTAATATCCTGATTATCATTAAAAACATACCTGAAGTGTTGCTCTGACCCATTCACTCATGTTAGAGTAATCTTTGAGTCTCTGCTGGTAGTTCTCGGGGTTGCTGAAACGCCTGCTCCCACCTATCCCCGCCTTTTCCACCCATCTCCTCCTCCGACCTTATGTACTCAGCCGAGAGCCTCGCCCCTGCAGAGCTCCCCTACCCCTCCCCTGGACCGTCTGCAGTTTGCTCAATGGGTAAAAAACACATTTGAATGACTCAGTCATCCTGGGATTACACTTCATCCAGCATCATCTCTACTAATGTATGCTGGAATGTTTGATGACTTCATCTCAGCCTTTAAGAAGATCAACCCAGACATCCACCACCAGAAGCTTACCCACCTGTCAGTGGAGCACAAGTTTCCTGACTGACTGCCCGCCAGCAGCAGGTGAGGCCAGGGAGCATCTTGTATCGCACAAAAACCATCAGCACCCCAAGGATCTGTTCTGTCTCCACTCTTCTCTTTGAAAAAAGGACTGTTCCTCAATGGATCCATCAGTTAAATTCTGGATATTGGTAGATGACACCACTGTTATTGGTCTAATCCAGGATGTTGATGGGTCTGTATACAGACATAAGGTGGATCAGATGGTCCACTGGTGCGGTCAGAACTTGACCCGCTCAAGGGGGGATGACTATGGACTTCAAGAGAACTGCCCCCACACTCCCTCCCCTCACTGTCCTCAACATCACTTTGTCTACAGCGGATAATTTTCTGGTTAAACCACTCTTTCTCTGTACCTGAGATGGCCCTCACACATAGACACTGTTCAGAAAAAGGCAGAGAAAATACTTCCTGTGGACGCTCAAGAAGTACAAATTGAAACAGAATCTGCTGCTATGCTTCTACCTGACCATTATTCAGTTCTTCCTCTGTTCGTTCAACACAGTGTGGTTTGGTTCAGCCCTTAAACAGGACAGGACCAAACTGCGACAACAATCAGTTCTACAGAGCTGACCCTCCCTCCACCCAGGACTCACAGGTTACCTGAGAGTAGTTTGACACACATGAAGCATCAATGTAGATCTTAAACTGTTGCTACATGTTCTACACATCTGTAAAGTCACAACAGTGATAAATAAAAACAAATATATTGAATATATACAGCTATAGACTCTATTCTACTTTAGTTTTTGGCTTCTGCATTCAACCTTCTCACTTCCTCTTCAACCCATTTTCCCAGATTTTCTGGCTGCCAGGGCATCTGTTCTTGTCATACTTCTTTAATTAACATAGGTATATTAGATTTGCTTGTGCCAAGGTCCCGTGGTTTTCTTCTGGCAAAGCTTTGTTGTCACATAATTTCCTGGTATGTTTCCTAATCCTCCTATTTGTGGACATGATTTAAATTTAGTGTTCAATCCCTTCAAAGCTAAATTTAATTGTAGTCTGTTTAATCAAAACTTATCATTAGGCTTCCAGTCTATAAAGCGATTGAGTGTTAAATCACAGTTGAGGGGGTTCTATTTCGAACAGACATTTTTTTTATTACCACGAGCTAAAGAGCATAATCAACCTTCTCAGGAATACTTATGGGAGGGACTCCACTGAGTTTTATGCTGCTGCTAAATTTCTCTCAAGCTGAAAGGTTGAGTGAGCTTTTTCACATTCAAAAATAAGAGCTGATGGACCACTGTTAGAAGAAAAGTTTTTGAAAAAATTGCAGCTCAGCCACTGATGTGTTAACTTCTCAAGGACTTTTTTTTCCAAGTCATATTTGGCTTTTGCATGGCAAGACGTCGGCAGTGTAAGCTGTAGCTCAATATCTACTTATCTCTTTTGTTCTCACTAGGGCCTGACATCAAATTTAATTGTGAAGTATTCTGATTTACACCCTGATTATCATCAACAGAACTCTGACTACAATTCAGTCTGGGTTAACATATATTAACCTTGCTTTCTCTCAACACTGATTAGAATTAATCTGCGCTGCTGGCGGCCAACCGTGTTATATTAAAAAAGATTTCAAAAGAGCTCAGTCCACTGGACCTGCTGTTTCACCTGGCAAATGGTCAGCTCTCCAATCCAAACTGTTTTGTGCCCTAGCCATGACTTTGTGTGCACAGTGAGGATCTCTGGATCCAGTGGCTTGTTTATTACCCAGTTAGGGAGCTGATAAGCAGGTGTGAAAAGATGAAAGGTGAGTATTTACTGCACTTGTTATCGGTGTCTTTTGGTGAGTTTTTGCACCTAAGGAAAATTCAGGAAAAAAAACCAAAGCAAGCCTTTCAACCTCAAAGACTTGGAGCTCATCACCAAAGATAAATTATCAAACTACAAGTGGAAACAAGCAAATTATTGAAATTATTGAGAAATTGTTGACATGCCATTTTGAAATAAAATTTATGTAAAAAATATACATCTTTTTTTGGTTTGACAAATCCCCAGTTATCTGAAAAACAGTAGAAATTCAAAACAAACTTCTTGATTGAATGTAAAAGAAAAAAAAAAGTAATCAAAACTGTAGATAAGCACAGGTATCTTAAGCCCAGGATATGAAGGTGAATGTTTCAAGCTTCACAGCCTGTATCTATGTTTGAAACTCTTATTTTAAAGTATTCAAGGATGTAATTCTTGTTGGTCTGTTGACAAGACAGAGACAGATGCCATTTCTCAATACCCAAGTACGGAAGTACGTTCTTGTGTGCTTGGCAAGTACTTACTTGGCAAGTATAGTCGTGAGTCTGTTCTTGCCGAGAACACAAGGACGCAGTATAGTTCTACAACTGGAGCAGAGTGTACTAGGTTGATGTCGCTGCTCAGCTACGACTTTTCCAGAATTTCTATAAATGGTCCAGAATTACTCGACGACTATGGGATTATTTTCACATTTATAATAGATTTTTGAAAGATTTTAAATGTGCAAAATTAGGAAGAAGTGTCAAAAGAAAATAGAAAACCTGTAAAATAACGGGCATAATCATTATTGATTATAAAAGGCAATGCTAATTAAATGGTGGCTTATCACCTCATATTACTTTTTCAGGCTTGTTAGTAAAGCATGATTGTCTACTAAAAAGGAAAAACTTTGCTGATGATGATCAGTTGATCAGTTTTAAAGGTAAACAGTTAAATTATTACTTTGATTATTCCTGAATTTTTCACTGGACTATAAGCAGTAAAGGTTTAAAGTATTATTAAACATTTTACCAGCCTGCATTGGGCCAGCATTGTTGATTTATTGACAACAACTACTAAACACTGATTAATAAACTTATTTTATTTTATCATCATCATTCGGTAAACTCATATCAAATACCTACAACATAAACAGAAAACATGTTTTTAGTAAAAAAAAAAAATATATTAGAATGACAGAAATCAACTGACAAGTGCAGGAAATTGATACTATGACCATCTAATCATAAGCAAATGTTAATATAATTTTTTTTAAAGATCAGGAGACTGTGAAAAAAATGATGGCAGGACACTGAAGTGAAGAGGGTCACTGGGAGCTTGGGAGTGGGGAAAACCCACACTCCAACCATCTGCTGAACCTGCAGCTGCCACAGCCTAGCGGCGCTGTGCTACTCGGGGAACACTGCAGCACATTTCAAAGTAGGCAGATTGTAAATGAACTGACCGTATAGATGAAGTTTTGATGTCTACTTTCTTGCCTAAAAGCATCTCAAAACTGCTTTTTGTGACGAGTTAAAAGCGATACATTTCAGCACTCACCTTCTCTATTTACTTCCAGAAGTCAGACTCTTCTGGAAGCGTGGGGTCTCTGGTAAGCGACGTTCCTGGTCACCTCGTTTGCAGAGACCTTACCAGAGGGGTGTCCCTTACAGAAAAACCACATGTCTGCACATGTGAACCACACGTGAAATTCATGTGGTTCACATGTGATTCACATGTGCAGCACATATGTAATCATGTGGATTTGGAACGTTTTTCGTGTGCTTCACATGTGATTCACATGTGCTTCACATGTGGATCACATGTGAAGCACATGTGGTTGACATATGTGGTTCACATGTGAATCACATGTAATTAAAATGTGCTTCACATGTGATCCACATGTGAGTAACATGAGATTAACATGTGAATCACACGTGGTTTACACATGTAAATCACATGTGACTCACGTGTGAATCACATTTTAATTACATGTGATTCACATGTGAACCACATATGTCAACCACATGTGGTTGACATGTGAACCACATGTGAATCACACGTCAATCACATGTGGTTTACATGTGAATCACACGTGGAAACTGTGACCACGTGTGAAATTCATGTGGATTTTCTGTAAGGGGTTCCTCGCCCACATTGCAGCATGAATGGGCTGCGTCCGGTTTTTGTGACACAGCCACCTCTGTAGTGTATTTCTTCACACTGCGAACTGGCTGTCATATTTCCTGTCGGTGAGTGGACAACTTGAGTCTAATAGATCAAATCTACAGCTTCTTCGTCCCATTCCAGCTGCCCTGTGAGTACGCCTTCTTCCACCACTCTAATGATTGCATTATTTTATGCTCGCTCTATAACAAATAACTAATTTCTCTTGAACAAATTTATGCAATCCAAGAAACTGGATATTTTTATTTTTGACTGAGACCTGGCAACGAGCTGTGGACCATATATCAGTTATTGAACTATGTCAGAGTGGATACTCCTATATTGGCCACCCCCGGACATCAGGTTCTGCCTAGGACTGGTTTTCTTCTCATCTGTCTGATAGGTCGTTCTTTGTAGCTCATACTAAGTTCAGATCTACATCACATCCAGTCCATGTACCTCAGGGTTTGGTGTTGGGACTGCTTCTGTTTTCCCTGTATTTACTTCCTCTTGGGTACATCATCTCAAGATTAAAGGCAATTTCGTATCAACTTTATGCAGATCATATTCAGCTTTACATCTCATTTAACCCATCTGAGATATGCAAAATCTGCACTTTACTGAAGTGCCTAGATTCTATAAGGTAGATGGCAGATAGTTACTTGCAGTTAAATTATTAAAAAACAGAAGTTATTTTTGTCCCCAACAAATATGTGTCAGGGATAAAAAAGCTGTTTCTGTTAGAAACCTTGGCATAAACATTGATTCTGGCTTCACATTAGATGCACATGTAAGCTCTTTGGTTTGTTCTTTTTTTCCTTTTTTTTCGTTTGGACAACATCACTAAATTAAGATCAATTGTCTTGCACTCTGAGCTTGAAATGATTATACATGCCTTTGTTTCATCAAGATTGGATTTCTGTAATTGTCTTTTTACAGTTCTCAGCAAGGCCTCTCTTGAACGACTCCAGGTGGTTCAGAATGCTGCAGCCAGGCTCTTGACTAAGTCCTCCAGGATTTCAACTCCTATCCTGATGAAACTACACTAGCTTCTGGTTTATTTTAGAGTGCAAATCAAAAATCATTCTAATGACATGGAAAGCTCTTTCTGGACAAGCATCAAATTATATCAGAGGGCTTTTATAATGCCTAATGAAAGGTGCTCTATAAATAAAATTTTACTTACTTACTTAAAGACTTCCTGTTGGTTAGCAGCTAACAATGCTGATGCTATCTGTTTTGTAGCTTTGGTAATGTACAATACATGGAGTTGTCACAATGAAATGAAAACTTTATTTGTAAAAAAAAAAACCTATATTTTCCCAAAACATTTTGTTGAAATCTCATTGCGTTCTTATGAACCCCATAATACGGCTTATGGTCTCTAATAGTGAGCTGGATGTATCGTTACATGCCTAGAAACGCATTTTAAATCAAGACTGGGTGAAGAGAGAGTTGCCCAGTTGGCACCAGCATGTATTTGGATATTTAGCAAAACTAACTCCTACTGGCATTTGGACCTTTTGTCACACATTCAGAAGACATTATTGGTGATAAGAACGGAGATTTAAATAAATGATTAAAAATGAGATAATATAGCCAGCTTGTTTAATTTGTTTATATCCATCCATCCATCCATCGATCCATCCATCCATCCATCCGGTTCCATATTAATAGTCTGACTAAAATCCTGATGTACTTTTGCCTTTTCCCTTTAAAAATTATATAAAAAAATGACTTTTTTAGTCTGGAAAAGTATGGCTTTACATGTATCTACTTGACTACCGACTGTGGCTCAGAAGGTAGAGTAGTTGCATTAGAATCAGAGGGTTGTAGGTTCAACTTCAGCTTCCTCCTGGGCCTGTGCCCCTGAGCAAGGCACTTAACCACAAGTTGCCTACCAAGCTATGTATCAGTGTGTAAATGTGTGTGTGTGTGTTTTTGAGGGCAAATGGGTGAATGTGGTTCCAGTGTAAAGCACTTTGAGTGGTCGGCATTGCTAGAAAAGTGCTATGTAAGTTAAGTCAATTTACCTGTGACATATAAGATCCTATCTTCCATTGGTAACATGACAAAGAACTGCAATGGATAATAAATTACATCACAATTTAGACCTCCATGCTCACTATTGATCTGTCCATTAGGCAAATGAATGATATTCGAACAGAATAAAAATTATCTTTAAAAAAAACATTCAAACTAATGCAGCTAAGGAAACCCCCCCACCCCACCCACTGTATTGTGTGTGCCTATATTCTTATTTGTAACAGTGTGCTGTTAAGAGCAGGTAGCAAACAGAGGAGCACGCATGTCCTTTCACCGAGACTGAGCTCAGTACTTAGAAATCATGAGAGCGAGAATGGAGCATATTGCACCTCGGTGTGTGAGGGATTTGTTACTTTGAAGTGTTTTTCGTTGAAATGTGTCTGACGCTCATTTTCGAGTAGTTGGTTCTCTGCTGCAGCCGCAATCAGCCTTTGTTTTTCACTCACAGAGCAGAATAATGAGATGGGAATGTCTCTGTTTTCTCCTCAGCCGCCTTTCACAGTTACACTACATTTTTCTTCCCCTTCCTTTTTCCTACTTACTGCTTTAATTGCACTTCTGTGTTATTCTCACTTCTGAAAACTTCAATAAAAAAAATCTCTGTTAAATCTTTGTTGCGAGTAATCAGTTTATCCTTCAAAACTTTTTGGTCCCTAACTCTTTGGTTTCTGCATCTCATGTATTTCTCTCCTGCTCTAATAGGCCCTCTCATCCCTCTTTGTATGTTGAGCCACTGAACAGCACACATACATGTGTCAGGCTGTCCTTCCTCATCTTTGTCACAGTGTCCTCTCCTGTCTGCAGTGATCAGATGACGACTGTTTTTCCATCTACACATATATAAATGTCTAGGCATTAGCAAGAAAAAGGTTTAATATATTTAGTTTGTTTGTGTGGAGGTTGTCTTTATATTGTTGCTGGGCAGGGTTGAGTTCTGATCCAGTAGCCCTCACCCCTGACTCTACGACCATCCAACAGCCCTCCAAATGCATCGGTCTTTGTCAGATGACGTATCGGGGGCTGTAGATGCGTTGCATGATGGGATGGTTTAGTGTACACAACAACGGAAGCATCGATCGCTGTGTATGTGGAGTGCATAAACCAGGACAAAATGGTTCACTCGTGTTGTGTGAAGGGCTGCCACAACAGGTCACACAATACCAGGAAACAAAAACTTTACAACCATATAAGATTCTTTAGGCTTCCCGCTTGGTAAAGTGATAAATTATTAAAATACCAGTGGAAAAAAGCAAATTATTGAGATTATTGAGAAGGGGGACATTGTTGACATTGTTGGGGACAGTGTTTTTCCCCTAGCAATGCGAGACGCTTACACTCAAGATGGCGCCCGGGGGTAGTGGTTGCAAGGCAGGTCACGTGTCTGACAAAGACCAATTGGCACGCCTTTTTACAGATGTGTAAAAACCCACAAAAATTATCTTTGATTGCAGGATCATAATCTGGGTGAAAAAAAACATTACAGAATTTTGGAAAGTGATTGTAGTTCTAAATATTCCAATGAAATAAAAGGAAGTTAAGTTAGAAACTCTGGTAAAGTCTGTGTGGACAAATTATAAGGCACGTTTTATTTTTGAAGATTAATTTTGCTAATGAATGACTACAGACTGCTCAGTCAAGCTAGAATGTTAACACAACTCAAACCTGATTATGGTATTTAAAAGTGTGTGAAATTTTAGCTTGATATTTTTCTCATTTTATATGTTTATTTTTATATTTTAAAGTGACATTTATGGGGTCTGTCAGTTTCTTTATCTGTTGATGATTTTGACCAAATCTCCTATTTAAGAAGGGCCCTGATCATCCCCTCTGGTTTTTCTTCATTCCTTCACTCTTTTTTTTAGACTCCTCATCTTCTGTCAAACTTTGCTGGATTCTCCGTCTATTTTCTATCACTCTTCATTGTTCCCTTTGTTTACCTCCATGTCCCTCAGCATGCATCAGTGTAAGTCTCCTTGTTTGTTTTGTACTTAAAGTCATTTCAGCCACACGCACTTGGGTCCACATTTACCTCGCATTATGACATTTCCAACTTTAAACAACTCAACTTTCAATTGGAAGTTTTTGGAAAGTTTCTAGAAACAAAAGACGTTTTTAGCATTTTATAGAAATTTTTTATACGATTTATTCATACCTCGTTATCAAAACATTCTGTTTTGCTTGGGTAGCCACTCTTGATAATAAGAAAGACACTCTTAATAATAAGAAAGAGAAGAAAACATATAATTTAACTAAGACAGATGAATCTTCCTATGTAAATAAATGCCACCAAGCATGTGGTGATTAGTCAACACTTGCTCATATTTAATCAGAGCAATGATAAAAGTTTTGAAACAACCAAATCTGTGTCTAACAAGGCTGGAATGGACCCATCTTTATCTTGCCACTAAACACAGTGAGCAGGATGGTAAAAAAGTATTTTGGAAATGCTTAGTCTTACAAAACTGCAGCAAAAACTGCCATGTTGGGGGTATTCAACATCATCTATATATTAGCTGGTTGCTAGGAGACATGTCAGAATAAAGCACTTTCTCCCTTTCAGATGAGGCTATGATTGACGTTTTTAACAACAAACACTCTAGTTGAATTGGAAATGGAAAACATTATGAATATGGGGAAAAAAGCTTTATCCTTAGCTGTTAACTATGACAGAGGATCTGTGGGCCTGTTTCTCTTTCAAAAACCAAGGAAACCTTGTTATAGTGCGTGACATTATAAACTTTTTAAAATAACAGGAGCTCTTAAATGAAAATCTGATGGCTACTGGCTGAGAACTGAAAAGGAACCTCCACTGGCTCTTTACGCATCTTTACTATGGAAGCAAATAAATGTGGAGGGCGCTGTAAATCTGCTTCTTTGTGTGGATGTGTGTTATATCTTTTTATTTTGTCAAGCAGCTGACAGTGTTCCTGTTGAAGTCATGTCATCATCACCAGGTCTGATTTTATTCCATCATCTTTCCCTGTTTTCCCAACACAAAGCATGGCTACAGTTGCTATTTTCAGTGAGCGCAGCTGTCAATAACTGTCAAGTTAATAATGGTTGAAGCAACCCAGAGCAGACAGCACAGTGTTGTAATGATTGTAGAGCAACAGTGATCTCAATGTTCTCTTTGTTTAATCAAGACCCCCACTTTTATTAATCATATTAACTGTTCATGTAAAACCTTACTTTTCTTTCTTAGTTTCTCTTGGAGACAGAAAAAGGAGCAGAATTCCACTGAAGTATGGGGCAGTTCTCATGTTTCGAGTCATCCTAACAACAAAAGTCTACTGTCTTGTGGGGCCTAAAGATGAATGCTACTTTTACAGTTTTAGATAAAGAAGAGCCCATGGAGATCCCAAGACGCCCAAAGGACTAGAGTATAAAACATTATGCTCTTTAAGGCCAACATTAACTTTTAAATTGTAGCTGGATTGCAGCTAATTTGGAACGAACTTTAGCATAAGGGCAATTGTGACACTGCTAGGATGGAGATACGAAACAAGTTATATACATCAGCAGCACGTTTCTGTGATAATCCTAAAATATACACCCACCATACCATTGTCTAAGGTCTACTGCAGGCAAGAAGATCATGCCATGTTACCAAAACACAACTTCCACCAGGATATTTCCTTGATATTTTGCAAATATGCTAAATTTTATTATATCTGTGGGAGGCGTTGTCTCCAACATCAGTTTCAGTCTTATAATGAAAAAATAAAACCCCATCAACATTTTTATAAGCTTATCAGCAACTGGAGGGGTGCAGATAAAGTGTTTTTGTGCAGAGTGCTGTGTAATGGCAACTATATATACCAGACATTGAGTAAAAACCAGATGATACAAACATTTTTGCTGTTGAGCTAATGTGGCCTCATGGTTTACCATTTTCTAATATTGTTTGTCCTTGATATTTCAGAACTTCTCCCCTGAACTCTGCATCGTAGCAACACAATATTAAACATAAACAACAAAAATACTGTTGATAGAACTAAACAACAAAGAAATTTGAATCCTAAATGAATTCAGTGATTCACATGCCTAATTACAACAACCTAGCAGTACAAATAAGGGGCGAAAAACCCTTATTTTGCTTTCTATTGTCCCAGAGCTCAGTGAGGTGCCACATCCTCAGCTTCTTCAGCATATTTTACTACTTCAGCATCCTCAGCTCTGCTGTCACTCATCTTGCATATTCTAATTCTCTCTTTTCCAAGATACATTCATAGCCACTGTCACTTGCATCATCGTCATTTGACTTAGATATTTGCTCCAATATGAAAACCATCCGTTTATTTTTATGTACTGTTCTTCAGCGTTACAAAAAAAAGACATGAACTCAAACTCATGACATAAAACTAATTTTCAGAGAATTAGTTTTTTGATAGAAAAATTAGATGTTTAACTCCAAAGCAGTTTCTGCTGTTGATGTATTTTCAAAAACATTACAGTACAGTCAAAAACATGCATCACTGGCAATATGCTAACTGGTAAAAATATCAGTTTGCATATTGCCAGTGATGCATGATGAACATATGATTACTGTCAATTTTCTCCCACCCAACAAACAGGGAATACAAACAAAACAATGAGGCACACTCTAAAAACTCTAGTAATTAAATTTAATTTAAAAACACTTTATTAATCACAGCAGAAAATTAAATGTTGTTGTAACTCATGTTACAAGATTTCCTTCAAAGAGTTGCTATAGCTGCTGATGGCTGTGGGCAGAATGGAGCTCATGTAGCGGTCAGTATTGCAGCAATAATGAAGAAAACTCTGACTGAAGACACTCTGTTGTACAACAATCTTAAGAAGGGAATGCTCAGGGTTGTCCATCACTAACCTATTTTAATAGTTCAAACACCAAATATACCTGAATATGCATCAGTACGCACAATCTAAACCGTCAGGGTACTATCATAAAAGTTAAAATCTACAATCTTACTTATCTCCACTTTTGGGGGTACAGCCAATCAGCACCAAGGTAAATGAATGGCTTTCTTGGATAGGCTTCTTTGCAAATGCCAGCCAATAGTGTGTCAAGTAGCATTGTGCCTAGGCATTTCAGCTTCCCAAGCTGCATTTTCTTTTTGAATATTTTAGATGTGCTCTACAAAAAAAGTCAGCAAATAGGCAAATTTTCCACAAATAATTTGTAATTACCTTCCACAGAAAAATCTATAAATAGGTGAATCTGCGAATCCTGAACTGCGAATTTGCAGGTGTCCACTGCAAATATATGAGTCCATTGTTGTTTGATATCATCAATACCTTTTTATCAGTAGAGCTCTTACACAATAAAAGGACTGGAAAGATGCTGTTGAGCGGCTCGCCATTTTTGTTTGCGTGCTGAAGACCAGTCGGTGGCAATGTTTGGAGTGAGCCACAATAATTCTGTAAAGTCGCTTGAATTAAATCGTAACATAAGTACCCAGACAAGCAAGAAAACAGCTTTTAAACACCACTCCACTGTAGTTACCACTATGCATGGAAGAGCTTAAATAAACACCAGCAGATGGAATAAATGTACATTTAAAACCAGGCACGAAATAAAACTAGGATGTTGGGGTTTCTTTTTTTTTCATGAACAGCCTAATTCAGTCATAATATTCACATCATGACTGGTATAATCCTTTGTAATATGAAAGTCAGGCATCAGACTGAGCATTCAGAAATGAATGATGACCCATGATGATACCCATTACTGTAAAGGAGGCTTACCCTTTCTCCACTTTTCATTCAGTCCCACCTTTGCATAAAGTCACGTTCTATGCATTTCTTTTCCCATCCACATCAGTAGCTGCATTTGTTAGGATTTACAAATGCATTCAAATGGTACAGTTGTAAAGATTAGCCAATTTCAATGCAGCTGGAGTGGATGTTTGTCAGGATTTCTGTGGAGTTCAACTCACCTACAGCCTTGAGCGAGGTGTACTTATTGAAGCCAATTCCCAGGTTGTTGTGAGGGTGAGACAAGGCCATGGCCGGTCCCAGGGGGGATAAAGCTGCATTGTTCAAGTGGTTGTGATCTACAAGAGACACAGAGAGAGAAAATAGAGTGAGTCATTTTCTCACAAGGAAACAAGAGCTTTGGGGAAAGTAAAGGAAGAAGCTGGTACATTGTGACCTCGAAGCACTGCAGAGTAGTTTGCACCAAATCCAGAATGCAAAGAAAAATAAACCAGAATGCACCAATTTGTCAATTATATAAAAATGAATTCATGAAAGGGACTTATACAGGTTGAAGATCAGATAAGGACAAATAACGTATCTGCAGACCCCACACATTCTGGAAACAAACTATTTAGACTTTTACCATTAGGTCCGCGCTACAGTACTACTATTAATGCCAGTAATATTTGCAAAAACCAGCCACACAGAGAATTCAGAGCCAGTTTGTTCCCCCATGCTGTCTCTCTGATGAAAATAAAATTAAAATCCTAATCCATTTTATTGGGTTGAACTCAAAACTCCCGCCTATAGTGTTAAATCAACCCAGACTTTGATTGGACATATTTGACCCATGACTGAGTAAGAAAGAAAAAACCCTAACTGTGTGTTTGTTTTTAACCCAGCAGCTTCTAGGCTGGGTTCAATAGTCAGAAGATGTTTCAGTTGTTTGAGATAATTAATCATCTTTATTACAGAAGTTATCAGACTGCTGAAAATGTTTCAGAAGTAGAAGAAAAGAAGAGAAACAAGTCTTTAACTTTAACCTTAAATTACTTCTAGACTTCTGAATCAACAGGGTCACTACTGTCCCAAGTGTCATCTCTTCAACTATTTAACGTGAATAAAACTGCTCCCAGTAGGGGATAGAGTTGCAGACTGGGACTCCTGTGCACGTGCATAAACAAGTGTTCAAAACCCGACACCCGCATCCACCAGACCCACAACAACCGAAACGCATTGGTGGAGAATCAAGCGAGCTGGGAAATGGGACAAAGTGGCAGGGAGAAAGCCAGAGAGCGAGGAATGTGACACCAGTGCTGACTGATTGAATTAGAAATAGATCTTCACTTCCCCGTGTAATTGATATGCAGCAGTGACACGCTTTGTGTGGCGTGGAGTGGAGGGGAGGCCCGACTGTGTGATGCAATTTTATCTGTGTGTTGCTGTGTGAGATGTTTATTTTTTTCTTTTGCGACAAGCACCTGCTCTCCTCACTCAGACAGAAACTAAAAGTTGCAAAACTTTAACTGAAGTAAGACAGTGTTAGTGATTTTTTAAACTGTTTTGTAGTGATTACATAACCTTTAAGTAGTAGTTTTAGCTCCTTAGGCGGTCCTACACCAATTTTTTATACCAGAGAGCCAACAGTGGAAATAATTAGATGGACAGAGGAACTGAAAGACAAAGGAAACTGAAAGCACAGATAGACAGAGAGACAAAAACACCAGTGAATTGATGGAAAGGTCCTTGGCTGGTCTCCAGTTTGACCAGGGGGCTGTTCCCGGCCACCACCAGAGAGAGAGAGAGAGAGAGTGAGAGAGAGAGTTTGTTTATTACAGCATAGATGTTGTAATGCGCAGACCAGCCTTATCTTTCTCTGCTAAATGGGATTTCCAGGCACCTCATTCAGCAGGGCAATACCTAACAAATACAAGAATGAACCAGATCAGGGAATATGGCATTTCTTTGATCCATCAATTTTCTATTTTGAATGATGATGATGATCTTTATTCTCACTGATTCCATTAGAAATTAGGCTTAAGGTAAATTACAGGTTCTATGATATAACGATTTTTTTGAAAGTTAAAGCTTTAAAACTAAAACATTTCCCTCTGACCATTTCTATGGTATAAATTCTGTTTAAGGAGATGTTGGAGAAAGTGCCATAGTAACCGGAGTTTTATGGCAAAACAGTGCAGGCTTTTCCCTACCTGTTGCAATCTACTGCTGGTCAGCTGACTGAAAGAAGGCTGCTGCTATTTTTTTCTCTCACTTACAAACATTTCAGGTGTCTTTAGAGGCACTTCTTAAATATAATGTTTGGGAAGCTATGAGCTGGCTGGTGAACCATTTAAAATAAAAGTAACTAGATCATGCTATGCATTGTTGTTTAGAATCTTTTTATTTATTCGATAACTAAAGATTTTTATACTTTGAAAATCTCATACCAGTCCATGCCTAATAGAGTAAGTCACAGTCTATATCATCAGAAGAACAATAACAAGCCATTTGAATCCTGAACTCAAAATAAAGTGTTGCCAAAATTAGTAAAATTTAAAAGTTAGATAAAAAATATCTGGTCTTTAACTGGATTTAAATTCAAACCTAATTTTGACCAGTTAAAACTGTAAGAGAGTTAAATTAATATAACATAACATAAAATTTTGTCGTTGCTTTTCAATGGCACACATAATTATTGGACACATCTGATACTGTAGCATACATATTTGAGGTTCATGTAATTTGATCACTAATTAAGCCAACTGATTTTTCTGGACATGACGAAAATATTGCATCACTTGCACGTCACAACTTTTATACCTAACAAAAGTACTACTGTGACAAAATATTCTTAAATATAACAGCAATGAGCTGATAGTAACTGTACTTAATTGGTCTCCCCACACTAAGTATAATGGGCCCAATACAGTGAAACTGCAATAGAACATGACATGACAAATCTGTTAGTGACCCAGTGCACCATAATATAGAGAAATGTAAGTGCCTTAATTTCTAACTTTTGCCTTGTTTCCACTGAGCGGATACGGCACAGGTCGATGTGGTTCTGTAGGCTATTTTGTCTGTTTTCAATGTAAAAGTGCCCCAAACAACCGGCTTGTACCGCACCATTCCTGGGCCCCCTTCAGTTGTAGGTCCACAGGACAATGGTACAATATGGTTAGGGTGGAACTACTGCCGTCACACAACACATTCCATTGATTGGGATACAGAAAAATAGCACTCCTTGTGACAAGCACGAGACATAATAGTGCATCCGGGATTTGGGTGTGACCCCTCCTGCCAGTGAGAGTCCAACAGGTGGTGGAAACATTCTCCTGAATACGCTGGACCCTAAAATAATGTGCTGAAAGGCAATGACCCATGCCCTACCGCTCAGTGGAAATGAGGCATCAGAGAAAGGCCTGATGCCTGCCTTCAGAATGATCCTGAACAAAAAGCCTCGGTTAAGAGACCAAAGTGTAAACTTCTGCTAGAAGGGGGGTTTGTATGCTCTGGTATTATTTTAGTTCGTTTTCTTTCCTGTGATGGATATTATCTGTGAAATCGAGCTGTGATAAGGAATTTCCCTAAGGAAAGTCTGACACTATTTAATCTCATGATATGCTATGCATTTGCTCTGTCTGCACGGGTGAAGATTCACCTCACAGTACTGCATGTTAAAAGAAGCTAACATGGCAAAATAAAAGGATCTGTTTTCTGATCAATCCACTTCATAATTATTTGACCACTTAAGGGCACTGATAGACTGCTTATAGTGCATTGAACTTCCATCCTAAAACGGTCAGGTAATCATGAAATATGCGAGAAAGAATGAGACAGTCAAACAGTAGAAATGTAGAGGTCCACAATAAATTGAATTGCATTTCTCGATACAGTATGTCTGTGCGCATTATGGCACTCTCTAATCTTTGGAAGCAGGTTGCGTACAGTTACAGATTTGCACAGAGGTCATGTGTCTGTGAAAGTTGCAATAATAACAAATAGCTCTCCTCAGGCATTCAGAGGGCCAAACCATTTCTAGCTCAGCCAATCACAGCGCTCACATTTCTGATATGTACACAGACATCAAACACAACTACAATCAGAAGGTCAGAGGATGAATGGCAGACAAAGGCCTATATTATGCCCATAAGAGTCACTAAATAAATCTGAGATTTTTTAGCACAGTGCTCCTGTCTTCCATCTATAACCAGCCTTACAGTTCCTTGACAGAGTGACAGACTTAGCCTCCTTCATCCTGGCACACTACCACTACACAAAACAAGACACACATCAAACGCAACTCAGTTCATAAACATGACACGTGTTGATTTGTCACAAAATACATTTTATTTCTTCACATGTAGACCCCCAAAAAACAAACTTTCAGCTGTGACATCTTAACAGCTTCTGATCATATTTTGTGATTAAAGTGGCATTAAAGGCATCCAAAAACCACATAAATTCTTCCTGGAGTTTAACATTTCTTTTAGAGTGTAAATAAGTTAAAGCAGAAAACTCTAATTGGTATTTCAACCACAAGTAAAAAATTTATTTGGTACTTGAGTCTGTTTTAAAGAGACAGTCAAAATTGTGAGTCTAACAAGTTCTGGCAGGCTCAACAAATTAACTCCTTTGATCAATTGCTCCTAGAGCTTTTTTCTGCTTTTATTTTAATCTTAGAGGAGAGTGAATTCATCCCCACAATAAAGGCCATGTTCTCAGAACAAGAAATATAGCATTTTGTCTCTTCAGTTTACTTTAATAAACTCAGAATTCAAAGCCCACAGGGTCACCTAACACCTGTTGAAATGGATGTTTAACCCCTCCTAAAGTTTGATGTTTGGCTGCGTCATGACTCCAGACATTTGATGTTAGTAATATGTCGAGAAATGCTTGAAAATAAGTTGGATGAATAGACGGTGGGATTCATCCATCCAAGCAATGTTGAGTACAAGAGCTGTCACATGGGATGTTTCTCACAGTTCTGTTTTCAGTATTTCACTCCCACTTGCCAGGAGTTATAGTTAGTAGTAAAAAAATGCAAAAATGGTTAAGGGGTGAATGATTTTGCACAGTTAGAAAATAAAACATCATATAATAGGGTAGCAGTTTGCACTATTTCATGTGGATTCTCATCTAATCTTGATAACAGCTCTTTGATTTGCCCTGGAGTCTGACACCTTTATATTTCAGAGATATGGACAAATGTCTGTGATATATTACACAATTTCTTTGAGATTGGGCTAAACTACCAGGTCAACTGTGATTCATTTGGATTCAGTGACTTACAAAACTATTAATAAGCATTCAACCTTTTCCAGATTTTGTCACGTTAGAAGCAAAAACTTCAGTAATTTATTGAGATTACACATGGTAGACTAGCATAAGGAGTTGCATATTTGTGAAGTGAAAGAAAAAGAAAAGTCTATATAAAATATTACACCTCAGCCAAAATAAAATATTTCCTAAAATTACATTTTGCTGTAATTACAGTAGAAAGTCTTTTGGGGTGTGTCTCTACCAGCTTTGCACATCTAGAAACATAAATAGTTTCCTATCCGATCCAACTGTTCAAGCTCTGTTAAATTGGCTGGAAAATATCTGTTACATCAATTTTTCAAGTTTTGCCACAGTATTGTGATTGGATTTAGACTTTGACTAGGCCATTCTAACACATGAATATGCTTTGATCCATTCCATTGTAGCTCAATTAGGTTTTCTTCCAGGATTTCCTCCCATCAACTCTGACAAGCTTTCCTTTCCCTACTGAAGAAAATCATTTCGTCACCATGATGCTGCCACCTGCATGTTTTATGCTGGGAATGATGTGTTTATGGTGTCAGTTTCTTGCCACTCTTAGTGCTTTGTGTTTTGAATAGAGTGTTTTGAATAGAGACAAAAAAGCACTATTTTGGTCTCATCTGAGCAGTTATAATCTAATCAGAGCAATTGCCTGTGTCACTTTCTTCTTGTCGTTCTTCTATTTACTACAGATTTGAGGAAGGTATGCCTTATAGTTGTCTTTTAGACAGATTATTCCACCTAAGGTGTGCCTCTCTGAAGCCCCTCCAAAGTAATTATGAGCCTCCTGGCTAAATTTTAGGTGTATAGTCACTTCTTGTCAGGTTTTGCAGTCAATTCGACTCAAGTTAAGTTCAATTCGATACAGTTAATTTATATAGCGCAGATTCACGACATATGTCATCTCAAGGCACTTTACAAAAAAAGTAATCTCAATACAGTCATACAAACATTCCAATCAGTTTAAAAGTTTTCAATTTAAAGAATCCAAACAGAATGCATCTAGTCATTGACTTGTGCCCAGTTCATGCAGACTCCAACCACTGCAATCCCTCAGCAATCCTTCCTACTGAGCAAGCATGTAGCTTGCTCAGTCGTCATTTTCATCTCAATTCTGATCTATCACATAAAATACCAACACAATTGATCATATTTTGTGGTTCTAATGTGATGAAATGTGAAATAGTTCAAGTGGTATTACTGCTATTGCAAGGCACTGCAGATGCATGCAAGTCATGCCTATTTTCCACGTTTTCCCAGGAAAAATATCTTGTCACTAAGAGACTTTAACTGGAATTTCATGCTGACTATACAAAACATATTGCTATCTTTTATCTTATTTATCCACCAACACTTTGCCTTGCTTTTTACATTATTTCTCTGGTAAATAACAGGGGGCGACAACCAGTAAATGGTTTTTGTCCAAGTGTTGCATGCTGTTTCGAGAAGCTTTCTGTTGCAGTCACTTTGGCGATGATGTCCCAACATGGTACTGATCCAAAAGGAATGCATCCTCGCCTGTATTCCTGCAATCTTGAATATATTCTCTCTGAATGTCCTACATTTTGCCTGAATGTGTGTTTGTCAGTGTGTGCATGTTTCTGATGCACCATTGTGCAGAAGCCTCAGAGGGAAGGCACTGATAAGGATTTACATTTATGTTTATTAAAGAGAAGCACACGGGAAAACGAGCACAAAGCGTTGGTTGAAATGTGTGGAAACCGTGATGGTGATGAAATATTTGTGGACATGTTTTCTGAGCGCATCATCTGAGGCTTTGACCTGCGCGGTGGCGTGTCCGCAGCTTCTGTGTGAACAGCAGCACAGAAAGTTTATTTTCCATGTGTGTGCTTTCCTGCCAGGATGCATTTGTTTTGGTTGGTATGTGTGTACCTTGTTTATGTGTGTGTTTGTGTGCGAGAGACAGTGTGTGGGTGCAGGCAGTCAGCAGAGCACCGCTGGGTGATGGCCTAATTCGGCAGGGCTCAACATCAAAGAGGCTGACTGCTGTAAGGGCTTCAGCCGGCCTTACTCTGACATGACTACAGTCACACGCACCCACACACACACACACGCACACACGCACACAAGCACACAGAGATAAAAAGAGGAAGAAAGGAAAATAAATGCAGAGGTAGGAGTCGCAGAGATGAAGAAAAGAGTGCTGTGTTGTTTAATGCATTGAGTACACTGTAAAATGCAACCTGTTCTTTTAACTTAAAAAAAGGATGGAGTTTCCCTAGAATTTAAACGTTTTTGTTCAAACAATTTGTCTCCACTCTGGTCAAAATGGGACTCCTACAGTTTAATTGAAGTTGTCTGCTGTGTTAGTCGTTAACTTTAACACATCAGGGAACTCATTTCTATAAGTTGAAATGGCTTGAAAATCTGAAGTATTTAGATATGCCTGCTCAAAAAGTTTATATAAGTGTATGTGTTGCTTTACCTTTTCTGTCACTTCCTGATGTTTTACACTGTAGACACCTATAGGGTTTGGCGACATGGTGATATTGGATTGTGAAGGACTGTAATTCATTGACAATTTGGGAACTCTGAGAGACTGTGATATCATTTATATTGCATGTTGCTGCTTGTTAATAAACTAACCTATATAGCATTTTTTTACTTTCTCTCCTACATTGTTGGCTAAGGCAGAGCAATCAGTCACACTCACAAAACGTCCAAACATTTATACACTGATTAACAGACAGGTAGGGAACTAAGGGTTAGTGTCAGGTGGAGAAAGCTGGAATCGAATCCACAACTTTCAAAGCTGCCTCAGGGTCCTGGGTGCACATTTGTACAGCAGTTTTTGGACTCATGAGTATGTCCACCAATGGAAATCTTGCACAAAACTCTGTTGTAGCTGGCTTAGGTTCGTTTATTTTATTTTTTTGTGTTAGTGAGAAGATACCACTATTAGTACAATAACTACTAATGATAAATGTGGCACCTTCAAAAATCTGGAAATGGTTCCTAAGGATGAATCAGACATGTGCAGCTCTATGATTCTCTTCCTGATATCTTGGCAGATTTCTTTTGACTTTCCGATCATGTCAAACCAGAAAGCAGTGTGTTCCAGGTGTGGCCCTAATATTAACTCAAATGTATCAGTTAAATTACTGGAGGTTTCTAAAGCCATGACTTCATCATATGTACTTGCTCTCATTGTTTGAAGAGATAGTAATTGTTATGTATGTTAACCTCTGATTTTGGACAAATTAATAAATACATCTCTGACATATTGTCTCTCTCATTATTGTGGCATTTAGCAAAGAGAAATAATATTGGTGATTCTAACATACCTAAAAAAAGAGAAGTTTGGTCTGGTTTAACTGCAGACCGTGAGAAAAAAGTGTGTGACGTTTTATTTGGTGTATGTAAACTTCTGGTTTTAACAGCAACTATTAATAATTATAGTACTACTTTTTTTTAATCATTTTGTCCAATCCTGGGAAACCTGGCTGATATGAATATTAAGCACCATTCGCGTTTTGACTGCTGGATTTCCCCTCTGCAACTTATTGTTCGACTTCAGATGACACCACTAATTCCCACTGGTTCCCGTTCCATATGTCCCTGCTCCTTACAAATGTAATCATTTACATGCCAATTGGTTATTTGCATGTTTACCAAATTATGTGAAAATTGGACAATTTGTTCTGGGTGCTTAACTTGGTCGTTAATTGTTTTTGTCAGCCGGTATCATTCAAAGCTCCGGTTATTTACATCCTCTAATGAATCGGTCGTCCTGGTGCTAAATGGCATGTCAGAGCACGGATTTCTAAACTGCAATCTCTTTTTCAATACCATCTTCGTTCTCCTCCTCCTCTCTCTCACTCCATTTGCTGAGTAAATGAAGGCTAAGCCCCAAAATAGGCCATTATTTTCTGTCTCTATTCCACACATTTCAAACAGAGTCGTGCTAGTCAGCACTTCACACAATGCAGTAAACTGCCATGCATCTGCACTCACGCACTCTCTTGACTAAGAGAATAAGAATAACTTGCAGTAAAAACTGGACAGTAGTTTTTACTTCCACTGGGCAGATAGCTGAGGAGAGCATATTGAGCTCCAAATGAAGGAGAAACAGAATAATAAACGGTGGAATCAAAGAGATGGTGAGAGGGATGTAAAACAGAGTGACATTAAAAGCAAATGCAGGGAGGATTCTGCAACTCTTGCGTTCATACCTAAAACATAAGCAGAATAAAAGATGGCACGTCTTAAGGATAATATTAGAATAGTATCTGGCACTTTTAGGTTTGCTGCTGCACTCCTTTTACTTCCTAATAATTATTTAGTTTCCTTTTCAAACGCTATGCTTCTGCACTAAAAAGAGCTGTTTTTTTTTTTTACAAAATGGTTATGTGAAATACAATAAAAAACAATCAGATGAAAGATGCTAAAATTCTCCACAGGAGATAGCTGGGCTTGGATAATTATCTGTTATGGGAACTAGCTCAGATTTAATATGAATGACTCCTTCAAATCAAATCAAATCAAATCAAAATTTATTTATAAAGCGCTTTTCATGTCAGAAGTTGCATCACAAAATGCTTTTCAGATTAAAATGACCCCACATAAAACTACATTCCCAGCCCTCCCTCACAGATTTAAAAGCATGATCACAGTTATATCCCCCTCCCCCCAACCTAATGACTATGGGCAACTGACTGCACTCAGACCAAAGGGGGCTGAATAATTACGCACACCCCACTTTTAAGTTATTTATTTGTAAAAAATGTTTGGAATCATGTATGATTTTCGTTCCACTTCTCACGTGTACACCACTTTGTATTGGTCTTTCACCTGGAATTCCAATAATATTGATTCATGTTTGTGGCTGTAATGTTACAAAATGTGGAAAAGTTCAAGGAGGCCGAATACTTTTGCAAGCCACTGTATATATATATACGGAGTGGCATCCCAAGTACCTCATACCCACTCTGAAGCATGGGGGTGGAAACATTATGCTTTGAGTCTGCTTTTCTGTATAGGGGACCGGACGACTGATCGGTATTAAGGAAAGAATGAATGGGGCCATGTGAGATTTTGGGCAAAAACCTCCTTCCATCAGTGAGAGCATTGAAGATGAAAAGTGACTGGATCTTGCAACATGAGAATGATCCCAAACACACCGCCTGGGCAATGAAGGAAGTGGCTACGTAAAATGCATTTCAAGGTTCTGGAGTGGCCTAGCCAGTCTCCAGACCTCAATCCAATAGAGAATCTGTGGAGTGAGTTGAAAGTCCGTGTTGCCTAGCAACAGCCCCAAAACATTATAGCTCTAGAGAGGATCTGCATGGAGGAATGGGCCAAAATATCAGCTACAGTGTGTGCAAACCTGGTGAAGACTTAGAGGAAACGTTTGACCTCTGTCATTGCCAACCAAGGTTACATTACAAGGTATTGAGGTGAACTTTTCTTATTGACCAAATACTTATTTTCTGCACCATTATACAAATAGATTCTTAAAAAAATTATACAATGGGATTTCTTGGATTTTTTTACATTCTGTCTCTCACAATTGAACTCTCTCATCTTTTTAAGTGGGACAACTGGCACAATCAGTGGGTTCCAAATACTTTTTAGCCCATCATGCTCTGGGGTCACTTCAACAGTTACAGGAAAGCTGATCAGAGTTGATAGGAAGATGGACAATAAAGGACAATACTAAACAAAAATATTGTTCAAGACTACAAAAGACCTGAGACTGGGGTGGAGGTTCCCCTTCCACCAGGACAAAAACCCTAAAAACATGCAGCCAGACCTACTCTGGAATGGTTTAGATGAAAGCCTTCGAAAGGCCTAGTCAAAGGCTAGACCTAAACCCAACTGAGTATCTATGGTAAGACTGGAAAACTAAAGTTTACAGACCCAGAACAGTCAGACCACATGCTACACACACAGCTGACAACTGGGCCATCAAGCAAGGCATTTGCAAATCCTTGCTGCTTAAAAAAATGTCCTAAAAAGTACTCAGCTAACAGTTTGCAGCTTTAAATCTTATTTCTGCCCAACATTGTAATGAGATCATAAGCAATAAACCAGACAAGCTGTGAGGATTTAACACGTGGTTTCAGTTTGTTCATATTATGACCAAATAAATTTGGGTTATTCGAATTCCATTTAGCCCCTGATAATCTGGAGCGACTTGAAGAACAAGACAGATGGACTCAGTGTTCCCTCTCCCGGACGCCGGGGCCCCCCTCTGGAGCCAGGCCTGGAGGTGGGGCACGTTGGCGAGCGCCAGGTGGCCGGGTCTTTACCCAAGAAAATGGATGGATGGATGGATGGACTTGAAGACCAGCCTTCATCACCAGGGTTGGATGGAACAAATCAACACTTTCAACGTGCTTAAATATGAGGATGCAACACTGATAATAATTTAAGATAAAAGTAGTCAGTCAGGCTCACTAATTGTGCAAAAAGACTATGCAACTATTGACAAAACACACACATCCATCTTTCTCTGTAAGATAACATAATGTATGCAGCCATCATCACTGGTGCCAAGTCACGGTTTTGTCAGTTTCAGCTAAATCAGAAATCTGGATTGCAAATTAATACTGCTCCTGCACTCTAAAAAATGCCTTTCTACAATGGTTCATTCGAACATTTAGAGTGATTTAAATTGTGATTTTTGGGAAATGGAGTTGACTAAGCTATACGATTAAGGTCAAATACCAAACACACGCTTTCATAGTCCCCAAAATATTTTATACTTCTTATAAAATATACACCTTATTATTTCATATTTCTACTGTGCAAATGTTCAAATCTTCAACTTCCGTGAGTTGGAATGACATATAAGAGACTTTCTTATGTTCATTGCACTTTGCTGTATTTCATTAGTGCTTTAGGCACATACCGCCAGCACTGTAGAGGAAACCGTACTTGAATTCTACATTAGGACAAGCTTCATGATCAATTAAGCAATTAACTCTTCAAAGTTTATTAGTATAAACAAAATATTTGACAAAATATTAAAGGAGGCAGACATTAAAACCCTTTAAATCTTCAAACTAATTAAAAAGACAAATGAATGAAGAAAACATTTATCAAAATAGTTAAATAAATCTATTCTAGATAATAAGGAATGCAGGAAATTTGAAAATGTCCAAACTGAAATAAAATATTATATATTTATATAAATATAAATAGATCATAGACAAACAGTATAATAAAAATGATTATTGTTGCAACCATTTTTTTACCTCATAGAAATGGTTAAGCTGTTCTGTTTAAATAGATCATTAGACTTCGCAGCGGTTTTTTTTAAACAAAGATTAAGCTCCTCTTGAGATAAATAAATGTCTTCTCAGGGTTGGATTTAATGGCTGCTGAGTTTTGACATATCCGTTAATAGTTTTCTCATTGTCCCAATTAATCACAATTGTCCTCCTGGTATTTTAATTTGTAGAAATTTAGATTTTGATAGGGGATAGAAGTGTTGATCTTTGAGAAAAGCTGAATAATCCAGTTAAAACATTGATTCTCCTGTAAGACTTTCACCAACCCATTTAGGCAGGTAAATTACAGTTACTCTTTAAATCTCTGCAAATTCCCAGCAGACAAGCTTCTCGTTTCCTTTAATGGATTCAAAACAACCTGGCTGGCAGTTAAGTGTTTGTGTCAGTTTGTGTAAGTACATGTGCAGTACAGGTATACTCTTTCCTTTCAAACTTGGAGAACTGGTGAATTATTAAACTCGTCTGAGATCCGAACATGCCCTTTTATCACAGAGGCCTAGCCAAGCAACTCCCGGAGCTTCCATTTACATTTACTAATCTCCGAACATCGCCTCGACGCCTGCTGCTGGAACAGCCAGCTACCAGTTACATCACATCTTGTGCCTGAGAAACATAAACTCTTCACCATTTCCCTAAGTATTTATTCAAATTCACCTGGATGAGTCATATCCAGCATAATTCCTTTAGAGTTTCTGTTCAACCAATAAAACACGGGTTTGAATACAACTAAAGGGGCTTCAAAAGGTATACACTTCTTTCAAATATTGTTGTGAAAAGTAGCACATGACTGTGAAGAGGAAGGTAAAGGATCCACGGTTTCCAGATTTTCTACAAAGGATATTTTGATGGCATGCTGTGCATTTGCCTTCAGCTCCTATTGCATTAAATCCAGCTACACCAAATACCCTTTAAGATCCCTATGTTAGAGATCTATTAAATCCATTATCCAAAATGGAAAATGCATGGCATGATTGCAAACGTATAACATTTTCTGTGCATGGAAACAAAGAGTGTATTAATCGAAGAAGCAGCTTAGACGTCTGTGATAACTCTGGATGAGCTGCATAGATCCACAGCACCGGTGAAGAAATGTGTCTTGAGAGGAATACTATTAGCTCTGCACAACACAAATCTGGCCTCTAAGAAAGAGTAGCTAGAAGAAAGCCATTATTGAAAGAACTTCATAGGAGGTCCGGTTTAAAAGTTGTCACAACAATGCAGAGGTGAGTAAACCACCCAAAAATTGTACTCAATTAAGAGTAGCACTACTTCAACATATTTTTACTCAAGGAAAAGTAAACACTAGCTCTCCAAAAAATTACACAACTAAGAGTAAAAAAGCATTTGGTAAAAAGGCTGCTTGAGTACTGGGTAACATCTGATTTGATATATTTTTATATGATGTAATCAAACAGACAGAAATATAAAGTTATGGGCAAATTCTGGTATTTTATAGAAAACATGTTTAAAAGAAATGGACACAAATAAATAAAATAACAAAATGACACATTTTAAGCAGAAGAAACACTTTTCTAAGTCAGTTCTTTTCAATGAAATACTAATACTTACAGTAGGTAATGTATGTATTTATATATCTTGTACTGTAATAAGGTAAAAAGTGCTTCTAGTGACAATTTATGATGATTACTGTATATTCAGCTGACAACAAGCTTAAGAGATAGAAAATTACTTTAGAAAAAAAAAGCTTGTGTAGAAACAAGTGGTCTCCTTTAATAAACTTTAGGTGGTGTATTTTTTGTTAAAACACACACACAAACATTTTACACAAGTAAGAGTAGTGACCCCCCCATGCCCCCAACAGCTCAATGTGATCTCATGTTCTACATATCTAAAAATCATTCATCATGTTGGGTTTTTTTAGCATATAAAGCATGATCATTGCAAACCTAGAACAAGAGACATCAAGCCTGTTTCGTCTCATGTTGTTCCAATTAAAGAGGAAGGGGGGAAAAAATCTCTCAGGATTGTAACAATATCTCACTCTGATTTAAGCATTTCCAAAGGATCAACAAAAGTGCTAATTTAATTATCTGCAGGTTGATTAATGAGAGGGAAGCGTCATTTATGGTTCATCAGCAGTTTATTAGTTTGCAGGAATGATGAATTGTTAATGAGCAGATATTTGTCATCTTAGAGAAATGAATCTTAAATCTGCATGTTTTTAATAATGAAAGGAGGTCGGTAAAGGTTTGTGAAGCCATCAACTTCAGAGCATTACTCGCAGATGAAGGTTAAAATGGACACACACGTGGTAAAGGACAAAGAAAACACAAACACACATGCTCTGCCAGGTTGTGTGACAGGGGAGCGTCACACATTAACTTAATTTTTTATGTATGCATGCAGAGTAAAGGAAAGGGCAGGGGCTACGCATATTAGCTCCTCTGTGAAATATTAGAGGAAAGACCTTTGATGCAGCCAAAGGAATGCAATAAAGAAAGAACGGAGGAGAGAAAAGAGAAGAGACGGAGGAGAAGAAAGAGCTTGGATGACTCAAAGGGAGGGTGTTTAAGGAGGAAAAGGGAAAAGGAAGGAAATAGATGTGATGACCTAGTAAGTTTTAAGCCTGATGAAGAAGATTTTGGAATAAGAACTTGGAGTGTGGAGTCCGAAGCTTGATATGAAAGCAATACAAAGCAAAGACATGTATTTGCTCTGTGTGTATGTGTGCATTCGCGTACCTCGTGTGTGTGTGTGTGTTTATGGTATACAGGCTAAAGGACATTATTACACAAGAGTAATCTCCGGGTTACTCTAATTTGATGTGAGATGGATGATGACAGCAGTACTTCCACGTGTGGGTTTACGTGTGTATGTTGGTTTACGATGAGCTGAGTGATCTATTTGTAATACCCCCCCTTTTAATAAAAAAACCCCCCACTGCTAAATACAAATGCACACAGAAACACTCAGCACACAAATGGATGCTTCATTTATAACAAGCATGAGTCACTGAGGCAAAAAATACACACTGACCTGTCCGGGAAGTAATAAACCAGACATTTCTTTTGGTTTAAATATCTCTAGAAATTCACATCCATGGCGTCACACCTTGCATCTTATACATAAATTAATACAATACTAAAAGATAACGACTATAACCAACATCTTAAATGGACCCTGGCTTTAAACAACATGACATTTTCCACAGTAGAGTGGGAACAATACATCTGGCTCATTGGGCAGTACATGGTTCTAATTCCGAAAAGATTTAGCCAGCATTTTTCTTCAAATTACAAGTGATGTTTTAAATATTTGATATTTGATATTCTAACCTGCCTATCCATGGATTTCTTTCATAGAACTTATCTAAAATTTTTTGAAAGAAAATGCAGCTTGGGAAGCTGAAGTACCTAGGTGCAATCCTACTTGTTGACAGACTTTTGCAAAGCAGCCAATCCAGGAAATACTTTTATTTTCCTTGGTGCTGATTGGCTGTACCACCAAGAGTGGAGCGAAGGGAGACTTCTGATTTTAGCTTCTTTGGTAGTGCTCCACTGTGCGTATTAATGCATATAAGGGACGTAACGGTACATGTATTCGTATTTTTCGATACAATCCTGTCAATTCTGTACGCACAAAATAAATACAGGTATTTTGTGAATGTTGAATGTATGTGAAACTCAGAGCGCAGCGCAACATTCCACAGTGCAACTTTAAAAAGTGACACCAAAAGAAAACAGAAAGGAGTCCCAGCTATCACTAAACTCTGTTATTTGGGAACATTAATGATTTCTCAAGCAACTACAGTAGGAAAAGAAAGATGGACCAAATCAGAACTTTGTCAGTGAACACATCTTTCAAGAGCAGTAAGGTACATCACACGCTCTGCAACGAACTGAATGACTCACCTGAAACAATGTCAAGCTTAATGCAATGTTTCTCAAACTTTTTTTATCATTCCCCACTTTGGACAAAGGAGCATACACAAGCCCCCCATGCTTTTATCGCCCCAACAGAATGGTGACCACGCCTGATTTTTAAAGTGTTTTATTTATTTAAATAGCCGAGTTAGTCTACAAGTTTTTAAGGGTATAAATTAGTTGGAAAAAGGGGTTGCGCACTGGTATAAAACCGGCTCAGAAATATATGCTGTCAGTAGTTGCTACATGTAGAACTTCAGCTCACAGTTGGAGAAAATAACAGTTGTGGTTTTATCAAATTTATAAAAAGCTTTCAAAAGTATGAAATAATAAATAAAAAAAAAATAAAGAGCAAGATACTCATCCCTGTATTTCCTCCGTGGTTGACCGTGTGACTTCTCTTACTCTGAAACGTTCCCTGATCTTTTTAGATATTTGTCCATTTTGTAGATGGAATCTCTGATAATGCGGCTACTTCAGCTTGTTTTGTTCTGCTGCGATATATTCCAACGTCAAACTCCCAGGCCGATGTTCCAGGTCCCGGTTCTGTTTACAATGATGATCACAATTGCTAATTTATTTAAGTGTGTTTAATTTTGTGAGAGGGGGGAGCTGGTTGATTTAATTTACAGTGCAGTGAAACATTCACAACGACAGAATCTAGGGGGGGGAAACTGTTTAAATCCCATTGATGTCACGCCCCACCTGCAATACCTCTGCGCCCCACTAGTGGGGCTCGACCCATAGTTTGAGAAACACTGGGTTAATGTAAGCATCACTGATACTAGAGACACACCTGCTGACTTCCAAATGGCTACCAGTAGCATCCAATCAGCTCAAACTCTTTATTGTGGATAAAACGCAAGTCAGCAAAATCCCCATTGATGGGAAAGGATTTTCCCTACAGCTGCCCATGCTAGATTCAAGTATAGCAGGGAAACTAGATTGTTGGAAAATCAAAACAACTCCAAAGTGATTTGAGCAGATTTTATTCTTAAATATGGGCAAAGTGTTTTTTAAACATTTCTAAAAATTAACACAGACTGTTTTCAAGTGGTTATATTGTTTTCTACTCTTGCTATGTCTGCTTGTACTATTTTATTATATATATATTTAATCCAATCGAATCTCTGGTCAGTTCTATACTTTCAACTTGTTAGAGAACATAATAAAATCAAATTCATTTCAGGAGTTTAGTTTAAGGAAGAAATTATGGGATAAAAAGTTCTTTATTTAATGCTGATCAAAGCAAAAAAACAAAAACAGAGTCATATGCACGTTTGTATTTATTTTTCTTGATTGAAGTGTAGCAAAAATTTACCAACCTGTTACTTTAAAACCCCAAATATATGCCGAATCTAATTTTTGTGTACCGTTAGAGTTTAACATGTTATTTCAGAGGGGATCTCTAGTATTTCTACATTTTAGTTATTCACATGCGGCTGTGGTTGCCAACCCTAAAGAATACTGGATGTCCACTGTGTTAAAATTTGTATTTAATTTGACAGAACAACACAAAATAGTGCGCATTAGTGTATGGTTGCTGCCCCTTTGGTTTAATGTCCCTAAAAAACTAGAAAACACCTAATTAGTAAATTAGTAGTATTTAATCTAATCTAAATATAATTCCAGCAGGGCAAGCGGGGCATTAGTCATAGAAGCAGCCATGAGACTCAGGGTAACTCTGGAGGAGCTGCAGAGATCCGTGGCTCAGGTGGTAAAGCCAGATGACTGGACAGCCATTAGTCATTCACTTGACAAATTTGGCCTTTCTGAAAGTGAGTAAGTGGCAAAAAGTCATTTTTTGCGGGAGCTACCAAAAGTTCATTTTAGTTTGTAGGGGACACCAAAGATGAAAAAGAAGGGACTCTCATCAAAGGAGAATAAAACTGAGCATTTTGGCTTACATGCCAAATGCCATGTGCACAGCAAAAACTACACTGCACATCACCCTGGAAATACCTTCCCTACAGTAAGATATGATGGAGGGAGCATCACGATGTGGGGGTTAATTTACTTCAGCTTGGACAGGGAAACTGGTCAGAGTTGATGGAGAGATGGATAGAGCTCATTACACTGCAATTCTGGAAGAACACTAGAGGCTGCAGATGACTTGAGACCGGAGTGATGGTTCGAAGTTCTGCCACGGATATTTTTCTGATCGAAAGCAAAAGAAAAAAAAGTTAAAGTTTAAAAATAAAAGTTTGGATGGAATCTCTTGTGCTACATCCAGGGGAATACTCAAAACTCCAGCATGTAAATAAAAATCAATATTTAAGAGGATGGCTGTAGTAGGTTAAGCAAAATCCAACAATTGGAACCCACACGGCAGCTGCATATTTACACTTAAGCTCAAATGAATCGGTTAACACCAGAAGCTGGGAAAAATATTAAAACTATAATCTTAAATATTACATCAGCTTCATTTTTTGGGAATTAAATGTAAAATTAAAAAAGGCATTAAATCATAAAAGCAATCATGTGAATATCCAGAATAAGATGCATAATTGGTCCCACATCCAGCAGGAGCCAACTGGATCAGGTGGGAGCAGGATTAAAAGGAACAATATCATTCGGAGTTGCACTTTAGTTGAACATTAGCATTAAACACAGTTATATAAACCTATTATTACATAAGGGCTGCTACCAAATGGACAAGCATCAAGTACTTGTGTCCCTTCTTCTTACATAGTGTTGCCGCTTTTTCCAGCAGGCTTGTCACTTCATTTCATTGGTTACATGTCATGCAACACAACTCTGTTAACTTCTTTGTGTGTTTGTGCTCTTTTCTGTGTTTACATATAGCACAGCTTATTATGTACTAGGGCATCCAAGGCTATATCTTAGGTTTTCTTAGTGTGGAGGTATGGCCTTGTGTCTGTGAATTTGTGGCAATTACCTCATCCGTATTCTCCAGGCTGCAGCACTGGAATCACTCAGCTCGCTGACTCTATCTAGCATCATAAAACCTCTGCAGCCAGCATTGTCCTTGACTAAATGGCTCCCATTACAACACTTGGCAAGGGGCAACTGATCAAGAATATTAACTGTGTACCTATGGTTGGAGGGCAGGGTTGGGGATTACAGCCTCTTAGAAATGTCGGCGACATAAGGGGTAAAAAAGGTGCATGACGTTCTCCTTTTCCCTTGCTGCTAAATCACACAGAGCGTTTTTAAAGCGTTTTTAAATCTTCAACAGACGAGACTTTCAGACTGCGCACACACTGTATACTAAACCTGGTTTGGGAACATTATTTAAAAAAGTAATTAATTACTTACTACTTGTTCCAAAAATTAACTGAGTTAGTAGCTGAATTGCTCTATAATAGAAGTAACTAGTTACCAGGAAAAGTAACTGTTTGCTATATATCAAAGACATTGGATTTTTCTGACCAATTTTCAGAAGTCAGTTGAAATGGGTAAAAGAGACAGGTAACCTACTTGTACAAAACGTTCTATATTGCACATCAACGGACAGTAAGAGATTAATCCTGCACCTAAAGTATTATCTTTGTAACAAAAGTAAACAGTTAAACAATATAAAATGTGTTTAACTCTGTTGTCCAGGGGTCGCGTTAACTAGCGTGACCATATTTTGATTTCCAAAAAAGAGGACACTTGGCATTCTCCATGTGGTATAGTTAAATAATAAACTTAAGATAAGCTTTCACAAGTACAAAAAGGACTGAAAAATCTCTGTAAATTAATTAATAATAGAAACACTTCCATCCATTATCTGTACCCGTCCATCCTATATCGGGTTGCGGGGGGGCTGGTGCCTATCTCCAGCAATCAAGGGGCAAGAGGTGGGGTGCACCCTGGATAGGTCTCCAGTCCATTGCAGTGCAAAATAGAGACACACACAACCATGCATGCACACACACAGTTATGTCTTTGGACTGTGGGAAGAAGCCGGATTACCCACGCATGCACAGGTGAGAGCATGCAAACTCCATGCAGAAAGACCCCAGGCTGGGATTTGCCCTCGGCTGTTCTTGCTACAAGGCAACAGTGCTACCAACTGTACCACTGTGCAGCCCAATAGAAATACTTGCTTTTCCGAATTAGAAAATTTATCAGTAACATTAGGTCATAATGGGCAAAAACTAAACAAACATCTGATATAATATTGTCAGAATTTTAGTATTATTTTCTTTTCAATGTATTAAGAAAAACAAAAAGCAGCACACTCAAAAAGACAATTAAAAAAGTGCATATTCCAGTCGTTTGTTTTCATTCTCATCCTCCACAGTCAATCTATAAATGAACACTCACTTTGCACAGCATTATTACAGTTTTTGTGTCCATGTGACCGACAGGATCTTTGCCACTAATGTCACACTCAGAAACACATGCCAGCTATGTCAGTGGCGCAGCACGGCGCAACGAGGCACGAGGTGCAACGTGGTGCAGCGCATTGCACCGCATCACAGCCCCGCTATCTGTTCCGTCTTTGATCAGATCAGAAGGACCACCCACTAAGTAGCAGCTCTGGGAGGACGTCACTTGAGAGATAGGCTGCCATATTCCATGCATTTATACAGTTTATGTATGCTTATCAGTCCCCTGAAAAACGATGAAAACCCAGGCATTTTCATCAATCTATGAAATAGATTCCGGACAGCATGTGAAAAGTGGACATATCCGGGGAAAAGAGCACGGTTGGTCACACTAAGTTAACTGAATATTTTCCATATTTGACCAGTTTTTTTACAGACGGAAAAATCTGAAAGCCGTCCGTCATGTTGACAGATTAATGATCGCGGCTATGACTACTTTGTGCAAATGCACAGACATTTTCAACGTTACGCACAGAGAACAGTTAACTAAATCGATCAATCAATCAAACAAACAAACAAACAAATAAAAAAGATTCCCATGAGGGCATCTAAGCATCATCTCAGACCTGGACACCATACCCAATGTATGTCATCATCTGCAAGCTGACAGCGCGCTGAAGAGTTATGAAGGCATGGAACGCATCTGTGACTGCGTTGGACACAGACTGGCGGTGACTTTTCACTACAGCCTAACTGCTGATGCGAAAAGAGCGCATGTAGGGGGATTTCCTCCCACTGAAGCGATCAGAAAAGCCCTCATTCAGAGAGTCTTGCTGAATTCTGATCACTTCAATTGGAGAAATGTTCCCCAATTTCAAAGCTGTGTCTGAAGTGGAGCTTCATCCTCCATTATGCACAGGTGGAGCGGAGTGCAGCTCTTTTCGGAGTACGCAGTTTATTCTGTCAATTCATAGTAACAGTGATGGCGATGTAACGACGGAAACAGTAATTATTAAGATTACCCCGTCGCTGAGTTAAAAGAATGCCTAGAGTGTTTCATTATTCCGCAGCTATGGAACAAAATTAAAACAGTTACAGTGATTTGCAAGTCTGAAAACAAGTCAAATATTAAATATTTAGATGTTCAGTGACATACTACCTGACTAAACTCAACGCTTGATCCATGTCATTGGTGGTCAATCAATTTCTGAAAGCTGCATCACAGTTAGCCAGTGAGCCAAAAGACCCTTGTTTTGTAAAACTCACAGCCTCTTGTCACATGCAAGACTGAATTACAGAGTGTATTTGGCTGGTCTAAAGAATCTGGGTATTTCGTAACAATTTAACAGTATTTCATCCTTAACAAAGATGTTCAGAGTTAAAGAGAGACTGTATAGGTTGCTGCTGATCCCAGTTTGTTATCATCAGGTGCCCTGGGTAAAGAAACAGGCTTTAATGAAAATATATAAACTAGGAGGCCAAACTTTTTCTAAGTTTTTCCCACATTCAACAAGCATGAGCGAGGTTACGAGCCAAATTATTGACAAGTGATATCAAAACAGAGAGGACACATGGCTAGTGTTAGCCAAGCACTTCTGCTTACTATTTATCCATTGGCTTATCCAAGATTGTGTCTCGGGGGCAACAGGACCAGGAGGGAACCCCAGACATCCTTGCCAGCAACATCTTCCAGAATATATAGTGTCTTCCGGTTCTCGGTCTCCTCAGGGTCTCCTCCCAGACTGTTTGTGCTGGGAAAACCTCAAAAGAGAGGCACAGATCTCCGAACCACCTCGACTGACTCCTTTTGATGTGCAGAAGCAATAGACCTACTTTGAGCTCCTACCGGATAAGTAAGTTCCTCAACCTGTCTCTGAGTTTGAGTCCAGCCACCTTCTGCAGGAAGCTCATTTTGGCCGCTTTTATCAGGGATCTTGTTCTTTCAGTCATAATATATGTCTAATGGCCATAGGTGAGGGTCGGAACATAGATGGACGGGTAAATCAAGAGCTTTGCTTTTTGCCACAGCTCTTTCTTCACCACAACAGAACGGAGCAGGACCCAGAAGACTGCCGGCGAAGCCTCAATCTGTCTATCTGCCATTCAATCCTACCATCACTCATGAACAAGACGCCAAGACATGTAAACTCCTCCGACTGAGGCAAAGACTGAAGGGGGCCCTCCACCGTTTTCTTGTTGGGAATCATGGCATCACACTGAGAGGAGATGACTCTTCGTGAAAATATGGTCCGCAGAAAAAAAGTCTGAGTTTGTTTGAAATTGCAGCTGTATGTGTCGAGTCAAATTTTACTTTAGAAACAAATGATTACTGTGCAATTTTCAGGTGTTGTGTAGTCGAGAGGTTATGGCGGTTTTCCAGTTGACACAAAATTTGCGCTGGAGTCAAAAGCAGATTCTGCAACATCTAAGTGGGACACAATCATAATACTAATGGAGACCATGTATTTCTTGTTAAATGTAGCACCCCTTTACATTACATACTTTATTTATGCACATTAAAGGTGCTTTGGTTTCAAGAAATTAGGCATTGTATTTATGAACTCTGTTGAATTAGACTCTGTATCAGCGAAAACGATAATCTTCAGTTTATCCGATTGGTATACAGTATGTAACCAAAAACTTTGATGGGGCGATTGTTAAAAGAAAGCCATGTAAAGTCTAGATTAATTGTATTAAGTCATTTAAGGGTAAGTACAGTATATGAAAGGAGGCACTCTTCTCAGAGAAGGCCACAACTGAACTTTCTGGCATGCAAAATACTTTCTGGTGATAAAACATAACACCATCTGCACAATGAAACATGATGATGGCAGCATCATGCTGTGGGGATGCCCTACTTCAACAGGGACAGGGAAGCTGTACAGAGTTGATGGAAAGCTGGAAGAAAACCTATTAGAAGCTGCAAAATACTTAAGCGATAGGGATATTAATATTTTAGAATGGCCCAGTCAGAGTCTGTGAAAAACTTGCTAATTGCTGTTCACAGTCATTCTGCACCCAATATGACTAAGCTTGAGCTATTTTGCAAAAAATGTCTACATGTTTCTACATGTGTGAGAAAACCACTCACACTTCTTTGGGTCCCCCAAATTAAATCCCAAGAAATAAACGGTGATGTTTGTGGTTACCACATGACAACAAGTGAAAAAGTGACACACACACACTGTTGCTTCTAATGTACTGTGCACTGTACATTCACTCTCATGGTCTTTGACATTCTTCATGCAGCTGCTCCCACCCTTTCTTCCTTTATCTTCTTACATTGGCTCCTTTCTGTGCTTCATAAAGCATGGATCTCTTGTTGCTGTGCCCACCCACCATGTCTAACAGTGATTGATGCTTTGCAAGACACACTTCCCAATAGTTCCGTGCACACGTCCGCAACTCCAGGTGGATGAGGGAACATTGACCTTCAAATCCCCCTGTATCCCAACCTGAACCACCTCCTCCCACCCTTTCTATTTGTGTCTCCATGTTTATATGTTTTAACCAATATCCGATTAACATGGGCCAGTACTGCTAAGGCCTCTCGGGGGAGTGGATGAGGGGCTGTAGGGCGCCCTGCACACACTGTTAATTGGCAGCTAAGGTGCTCTGCAGAAGAGGTCGGGGGGGGGATTTTAGATTGATGTGGAGGTGGGAGGGGATTATATAAAGTAGTAAACAACACATGAAACAGAGTGACTTAGTGGGATGTGATGGTTGGATGGAACGATGAGATGGCGAGGAGCTCCATACTAAGGAGGAACAGAGGGAGCAGATGGCTTAGAAAAAAGTGGCTGACATTAGGGTGACAAAGGAACAGAAAACAACATCACTGCATTCAGCTGCTATCTTCTCTTGCGGAGAAACAATCTGTTCTCTTTTTATGTCTTTAAGTGCTTTCTTATTCTCTTTTAATCCTCCTCCCATCTCTTTAAAAAGCTGGACACCATACTTTGTAGTACTTTTCTACCAAACGCTTTGAGATGCCGCTAATTATTTTTCATTCCACTCTGTCTTGTTATTTACTAATCTACTCATGTTGCCCATCAGTTTCTCATCTCGCCTCTCCCTCCTCCTCCTCTAGCAATATTTGTCTCGACCCCCTTCTTTGCTCCCCCTAGGCAGTGATTTGTGGATCTGTCATGCTCCTGCAGCTGGATCCTCTGTCTGTCTCCCTTAGAGAGGGAGGGGACGAAGACAGAGAGAGGCAAGGAGAGTGGGCATGAGAGCACGTAAAGGTCTGGCTCTGAATAATTACACATCCCCTCTGTCCATGCGCTGTCATCTTTTAGGTAGTGTGAAATGTAGGCCGCCATACTAAAAGTATTACAGACCACTGATACAGTTTGCTCTTATTTTGTTCTGTATGACTTCCCCGTTTATTAAAATCTCCAAGTGCTCCTGTGTTTGAAAGGACTGCTGTCTTATCTTTTGGATTTCACTGTGCAAATATAACCATTAGCACACTGAAGGTTTGATGCCTTGCAAAGTATTCATACCCGCTTGGACTATTTCATGTTTTGTCACGCTACAATGAGAATGTATTTTATTGGGATTTTATGTAATAAACCAACTGAGAACAGTGCATAAATCTAAACTTGAAGGGGGAAAAAATAAATTATTCTCTTGTTTTATCTTAAAAATCTTAAAAGTGACATTCATGAAAAAGTGTCAATAAAAATAAATGGACAGAAAGTTGTAATCTGGTTTGGAGTTTCCCACAAGCCATGTGGGGTACTCAGCAAACCTCCGGAAGAAGGTGGTCAGATGAGACTTGAACTGAAATTTTCCTTTGCAGTGAAACATGGTGGTGGCAGCATTATGCCCACGGGCATGCTTTTCTCCAGCAGAGATGGATGGAGCTAAATAGCGGTGAATCATGGAAGAAAAGCTGTTAGAAGCTGCCATGTTCCTTATGGAGGACTATGGGGGTCATTGGAAAAGCAATACAGCATTTTGACGAGGAGTGCTTACTTGTGAATTAAAAATATAGATTGCTAAATATAATTTCAAATTCAACAATTAATCCAAACAAAAAAAAGACACATTTGAAAAGCATTTTGTAATTACACATTTTAAATTGAAATACTAAAGAGGAATTGCAAATTGTATTTATTATTTGATTATTAAATACTGTGATATGAATTTTTTTTCCAAATCCTATTTCAAAATGGTGAATTAAATAACACAATTAATAAATGAGAGTGTAAATATCTTTCCTTTTCATACAGTTAAAAAAGTTATTCCCTTTTCTACATTCGTTTTCTCTTTCCAGCTCCCATTTTCAAATCCGTTTTGCAATTGCATTTCCTAAATGGTTTACCCTCTCCTTTTAGCATTTGAGTGACCCTCCTGGTCCCTGAGCACACTGAAAACCAAGTTCAACCAATCACAGCTGCTCCTCGAGCGTAACCAGCTCTCTCATTGGTTAGACACGAGCTGTGCAGCTCGACAAGGTCCACCCAAATGTGTCTGTCTAACCAATGAGAGAGCTGGTTACATTGACCAGTGACCCCCGTAGTCCTCCATAGTTCTTAACCTTTAGCAGGACAATCCTAACCTTACAGCTAAATGGAATGGTTTATAACCATCGTTCTATAACTGAGATCCAACCCTCACTAGTGATTCATGGGATACCTTTGTGATGTTAAAATGAAACTTTGTAAAGTAAACACTAACAACCTGACTGTGATTAAGTTTGACAAACCAAAAAATAAAAATGGACAAAATATTTTTTCAAACAGACTGATCTTTGCTACATCAGAAAGTGTAAATTGCGTGAAAGTTTGAGGTCTTCCAGAAATGAATGAAGCACTCAACAGTGAACCATGAACAACCTCGGATTGATATTTATGCTGCATTCCTTCCATTTACCTCTGAATCTCTGGGTCAGGGAATGACAAAAACCCAGTTTAATTGTTTTCCGCTTACAGCAGCATGTGCTAACTGTATTGCTCAGTGACCACAATAATTCTCATTAGTTTTAAAATATAAAAATTTCACTGCATGTTGTGTTTTTAAACACCAGAGGAGGTTACATAGTTCTGTATGTAAAAATAAACGTTTTTTTACATATTTGTTTTAAATTGCAGCTGTTGCAAACTTTTACCAGCAAGGCAGCCATTTTAATGGTTCCTTGGTATTCGTGGGTGTTAGAGACCACAACCGCCCTGTTGTCCCATAGATATAATCTGTGAATACTTGGGATATGCATTAATAGGCCCAGTGGAAACCATCTTGGCACTAGCCGCAGTGACAAATATTTAAAGTCTTCCTCACCTCCACTCTTGGGCGTACAGCCAATTAGCGCCAAGGAAAATAAATGACGCTCCTGGATTGGCTGTTTTGCAAACATCAGCCAGTAGCATGTCAAGTAGCATTGCACCTAGGTTTTTCTGATTCTCAAATTGCATTTATTAAATATATTTTAGACATGCTCTACAAAAAAATCCACCTGTAGAAATAATTTGGAGTTGCGCCTTAACGAGAAAAATCAGTGAATAGGTGAATCTCCAATTACTGGATCTCAAATAGGTGGGTGTTAGTGGTATTTTAATCCATTTTTTTTTACTATTAGTCAAAAAGTGCCTTGCAAATAATCCCACTTGTTACAACGTGTTACATCCACAGACAAAATGCAAAGTAGTGCATAATTAAAATGTGAAGTGTGGTATGTGTTTGATTTAACCCCTTTAGTCAATACCAAAAAGCACCTTTACCTGTAATTACAGCTGCAAGTCTCCTGAGTTATCTGCCAGCTTTGCACATTTAGAGGCTGAAATTGTGGTGCATTCTTCATTGAAAAATAGCTTAGGCTCAGTCCAATTGCATTGAGAACATAAGTAATTAGCTATTTTAACTCTCCAACATGATCTTCATGTTCTTGATCTATCTGTTGCTTTTGACACGGTTGATTACAACATTCTGTTATCATGCTTAGAGGAGGTTGTTGCTATAATCAGTCCAGCGTTAAGTTGGTTCAGATCCTATCTAGCCAACAGATCCCAGCGGGTGGTGTTGGAGGGTATCTCCTCCCGTTCAGCTCCACTCTCTTGTGGGGTCTCTCAGGGCTCCTTCCTGGAGCCTTTATTGTTTTGTCTTTACCTTCTTCCCCTCAGCTCTGTTCTAAGACAACACTCTGTCCATTACCACTTATATGCAGACGACTGTCAGGTCTACATGTCTGTGAAACCCCAGCAATCTATTCAGCCCCTTCTCGACTGTCTTCATGATGTGAAGAGTTGACTGGCCACAAATTTTCTCCATCTCAACGACTCCAAAACTGAACTCAATCTGTTTAATCCAGCCAGACACGTTCATCTAAATCCCCGTACCTGTCATCTCTTTCTCCGCATCTTAAAACCATTGTGACAAACCTGGGTGTGAAGATGGATTTCTCCTTAAAGATAGATATCCAGGTCAATGCTATTGTGAAATCTTGTTTCTTTCAACTCTGTCGTCTTACTATGTTAAGGTCCATCTTATGTAGAAAGCATCTTGAATCTGTGATAAATGTGTTTATTACATTCAGGCTAGATTTCTCAAAAGCGATTCTGTTGGGTGTCAACAAATCAACTCATCCCCAACTCCAGCTCGTGCAAAATGCAGCTGCAAGATTTCTGACACGCACTGACAGACGTCAACATTTTACACCTGTTCTTAAATGCCTCCACTGGTTGCCTATTGCTTTTAATGTACAATATAAGATGCTTCTTTTTGTTTTTAAATCTCTACATGGTCTTGCCCCCTCCTATATATCTGACCTACTTTCTCTGTATCGGCCCAAACGCACACTTAGGTTCTCGAGCCTATTACTCCTGGAGGTCCCAACAGTTCGCTGTAAATCGCGTCGACAAGTAGCTTTCTCGGTAGGAGCTCCAAGATTATGGAACGAACTCCCTCTCGTAGTTCGGCAGGCGTCCTCTCAAGCTGCTTTTAAGTCTCTTTTAAAGACCCACTATTTTCTTCTTACGTTCAACCCATAGCCTCAGGCTGGCTTCCTTACTTTGTTTTCTTTCTTTTTAATATTCTTTTAAATAAATGGTATTCTTAGACAATTTTTTTATTTAGTCTTAAACTTTTTAACTTCTTATCCTCTTGCTGGATTGTTCTATTTCGTTTTACTGTGTCTTTGACTGTTAAGCCCTTTGGTCAGCCATATGGTTGTGTTTTAAAGTGCTATATAAATAAAGGTGGTATGGTATGGTATGGTATGGTATGGTATGGTATGGTATGGTATGGTATGATATGACTCCAACATAGATCTAGGTCTAGACTGAGTAATTTTAACTAGAGCTGCTCAATATTTTGAGTTTCAGTAATCATCTCAATATCAGTGTGCAATTTCTCAAATGTAAAAGTACTCTGCTTTATTGTAACATTTGACAGGCTGGTGCCATGTTTTAAAACTCTACTAGCCAAACCTATGTATGGTCACGCATGAATTTTACTGTCCTTGTGCCCACATCTGATATAGATTTTAAATCAGAAAGCTCTGGGAGTGTGCTGGTGTAACCCTAGGGAAATATTGGAAAGCAAAGAACATAGTGAGGAAAATATGGGTTAATTGCAATCAACGCTGTCATGGAAATCCTCAACAATAATGTTGTTATTTCATGTCTTCCTAGATACTGTAGCACTTGCTCTTACTCATGAAAATACTAAAAAATGAACCAATGGTTCTTAAACTTTTTATAACACTACCTCTGAAGTACACACCATATTTTCCAAGTGCAACTATATTGACAGACGCTTTACAAACACTTGTACAACCGGACTTGAATCTATTCAGTTTGTAGTCTCACCACACTATTGCATATCTGCCTGCTGTTTCAGTGGTGTAGCAAGACATGATGCCATAGAAAAATAATCCTCCCACATCACAGACAGACAGATGAATCATGAATCCTTTGAAATAGAAGGTTTTAAATAAAAATCAATTTGGTTCTGCCAGAAAACAGAGATATCATTCCAAAACATATGGCTACATCAACACAGAAATAGTTCTCAGGATACAAAAGCAAATATTTTAGAAGTCCTGAGACCCAAATTTAACAGAAAACCCAGAGATAAAATATAAATGTGTGATTTAATGCTTTTTATTTATATATCTACCTCACAATTATTACGTAACCATGGCAGAATTATAATTAACAACCCCATGAATGGCAGTTAACCAGCTCAGTCCCACTGTGAAATATTTCATTGATGCATACCTAAGAAAACCTCCAGAACAAGGACATTTAAATTACAAACAAATAAACTGTATCTGCTGATGACACAGACTGGCTATTGCTGACTCTGTTTAAAAGTGTATTTGCTTGTTGCCATCAAGGTCTGCCTACGTTTTGTTCAGTTACTCTCATTTCAATGAGTCCTCAGTGCTACAGTTTCTCAGCAAGGTTAAGTGATTGGACTTAAAAAATCAATGGCTCTTTATTCCCTTTATGTGAACACCATTGAGTTTCTTTTTTGTTGAAACAGGAGCATCATTCACAGCTTCCTGAACAACTAGGTGTCCATAAAGCAGGGTTGTGGCTGCACAAAACCAAGGTCGGTGTTTGATATTTCCAGCATGTGATTCAGTGTGTTGCAGATGGAGACGGAGTGGGTGAAGTGTACCACCTCAGGGTCTGTTATAAAACACGCTCACGTAGTCTGAGCTAAGCTCTAACACTAACTGTTTCTACAGATCAACATAATCCATAAAATAAGTTGTTTTTGTGTCAGTCTTGCTTACCTTCGATAATTTGTACAGCCCAAACAGAGAAGACACTTGAGGACATCAACAAGTTGGTGTTGCACAATCAGGGTAGTTATAACAGCAGCATTAGTGAAAGCTGTGTGGTCTCTTCAGACCCTCACACTTTACCTTCATTAGTGAGCCATGTTAGTGGTGGACCAGCTCCAACATTCTGCCTCACTGCTGTTGCACAATAAAGATAAGCAACAACTGTGAACCTGCTCTAGAACTGTGAGATAGGTTTGATGGACGTTGTTTATTATAGGGCTAAAACAATTCATGGTGTCATTCAACTCAATTATAAAGAATTCCCAAAAGTAAACTCTGGGACTTTATTATTTGTTCAACTCACATGACCGAACACTGTTGAGCGTTTTCCATCATTTGCTTGTGCAGTGGAGGTATATCGCTTATACTGAAGTTTAATGGAGGAAGACAGAAAAGAAAGAGCAGAGAATGAGGGGAAAACCCCAAAATGTCATAAAAATTGATTTATAAGGATTAAAGGTGAAGTAACCGTCCATATCCTACAGCTAGGGTTCTGAAAAAATAAATTGTCATTGAGTGCTTATACAAAAAAGCTATGGAAAACCTTTGTAGAGTACAATTGACAGATAAGTTATATTTTTTATCTGGTTCTCATGTGTCTCCATTTTCACTGCCACCCTGGGAAACTGCCCATATGGCCACTGCTTGTAGTTAAGTGCAGATCCCAATAGAAGTCTGGGTGAGACACAGCGGGTATTGTAGATTTAATAGGGTTTAAAAAAAAACAAAGATTGAGAACACACATGCTGTTGCACACAAATATAGGATTATTCGATTAACTGCGGGATTATTAGATAGAGCATTTGATAACTAAAATATTTGATAGCTGCAGCATGGGCTTATCTTAGATTGTTGCAGTACAATGCCTCCAGAATAAAAACCAGTAAAAATACTGGTTTCACAATAGTTGAGTTTTTTCAGAAAAAAAAATGCAGATTTATTTTTTCAAATTTCAAGTTTTAAAATGACGTCATCTTTCACAAAGCAAAAATAAACACTTGCTAAATTTAGTGTTTTTGTAGAGCACCTGATACCCGATTTATAGAGTAGCACATGACAAGCAGAGTTACAAACTGGCTAATTAGTCAGGCTCTCTGCTAAACTAAAATTTAGTTTTACAGCTTGTTGCCTTAGTAACTGTTTTATTGAGTCTGTTGTGTCTTTAGTTTCAACAACCTTACTGTTTTTGCAAAAGGAAATATCTCCAAAATCCAAATTTGTCTTTGTTGAATGCAAAAGAAAAGTACTATTGCCTAATTTGTACTGTAGACTAACTGTGTGGGGTGACTGTGGCTCAGGAGTTTGTCTTTTAACCAGAGGGTTGCCGGTTTGAGCCCCAGCTCTGTCCGTCTGAGTCGTTGTGTCCTTGGGCAAGACACCCAAGGACACAACCCTCCTGCCTACTGGTGGAGGTCAGAGGGCCCGGTGGTGCCAATGTTCTGTCAGTGATTCCCCAGGGCAGCTGTGGCTACAATGTAGCTTGTCATCACCAATGGGTGAATGACTCAATGTGGTGTGAAGCGCTTTGGAGTCCTCAAGGACTAAATAAAGCGCTATACAAGTACAGACCATTTAATTTAGACTTTTTTTGCTTTTTAGTAACCCTATATTGCTTTCCCATGGTTTATTCTGGTTCATTCCTAATTCTGCTGGTTGTTCAAGATGACAGCACATAATACTATTGGGGACCAGATAAATGTGATATGCCATTCTAATTATGCTATAATTTCACACATGCAATATATATGGTGCCATTCCTTGAGCACTACTACTGTGTGTCTTCTGCACTGACAAACACAAGCTGCTTAATATAGCACACACACGTAGTTAAGTACGTCAGCGGTTTTACCATGGTTGACATTTCTCTTAGTCTGCAGCCGGCACATGTAAGCTGTCCAGTGACATTTGACACACTGACTGCTGGGTTGGAGACAGACACAGACCAAAACAAAAACAGCCCACACTGAGCGAGAATAGAGAGCCTTTATTAGGGAGCGTGAATAAATGCAGATATCCTAATCCTGGTTGGATTCCTCTCCAGCCTGCAAACCAGCCTCATTTTCCTCCCCTCTTCTTCCTCTACACTCATTCTGGGAGTCTCTCTCCCAAAGTCCCATCTTGTTTCTCACCTCATCCCCGCCCTATTGCTGCCATCTGTCACACACATATGCTTTGTGCACTCATAGACACACATTTGAAACATTTTGTCTCTTCCCTGCTCCAATTTTGCCTTCTTTTTATGTTTTTCACCCACACCTCAACCTCCTCCCCCTCAAGCCCTCCCTGCATCCTGTCCGCCATGGTGAGTGATTTAGTCGCAGCTCTTAACGACATCCTGTGACTGAATTTTTGGTTAAGTAGAGAGCGTTCTCCCTTCCTCTTTTTTCCTTCTGTTTCTTCTCCTCCTCCTTTTTGTCCTAGCCCCCTCAGGTATCGGCTCATGCATAGCGGCCAATGCTGGCCTCTGTTTGATCCCGCACCATAATGCATTGTGATGGCTGCGTCAGCCCTCAGTCTGATCTCAGAGCAGTTCTCTCCATGCAACAAGCAGGTATCAATTGAGCTGGATCACCGGGGAACTATTTTCTCTTTCGGTCCATTCATTCTTTCTGATTGGCTCATTCTCTTCCTATTTATCTTTGTGCTTTTTTTCTCTACCTCTATGTTTTCTCTGAGACTTAATAGCAGCATCTTAGACCCACACGCTGTATTTATTTACACTTTTAAGGTGACTTTTTAAAATCTGTAATTAATGTAACTCACATTTTGCATTTTGAACTGCATTAATTATAATTATGATTTTTCATTAAGAAACTAAGATTAAATTTTTCATCTCAGTGTTCCATGGGTAGAAATGTTGGTTTGCTCCAAATTACGTTCTGAATTTATTTTTCTCAAATTAATATTAGCAAGTCTACAATAATGTTATCAATAATCAAATTATACAAATAAAATTGGTCTTTGTATACACAACAAGCTGGGCTTCCATTACACATTTTCTACCAAAACACGATGATTCATGGTGCTGTTTTCAGGTCTACTAAATAGGAAAGGAGCAGAATTATCCATTTATTTTGTGCTTGAATGTTTAAAGCTGGGGTGACCAAAGTGTGGCGGGCGGCGCATTTGGGGCCTCTCAGTGATTTGGTGCGGCCCACGAGGTAATGTTTTCTTCCTCGTCCGTCGGTTTGTTTGTTTGTTTGCCTGTTTGCAACATAACTCGAAAAGTTGTCCTGGCAGAAGTCTGCACTCTCTGAGTGCTTTTCTAGTTTGCAATGCCTTCCTGTCTCCTTGGGTATGAACATGATGTGACACAAAGGCCCCTTTTGCTTAGCCATGATTCAAAATGGGAAAGGCTTGAGAACATCCCATTCCAGCATGGCAAAAATGTGGAATTAGGACTAGCAAGGCTTTGTGAGTACTGAAGTCAATTCCTTACAATGTGGGCCAGCAATCATGGAGGGTGCTCTATATCCCACAAAAAAATGAAGGTTGAAAGAAGGTGAGAGATTATGACATCTTTATTGCTACTGTATATATATATATATATATATATATATATATATATATATATATATATATATATATATATATATATATATATATATACATGTGGTGGGAATGAAAAATGACTGTTGGTCTGAAGAGTTTTACCTAATCTCCACGAACGAATGCCGCAGTTAATGCCTGAACGTGTTTCAGTGACACTGACAGATAGCAGGAGAGTGGGAATATCTCCACTTCTGCAGGTGGTGGATGAGAAATATCTGTCACAGCAGCCCAGCAATGCTTCCTGGCTTCACCTTGGTATACATATGTCACTTTGTCTGGTTTTTTTTGCAGATGTACATGTGTGGTGTAAGGCTCTGTGTCCACTGATTGATGGGACTGTTGTTGCATCTGTGACACAACTGAATCCAGAGAGTCGATCCTGTGTTATGAAGACAGCGAGTAGTCGATGCAAGAGCAGTAAAGCTGAGATTTCTTTAGCTTGAATGTTTCTTTGATAATTTCTGCCACTTTAGGTTTTTTTATTCTATGGAGGCGGCGGGGGGGGGGGGGGGGGGGGGGGGCAGTTCTGAATAAATATATCTTTAATGACAGGATTTAAGCATTCAAGCTGAGAATTTATTTTTATTCATTCTTCCTTTTAGATTAAGCATTCTACCATTTTTAACATAAATTACCTAAAACCCTCCTGCACTCTGTGTACTTCCTAAAACAGCAGCACACACTTCATAGACAAGTGGATTTAGGGAAGAATAAAGCTAGAAATCCAAACACCTAAACTATCTGCGAATTTAAACTGATTAGTTTATCGTTTGAAGCTTAAGAAGTCTTATCAGAGCCACTGTATCTGTTCAGTAAATATGTTGTTTATGATAAAATACATGCTGACCTAGATACAAAAAACAAAACAAAAAAAACCCAACCCGGCATTATTTATATCGGGGAGTATAACTGTGATTCCAGATCAGTAGTTTCTGAAATTAAAGTTCAGCAGCTAATGCGAGATCATTTTTGTCAACAGTAAAGAGAATTCCTATGCATTTACAATCCAGCCACTTCTAATATATAACAAGCTATATTTCCGAATTTTAAAACCGGGTTTCGGTTGAAAGGTTCAGAGCAGTAAATAGGTCACTTTGTGTTTTCTCACATCATAACCACAAATTAATCCATTTTAGCTCTGGCTGCTTAGGGTTGCTTAAGCTGTATTTAGCTCTATTCATCTTTCCATCAACTCTGACCAGCTTTCCTATCCCTGCTGAAGAAATGCGCACCACAGCATGATGCTCCCACTGGCATGTTTTCTTTCAACTATGGTTTTCTTCTTGACACTGTTCAATAAAAGCCATATTTGTGGAGTGCAAACCAACAGATCTCCTGTCAACAGACTTCCCCACACGAGCTGTTCATTTCTGCAGTTACTTTACAATGACCACAGAGTATTTGACTGCTTCTCTGATGAATGCTGGTGGATGTTCATGGCTCAGTAGGTGGTAAGGTGCTTTTATTATGTGTATCTGCTTCTAATATCCAAATACTTTATGGAGGAACGTTGAAAAACCAAATCAGTTCTGTTGACATACTGAACTGTAACTGCTTCTTTTCTATTTACCTCGGAGATTAAGGAGCACTACGCAGTCTAATCTAACTGTGCTCCAGGTAAAAGTCTGAAAACCTTTTTAGGATTTGATCCTAGTTCTAGGAGTAAAAACCCGATTGCTTTCAGGGATGAAGAAAAACCTTCAACTTTCCAAGTCAGAATTATCACTTCGGGGGAGTTTTCCATTTGATTTTCTCGACTTTGAACTCTGTCTCAAGTTCATGTGGAACAGAAAAACTGCCATCAGCCATTATTAGACCCAAGCAGCTAATCTCTGTGAAGGCCTATTGTTTGACTTACTTCCCACAGCAACTAGTTCACTAAATTCACAGCAGTAAGCTGGTTATTGTGTATTTGCAGAGAGAAAGAGCATAAAAACATTTGACCACCAGAGACATAGCCGCAATCTCCTCACACAATACTGATAAAACAGCTGGTCACTACGTAACTATATGCAACACTGGACTCAGTTGCTGGGTATTAAATTACAATAAAAACTTATGTTTTTTCATTTTAAATGTTATGATTTTCTTTTGCAGATGCTTTCTTACATTTTACAGTGTTATGCATCTCAAAAGATTGATTTACATCGCCACATCATAACAGGAAACTTCAATGTGATTAGAAATGTATGGCATAGACCAACATAGGGTAGTGCTAAGTGGATGGATTTTACAAAAAATCAGATAGGTTTAACATATAATTCTAACCTGCTTCTAAGTCTCTACAAAGAAATGCATCCCCACAGAATGGTGCAGCCAACACCATGTTTCACAATGGTAATTGTCTATTCAGAGTAATGTGCAATTAAAGAGTCCCCCCACATGTAGCATTTTTGCAGGCCAGTGCCTTATTGTGTGCAATGAATATCCATCTTGTTAACTGATTCTTCCACCATATATGTGGATCTTTGCACCTCCTCCAGAGTTACCATGGGTATCTTGGGTGTTTCTCTGATTGACACTCTTCTTATCCGGCCTTATGTTCGTAGGCTTGCAGTCTGACCTGTTTATACTAGGATTAGATTACACAAAGGTCAAAATAAAGTCATTGTATTGAGACGAAGGTCAAAAATTGATTTCATGAATGAAGTCAAAATGTTGACTCGAGAATAAAGTCAAAACATAGAGAATAAAGTGGAAAAAATATCTTAAAGGAAAGGTGCAATGCTCAATCTGCTGTGTTCTTTCCAAGCAGATTTGGAATGCGTTGGGAAAACCAACCTGTTGTATGTCTGCAGAAAAGCCAAAGTAAAACTGTACTCGCTCATTTGTAGAAGGTTTGGCTGTCACAGGTGTTGGGTATTATAGGGTTTTAGACACTTTCAAAATGCCTATGTGAGAATGTTCCTGGGAAAACTCTGCTGACACGGATGTATTTGAACAAAGGAGGAGTTTATTTCAAACAAGCCCATATCAAAGATTACAAACCCGAAGAAATTTAAGCCAATGGAAGAATTCCTAAAGAACTATGAACACAGCCTCTCTTTATAGATGTACAGGAAGCGCAGACACTATTTTCCATGTTTGGTTTTGTTACCTCTAAGCAAACAGCTCCAGCTATAAGCACAGTCTACACAGGCAAGCACTTTCCATGTCTTGGATCCCTCAGTCTGTGGCTTTGACCGTCTTTAAAGAGGGGGTATTATGCAAACTGGACTTTCTGAAGCTTAATATCCTGAGAACCTGTCTTTACCTCATTAAAAACATACCTGAAGTGTTGCTCTGACCCATTCACTCATGTCAGAGTAATCTTTGAGTCTCTGCCGGTCTCTGCTGGTAGTTCTCGGGGTTGCTGAAATGCCTGCTCCCACCTATCCCCGCCTTTTCCACCCATCTCCTCCTCTGACCTTACGTACTCAGCCGAGAGCCTCGCCCCTGCAGAGCTCCCCTGCCCCTCCCCACCTCACACAACTCTGGCTGAGTCCCAGGTGCAGTAATTATAACACACCAGCTGGAGCTGTGCGTCTTTTGTGGGATTTTTTTTCAGACTCCGTCTATGCTCCGTGCATGCTGCGATGATGCACAGTATGTGACGAACTGAAGGGGGAGTGTCAGAAATAGTAGGAGGGTCTTAGAGAGGCACAGGCGAAAATCAAGGCATCCAATACGGAAGTAAATTTCTTTAAGGTGGATTTGGATATATGACGGACTTTTAAAAGAGTTGAGGTGACAATTTTATTGGAGTGTGCTATAGAAGGATATTATGTGCCTGGAAGAAGCATGATACCTGGCCTTTAGGCACCCAATTCGAATGCTATCAGCCTATTAAATGGCCGTTATTAGCGATCATCACTCCCGTACAATAGCTTCAGAATGTGCCTCCTCTACCTCCTAGCAGGCTAGAAGGTACGCATCTACCATTCTTATCGCTGATAATATGTATTTGAATTTTTTTCAGCAACGCTCACGTCTAAAACCGGAAGCTTCGTTTTGTTAACTTCATTTAAAACCTGTGTTTACAATTTAGCTAACAAGGGATATGTACTCATAACCTAACCCCAACCCTCATCCTAAAAACTCAGGACAAGTTCCTAAACCTAAAGTCACAAGATAACAACCTACCGAGCAGCAGAGGAGGAACATTCTGAAGCTATTGTATGGGAGTGATGAGCGTTAATAACAGCCATTTAATTGGATGATAACATTCGAAACAGGTGCTTTAAGCACCATCAGGCTTCATACCTTGTGTTTTTTGATCATTCTAGTAATGCTCTAGTTTAGAAATATGGAACCAAGGCCTCGAGATATAATGGGCTGTCGAACACTACGCGAGTCTTTGCATCAGTGCTGGTTTAGTTTAACGGTTACACTTTATTCTTCACATGTAAGCCTTATTCTCAGCATTTACTCTTAATTGCAAAGAAATAGTTTAAAAAAGCATCCTCTGCCTCAATTAATATTTCTCTTAGAGACCCAAATATTCTGTGGTAAAATTCCTATCACTTACACTGGATTTTATTTCCAGGTATCAGATTAAATGGGGCTGAATATATATGCCTGTTAATCTTTTTGGATTTTTAATAGTAAAAAAAAAAATGTAATTATGTATAATTTTCCTTCCACTTTACAAATATTCACTGTTATAATATTATGTTACGTAAAATCCCAATATACAGTGGACCCCCGGTATTTTCAGGGGTTAGAGACCACAGCCGCCTGTGAATAGTTAAAATCCACAAATACTTGAGACCTCCTTTAAAGATGGTTATAATGGTCCATTTTAATTGTTCACACACCATGAATACCTTAATATGCATCAATACATTCAGTAAACATCGTCTCAGCACTACTGCAGAAGCTAATATCTACAGTCTTTCTTATTGCGGCTCTTGGGGGCACAGCCAATCAGTGCCAGGGAAAAATAAATGGAATTGGTAGCTTTGCAAATGCCAGCCAATAGCGAGTCAATTAACATTGCTGGTATTCCAGCTTCCCAAGCAGCATCTTTTTCAAATACTTTAAATATGTGCAATGAAGAAATCTGTGATTTTCCATGAATAACTTGGAGTCACGTTCCCCAGAATAATCCACAAATACTGAACTGCGAATAGGCGGGAGACCGTTGTAATACATTGAAGTATGAGGGAGAAAAGTATGTAAAACATTGCATGAAGTATGATTATTTAAATCACAGGTGTTTTTTCCATTGCTAGATTATTAATAAGATGGTTGACTACTCCAATGCTATAATTTTCTTGAAAGACTTGACTTCATTACAAAAATAGAGGGTTGATATGATTTTGTCTGAAGCCCTCAGTGTGTCCGGCCCCTCTGTTTCTGCATTGTCTGCAGCAGATTTGTTTCCATCTGTATATTTTTGTAGGAAGGCTGAATAACCGAAATGACTCAGTCTTCATGTTTGATTCCAGCTGTTATGTTACTGTGGGAATCTATCTTGTGGTATTAGTAGCCAAGATCTCATGCAGACTCATTCAGACAGCCATCTTACTACTGTTACCTCCCTACAGGTAAACAATGAATCACCAAGCAATTTCCTGAGACTATTCATGGTACGGATTTGATCCGACAGAACCAAGACTGCCCATCTATGTATCTTCCATGCTGGTCAGTGATACCGAAACGAACCATACAATTAGTCACTTGTTGGGTTTGACTGGTCGTCTTCTCCCTTTATGTCCGTCCATATGTCCGTCTCGGCTGTCACCCCGTTGCTGTCATGTGGATGTGAAGCAACAGTGGTCTGTGTGTGCTCGCTGAAAGTAGGCTGCTGGTCGGTGCTCTCTGAACCCCCTCGGCCGTCACCCAGCACATCGGCTGTCATAACAGACCTGACTCCCCTTCTGAGGATCACGCATGGTTGAGTGTGATTAGGTTAAACACGCTCTCTAACTTTGACTCGATGCGATGTGGCACCGTAACTGCGTGTTATTGTGTGTGTGTGTTGCACCTAAAGGAGAGGGTATGAGTCATTCAAGTGGGTTGTCATTTTTACGTGCACCAAGAAGACTTTTTGTTCTCTGAAGGTGTGTGTTGCTCTCTCTTCTTCCTCATTTCTGCTGCTTTCTAAGAGCTCTGTTTTTTTTTTTTGTTGTTGTGAGGAGGATTTTAATCAGATACGTTACAGGATTGTTTTGCTTTGCTCGGACACACTCACTCTCTCACACAGAAGGCTAAGCCACTGTGTCTTTAGTGATAACCGCATCAATTTAAGCTCTCAGTGGGAGCAACATTCTGAGACAGGAGACATTTTTATCAAAGCTTATCCTGCCCTATTACATGTTATTTGCATAGTCCTGCTAATATGCATCAGTCATATTAAAATATATCTCACATCTTAATACTCCACAGATGGTGTTTTTTGTTTAAGAAGCTCTGCAGCTATAAAACTAAGACAAATGCCCTGTGGTTCGTTCTAATACTTCCTCTCATCCAGCTCCAGTGAAAGGAGCGAAAGTGGAAATTGTGTTCTTAATGTTTTACAAATAAAAACCTGAAAACTTTGCGTTTGCATTCAGCCCTCCAGTAAATTCTTTACAAAACCACCTTTTTTGATATGTGTCTCTACCAGCTTTACTTGTACAGACTGAATTTTGTAAGTAGCCCATGCCCAGTCAAATTGGTCTGAAAGTATTTCTCAGAATCTCTGTTGGATTTAGGTCAGGATTTTGACTGATGAATACGGTTTGATCAAAATCAAGTCCTCGGACTTGATGAAGCGCTATACAGATGCAGGCCATTTACCACTTGGTTCCTCCACATTTATCAGTTCAGTTACATACAGGTTAAAACACCACGGGAATGTCCAGCCATCATACCACTCTGGACGGAGCTGGTTTCTTTGTCCCAGACATTAACAGCTTTTCCTGTGAAATGTCCAGAACAAAAGCAACAGACCTCCTGAAGATGCCGGCTGAAGCAGGTATGTTAGCGTCATCATCCACACGGAAACATGTCCTGTAACGACATGGGCTGAAAGGCCACTCAGTGAGTACACTTGTTGGAATCATTCATAGAGTATAATTCCTTGCTGAGTTATTTTCTGTGTCTGTTCCCATGCTGGCAGTCAGCCCCAGTGCCACCTTTAACCTATTGCATTAATCAGGAAATCATTGAGTCCTCTCTTAGAGGGGTTACACATCATTATAACAGAATAACAGAACTGAAATATAGCCTGATCCCTCTTAGTCGATCCATAACAGTAATACTATCATTGGGGCCTGCAGCAGTCAGGGCTAATCCTTCTTATTTAAAGTGTAACCACACGCTGCACCTAGTCAGAGCTCCAGCAGTGGTTCAAGTACATTGACACATAGTAAAAAACAAATTTTCTCTTTGATATGGCTCACAGCTTTCTATATTATAAGTTCTTCTCTTTTTGCACAAAACACTGCAAAGGGTCTTCTGTGTCTGTCATTTATTCTTGTATGTTTTAGATGCAAACACAGACATGAGAGCAATTTATTTTGCACATTGTAATTTTGAATCAGACAGTGCTCATGCCTTGGCTCATGCCTTAAATAGGTTTTAAGGTCAAATGTGTAAAAACGTGTCAATACATAATAGCTGATCCCCCGGATGCCTGCAGGCAGGTGACAGACATAACAAAAGCCCCCCTTAACATCGCTTGACATTTTAATGCACAACAAACAAAGTTATCTGGCCAATAAAGAGCAGACTGACGCTTACGCCCGTTTGTCTCAATTGTGCTGCAGTTTATGAATCATCTACTCTCACTTCCCACAATGTGAGTGATGGTGCTGCTGCTTCGTGTGCATGTTTGTGTAGCCGGGGTGTCACGAGGTGATGCCACAAAGTGGGCTTCAGTGTCTTTCAAATGACTGAGAGAAAATACACAGTTTGGCGCCAGATCGATGCATAAACCCGCACACAAAGACACACGGTGACACGAACAAGCATCTTCGCCCTTCATGTGTAAATGTAGATGTGCTTGGACATACTCTGAGGCCCTTTATGTGTTACATAGATGTCCTCAGGTGGGGCCCGAGTGTATTAGCTTCACACAGCAGAGGACAGAGATACATTATAGCGGCATCCAATTTTGTATCGACAGTGATGGTAACCCAGAGTTCCTGTCCTTCTGACTCTGTTGCTAGTGCCACCAGATAGCTGCCAGGATGCGAGTACTTCATATGCATGATCTGCCGGCAGGATGGTTGAGAAGCTTTTCAAACCACCACTTGTGCAATATAAGGGCATTTTTGCATCTGATAGTCCAACATCTACACCCACTTCACACCCTGATTGGTTGGGAATGGGTTTCTCTTTTTCTTTTTTCATTTATAATAGAGTTTTGCCACATTAAGCCATGACACAAGAGTCTAACACAAGGAGTCATAACATAGCAACAAGTAGAGATAACAGGGATAATTTTTTCAAAACATCCACCCTCAATTATGATGGAGTCCCCAATACAGCAAGAGATCAGTGGCTGCTGATATCTTTTATCAGATTAGTTACTGACTCATGAAGAACTTCATTTTCTAGGATAGTATGTTTCCAGCTTTAGTTTTGGATAAGTATTTTATTCTCTAGCTGTATATTTCTTCTTTGACATCTCCTGTTGTACAACTGGAATAGTATCGTACTCAAGTGCTAATTACAAAACTGAGATAAACATAATCTCCGTGGTAACACATGCATCATCATATTATGATGGTTATCCTAGTGAACATCTTCACATACTGATCTTAATGTTGCTTAAAGCAGGTCTGGATATGAGTCAAGCATTACAGGCTGTGTAAAAAGGGGGTATCAACCAGAGGACAGTAGTAAAAGACCTTGTGAAGAGTGTCATTATCTGCTTTAAAAGAAGTCATGTACTGAAACGCGCTGAAACGGCGCTCAGCGAGGTAGAAGCCATTACTACAAAAGCAAGTTAAAAAGCCAGAGCATAGTTTTTGAATGCACTCAGGGACACATATGTTTCGTTTTGGAGACTTGTCCTGTGGTCTGTTTAAACTAAACCTGAATCTTTATATCTAGACAAAAAAAGGGGGAAGTCTGACAACATCATCCTATCGGTGAAATATGAAGGTGGCAGCGTCCACCATCCTGGGTGTTTTGGTCAAGGAGGGACTGGTAAACGATACAAAACAGATGACATCACGGGGAAAGAAAATTTCATGGAAATTGAAGAAACATCTTAACCTATCAGCTGGAAGTTAAAGATTGAACACAATGGGTCCTCACAGTGGACAAAACGTTTTAATACTCCTAATTCTGTTTTGGCCATTAGAGACAGTATTTTAAGCTGTGACATAGTAGACATGTCAACAGCTGAGAACACTTTAAGAATGTTCACCACACTGGATCTAGAGAAGCCCCAAAGGGGGTTTTGTTTTTTTAATTTAAAAATAGACCAACTACTGCATATCAAATATCCGCCTAGCAGGAAGTATTACACAGGAATGGTGCACATCATATGCACATGGTGCACATATCAACCAAATGAACACTTTCACCATTGCTTGAATTGAATTGGGCTATTTTGGCATCGACAAGCATTTGAGAAAAATCTGTTTGGTTCTGCTTCTACTGTAAGTGTTTAAAAATCAGCTGAAGGGCAAACTTTGGATTTCATCTTGAGTTTAAAGAGTGCCTAGCTATTTAAAATATGTTGAACATGAGGGTGTTATGTTTATACTTTGATATAAACAAACATTTTTAATTAATACAATTCCAGCTTTGCTGTTCAACACTATGCTGCTGTTCAGTTTCATTTGAATTATATTGGAGGTCAGTTGTAGCTATAATCGGTCACTGTCCTAACTTATTAGGAAGCTGAATTTGGATGTTTTCCCTCAGTGAGTTGGTTGACTTTCAGCAGTGGGGGCAAAAGATCATCAAAGGGCAAGGGTGAAGAAAACAGAGCACTGAAATTAAAGCATTAGTTTCAGTTCATTGAATGAGCTTTAAATATATATTTTTTTGCTTTTGTGTGCTGTTTGCTCTGTTTAGTTTATATCTCCTATTATCTAGTTTTATCTGGGTTTTTTATCTTGTATTTTTTCTCTTGTGTGGAAGATGGTGGAAACTGAAAAGAAACATGACAAGATCAGATAAGAATTGCAGCTAATGAGAGAGAACAGAGGAGGAAAATTTCCGGACTATTGACTCGCTATCCAGATTTATACTGAGCATATGCTTAGCAGTATGACAGAGTATCCTAATCCTGATTGTTTGGTGTGGGAAGACCAGTAAAAAAAGAAAATAAAAAATAACTAAATCACAAATAAATTGATTACAGTTGAAACCAGATATCTACATGCACTGTACATTGTAAAAAGGTAAATTTTTTTCGCACTGTCTGATTTTAAACCCGACGAAACCCTTCCTGTTTCAGGTTCCCAACAAATTTCATTGGTAAAATGTTGACAATACCTAAGCCCCGCCTCCTGAGAACAGGAAGTGTCATTTTTTGCTGTGAAAGGTCTATATTTAATACCCTTGACCCAATCAACATCAAGCTGTGCACAGTGACTGGAAACAAGTTGGTGTAATTCTGTGTCCAACACTGAGAGGCTACGAAAGAGGGTGGGGCTGTGGCGGCGTGGCAAAGTTGGGCGTCACACCATGCCCATACGTTTGACTCTAACTTCCACAAAATCTATTTGATCTGCACCATATTACATAAGATGGTTACTGGACCAACTTTTAAGAGATATTAATGCAAACTTTTGGTGGGCGTGTTCTAACTTCTCCAAGGCGCCCCCTAGAATCACTGAAACAGCCAGCCCCCAGCCATACTTTATCTGAGGATTATGAAATCCGGTACACCTATGGAGTGTCTCAAGACCTACAAAAAAGTCTCTTGGAGCCATGGTCCAAACCCCACAGGAAGTCGGCCATTTTAAATCAAACCCTCAATTTTGTGCCATTTACAGTATATACCTCGCATTTTAACGTACTCCTCCTAGAGCTTTTCACTTGCAGACTTTAAAACGAGCGAGGACAGACTTAAGGAATTGTGGATCAAAGGTTATCAAAAGAATTTGGCAGCCTCAAAGCAGGTGGGCATGGCTAAACCTCAAAGTAAGGCTTCTCACCATATAAGTATAAGGTGTATTAACTTCAACATACAAGGTCACAACTGTACCAAACTTCCTGATTCTTATCACATACCACCACTTAACACATTCATTGCCTCATTTGCTCATATCACTTAAGCCTCGCCCCCTGAGAACAGGAAGTGCAATGTTTTACTTATAAAAATCAACATTTTGCTTTGGTCACTGACTGAAAACAAGTTGGGGTAATTTCTTGTCCAGTACTGGGGGTTTTCGAAAGAGGGTGTGGCTGTGAGGGCATGGTAAAGCATGGACTCATGCCACGGAAATACGTTTGGCTGTCATTTCTTCATACAAAACCTTATCTGCACCAAATTCAACAACATGCATATAGACTATATATATTTGTATATATATTTGTATATATATATATATATACAAATATTTGGTGGGTGGGGCCTAATTCCTGCACAGGGCCCCTAGAAGCATTAAAATAATCCTCCTCGAGCAATGCTTTCAGGATTTGGAATATCAGTACACATATAGTTTCTGAAGGTCCATACCCCACAGGAAGTCGGCAATCTTGGTCCAAAGCTGCCATTTAGTGCCTTTTGAACACTTTGTCAGTCAGATTTGATCAGGAAGCTCAGTAGAAGCATTGGACCCGTGCCTGGGTCCCGTGGCCGCAGCACAGGCCGGGGCAGCGCTAAGCTTCGAGGGCCATTCGAGGCTGCTTGCAGCTTTCATTTTCTATTACTTTCTTCAAAGTCAAATATTTACCTATATTATGTCTTTAAACACATTGGAAAACCCCAGATAATGGGTTTAATGAGTCAAATTAATGACATTGTGGCTTTAATATTTCATGCAGAACTTAAAAGGTTTATGTCAGCATACCTGCCTACAAAACATGACCAACACCAGTTCTGATAGGAGGAATGGGCCCAAATTCTTGGAAACTATCCTGAGGAAGAAAAATCAACAGATTGGACCCCGGTCATAGAGTTCGAAACGCAATCTTACCAAATAATATGAAATGTATGTAAAATTCTTCATCTGAATGAAGAGTTTTAAAAAAATCTATATATTGATCTCCTCACTGGCATTTTAGCAAATAGCTTTATAACTTTGGTCATTTGAATGAATCGATCTACACTGGAAAAGGGTTTGTGTTATTTAATGTAAGTTATCTAAAATCACAGCTGTGCAAGTCGAAATCGATTTGTGGAAATTATAAATTAAGATCAAAAGAAAGACCCTAAAACCCAGTGGAAGAGGTATAAAAGAACACATTAGGTATTGGTTTCAAATCAAGATCAAAGAAGGTAATATTAAAACATTGAGATGGCATTGAAAAGGGAGAAAAAGCCATCAAATGTCACCCCTTTTCAAATCAAACAATTTTAAAAATATATATCATCATACATCTTATAACAGAGCATTTTTTTTATCAGAGCTGTTAAAAAACTAACCAGGAATATGCAAAAGGGGAGATACCGGAAATAACTTCTTGAACAAGTTTTCCATTGGTTTTATATGTGAAGTCAGTGGAGAGTTGGTGTCCCCTGCTGCTGTCGAGAGTAGGGAGACTATTTTCTGCACTTTTTATGGGACTGCACATTTCCTGCTGGCTCGGTATTTAGATGATTTCCCAAATTTTGATTGGTTGGAATAGGGGTTGTTGTTGTTCTGCTGCTCGCAGCCTTACGTTTTTGTAGCCTTCAAAGGTTTCCTTCCTGTTTCCCCGTCAATGCTACAGTGTTTGTTATGGAGGCCAAATCGTTGTAGTTACATATGATTAGTCCACCTGCTTCCACATGTTTGCTGAGCCCCCCCTACATGCATATGGCATGTTGTGGCAAACTGCAAACCAGACCTCTTCTGGCTTTTCTTCTACAACAGCTTTTTTCTTGCCGACCTCCTAAAAAGGCAAGATTTTTGGAGTGCATGACTGATAGTTATGTTGAGAGATTTTACCACCTGAGCAGTTGATACATTGATACATTGACCTCCTACAACGTTGGATGACATGTTCTCATATGCATGCATACATCATCTTTGTAGGCTTTAAGTATATCCCTGCCCTCCCATATAACCTGTTGCTCCTCGATGTTAAAGGTACAGTATGTAATATTTTTACTTGTTTACTTTCAAATTGCAAACAATTTAAATTCAACAATTCAAATTGTGTATCCTGTTCAGAAACTTGTGCTTTTTCATTAAAGTTTCACCAATGTCTATTCTAAGTATTCCTATTAACTTGAAATTTTATATTTTTATATACAGTACATAAACTGTGGTCATGCGCCATCTTGAAATATATTAGCTGTTTAGGGACATGCAAGATATAATGCTCCACATTTTGTGTCCTCTCTTGAAAACACAGATCTTTCAGAAGTTGTAGCGGTAAACATTGTGTGGGGGATGCCGCCAGTTCTCTCCGTGGCAACCTGGCTGGTTTTGGGAAATTCCGCTCCTTATTCTCTGGTAGCTTGCCCTGCTTCAACCACATGTGACACACCTCTGCCTCTCTGTGTTCTACCTCACTATGTCTTTAAAAAGCCTCAAATATATAAAATAAACAAAACAATATAGTATAAATAAAATGTATCTGTGAGCTGTGACTTGAACAAGTTTTCCATGGCTTTTATCCATGTGTAGTCAAAGGGGGGTTGGCACTCTGGGGTCTTGAGTGGGTGTTTCTTGGTTGCTGCTGAGTCTAAGGACACTTGGTTATGTGTTTTAGCAGGACACCCCAGGATCTCGCATCATTCAGTGTATTCTAACTGGTTGATGGAGTGCCAGAAGAGGGGCTCACCCTGGGATCAATTCATACTGAAACTGCCACTGACTACCTTGTAATTATATTATTGTAATATTAAGAAAGACACCCATATTAATGTATCTCTAACCATCTCTTTCCTGTTTAACTACAATCTCTTTCTTTCTGTTTCTGGTGCACTATTGACTAGCTCAGTGCGGATATAATTGGCACTGGCCCCATGTGGCACTGTTATAGCAATCCACAGAAATCAGGGATGTAGAGATGTAAACAAATACTCTCTGACACAAATACCTATACACACATATACACACACTAACCACCAGCTTATAGCACATCTTTTCACTTTACACTCATTCTCCAGACTCCCATGGCGCTCATTCTCTTGTTTTGATTGCACTGCTGTTCATCCTTTCTCTACCCTCCTTGCCCCCATATATTTCTCCTCCTTTCCTCCATCTTTTCCTCTGCTTCGTTATGTCATTCCTTCTACTTACACTTTCTCACAGATTTAGCTGCATAAAACTCTGCCCCATAAACGCAAATCCTTCCATTATTGAGAAAAGACCTCCAGTAAAAGAAGAAGAGGCCGATATTCAGAGGAAAATGTGTCCTCCCTTTTAGCTCAGATCGGTTGCTTCTTTGAAGGTTAGCTGTTTGAAACAACAAAAGCATTACAGAGGTGAAGATATGTTAATGTAATGTGAATGTAATTTATGTTTTCACCCTGTTTAGTTCTCCATTTATGTTAGCATGCTGATGTTTGCTTATTCAAGAGAAGATCACGGTAAATCAATACGAATACATATCTAAACCAAATAAGGAATCTGATTCATGAAATCTAATGTCTATTGTCTATTTATAGTATTTATAACTAAAGCGACCATTTAAGTGGGTGCGCTACTATAATATTTTGCTTCATGTAATTTCTGAGTAATAATCACTTTTACCTCTTTAGCCTCAAACATCACACCATGTTCTCTGTTGCATGTTCAAAGCATGCGTGGATTGTCACCAGGTAATAATGGAGACCGCTGGAGATAAGCACCATCTGTTTTTGTCTCACTCCCCCAACCCCTTCTTATTCCAGTGTACATCCCACCGGGCACTCTTTCATTTGTATCTGTGGCTCCTCTCACACGTCTGTTGTCTCTCCATTTAACTTTTTGGAATTTCCACACCCCCGCTCTGGAACGCTACTACATGAATAGCGAGGAATCTGCTTCCACACACTAACACAAACACACACATGCACGATAACGGTGCAGAAAACAGCTGACTAGCTGTCCCCCTAGCACCATGATGAGATCTATCTTTGGACTAATCCAGTCTTCCTTAGCCTCTCTTAAAAGGTGCATGAATATACACAGCTCACAGACATGAGATGAGATTTTACTAATAACCTTAGGGAGAACTAAGAATCTTAATTTTGTTGTGTGCAGAAATAGAGTTTTCACCATCCACAATCTGTGTTTTCAACAATCAATAATCAGTGTAGAATAATCCAATCCAGGAATGTCTAGTTCCCAGTAGGGTTGCCAAAATCGTGATGACAACCGTTGACTTGGTGCTGGAAGTTCAAAAAGTCTTTACATGTCAAAAATGCAAAACGTAGTAGCATTGTTATGAGGCATTTAGCCTATGAGGCAGACAAGAAAGTTGATCACCAATTTATGTAATATATTGTATCCTTACATTTACTTTTATCACCTGGTTCGGCAACCCATCAGTAGGAGACAAAAACAGGATGTAACAAATAATCAAAGTGGCCAGCAAAATAACTGGTACTACATTACTAGATCTAACAGAAACATTTTTGAAGAGAGTGACAGAAAAGGTGAACGGTACTCTCCACTCCTCTGATCACCCACTTCATGGCAAATTTCAGCTCCTACCACCTTGAAAGAGATTCAGACAGCCTAAATCATGGACCAAAACATGAAAACACTATTTTATCGCTCAGGCTATTCTTCAGATACATTTATAATGTGATTGGGTGTGACATTGGGTGTGTTTTTATTTTATATTTGTATGGATATTTTCCCTGGAGTTTTCTTTACTATCTGTTGTTGTTGCCATTGTTGTGGACTGTTTGTGTCTGTGTTTTTTAAGTTTTTTCATGCCTACAAGGAGAAATGGGGACAATAATAAAGTGACACTGATACTGAACAGGAAAAATGCTTATGCTACACAGGGTCCACAAACTTGGCAAATCATGTTTATAGCAAACATTCTGCTCTTTTTGAGGAATTTAAAAGACTCAGCAAACTATATGATTGCCTCCTCCTGTCTTTATTTACATCCTTTATAACCAACCAGAAAACTTTTGTTAATTTACGATTAAAATCTGTTGATTATCAGTGTGAGAAATCTCCGCAAGCAGAATATTTTTTAATACAATTTTTTTTTTTTATACTGGTCACACTTAAACATTATGTTTCATCTAGAAAGAAGACAGTGTGCAATATCTGTAGTCTGATTTGGAAAACAAATCTTTTCCCACTTTGTTTTTTAAATGACTTCAACAAAGGCAGCTGAGCCCTGAAATACCCACTGCTTCTATTGCAGAGTAAGAGTATTAGATAAATCAGAAGCAAAATGGGTGATTTTAAGCTGTGCTTACCTTGGCAATATGTTTTTTTTAATACACAATATGCTGCAGTTACAGTATTTTACTGTAATTTGCCTCAGTAAGAGGTCAAACATAATCTGCAGAAATACAGTCCTATAAAAACACATGCAGACTTGGTTTGGTGATGTTATAAGGAAAAATAAGTTCATATCTTTGAAACTACTTGTCTGGATATTACCATAACCATGTTTATCCACATATTTTAATGTTCATTTCCACAAATGCTCAGTTTATGAAATGATTTTGCTTGTTTTAGAGCAATAATTTATGTTAAACTGTAATTATTCTTAGACTCGAGTGCCAGGTGATTACAATTATGGATTCTGTTCATGGAGTTAAATATGTATGCAATTTAAAAATTTAGATTTTTTTTTTATAACTGTAAGGAAAACTGGCAAGTCGCTGGGAATGTTTGCTTGTGGTGCTAAAGTCTGAGTTGATCAACAGTGGTGAAAAATTGCAAATGACTTGGTGCTCATCTTATTCTGGCACATTTAAATGCTAATATGTTATTGTGCTTGCTCTTTAATTTTGCTTAGTGATTTCTATCTACCCCTCAATGCCTCATGTTCTTTGTTCTCAACAATACCTGATCTACAAAAGACTTCCCATTTCACCTGAATTAATTGTCAGATCAGAACTCATCAACCTCATGCCTTCCTTCTTCCACCCAATCTCAAACTCAGAATGTTTTTTTTTTTTTAGACCATCTTTTCCATGCTATCAAAATGTACCTGTATTAAAAATTTTGATTATTTTATTCGGAGAAATGGACAAGTCAGATAGGAAGATTTTTTAGGGAGGAAGCACAAGGATTGATCTTCTGTCTCAGGGAAAACTGAAAACGTTTGTTTTTTTTACTAATCAGCTGCTATGTTCTTTAAACTGCTTCCTTACTTGGATATCTTCAACCCACTGAAGCTGCAATGGATCAATTTCGCGATTAAATATTCTCAGGGCTTAGACATATACTGATTCCATGGCCACAGCAGCCCTTTTTTCTGGTTGTCCAACAACTCTAAATCATAACTGAATCATTATAGGCAACATTTGATGATTTTAATCATAATTAGGTGGCGTTAACTGTACTGTGAAAAGTTTTTCACTGCTAAATGACAACATCCATCCGTTATCTGTACCAGTCCATCCTATGTAGGGTTGCGGGGGGGGGGGGGCTGTTGCCTATCTCCAGCAGTCACGGGACAAAAGGCAGGGTACACCCTGGACAGGTCACCAGTCCATCGCAGGCCAACACAGAGACATGCAGGACAAACAACCATGCACGCACACACTCATACCTGACGGCAGTTTAGAGAAACCAATTCATCTAACATGTTTTTGGACTGTGGGAGGAAGCTGGAGTACCTGGAGAGAACCCATGCATGTACAGGGAGAACATGCAAACTCCATGCAGAAAGACCCCAGCCTGGGATTTTGAACCCAGGACCTTCTTGCTGCAAGGCAACAGTGCTACCAGCTGCGCCACTGTGCAGCCTTATATGACAACATTTTACGAATAAATTTCATAGTCTTAAGGCTTGAATTTGCACTTAGTCATCACGTTATACACAGTATTTCTCATAGGATAATTCAGACAAATGAGTTAGCCATAAATTCCAATATATTAACCATTATGCTGATCCTAAAACTTTAAAACCAACCATGATGTTATACAAACATTGTTCTGCTATTCTAAATATAACACAGTGAGTCCAATGTCCTTTTTTACTTTTGCTTTTAACTGTGTGTGTGCATGGGAGTTGGGGTGGGGGGGGGGTATAACTGTGACCATGCTTTTAAATCTGTGGGGGAGGGAAGGGAAGGTGGTTTTATGTGGGGTCATTTTAATCTGTAAAAGCACTTTGTGATGCTACTTCTTGTATGAAAAGCGCTTTATACATAAAGTTTGATTTTATTTGATTAATAAAACGTATGTTTCAGAAGCCAAATTAAAAATAATAATAACGAGGCAAACAAGACGTACATTTCAGTGCGTTGTAAAAATTATTCACACCCCTTGAACTTCTTTCACATTTTGTCACCAACAAACCATAAACCTCAGAGTATTTTGTTGGAATTTTATGTAAAAAACCAAAACAAAGTAGAAGAAGATCTGAGGAGTAGGGAACTGGAGTTTGGGCCTGTCTGAGTCAGTACTTCCTAGAACCATCATTGCTGCAATCACATGTTTATCTTGTACAGCTACAAACGGAATATTTTGTCCATTATTCTTTGTAAAACAGGTAAATTTCAGTTAGATCAAATGAGGATCTTCTGTAAACATAAATTCTCTATTGGACTTTGACTGGGTCATTCTAACACATGTCTTGATCTAGATTACTTCATTGTAGCTCTCGCTGTATGTTTAGAGTTCCTGTTCTGTTGTAAGGTCATTTTCTGCCCTGGTCTCAAGTCTTCTGCTGTCTGTAACAAGATTACCCTGTATTTAGCTCCAACTGTGACTATATAGTGTGTTATGCTTATTTAGAATACAAATAATCAGACCAGAGGACCCTTTCCTTATGTTTGCTGTGTCACCTATATGGCTTGAGACAAACTGCAAACAGGATTTATCATGGCTCTCTTTCAACAAGAGCTTGCATGTGTAATCCATCTTACATAAAATGCTCAGTTTTGCTATTTGTGTTTGTTAAGATTGCAGTTGGCAGTTGACTGCATTTTCTTAACCTGCGGTATTAAATTATACATTGATGTTCAACACTTGTCATTTATTCAAAATCATTCAGCTATTTTAGCCCTGTGAAAGTATTTTAACTCTAACTTGTTAACATGATAAGTGACCTAAGTGACCTGGCAGATTAAATGTGTTTAATTAAGAGGTGATTATTTGATGGCTAACACAGCAGGGTCAGGATGTCTTCATCTTATCATAGCGGTTGTCATCAGCCGGAGCCCACTCCCCACTAGCAAACACACATGGATAAACAGTTCCCCTCCATATGTTTGGAATGTTTATTCTAAATTTAACTGCTTCTCTTTACTTACTTCTTTATTGTTTTGCTTTTATTGCGTAAATGTCCTCCGAGTGTCCCTCAAACATACTCTTACGTAATCAGACATCATCAAGATCTCTTACAATACAAATGACACAAAAGTACATCCATTAGAACATAATTGAAAAGTCGATTTATTCCAGTATTTAATTTCAAACAATAAAACCCAGATGATATATAGATTTGATATATTTCAAGCATTTCAGTTTATTTCAGCTGAATACATCTTATAGCTAATAAAACAAAGATTAAAATATTACATTATAACAATAACAATGTTCTTTTAGATTGCAAATGAAAATATTGTGATTCTGTAGCCACAAGAAGTTCAGTAAATGTATCAAAATATGAACATATTCTGTGTAGTAGACACAATCTAGTGAGGCTGTAATTATGCTGAGTTAAATGGTTGATAATGTGTTTCAGTAATTCTGTTTTGACAGTTTGCATGTATTATCTTAAGCAGCAACTTGTTTTGGCTCTTAAGGCCAAACAAGTGCTTAAATTATAATGACATAGAAAATAAAACAACAAAACCGACTTCAAAAACCATATAATGTGTGACAGGACAGGATAAAAGAGCAAAGAAGAAGAATTTAGGAGAAAGAAACTGAAGAAATGAGAAAAAGGCAGAACAGAAGAATGCAGGGTGTTAATAAGCAGAGAGGGGGGTGAAAATGAGGCCAAAATCTTGTTTTAATCATGTGTGGGAGGATGAAAGTGGAAGTCTTTCCTTTTTTTCCCCCTCCTCAGCGAAGATAAACATTGTATGCGCAAGCGCGTGAGTTTGTTAAGGTGGGAAATAAAGACTTGGATCATTTACATTTGAATCTGAGCAGAGCGAATAAAACATACATCAGTGTCGGTACTGTCTGTGTGTTTTACAGTGAAAAAAGCAGCAAGTTTCCTGACATCTGACAGCTTCATGGCTGGCTCAGTTGGAAAACTTTAACTGAATACTGGGAGCACTTATCTCTCCCGTAATGATAAAAGGCAAACTTTTAAAATACACCATTGCCCCCCTGGCCCCCAAGAGGAAAATGCACAACTGTGAGGCAGCGGGGATGTTTGTCCTTTGAACATGCCATCAGGCTTGTTACAAATAAGCCCTCCGAAAATATTCACACTAATTTGAACCTCAATTCACAGAAGAATCGGGAGGTTATATTGAGCATGTGTATATGGTTTTGTGTGTGCGTGTGTGTGTGTGTGTGTGTGTGTGTGTGTGTGTGTGTGTGTGTGTGTGTGTGTGTGTGTGTGTGCGTGTTTGTTTGTGGTCAAAGCATCGAGAAGAAGAGGCGGACAGATGGGTCACACAGTTATCCCTCTGTGGGTCTGGGGCTGGAACAGCTAATTACATCTTAATTAAATATGACCTGTGTGTCTGCCACTCTTCCTCAGCTGCAGACGACGTGTGTGCATGTGTGTGTGTGTGAGTGAACGAGGGGGCAGGAATTGAGAGGTGATGATTGAGTGTAACATGAGTCGGTGTCAAGGGGAGTGTTTCCTAGAATTGTAAACACTTATGTGCATTCATGGTGTCCATGGTGATCAATCATGTGAATAAAAAGTGTCGGAGGGAATAAATGTTACTGTCCTGTCACCTAGTTGCCCGTTGTGGCTATGAGATTATTTAAAAAGCTGCAATGACAAGCTAAAAATTGATCAGATTATCTTTTTTTTATTGCAGTTCTGCCATCCATAGTGTTGGTACATTGTTACATGTTCACCATCAGGTTGATTTATTCATCTTTATTTGCTTCCCAGCTTAGAAAGCCAGTTTACTGGAAAATACACTGTAACCATGTGTTGTGAAGATGGGGCAATGATAGATCATTGCTCTTTCTCTCTCAAACCTTGTAAAAGTATTCTATGCAATTTTTTATATTAGATATGTTTGGTAACACTTGTTTAACATGACATAAAGGGTTTTAAGAAGTGAACAGGTGGTAAGATGCCAGATTCATTAGGAAACTACAGGTAACTTGCTGCTTTGCAAAAAACAACAGATGTCGGACACAAGCAACTTTTTCCAAAAACCTCATCATTGATATTGGCAATAATAAAGGGATTTTATTTCCAGTAGCTGGATAAACTACTCAGTATCTGTGGTCTATATCTGCTATGAAGCTAAAACAAAAAAACAATGACAGTGTTCAAACATTTATTTTATTAATGGCAAATTATCAGGATGGCAGTTTTCACCAACCTTGTTGCATATTTGCATATTTTCCTAATATGATGACGCTTGGTATGGCCCTCCTGGCTCAGTCACATGCATACTGAAGAAACGCAGCACTGATTTTAAACCTGGATCCTTGCAGGGCTAAAGTAAGGAGCTCCATATTTGGCCATTCAACTTTTAAAAGATACATGAATAAGTACCTCACAAAAAAAACTGAGGGCAAACCAGAAGTCCTCTACTACTCTAAAAGTGTGCTGTTTGGAAACAATACAGTACACACCAAGGAAATGCAACCGGAGGCTGAGCTGACTGGGTTTTGAGAACCTGCAATCTCAGGAGATGACAGAAATTTCACAACACAAGTTTTCCCACGAAGCACCACAAGCAAACCTTTGGATCAGATAAAAATCAGCCAGGCTTTCTTAGAAATTATACGGCCAAAACACCATTGACTGTATTTGTACCAAAAAGCAACGACAACAACAGCAAAAAAGATTATTCCTCAATGTTAAAGTAACGTTCTTTATCGTTAGCATCTGTAGAATGTTTTATAGTATCAATGAGATATAACAATCTGTGAGAACATTGACATTAAGGTTTCACATTTTTAAAGCCCTGTAAAATTCCCTAAGTTTGCCTGTTTTGTCAACTAGATTGATTTGATGATACACTAAAAACTATTTAAAGAAGACCTAACATTATAACCAAGTGAAACGACATCTGGGACAACAAATCACCCAATTGCATTCACTTAAAGGAAGGTAAAAGATGCTGAACAGTTTTGTACTGGAAATACCCAAGCGTTTGGCTGTTGTTTAGTTGCCTTTATCAGCTCAGTTATCATCCATAAAGAAAAAGTAACGCTACCATTGTTGGAGCGCATTGCTCTGGCGGTGATTCCGTTCGTCCCTATAGGATGATGAATTCCAGCTCCATCCACTGCTCCTGCCTCTCCTGGCTGCTTCAGGAGTTCTGTCAGAGTCCTGAAAGAAAGAACATTTAATACAAATCATCTTGGGAACTTCTTGGATTTTTTTTCCTATTTGAGTTCATGAACACAAAAAAGCACCACAGGAAAAGGAAAGAAAGTCAGTGCTGAAATAAACTAGGACTGCCTCAACACCAGGACAAGATGTGATAGGACACACCGAATTGATAAAAAAAAAAAGGAAAAAAAAGCGACATTTTGTTTTTGACACATAATGAAACTGTAAGTTTCACAAGCATTATTCACATTAATAAAAAAAGAAAGAAAATGGAATCAGGAATAGAGAATGAAAAAGGCTAGTCTTTGGTTGCTTGCCAGCAGGGAGTGCCAATCATTTACAGAAAATAAATATATATGTAGGACAACGTCTCCTCTTATCATCTTTTATTTTTTGAAGCCTTAGAACAAGTTCTGATGCCTTCGCAAAACTGGAACACAGGCAGGAAAAGGCCTGCCGATTTAACTCTTTGGGAGCACACAGTGCCAGCTGTGCTGTAAAGAAGGGCTGGGGATCGTAGTAGACAGAAGACACTGGGTTGATTTCACTCTAACTGAACAGAATAATTATTATTTTAGCATGATTGTTGATCCATTTAAGAGTTTCTTTAGACTCCCAAAAATGTTGAATAGCTCAACTGATAGGATGTCTAGACAAGAAAATGATCTGTTTTGTGTTAAGATGACCTTATTTATATCATATATGTGTACTTAAGTTTTATTTTCTGTTTTGTGCATATCTGTTGGGTTATAAGCAGAAAATGGAGCTGAGTAAAATAATCTTTAATATTCCTTAGCAGTTAAATGCTGTCAATAAAGCAATAAATAACACAGCTTCATTGAGTCTCTTTTCTTAAAAAGAATGAAAATAAAATAAAAATACCACCATAGGTGTATTGCTGTTGACTAGGAAAATACAGCAACATGCTCACCAAAACAGCTGTGATCTGAGTGCTGCTATCAAGAGGCCCATGAATATTTCCTCACTGTTAATCTCACAGTTGAAATCTTCAGCAGGCTTTCTAAAATGCATTAGAGCAATTCTCTTTTGATTAGCCTGCTGTGAAATAGTTGTGTGTGCTTATTAGAGCGGTAAGCATAAAGAAATTAGCGCAGCACAATGTTGAGACTTAACGCCTTGGATGGTAAAAGGGGCATCAAAAGAAGGTGTGGCATGTGTAATAGTGGCTGAGGCCAGATATTCACATAAACATATAATCTTTTTTCCTCTCTAGCTGACATCAAATCAAACTAAACTTTTCTTATTTTAGGTCAGTTAGGATTACCTAATTTGTTTCTGTTTTACTAAAGGCCAGAAAAATGACCAAAATATATTTTTTAAAACATTCTTTAAATTTAGAAATGTACATACATTTAGATTACTATGCCTTTAAACAACTCTGAAACGCGAAGATTATGATGTCAAGGCTGTCTAAACTTCTGATTCAGGTTAATTCACAATTTAAAAATATTCATTTTTGGATATGTTTTCTGATATAATTAAACAAGGAGGAAGCTTGAAGACCATTGGACACCATCCAAACTGAAGTACGGGGCTGACAGTGTGGTGTTGTGTCACAGGAGCAACTGGTGCACTTCACAAAACAGGTGGCATCATCTTTTAAAGGTCTTTGTGGCCACAGTGGCCTTTTATTGAAAGTGGATAGGTTTACAGAAAGGGGAGAGAAGCGGGGAGAGAGACATTCCGCAAATGTCCCTGGGCCGGAATCAAACCCAGGATAACCGCATCAAGGACTAAGGTCTCTGAACATAGGGCGCCCATCTTAAACCACTGCGTCACCCGACGCCCCAGGTGGCATTATTTTGAAAGAAGATTATTAATAAAGATTAAAGCAACATTTCAACACATCTGCAAGAAAGTTTAAGCTTGGGTGGAAATGGACTTATAAATGGACAATGACGTAAGCAAACAGCCAAAATAGTAATGCAGTGCCTTACGGAAAAGGAAAGGTTTGTATAGGCAAAGTAGCCTAAAACCCTGACTCAGTTACACCAGTTCTATTATGAAGAATGGGTCAAAATTCTAGTAAACTATAGTGAGAAGCTTACAGTAGGAAACCCAAATGCCATTCTACTTATTTTGATTTTTAAATAAATCTCCTGGTAAGGAGTTCATGATGCCATGACTATGTTTCCAAGGCCTTTGAAAGAATAAAAGTCTCACAGCATCGCATATCCTTTACCGTGTTTGTTAACAAAGCCATTGTTTATACATTTACATAGGTGCAAACTTTTCAAACAAGAATCCAAAAAATATTCAGTCATGAATAAAAGTTGTTTTGTTTTTTTCCTGTTTACTTGTAAACAGCTAATAAAAAGCCATTGTAAAAATTCTATGAAAACTTTCATTTTTACAAGGTTTTCTATATGTGAACTGACAATACAACACATTGCTGGGGACGGGCATCAGAGCTGGTGTGGCTGTAATAAATTAGACACCCTAGATTGTTTAAATAATGTGCTCATAATTCAAATGTTATTAGGTATGATAGCTAAATTAATTGGCTTTATTATTGTATCTATACACTGGTGATTTTAAGAAGTTCTAATCTCTGAAAGAGACAAACAAGTGGCAAACCTACCCATAAAAATAATAAACTCATAGGTCTGTCAACTCTAAATAAAATCCTCCATCTTCCTTCCCAGTTTTCTCTGTTGCTGATTTCTTCACTCCCTGTCTGTATTTTCTTGTGTTTCTCTGCCTCTCTGCAGGCGTTTTTCATTCCAAAAAAGAAAATGACAACCACTGCGGTCTCTTGCCGTCAGTCAAAGCGATTTTTGAACAGCGTTATGAAGGCTGGAATAGATGTGCTCCTAAAACGGATTACAGTAATGCAAGAAAACATGAGGAGATTAAAATAATGCTCTAACAAAATCTGGGAACTGATCTAGGATTGGATAAGACTTCATTTGGGACTTACAGATTGTTTGGGAGAGACACGGAAATGATGTTTGCAAGGGGTGGGAATACGAGATCATAACAGGGATTATACAAATAATAAATAAAACCCACCATATTGTAAATAACGGAAACTCCAAGCAGGGCAGGCACAAATAAGAGAATTTTGCATATGTAAATTAATGTCTAAAACAAAGAAGTAAACAAAGTGGGACTCAGCTGATGGACCTGATTGGAGATTCAGGGATCTAAAAAGCATGAAAGATTAGGTGAATATCCTGTCACCTCTGATATGTTTGTTACTGTTTAACTTAGCTGTAAGTTCCTTTGGATAAGATGTCTCTTTAAAGACAGAATTCCAACACTATTTTTACCCTTGGTCTCCTCTACAGTTTTGTGTCTGTGCAAACACCATATTCACTGAAACATACTACAAACAAGAGTTAACATATTTTCCAGATAGTCTTGACAGACATTGTGGGAGTGCTATTTTGACTGCAAGCATTCCCTGTAGTACTGTTTGTCCAAGTATCCCCACTAGAGAACTGCCAGCACTGACTGAAATCTATATTTTATAGCCGAAAAACAAACATAACAGGTTTAGAAAATTTAATTTAAAAAGGTATTTCTTTTTCCTCCCTTGACACTCTCCTCACAGTTAAAGAGCCATTAAGCAGCGCTCAGCTGCTCCAGTCGAGCTGCACAGCGACCAGCACTACTCGGCTTTTCACTGGTAAAAATTGTAGCAATGCTGGAAAACACGGAGCTCAGCAAAATGTCTCTCAGATGAATTAACATCAGGGAAAACATTTATTGGAAATCAACGCTCCGCTGGGAAGACAAGCAAAGTTGAGTTGCAAACCTTTCAAAGGAAAGGATCTGACAACCAACATTTTAAAAATATAACATGCAAACGGTAACATTTGGGAGCAGTTTAAAGCAGCCTCTTCAAGCAAGGGAAAATTGATACAACGGGGATTGTCCAATTGTTGGATAGTTAGGGTATTGGCACACAGTGCAGAACAAACATGCTAAACTACCCGCCAAATATGTCCGTAACCTGGATAAAGTAGGCTATCCCACAAGACTGCATACATAGGCCTAATGCTAACATTGGCATGCTAGCTGGCACTAACAGTAGCATATACACTAGCAGCAAAATGTCTATTGGATAATATGAATAAAAACAAGGAAACTAAGTCACTACCCTTTTCCAAGTCCATGACGCATATAATCTACAACACAACATAAAATATTCTGAAATAATTGGAAATATTAATTCTTAGTTGAAAGCAGTTAAGAATAGCAATTTCAGGCAAAACAAAACTACTACAACTTTTATTATGCAACAACTGAATAAACTATAGACTAAACTGGTACAACAAAACTCAGAAAAGATGCACTCCATCTGTATACTATGTATCACACCAATATATCCAATATTTTGTATGCATTTTCACTTTGCTCTTTGATCCAGTTTCTCCTTTCATTTGCCTATCCTGTTTATTCATAAAGAAAATACAGCAAGCTGGGGTCTTTTTCTTAGCTATGTGCTTATTCCACCTCTACTTCACATAAGTCAGCTCAAACTTTGAGTCTTTGTCCTCTATGTTTAAAATTATTCAGCACATGTTCTCTACGTTTTGTATCTCCTTGAAATCATCTTCTTCTACGGTTCTCTTATCTGTTTCATCTTTGCAACTTTGCGAGTCTGACTCATCGCCATGCCTGTTATCTCCTCCATTTTTGATTTTATCATTACGAAGTCTTTATCTCTGTTGGTTACCTAATTCTTTGTCTGTCTTATGCTGAGTTTCTTTTGTTACTTTGGGTAATAGCATAGGCTTTATGACTAAAGTTAAATCTATGTGGAGGTCTTTGTTTTTCTCTTGACCATCAACTTCTCTGATGATCTCATCACTGGTTCTGGTCTGTATGTTGAATTCAAACCCGTTGGCCCACTTTCTATTTCTTCCCCATCTTGATGCAGTTTTCTCTCCCACACTCGGAACACTGTCAAATACACTATTCTAATTTTTCGATGTTAGCAGTCTTGATGTGATGAAGTGAAATATAAGGAGATCAGAACCCTAGAAACCCACCTAAAGGGCTTAGACAGTACAATGATATCTGCCTTTGTTGCAGGTATTTCTCAAAGGATTTTTATTCCTTCACAAAGTTTTACCGTCTGCTTCCAGAGGCAAATATTCCTATACACCTTTATACAAACTTTTGCATCACGTTGCATGAGATAATGCAAACTGAATAACTAAAACTCAGAAGAATAATGGAAAACAATAAATTCAAAAAATTTAAATGCATGGTAAACCCTAGATATGAAAGGCGGTTGTCCAGCCTATTTGGCGGGGAAAATTGCTGAGATGCAGCACTTCAAACAAAACAAACATGTGGCACAAATATAAATATGTACACACGACAAAAGATTCAGGTACATATGATGCACTTTTCTTCTTCTGAATCTGGCTTTTTCAAAGTTTGACCCAGAAAGGGTTTGGGCCTAATTGTTCAGCCTTTTTACCTTGTGACAAGGATACTGTTAGGAATGAACAGGATATTTAATAATTCTGTTTTAAATAAACGAATGATACATAATTTTAATGCATGAAGAACAGGTTTGTGCTCTTGAACTGCATTTTCAAGAAGCAATTGATAGTGAGTGTGATCCTTGATTTCCAAAAACATAATATTTTCCAGGTGGTTTGGACTACTTTCAAATATGCAGAGAGAAGGGGAACAGTACGAAACATAACTGTGACATTTTTTAGCATTCCCTACTTAGTTGAAACAAGTTCTCAGGACTATTCTGGCATCAAAGCACCCTGTAGCAACTAATAATGTAAAAATGGTAAAAACAAGTAATACGACATGATATGAAAATACTTTATGTACCTGCCAATTATATAACAATGCATTTTCATAAATAATAAAGCCAATTACTTGATGACTCCCTAATAATGCAATAAGTTATTAGTTAACCTATTCCCTAATCTAGCAAAGAAATGGTTGAGGAATATTTTTCAGTTTTTGTGCAGTTTGCTCATTGAAAATAGATATAATTGATGGCATAGCCAGCATATTCTTTCAAGCTCTTTATTAACCAGGCAATAAAGCAATAACATTTCATATCATTGGCAAAATTGTATGTTTTTGGCTGAAAAACCTAATTACATTATGCCAAGTTATTATAATGGTGATTGATTGATTCGATTGATCAATTGAGTGATTGATTGATTGATTGCGTCAGAGTGGGCCATGTTCCGTGCCTCCATTGTCGAGGCGGCTGACTTGAGCTGTGACCGCAAGGTGGTTGGTGCCTGTCAGGGCAGCAACCCTCAAACCCACTGGTGGACTCCAGCAGTGAGGGATACTGTCAAGCTGAAGAAGGAGTCCTATTGGGTCTTTTCTGCCTGTGGGACTCCGGAAACAGCTGATAGGTACTGGCAGGCCAAACAAAAAAAAGGTCACTGAAACAAAAACTTGGGCGTGGGAGGAGTTTGTGAGGCCATGGAGAATGACTTCCGTACGGCTTCGAGGTGATTCTGGTCCACCATCCAGCATCTCAGGAGGTACAAGGGGGTACCAGGCCCCTGGGCTGTTAGGTCCCTGTATGACAATTGTCAGAGCTTTGTTTGCTTTGCCGGCAGTAAGTTGGGCTAGCTTCCGGTGAGAGTCTGACACCGCCACGGTTGCCCTTTGTCACAGATTCTGTTAATAACCTTTATAGACAGGATTTCTAGGCACAGCCAAGGTGTTGAGGGGATCCGTTTTGGAAGCCTCAGGATTGGGTCTCTGCTTTTTGCAGATAATGTGGTCATGTTGGCTTCATCAGAATGTGATCAAGAGCTTTTACTGGAGCGGTTCATGGCCAAGTGTGAAGCAGCTGGGATGAAAATCAGCCCCTCCAAATATGATAAGAATAAGAATAAGAGATACTTTAATAATCCCCGTGGGGAAATTAAGTTTCAGTACAACCAATCCAAGATCATACAAACACTTACAAACATTAACACAGTACAGGATTTGGAAGAACGCGGAAGCAGCCGGCTTTCCCAGCGCCCCTTTTAGCAGATAGAAAGGATTCACAGAAGGTGTGGGGGGTGAACAGGGGGGAAAAAATGGGCAACTCTGCCCAGCCCCCTGCAGGGAGCCGATCCGGGGTGATGAAAAAAAACCCACTGCAAAAACATATAAGCACATGTATCAGTCATCACATTTGAGAACACAAATGGGAGAGGGGGGGAGGTTCGGGAACCCTCCGCACAGAGAAATCGGTTGCACCCATCCAGAGCGCGCCCCTTATTTCACTGTCCGAAAAGTGGGCAGGAGACTGTAAGGTTAACAATGAGGACATTGAACTCAGAGAGCGTGAGTTTCTGTAGTTGTGACGTGAAAGTCCGTGTGGATGTATGTGTGTGCGTCGTAAGTAGGTGAGACTGTGAACTCTCCCTCAGTACCATAGCTCACAGACTCATGTAAACACAGGGGGGTGGTGTGGGAGTAGGAGCCTCCATTTACATTATTCTCTTTGCAGGGGGAGTTTGTGATGTCTAGCCTTTCAAGGCTGCACTGGGATCCAATTCAGATAGCATTTTTAGTTCAGGCTGGGGCACTTTTCAACAGTCACATAGCCACAGTGGCGCTCCAAACATCTGAATAATGGCTCAGTTTTCATCAGCCCAGCTGAGAAACTTCTCCAGGTTGTTTCCCACCTTGAGTACGAGTCCCTCCATCGCATCCTGTTTGCCAGTCATGGCATCCAGTTTACGGTTTTGCTTTTTCAGCGCATTAGTCTGAGTGTTTACAGCACGGCATAATCGTTCTTGAAGCTGCAAAAGCTTGTTAGTTACTTCCGACCGCTTCTTCTCTTTGCAATACATCAGGAATCCACCCAAGCCAAACAGCAGAAACCCAATTATCATGAATCCAATTATGTAGATATCTTCCACGTCCTCCACTGACATCATCGACAGACATACGATCTTCCACTTACTCCAGGAATCCATCGTATAACCTGACGAGTATGTACCGGCAGGGCATGAGGGTTCCCCCTTCCACAGTTTTTGGGTTGAAAAAACTTGATCAATTGGATTCAGAGACCAGCTGACCAGATCCATTGGTGCTTTCTGAGAAGAGTGCAGACAGTTGCTCCATATAGGACATGATACCATGGTCTTGAGCCGGAAAACAGTAGAATGCGTTCTCTGGGTCAGGGACGAGGTCCTTACCTAGATGGAGAAGCTTAAATATCTGGGGTACATGTTCAGAAATTAGGGAAAAGGAAACAGGAGGTCGATAGGTGGATTGTTGTGACATCTGCAGCAATGCGGGCACTGTACCAGTCTGTCGTAGTGAAGAGAGAGCTGAGCCGAGAGAGCTCTCAATTTACAGTTCAATTTACATTCCTACCCTCATCTATGGTCACGAGCTCTGGGTAGTGACCGAAAGAATGAGATCACGGATACAAGCAGGTGAAATGAGTTTCCTTCTTAGGCTGTCTGGGCTCTCTCTTACAGATAGGGTGAGAAGCTCGGTCATCCGGGAAGGGCTCAGAGTACAGCTCCTCACTCTGACTTTAAGAACCATCACATGATCAAACATTTCTGTAAAAAATTGCAAAGTGCAGTAGAATAAAAAAACATATTACACTGAAAGATGTTAATGAGATTTATCAGATAAATACATTTCACCCAACTGAAAAGAAAGATATGTCGTGCATTTGATAAGAGACAAACTAAAAGTCCCGTAGAGCCCACCAACTGAGCACAAGCGGTGAAGCAGACTAATATCTGCGGTAATGGCTTCAGATGGAGTCAACCATTTACCAGCAAGAAATCATTTCAGTCAAGTGCAATTATTTTATAATTCAGTCATTTACAGGAAAAAAGGATTAGCTTCTGAAAACCATGTCAATATTCACGCAGCATGAAACTTCTTGGGGGTGAAACATGTAACATGTTCAATTAGACAATGACAATGTTTGTCTCTAGGTTCTTTAACTAGGTTTTACACAAACCCAAAAAAGTGTAGAAAGATAAGATTACTTGTTTTAGGTAAGCATCAAACTTCTGTTGCAGTATGTTGCACTGGCTGTTGCATGTGATCAGGCCTGGAAGACGATGCTGATGAATTGATTACAATTAAGCAACAAAAATGTACTATGTTTTACTCATAGACAAACAGTGTCAAATAAAATGTAAAAAAGGTTAGGAGATGCTATACCGAATACAGCTGAGCCCAAAAATGTTCATACATCTTACAGATTTAGATTTAAAATTACTTTCATTCAAGCAAGAACATTCTCCTATCAGAAAAGGAGACAGGCACTGCTAAAAGATAATGAAGCAATGTAAAATGAATATCAATTTTCGAGAAAAGAATATGTTTATTTATACAATGAACACACAAAAGATGAGGACAACACCACCTCAGATCATGAGGGGCAGAAAAATAAGAGTTTGTTTTGAAGAAACAGTGGGGAGAGATATGCCATTTTCCCAATGTGTCCAGTTTATTTCTTAGGAACAATAAGGACACAAAAACTGCATTATTTTAGTTAAGAATCACTTCGTTCTGTAATTGTTTCTTGTCTTACTCTTCTCAGTAGACATTGTAAACCTTCAAATTTCATTCAATTAAATCCAAAGTACTTTATTTATCCCAGAGGGAAATCAAATGTTGTCATAACCCATTCATCCTAGTATCTTCAAAGAGTCATTGTGGATAGTGATGCTCTGGCCAGGAAGGATCTCCTGAAGCAGTCAATCTTGCAACGACTATTGCTACATGATAGTCTCATGACTGTCAAGACATGCTAGCAGCTCAAAATCCTGGCAGCAGAGATGATATTCCACAGTAACATTTCCTGGATGACACCATCAGTTGTTAGCAAGCACTGCTAATCCACCTCATTTGCTTTTGCCGCTCCTCTTTAAATCTGTCTGGCCATACGGTTGGGCAGCTTGCCCACCATGGTCAACTGAAGGAATTGTTTGAACTTCCTTCTTCTCCCTCTGCTGTTTGGTCCTGTTCTTCATCCACAAAACCACCTTTCCAACTTCTCTGGGATTTGGGGCCATAGTTCAGATACCATTTAAGCTTTCAAGATGTTAATCAGCTACTCCCAATTGTGCAAATACTACCTTTTTGCCAAGGTTATGTCATGACAACTATTCCAAAGTAAAAACCTTGAGAGGGCATAATAATCCAAACATGCACTGCCCCAACCAAAAAACTATAAACAAAAGCCTAATAGAGATACTCTAACATGCTGCCGCTATGAGCACTACAATTCTAGAATCTGAGTGAAACGGTTGTTCAGCTAAGCTAAAATATGATGAATAGTAGCGAAGACAAAGTTCACACATGCAGTTAATGCCTTGTTGTGTGGGGGTGCTGGAAATTTTCAAAAGAAACAATAAAAATGTCGAATTGTAGCTATTCCTTTGCTAACTTGATCCTCTCTCTGCCTGGAAGAGTGGAAGTGCAATTACCTTGGATATCTCAAAGTAACCCAGTACTGTCTGGACAAAGTTACACAAACCTTGCTCAAAGGAAAAAAAAAATTCTTCAATGAAGAAGACGGGGCTCTAGTGCATAGCTAACAGGGCTACGATGTCTAACTTTTTTCCAACAGATTCTTAGTCTTGGTTACATAACTAAATTTGCAGCATTGCTTTCAATTGTCAGAGAGCTTTTGATGAAAAAAAAGTGAGAAAAAAACCCAGAGTCATGAAGCAGGATGTTCTGGATTGTTCTACAGAGACCCACTCATCCACACAAACAGATTCAGTTGCCCCGGTCTATAGTGCAGCAGTTTGTAGCTGAATCACTCCTCACTGTCACAGCAGGTTAGTTTACACAACAAGGCCCCTGCGGAGGATTCCAGGGGCCCACAAGCCTAGGGTAGAGATGAAACTCTGCTGTCTGAACTACTGATGCTGGATAATTGCATCGCGACACTACATTGCCACCTACAGCTGTTCGGACCAAATCAACCTCCACAAATCCTTAAGGAATATATTGAGAGGCATGCAAACATATCAATTGCTGTATTTGTGCCTGGAGGGAGTTTAAGCGATGCCATGAAAGGGTGACTCACCCGATAATTCTCATGGGTGGGAATTATGTAGTAGGTGTTTTTGTGTGGGTCCCAGCGGTTTTACAAGTAAAACCCCTGCGGGGCTCAGAAAGGGAAATCTGAACTGAGCCAAGCGAGAAGCCGCATGCAACTTTCTGACCGTTTGGCAGCTGCTTTCTCTCAGTTTCCACTGATTAATTTTTAATTAGACTATGAAACCCTTCAAAAATAAAAAGCATCACTATCGAAACATTTTTTTTCTTTTCTTTCTCTTGAATTTTGCATAACGTGGTTTGCTTTTATATGGAAGAAGCTTAATGTGAAATATGATTACAGTCTATAGGATTTCCATACCCCTTTTATGTTGGCTGCTGTGAACTGCATTTTCTTTCCTCAAAAGCTGCTTGTTATGTAAATTAAGTTATGGTTCATTCTTATTTCAAAGCTGCTGGCACTTAGACACCAGTTTAAACTTTAATGCAAAATGAAAAGGCTTAGAAACTAAGAGGAGAAGGCAGAAAGCAATGTTTGTATGACGTGAGTGTGTATACACCCCTGCCTCTTGTAGTTTCCACTTTAATGAAATGACAGAAGTCGACATTCAAGACTTTTTATTGGTAAACACATCTACAAAAATGTACAAATGCACTCCAAATTATGTTTTAAGATTTTTGTTGTAAAATCAAACCACCTTAAAAAATGGTTCTAACGTATTATTAAAAAACAACCAAATCTGCACCATGCAATCACACAGAGGATATATGCAATGCTAAATGGATGGTGTGATAATACAAGTGATCTGGTAACTCAGTCCTTCTGACTTAGAATGGTCCATGGTGTCTTGATTGTGAGAGCACACCGACACACCAACCTCAAACCTTGGCAGATAGTGCACCCATGCAGGCTTGGTAGAGGGCCTGAAACTGTCTCCCACCCTGCTATTCTCCTATTAGAGCTGACAGCTGCCAAATAATGTCCCTTGGCATCGCTGAGTGCCTGCGTTGCCAAGTCCTGTTTGTGGTCGTGCAATCTCTCATCAGCTCATATGAGTGTGTGTGTATAAATGTGTAAAACCTCACATTTTACTCATTCCTAAATGCATTATAATATCCATTGAAACAATAGATTACATATCATCATTTAGACTAAATTGTTCTCTTTGGTAATTGTTTATTGCAAGATTTTTTTAATTATTATCTCCTCAAATTGAGCAAATTAAATGTAAGCTTCAACTAAAGACTGTTTGAGGGGAGATGGATGCAGGAAAAGATCCTTGTGCAATTCAACCTGTCAAATGCAGGTCATGGGTTTGGATAATGGCCTGGGGTCTTTCTGCATGAAGATGGCATGTTCTCCTTGTGCATGTGTGGGTTCTCTCTTGGTACACCTCCCACAGTCCGAAATCATGACTGTTAACGTTTGTTACTCTAAATGGTCCTTGCGCATGAGTGTGTGCTAGCATGGTTGTTTGTCCTGTGTCTCTGCAAGGACAAGTGGGTATAAGTAGGACGATAGATGGATTTTCTCTCTATTTTTATGGAATACTGTCCATCATCAACCAATAAAGATTACTAACAAAATGCCTTAAAGAAACAGTTTGCATAGTTGGCATGCATCTTAAACAATGGGGCTAACTGCAGCCTCGTTACAAGGTCTCAGATTTAAATCTTGGGTAAATGTGTTTACTGGACACTCTATATTTCTTTTCACAGTCTGAGAATGTTCATGTTAGGTGGATTGGTGGCTATATATTGAGCTTAGTCTGCGTTGAACTTCCATTTGCTCCCTGTAGGGATGAGCTAAAGACTCCTTCACTCCTGAAAAACCCTGAAAATAAAGCCATCCATCCATCCATTATATGCACTTATCCTTGCAGCCTCGTGAGTTAGCAGGCGCCTATCCACCAGTAATACATTTAATTAGAAAAATATATTTATTTAAAAAATATTTATTTAAAAATATATTTATATATTTATTTTACAAAATATATTTATTTAAAAAATATATATAAACATATTGTGTGTTTATTTGTATATTTTTGTATCCCTCTATTCACTGATACCTTTGTACAAAGAGATCCTTTTCATCCCAACCTCACTACAATATTTCTCCTTAGAAGGCTGAATGTTAAAACTAAATCAAAAGGGGATTCAACAAAGTATTTGTTTAAGGGTGTTCAACCAGATTATTCAGGCCTTTTATTTTCAACATTTTTGCTCGAATAGGTTTTACACTTAAACTCAATATGATGCACATCAAATTTAGGTGGAAGAAGATGTAATGTTATTTAGTCTCATATTTTATGCCATCAATATCACTGACATTTAACTTTTCCCTCCAATGTACAGTTAAAATAAAATACATACATCTGTTGGGATCCATTTTCCACAAATGAATTGAACAGACTGTTGGATGGCGGGAAGCCATTTTCCCCAGATGGACTGAGCAAACTGCGTTTCCCAGCATTTCTAGCTGTGACCCCAACACACTCCCGTTGGTCCGTAGCCACCAATGGTGACATCCATGATGAGATCACGGCCAAAAGGCGATAAGAATGGCGGCAGCGGCCATTTCAAATTGTTCTCAGCAGAAACTTCTGCTACAGAGAGGACGTCTCATCTGTGAAGATTGTCTTTTGTTCTGACCTGCTGGACCGAGGAGAACTCTCATTTGAAAGCTTCGAAGTGCCCACTGCTGTCTGTGCATCCAGCTTAGGTTATTGCTTTACGACGTCGACCTGCAAGCTGTCAGGCCTGCAGTTTGGACACACAGTCCCAAAATCCTGCGCCAGGATCTATCTCTCCCTTTTTGCTCAACTATGGAAACATTTTGCTCCCCTCTTTGTGGACTGGACCTCCCTCAAAGCAAAGTAGAACTGAACCGGTTCATTCAACCTAATCTTGTGTCTGGGAAGACAAACAGGGAAAATAGACTTCTTAACGAGTTAGATCTCGTTCATTGTTGGTTTAAAGTGTTTTTAAGCACTGAACCTGTTGGCTCATTTAGGGTCGCTGCACGCATACATTTTTGAGCTGTATTATTGCTGTGTTTTAATCTGGTTTTTATCCTGAGCGGATCCCACTCTTTTTCTCTCTCTTTTCCTCATTCCACCCTCTCTCTCTTGCTCTCTGATCACCTGGTCAGCAGAGTCGGGCTCGGTCTGACACGTGATAGCTGGTCTGTTAGCTGAAAGGTTAACTCCATTGTTCTTTGTCTGTTAGTTAAAGCTGTGGCCTTCCACATGGACAGTTCACACCATGTGCCCCATTTTAGCCAAAGCTGGTTTTATGGCCTTTTGTCTCCTTACACTCCATGTGCTGTCCTCCATCTTGGCCCAGAGATAAGTGTATGACCCTTTGTCCCACAGGCTATCTCTTACTTGAGCCCTCTGGAGTGAGGGCCACCTCCCTTTCTAAACAAAACCTCACCTCCCCTCCCCTCCAAAAGGAGTGCTGTCCCTGATCCCCTTCGTGTTAATTGTATTGATTAATTTTCACATATTATTGTTTTTTCTATGATCTGTAGTAGTTAGTTGCATGCTTTAGAATAGATGGAAATTACTGATGAAATGCTTTGGCTGTAAGGTTGATCTATTTTCTTAAAGGAGTCATGACCTGTAATTTTCCCTTTTCCATGAGAAAAAATGTATGTTATAATTGCCTAACGATTATACACTGCCTGGGAAGCCGATATTTAAAAGTGAAGCGTTTGTTTACCCCTGGGTTTGTCCACCAGCCCACGTGCACATGCACTCAAATAAGTGGTTTTAATTTCTGGCCGACTTGACGTCAGGTCGGCGCAGGATATACCATATATAGACATCTCAGACCTATGCTGCAGGAAGCCCGCCCTCCCTCTCTCCACCCTCCCCCTCGCTCCTCTCCCCCTCATATTCAGTCGAGCACCGCTATTACTGAATTCTAGTGATGGGAATTCCAGCTCTTTTTGGAGAGCCAGTTGTTTTGGCTTGGTTCACCACAAAGAGGCAGCTCTTTCGGCTCCTCAGATTTTCTGTTGCTAAAAGTGTATTTATTACCAAAATTAATGCAAAACGATGTGTACCAAATGTACCAAAACAAGCGGGGGGATGAAAAAAAATAAAATCGTATCCCAATGACGAGCCGGCTCCCATCGTTCACTTCAAAGAGTTAGCTCTTAGAGCTGGTTCATTCGCGACCGTCACATCACCGATTCGAAGTATGAACTCGACCGTGAAAGATGCAGAAAGTTTCTTCACGCAATGATGCATGAAGAAGACATATTCGTGTCAGCCTTTTATTTTAATCAGCTAAATCAGGTAAAACAATTTCTTCCAGAAACGTAGTGCACACGTGAGTTGCTCTGTTGTTGACTGTCAAAATCAACATGGAAATATTTTTTCTATTTTTTTTACGTCGGAATCCTTTACAAATTTGGGACAATATCAGGCGAAGTTGGCATCGAAGCTCCGTTTGGAAAAAGGGGCAATTCCAACAATAAGAGACTTGCCTGCAATTGAAACGGTAAGGCTGTGTTATTATTCCTCTGCTGTGTGTAACAAACAGCAGCTAACTGTTAATGTGGCTATTGTATGATAGCGGGAGTAGTAGATATGGGTTATATATGCTGAAGCGTTACCTGCGGTGTCAACCCCCTCCTTCCTGCCACCAATCAACGCGCCCCTCCTTTGCATTATTACAATGCCCGTCCACGAATGCCAAAGTATTGCATCAAATCTCGCGAGACAATAATGCCTTCAGAAATAAGGGTCAGAGGAGCTCTGTGTTTATTTTTTCAACTTTTCTTTTTTAGAAGGGCCTGAAAGACTATAATAGAGCGTGGGTATCCAAGATAATACTAGATTATGACTCTGTTATGGTCGTTATGGTGTTTGCATTCAGATTATCAGGAAATGTTCTGGAAAAGCTGGAGGGGTGTTGGGCCGTGGGGAAAAGGCAAGGGGGGCAGGGAATGTTGTGAGCGCACACATTGATGACGAATAAATGTCTCGTGAACAGCAGTGCATTAGAACACTGCTTCTTCAGCTTCTTCATCGATGTCTCTTAAGCGTTTCCATCAATGCAAAATTGCACACATCACAAAGACGAGCACTGTGAGTGGATCTGCTGTTTAGTCGGCCATCTTTGCAATAATCCCTTTGTTTGGGGAAATGACATGTACGCCCGCCGCATTAAGTTTCCGCAAATATTTGCAAATATTCCAGAACTTCTGTCTGTAAACGGCTTCTGTGTCACAACACATCAATGAACAATCTTTTATGTCCCAGTCAGTTCCTGTATTTTCACTTTTTTTTTTCTTTTATTTTAACAATACATTTTATCTCTAAGAGTTGTTGTTTTAACTTAAACCCCTTCATTAAAACCAATTTAAAAAAAATATTAAAATGCTTTAAAGATGTTTCTTTTAAAGAACAAATTGCATGAATGGCTATGAAGATGCTTAGTAATTAAGATTTCCTTAAAGCATGGGCAGGTATATTAAATAATGAAAAGCTAAAACGATATATGAAGCCGGCATCCTTGAAGCCACATGAAACAGTTGCTGGCAGGATCTCAGTGCTGAGGCTGTAGTGTTGCAAAAGATGATGTCACAGAAAATACCATATGTCACAGTCTGAGTCACTGCTAGCTCTCATTATTTTGAGCTATCTTTTCCAATTTTTTTGGGACTTTCTTGTTTTCACACACACACACACACATGCACACAGATGCAGATTTACCCTCCTCAAGGGATTTGTTCTCAAACATTCACCAATGTGACGCACAAATAACCCACGCATGAATACACCCACACGCGCAGACGTGCATGCTTTACACATATTTGTCAGCAGAATATCTGTCTTACCGCAAAGCTTTTGACAAAGCTTCTTTAGGTGCTCGGTATGCAAAGATCTCTGCGTCATCCCTCGTGACATTGATTTAGATGCAATGATATGGATCGGCTCTGTCAAATATCTAATACTGTTGAAATAGCTTGGGCCACTCATGGGAGTTTGTGGCATATATTTAATATGTAATACAGCCTTCTGTCAAACTGAACAGAATGCAATTATTTATGGGGTTACAGGATTTCTGATGTTTTTCTGTTTCTGTCCATATTGTTTGTGTAGTAATATTTGGGATGGCCTGCAAGTGTTGAAAACTTTTGTAGCTGCTTGAAACATTCTCTCTACTGCCCTTGAGATGGATAGAGTTATGATTTGGATTAATGCTACTTTTATACAGAATTTTGCAGGACTGCTGTTTCATTTTACCTACATGGGTTAGCACCTCCAACATTCATTACTTCAAAATAAAACAAAGACCCAAGGGGGCCTTTTGTAGATACACACCCTTGACACCACTGCCGCATCTCTACCTATTGAATACTGTAAATATGTCATGCTCTGAGCAGGTCTGATGAATAGGAAGCACCAGAGCTCTCTCCAACATGTGCACAGTGACAGGCTGGAACAGATGTTGTGTAGATGGGTATGCATTGTGGAGTTAGTGACCTTGCATCTCCACCTCTGGCACTGACACATGGCAGCGGCAATGCCAGTTTGCTCAGGGTGATGAGGCACACAGCCTAGCAAGTACAGCTTGGATGGATAGGCGAATCTTCGTGTGGCCTATTCTAAATGCAAGATTTGTGAGTGCTGGGATGTAGCAGGTAATACCTTTTTGATGGCTTTGCGTCTGTTAAGGCGATGCAGGTGGTTAGGTAGTGACATGAAAAATCAGTTTGCATCCAAATAGCTTCATTAGAAAGCAGATTAACGTGTTTGATGCCCTAATGGATATATGCAGATGCTTAGTTTCGCTTCATAGCACGTCACACTTGGTTCAATAATCTCTTAAGTTTAAGTTAATTGTTTCAGAGATCCTTCAGCTGCAGTGATAGTGCTAGTTTTGCAGAGAGTGATATAAATGACTTAAGGCTAAACCAGGTTCCAGTGTTTGGTTTGTCTGGGCTAATGTAGAACCAACCATCCATCCATCACTTACAAGGGTCGGGGGGGCTTAGGGGACAAATCCCTATATCCGGATGCTATTGGGCGAGAGACTGGTTAAACCCAGGTCGGCAGTCTATCACAGGGCAACATAGAGACAGACAGGACAAACAACCAGTCAAACACACCTTAGAATATCTAAAAAGATATTCTTACACTATGGAAGGAAGCCGGAGTACCCAGGAAGAACCCACGCATGCACAGGGAGAATGTACAAACTTCAAATAAGGATCCTAGGCCTATATTTTAACCTAGGACCTTTTTGGTGTAAGGCAGTGGTGTTACCAACTCCAATAAATACAGGTGGTGCACTCAGCAATCGGCTGGACCAATGACTACCTGACAAACAGTTCACAGTTTGTGAGGCTGAAGTATTGTGTGTCAAACCAGGTGGTCAGCAGCACAGGAGCACCAGAGGAGACCATACTTCCACCTGTCATGTTTTGTGGATTTAAGGACCCAAATGCAGCAATAAAATAAGATTGATTCAATCACAACAAAAAACAAGGAACAGGAACTTACAAAACTCAAGAAAACAGAAAATACACTGACGGGGAAAAACAGGAACCTGACAGGGAAGATTGACGATGGACCAGCAAGTATAGACAGAATGAGAGCTGTATTTATACTAAGGAGGGAGAGAGAGAGTGACAGAAAAAAGGCTGAGGACTAATTAAGTGAAGCAGTTGCAGGTGAGACGGAGAGAGCAGGTAGCTGGGAAGAAATGGAGAATGGCAAGGGAAACAGAGAAGTGAGACAGAAGAAACAGAAAACAATCCTAAATTCTAAGAAGAACAAACTGCAAAAGTAACTAAGATAACAAATCAAAGAATCTAAGTGAAAACTCCAGGGAACTCTGGAGAACAAAGGAAACCAAAACTGGAGGAATAAATTAACAAAGATTACTTAACTGGGAAACACAAATGAAAAGGTGAACACAGAAACAAAAAGGTGAAAATAGAGAGCAGGAAGAAATATGGAAACAAGGAAGTGCCAGAAATAAATAACAAGGAATAAACTAACATGATAAGAAAACTAAAAAAGGAGAATAACCAAATAAAACTCAAACACCTTTCTTTTTCACTCTGTACAGCTCAGACTTCCAGTACAAGTCAGAGTCCTGAAATCTATAGAACTACTCGGATGACTCTGCAGTCATGGGGTGTATCAAAGATGGAGAAGAAGCTGAGTCCAGAGAGCTGGTGGAGCGCTTGGTGTGGAAACAATCATCCTTTCTTAAATGTGAACAAAACATAGGAAAGGATTATATATTTCAAGAAAGACATGGTTAAAGCTGCAGTCCGTAGAATATATTACTGTATCAAAATTCTATAAATCTTTATAATGATTATGTGATTCAATACTATGATAAAACGCTGGTGCGCCACAAAATCTGTTAATCCTCCTAAGTCCTTCCTCCCATAGACCACTATGATTTCACACTGACCGCTGAATCTTTTTAGCCTATAGAGTTTGAATTCTGCCTTGTCGACTGTCAATCAACACACATGCGCATCGCGCAAACCTGTGATGATGGGGCCGCGCAGACAGGCCTCTCCCATTTACACTCGCCACATTGGAAGAGAGCGTCAGTCATGGAGAAGTAGCTCACCTCTGAAATGTCCATAACAAAGATACAATCGGGTGATGCTCGATAGCACTTGCTGCTTTCCTCTTTGACCCGCTGTGACACCAGAAGTGATGTGCGTGCACAATTGTTGAGGTGGGGCTAGAGGGAGCAGGAAGTGGAGGGGGGGGGGATTTGGGAGGGGGCTTGGTAGTGGGATCCAGAAAATCTGTCAGCAAGATGCTGCAAATCTTAATAAATCGGTTGTGGAGAATGTAATCTCTTCTTTCATCATCTGTTGGGGTAGTAGCATCAGGGCCCGGGACTTAAAAAGGTTCAACAAGCTGATAAAGAAGGCTGGTTCTGTTCTGTGTACCGTTTTGTTCAGCATCTACAACAATTCAGATTGAGATACTCTAACTGTGGTCCCCCTTTTTTAAATAGGGGGACCACAGACTGTGTTCCTACTTCAAGGGGGATCCCACTTCTGAGCCTCCCTGGTAAGGTCTATTCGGGGGTTCTGGAGAGGAGGGTCTGACGGATAGTCAAACCTCGGATTCAAGAGGAACAACGCGGTTTTCATCCCGGCCATGGAACACTGGACCAGCTCTACACCCTCAGCAGGGTCCTGAAGCGTGCATGGGAGTTCGCCCAATCGGTCTACATGTGTTTTATGGACTTGGAGAAGGCGTTCGACCATGTCTTCGGGGAGTCCTGTGGCAGGTACTCCGGGAGTATGGGGTACCAGGCCCCTTGATACAGGCTGTAAGGTCTCTGTAAAACCGGTGTCAGAGTTTGTCAGACTCGTTTCCGGTGAGAGTTGGACTCCTCCAAGGTTGCCCTTTCTCACCGATTCTGTTCTTAACTTTTATGGACAGGATTTCTATGCGCAGCCAAGGTGATGAGGAGACACGTTTTGGTGGCCTCAGGATTGAGTATCTGCTTTTTACAGATGCTGTGGTCCTGTTGGCATCATCGAAACGTGATCTACAGCTTTTGCTTGAGCGGTTCGCAGCCAAGTGTGAAGCGGCTGGGATAGGAATCAGTACTTCCAGATCCGGGACCATGGTCTTAAGCCAGAAAAGGGTTGAGTCCCATTTCCGGGTCGGGGACGAGGTCCTTCCCCAAGTGGAGGAGTTTAAGTATTTTGTTGTTAAGGGTCTTGTTCACGAATGAGGGAAAAATGGAGCGGGAGATCGATAGGCGGATTGGTAAGGCGTCTGCAGTGATGCGGGCGCTGTACCAGTCCGTCGTGAAGAAAGAGCTGAGCTGAAAGGCGAGGCTTTCGATTTACCCGTCGATTTACGTTCATTCCCTCATCTATGGTCACCAACTCTGGGTGGTGACCGAAAGAACGAGATCACGGATACAAGCGGCTGAAATGAGTTTCCTCCGCAGGGCTCTCCCTTAGAGATAGGGTAAGAAGCTCAGTCATCCGGGAAGGGCTCAGAGTAGAGCCACTGCTCCTCCACATCGAGAAAAGTCAGTTGAGGTGGCTCCGGCATCTAGTTAGGATGCCTCCTGGACGCCTCCCTGGTGAGGTGTCCTGCACAGGACACACTGGAAGGAGGCCCAGAGGAAGGCCCAGGACACACTGGAGGGAATATGTTTCTCGGCTGGCCTGGGAGTGCCTCGGGATTCATTCCGAGGAGCTGGCCCAAGTGGCTGGGGAAAGGAAAGTCTGGGTCTCCCTGCCTAAGCTGCTGCCCCCGTGACCCGACCCTGGATAAGCGGAAGAAGATGGATGGATGGATGGATATACCATAACATTTTTCCTTTTGGGATCAATAGAGTATTTTTGAATTGAATTATGGATTCGAAAAGATACAAATGAATCATTTGTCTGTGCTTCCCATTTCTCTGTCAAATATATTTATACATATTTTTGATCTATCGAAATATGTAAAGCACCTTCCAGTACAGCATAAAGCTTATCCAACCAGTCTCATTCTGGCCTATGCGATCTTGTGAATATATGCTATATTTTTCATGTCGTCTGATATTTAATCTTCAAATACTAAATTAACCTTGAATATTAAAATTGTTTGGCTCACATACCTGAACAAAACACCTCAGAGCTTTGTTTGGCACAGCCTAATTAATTTAATGTAATATAGCAGCATAGACAGCCCAACAAGAGTCAGCTAGTCAACCTGTGTTCACCACACGTTCACACATGCAGAGATTTTTCTTTCAGTCTGCATTCAGATCAAACTTTTACAGCCTACATACACATCAGAGCTTTTCACAGTGTGTCGTTTATCATAGGATTTACAAACCTACACACACGCAGTACAGTCAGTGCAAGGACACTCTAACAGTGTGCTATAATACGCTAATGGATACAAAACTCTCACTGCCAGTTCTTGTTCCTCATTTGTCATAAAGTAAGAAACACAATCACATATGCACAGGCATGTGAGTGCATTACACTTGATATTGGCTTCACTTTTTTTTATAGGAAGTGAGTGAGAAGCAGCTGGATGGGTCACATCTATCAATCTGTTCGATCTACTTACAGTTGCCTTCTGTTTGTGTCTCCGTCTTTGTATTCCTCCCAACTTTGTCGTTCTCACATTTTTTGTTCTTGCTCTTTTTGTCAATATGACCTCAGGAAGTGAGGTTCCTTAAGCCTGTCCACAATATTTCTCAGGGTGTATGATGAATGACAAAAGTAGTCTAAGTAGATTATAATAAGCATGCACACATTTAAACCAATAGTTCCTTATAGCACCTTTTCATTTAATTTCACAATTCAGTCTTCTTTCGTAGTTCGGAGTTTGTTAACATACCATCTCTTAACTTTGTAATATCTAAGATTCTGAAGACACCTGTTGTCTTGTATTTTGTTCATTTTAATATACATAAAAGATTTATTGATGTACTTGATTTTCATTTCTTGGCCAAAACTGACCCCTTCATCTTCAGCTCTATTTAATGAAAGGTAACCCTAAGCCCCTTGAAATTCCTGCATTTTCCGCCCTACATTTTTAAAAACGCATACCCAAAATTAACTTAAAGCTGTTCTTGAACCATTTTGAGTAGAGACATGGTTGGGTCTCTTTGGAAAGCAAACACTCTACAATTTATCCCAGAACTGTGTTAATATCTCTGAGTGCTATTGTTACCAAGCAATATTAATTTTAATACCCCAAAAAATTATTTTATTTGTGTCCGAATATTTATTTTATATAAATACATGCTGTAAAAATGGCTTTAAAAAGAGGTGGTGACCTAAAACACACTGTGGGTCTAAAGTCTGAAGTATTACCTTCATCCACACCAAATTTGACAGCAATAAACCAAAAAATGAATATTCTGCACACATTTTTATAACTACAGGTCAAAGGTGGTCAAAAGTGTGCCATATGCGCCATCTCCTGGGTAAATGCCGTAGTCCTCACTGAATTAAAAATATCATCAGAATCATAACTTCATCTTACCATATAAAGCTCCACGGCTTCCTTCAATGTTGTATTTTGATCATAAAGGGTGTTTGGACATGGTGCTGAAACAATATGTTATTGGTATACACTGTGCGTAATCTCTTCATGAATAAGACATTTTACGCACGTCATACACAATGGCTGCGAACAAGTCCGCCCGGTCATGTTATATATCTGCGTTTACAGCATTACATTGGCTATTCGATGCGTCAATCATCAGAGTTCTGGACCGCAATTGGTTCGAGTTACTTACCATAACGTGACTTTCCATCCATGCGCCATTGGTTGGAGATGTACTCTACGTAAGGAAAACACCGGATGAATTTTTATTTTATTTTTTCTTATGGGGATGCTCAGTGACCTTTGTAGGCGGAAGTGGAAGCGAATGAATCGGGAAAACAAAGCCGTAAAGACTACAAAAATGGCCAGACATTTCGGGAGCGCATTTTCACTGTTTGTTTTACATTTTTTATTGGTTTTGCTGTTGTCCTGGTCTAATAACTTTATCTGAGGTCTTTAATCGGACCCTTATTGATGTGAAAAGACCATTTTTGTTCAAAATGGATCGGTTTTATCACGTTTATTGGACTACAAAGTGGTGAGTTCCATATTTTTATACCTCCATCAGGAGAACGTTTGTGTTGGCAAAAGCGCTCACTGTGTCTTCAGTTATGATTGTATCCTTAAACGCCAGGCATAATTGGAATCCAAAGACTCTTAGCTTTCCAATGATATAAAATATGTATAGGTTCATAGAAGTTAGAAGTCAGAAGATTGGTGGATTTAAACTAGGAAATGGGCTGGGCCCGCCTGCGGGCCCTCGGAACGCAAACAGGCTAGAGAAGGATGCTGCCACCGCCATATCATCCTGTGGATATAGAGTTTAGTTTGATGATGTGATGCACAGCTTTATTGTTGTGCAATATATAACTCTTGGAACAGTGGCTTTAAAGTTGGGATTTATTTGACCATAACAGAATCTCCAACAAGATTTTGGGAGATTCTGCTCCTATCTGAATATTATCTTTGAAGAAAAAAAAAACAATCTGTATTAGCACCCCCTATACCAGTGATTCCCAAACTGACCTACAACATAAAAATGTAAGAAGATCTTGACCCCGACTCTTGGTTGAGCATACAAGCATTTTTACTGAATCAGTTAGAGGTAGTATAATGTCAATGCAATCAACATCAACAGACAGTGTATTAGCAAACCAATTGCTTTTACTTATTTCGAAGTCTATTTTTTTTCTTTAAAAACATTTCTAAAAAGCAAATGTTTTTTCATGGTCATTTTTGGTATTTAGGTTGGTATTCATGGTTAGTATTCATTCATTTCTGAGGAGAACTTCAAGACCCTAGACTTAAATATTCGTGACCCCAACTATGCAAGTTACTACCTTAGACCAAACCGGAAGATGGAGGTGTTCCTTTAAACCTCTCTGTAAACCATTGCTTTAGCTAAATACTGCGAAGGAGCAAATACTGAGATTTTTTTATAGGACAGCTAAACTTTATGGTTTTTCAGATTAAATATAATCTGTGAGTTTAGTTGGGTAAAGGTGTGAGTTTAAGGAGACTGAATGCTGCAATTGAATCAAACGATGCTTTAACAAAAGGGTACATTTATGCAACCGGGTTATTCCAGCTTTATATTTTTTATACAAATTAGTTAGTTTTTCAGTTAACTTGCACAGGTTCTATATCACATTATACATGACTACATAGATCAAAGTCTTGTTCTTTTGCATCACATAAACTTGGCATTTAACAGTTTTGATAGCCACATAGGTAAATTTGTGTTGATGGGCTGTGAGCATTTATGCAGTTAGTCTGAGACCATTGTTCTGAACCAGATAAAGGGAGACTGTCTCTGTGGGTCAGGGGTGAGTTAAGGTTCCTTTGTTGTATTATTCATCATTGATGACAGGAGGGAGCACCAGATGGATAGAGGGATTGAGGTTTTGTCTCCAGTCTTCCGCTGTAGTCTGTTATACTGAAGAGCCGAGCTGAGAGGTAAAGCTCTCGATTTACCAATCTGCCAATGTTATAACCTGGCCATGACGAAAAAAAGAATGAGATGCATGATACGGGCGACTGAAATTAACTTTCTTCAAAACTTATCTGGATTAGGCCATAGAGATAAGGTGAGGAACTCACTCAGTTGAGGAGGCCTGTTCTTTCTGATCAGGATACCCTTTGGACGCCTTAATTTGTTCATCTTCTGGGCATAGCAGAGACACTGCGAGAGACTTAGAACTAGTTGAAAGGACTATTTATCCCTTCTGCCCTGGAACATATTAACTCCCAGAGTGAGGTTGATAGTATCGCTAGAGAGAAGGATTGCTTGGTTTCTCTCCTGGACCCGTTACCTCAGGGACTAGATTTTGAATAGGCACAAGAAAATGTATAGATACGTTTTTGATTCAGTACTTTTTCTTACAGTGATGATTTTCTTCAAATGAAGGACAAAATGCTAATGCAACACAAACAACAAAACAATGAAAAAGCTGTGCTGAATGCCTTCCCACAAATTCATTTTTATTTTATTTTTTATTTTATTTTTTTAAACGTGTCCTGTTTGGCAGTGTGGAGCTCAGAATTGGTGTCTGAGTACCAAGTAGAAGCCCAACAGATTTACTTTCACAAGCGGAGCAGTAGAGCTTTTGCTATAGTCCTCCACTTGATATATGTGTGAAAAATCTTTATTATGAATTGTTGGGGGTTTTATTTCCTGATGTTATGGACACGGAGATGGAAAATTAAGGAGAAGAAATAAGGAAGATGAAGAAGAGAGGTAGGAAACAAAAAGTCAAGAGAGAGGATGAGTTGAAAATACAAGAAAACACAGGAAGACATTGAAGTCTGCCTCCATACCCACAGGACGGCAGAGAGACGGAAAAAACAAAACAAAACACGAAAAAGGAACATCGACAAAACAAACCAAACATTGTGAACTAAGAATTACACAACCACATCACACAAAATAGATATAAAAATACAACAACAATGTCACAGAAAAACTCACGGTACCGATTAATCAAGCTCTAGTAATGATAACCTCAGCCCAAGAATATATCCTTAAACACCAGAGACCCCATATCTATGTGTGTGTGTTAGCACACTGGTGCATATAAGGTTTCTCCATAAGAGTGTTCGATAGCTGGTGTGAGCAGGCATCAATCCGTCTCCCAGGAATCGATGCTGACATGAAGGAGATCGGAGCAAAGACGTCCAAAGGACCCCCAGAGCCCCAGGCGGACCCGGGTGGGGCCGACCGCATCCCCCAAGAGTGGAGCAAAGGAGAACCCCAGGGGAACATCCAGCGGCCACTATGCAGGGGTCCGGGGGGCAGCAGTGATGAGCCCACAGGCCCCGCCAGCAACCGGCCGCGCCAGGGAGGGCCGGTCAATGGACCGGGAGAGCCGGGGCCCAGGGGCATCCCACCCCCCAGCAGGGACCCGACAAGGGACCGGCCGACGAGGGGCCCCCGCCACGTGCCGCCTCCATCCTAGGCCAATTCCCACCGCCAACATCCCAGCGCCCCACCGATAGCCGCAGGGGACGGACAGCATCCCCAGGCCAGGCTCAGCCAGCATCTGGACACCAAGTTGTACCAGCTGCCGGGTCCCGATCCCGCGCAACGCAGGGCGCCGAGACCAGGCATCCAATGAGGGCCAGGGCCGGTCCAACCCGCCAATGAACCGGCCACGCACGGTGCGCACAGAACAGGTGATCAAACGAGCAGTGATGCCGGATCCGCATCCCGCCGAGCCACCGAGCAGGCACCACCCAACAATCCCAAACCTGGCACCTCTAAAAGAGGTGCCCCAACCAACCAAAGAAAAAAGATATCGGCCCAGCACATCGGCCGACCGACACACCGGCCCCCCCAGGCCCGGCCAGGCACGCACCAGGTCCGAACCGGATTGACCACCGATGCACCGGCAGGCAGGGGGCCCCGTCACCGGCGGGGAGTGACGGAGGGGAAATAGGCCCCCCATTAAGTGTAAGGCCTGAGGTGCGCCAGGCGAGGGGGCAGACCAAGATCCAACCTGACAGGTAGACGAAGACATACAGACACAGTCATACGTTCCCTCCCTCTTAAACACATACATTCTCACTGACTCACCAAGACACCCAAAAAAATGACGCTGTACCCTCACTCACACACCCCATACACACTTTATGCTCCCAGGTCCAGGTACCGATGCCCAAGTAGAGCCACCAGTCCCCGGACCCGGGAGATGGACCCCCTACCTTCTAGGACGGAGACAAGCAGACCGCCAAGGGCCCCACACTGGCAAAGCAGCCCGACAGCCCAGGACCCCGACCAGACCGCCTGTTCCTCCTCCGGACCCCAACCCCTGATGGCCCGTAGCGAACAGGGGTTTGAAAAGACCCCTAGCCTCCATCCTCCCGCTCGAGTATGGTGTTGATGCGTGTTGTTATAATGTGCATTTTAAACAGAGGGGTGGGATGTGGGGAAGGCAGCCACACATCCCCCAACCCCCACCCCGAGCCCTCAGTGTCTATATGTGGTTTAACAGTGGGCACCGGCACCAGAGGTGAAGCTGATTGAACCGCTCCCCCTCTGGATGCCGAAAAGTGTGCCCACCCCAAAGTCCCTACATATGTGTCGCGTGAGAATGTTATAAGTGGGAGTGTCTAAGTTGTATTTTAAAATTGGGACCCAGGACACCACGGGATAGCGAGGAGGGTAATTCATATTTTATAAGAACAAACTCTCACATTAAACATTTACAAATTCAGGTTGAAAATCTTCCCTTGTTAAAAAAACAATTGTTTTTAGTAAAATCATCAGTGGCACAATTTCTCTAGATAATCCAGAGCTCTCCAGGATTTAGATCTGGGGAACATATTCTGTGTTGATTAGGTCACATGTAATTGATCATTATTAAGCTGACAGGTCCAATTGTAACCTATTTTTAGTATTCTGTTGTAGGGCACCAGATTTTTATTTTAAATGTTCTGACAAGAGTTCATGTCGCCATCCATTTTAACAAGGTCTACAGAGCCCTTGGAAAAGAAACAGGCTCACAGCATCACAAATCATTCACTGCACTTTACAGTGGGGATGAGATTGTTTTCCAACATACAAAAATATCACGCAAAAGTTGCAGCCTGGAGAGGATTGTCAGGAAAAGGTCATTCAGAAGTGTTTGGGACCTTCACAAGGAGTGGACTGAAGCTGGAGTTAGTGCATCAAGAGCCACCACACACAGACCGATCATGGACATGGGCTTCAAATGTCGTATTCCTCTTGTCAAGCTGCTACTGAACAACAAAAAACGTCTTACCTGGGCTAAAGAAAAGAATAATAATAAAGAACTGGTCTGCTGCTTAGTGGTCCAAAGTCCTATTTTGTGATGAGAGCAAACTTTGCATCTCATTTGGAAACCAAGGTCCCAGAATTTGGAGGAAGAATAGAGAGGCACACAATCCAAGATGCTTGAAGTCAAGTGTGACGTTTCCACAGTCTGTGTTGATTTGATCCATGCCATCTGCTGGTGTTGGTCTACTGTGCTTTATTAAGTCCAGAGTCAACGCAGCCATCTGCCAGCAGATTCTGGAGCACTTCATGCTTCTTTCCACACATGAGCTTTATGGAGATGCTGACTTCATTTTCCAGCAGGACTTGGCACCTGCCCACACTGGCAAAACTACCAAAACCTGGTTCAGTGACCATGGAAATACTGTGCTTGTTTGACCAGCAAACTCTCCCGACCTGAACCCCATAGAGAAACTATGGGGCATTGCCAAGAGAAAGATGAGAGACATGAGACCGAACAATGCAGAAGAGCTGAAGGCCGTCATTGTTCCTGATTATGGTCTTCCATAACACCTCAGCAGTGCCACTGATAGCATCCATGCCATGACGCATTGAGGCAGTAACTGATGCAAAAGGGGCCAAAACCAAGTACTGAGTACCAGGGGCGTGGCTATATGTAGGCCTGGCTGGGTCTAGGCCCTCTCACTTTGGACCAGAGTCCAACCATAATAAAATATTAACCTTCAGAATAAAATAAAACAGAATAAAATTTGTACAATTCCCATCTTTGCAAGACTTGCTGTCATTAGCTGTTTTGAATAACATGACTTGCCGTGTTTCCAGACAGGCTAGCTGTGAGATTCCTTTTTGTAACCAAGTCTAAGACTGTAGTTTTAAACGGACACTTTCATTGAAAATATTAGGATCCCTAGCTAAATATTACAGACTAATACATTAAAGTACAGTTCCATGCATTAAAAACAATTGAATGTGACAATAAATATATGTACATTAATTAAAATACGGTTATAGGGAGTTTTCTTTGAAACACTTTGCTACTACTTTTCCCATAGTCCCTTGTGAAAAGCTGACCAATAGCTGAGCTCACTGAGTCCAGATGATCCTGCCCTATTTAACTTCTGGTGCTACTTCCGGTTAGTGGAAATAGCGAGATGCATTAACATAATTAACAGCTTCTAAATCTATCACACTCTACAGGGTAAGCTGCCTTAATATTAACTACTATCAAATAAATACTTAAAGCATTGGGTGTCTAACAGTGGCCATATTGTAATGTTTACACCTTGTAGAGTTTCGGAATCAGCATATGACTGCAGCTGATCTGATGGACATGGGGAAACCAGCACATTGTCTCAATGGTGAGTGAAGCCCAAAAAGGTATAACTACTGTTGTGGTAGAAACTGCACATCCGAGGTGGTCCCATCCAAGAAGCTACATGCAGGAATGTGTGTGTTTGTGCCAGAGGAATGACTCTGGGTCATCTTGACGCACAAACCAGACATAAAAGTTTGTGTACTAATGATACAGAGGAGTTTTGCTGGGGTAATTGAAGACGACAGAACTGTATGTCATCAATGCTTTGTCCTGCTCAGAGAAGGTATGTAAACTAATAAACCAGCAGAGGCTGTATTCCAGAAATGAAGCTGTGTTGACTGTTTTTTTACTCTACTCAATAGCTTGCCTATCAAACTGGACCAACACTACCACCCAAAAATAACTATTGTTTATGACAAAGACCTCACATGAGTTACCTGTGAGGCTACAGCTTTATTATGTTTTATTTGGCCTGGATGCTTTGTTCTAAGCTATTTCTGTTTAAAACTGTTGCTGTTGGTTTCTGATGTAAATAGACATCTGTTGAAGCAACAGTGGAGCTTCCAATAAACTTAATTTCAATAATATTTATATGGCCCACCTATTTTTTGTTAGGCCCACCTGAAAAGTGATTTCTGGCTACGCCACTGCTGAGTACATATGCACGATTATACTTTTCACAGGTCCCACATTTCTCTAATAAAAATCCGTATTTAATTTAGTTCATGTAATATTTCAATTTTCTGAGATTCTGCATGTGGGGTTTTTATAAGCTGGAAGCCATAATCATCTAAATTATATATATATATACATACACATATATACAGTAAATATGTTTATGGCAAAACAAAGATCGCTAAGGAGCAGTACAAAAAAAAGATGATCTATCAGGCCTCAGCAATACCATTAGCCAGCAGCGTTGCAATAAAAACTGAAATTAAATATTTTCAGCCGACCAGCCAGTATTGTAACTTCTTAAATGTAAAGATTACCCTGTTTCCTCAGTGGACTGCGATAAACTCACATTATGTGGTAACATTGTGTTATTTATCTTGATATTAATAAAATATTTAGATAAACAACATAATCACATATTGATATTCCAATCAAACATTTGCAACAATCGTCTTCCCAAACTGCACTGCAATCAACATCCTCAGCCTACACTGTGGAGGCGGAGCACCTCCCATTAATGAGTAAAATGGAAACCTGGATATAAACTGCAGCTTGATGGGTTTGAGGAGGCATATAATCTTGAGGATATCATTCTAACCTTTATTGTTCAGAGATTTGATCTCAAAGCTGACACCTCTTTTTCAATTTATTTTATTTTCAATACCCACACCCTATTTCATCTCACTGCTTTGTGTTGTTATCCCCCCCGTCTTAACTTGAGAGACTACAATTTGGTTTGATAGAAGCACTTTCCTGCCATTTTCTGATATTAAAGTGTTCTTTGCTATAAGCAAAGGCAGAGCAAGAAAAAAAAAGAATATTTACATAACTTTCTAATGCTGGATAGGTTCTCTCTTTGTCCATCAGCATATATGTCAGTAGATATGTCTTTCTTCTATCTTGCATGGTGGAAATGAAATAAAACAATTTCTTCCTACTTCACAATCATGCACTACGTTGTTGATCTGCCTATCTTAATAAAACCCAGTAAAGTCGGTGGTTGTTACATGACAAAGTGAGTATTTTCAAAGCGATGCATTTCTCTTCCTGTCTAATATATCTCTGCTGAAATGTTCCTGACTTGAGAATGTTGTAAATTTAGACGTTTTAAATGAAAAGAAAAATCTTGAGCTAAATTCCCACATAGAAAACAGTCTCCCCATCAGAAAGGGTGAAAGACGATCAAAGATGGGAGTTTATAGATAAATGGGGCAATGGTATGAAAAATTAACTTGCTCAGTTCTTTCTTTTGATAAAATGTCAATTAACCAGTCTCTTTCAGCAGTTAATCCAGCTTCTCGCCTTTCCCAGTCTTTTTTGTTACTGTTAAAATGATCTCTCTCCTTCCCTCTGTTTCTCTCCATCATGCCTTCTTGTTGTTTTCTTCTCTCTTCTGTGTGTTTCTCTTTTTAATGCCTCTCTAACTCTGACAGCTATTACCCCATCCCTCTATTTCTCACACAGACTTTTTGTCCATCCCTCATTTCTCATCTTCCTTACTCTCTTTTCCATCCTTTTGTTTTTTTTCTTCCTCTGACTCTCCTTATCTCCGCAGCCTCCTGCCTGCCTCCGCCTCTCCCCGTCTCTCTCATCCTCTCTGTTATGTGTGCTGTTTAGCTGCGCTTAGCTTCACCTGTCAGCTCGGATCAGGGCTGTGGAGCAGCAACATGACAAACTGCCCTCTGATTCACTTACACCGTCACACACATGCAAGCGTGCACACACTTGTAGCGTCCCTGCAACCATCCCCTTTTTTCTAGATCTGTCTTTGATTTCTTGCTGCAGTGTGTTAAGTGTTAAAAGTGATGTGGCTCTGTAGTCAAACTTACAATGAACACAAACTCCTGTGACATACCTTTGTGGTTTAGGTCCATTTGAAGGCTAACATTTCTGTTTCTGCTGTTGGGAACTGTCTGTGTCAAGAAGAAGATGACTTTAGGCTAATCGAGTAACAATGACAATTTTTATTAGTTGGGGTTCATGTTAAAATCATATGCAATCATTTCAGTTTCAATTTAAGTATTTCGTATTTCCTGTGCTAGAGTTCATTATGAACTAACTTTATAGGTCAACATTTCCAGATTAGTTAATCTCCACAACAGTTTAGCCAAAGACCAATCACCTTGTCTTTATAGCAGTGCTGGTTTTCCCACTTACTTCAATAGGTGGGGTTGACAGAGCAAATAAAGTCAATGTCATAAAGCAATGTCAGCTGTGTGGTCATTTTTCTTTCACAGAAAAAAAGAGCAGGAAAATACTTGCATATGACATCAGTAAATATTGGTTGTCGGCCACAACAGCAATATTAACAATGGACATTGATATCGGCCCAGACTTGCTGAACCTGTACTGATTGAATACACCGTTCTTTTAAACTGAAAATATACAGAACGTTTCTGTGTGGAACGTTCAGAAAGTGGAAAGTGCAGGTCTCGGAGTTCCACTCCACCCCTTTAAAATGTGACACTACAACAAAGAAGAGAGGACTCCCAGCTATCAGTAAAGTCTGCTGTTTGAGAAGAATTAAGGGATGGGGACAATGGAGATACAAAGGTTCACCAAACCAAAGCTTTATGAGGCTGTTTTTCCACAGCGATAAGGTACTTGGCTCACTCTACTGAACCTAATCACTCACCTGAAACATCATGCCAAACGAAACCATCACTGGTGTAGAGTAAGATTGGCTAAAGTGCAAATCTGACTGCCTGTAGCATTTAACAGCCTAAAATGCCTTAAGAGTCCTCATTGCAAAATACATGTGACAACAAGAGGAGTCCATCTAACAAAATGGTTTTCCAACCAGCTGTGCCTCTGCTGTGCATTCAAGCACAACTTGTAGATCGGATTGTTTATTCTGTATATCAAAACATCTAAATATTTGCTGTTGAATAAAGTTTTTAAAAATATAATAATTTTGTTTTTAAGCTATTCAAGTGTTCTGAAAATGTATTGAACTGTGACTTTAAAACTGAAGTACGTATTGTAGTTGCTCCCCTAAACAAATACATGCAACAATTTTTTTTTAAATAATGAAACTCTGAAACATGATTTTGAATTTTTTTAACTAATGTATATTATGATTTACGAAAAATCTAATAAGTGTTTATATATTAATTGTATTTCCAGTTTTATTTAAATCATCCATCCAATAATTGTCTATACTGGCTGATTAACATAATTATCTATATAAATAAAAGAAAAAATATGAATGTTGTTTTTTTTAATATAAAATTAAACTGACCCATTTGTAAAATAGAGCTCTTCAGACAGTAATTTAAAATTCACACTGTATGTATCAAACACCTACCAATATAGTTTTGAAATTGTGTTATCATCTAAAACTGATGTTCATAAACTTCTTTTTTTTTTCTGCCAGAAAAAAAAGGCCCCCTGGAGAGTCCTGGAAAGTCTTCTCTGTTCCAACCCATGGGTATCATGGTTTAAAAAAAACACACACATAGGTTTATCATTTATTTCTAAAGAGCTAGCTCACTCGGCACATACAGATACAAAAAGTCAGTAAACTCAAATCGAGGTCTGTTGGGGATCTTTGCCGGTAATGTTAGCTTGATTCCTTTCTGTGTTGACATGCTCATCTTGTGGTTATATAATCTGATTCATCATGAGTTCTCCTTGGAATCAAAATTATTACTGTGTGGATTAAATGTATAATTCCAAGTTGTTGTTTTTTTGCACATTGTAGTTTTCAAATGAATAATGTTGCAGCCATCTCGTCTCTCCCACTCTGCTGTCGGTCTGAGGGAGAGCTTGGACTCATCCCAGACAGACTGACAGAAAAAAGCAGACAAAACACACTCTTTACAGCTCTTTCACTGTGAACAGTACACATATGTGGATTTGTAATATTAAACACACAAATGACCAGATTTTATGATATTGCCTGGATTTATGTGCTAAGAATATGATTTCATCCATATTTCTAAAGTCTACAATAGGTCTATCAGACTAACAACAAAACCAGAACCTGTTAACCATTGATCTTGATTTTATATATATGTAGAAAAACAAAAGACAGGGCAGAAAAAGAACTTTCTACACTGCCTGCCTCATTTAAATAGTAGGCTACGTACAAATGACAAGAAAAACAACTGTCATCACAAACCTTACACTCAAGATATTTGAACATTGTCCGAAGGTATTCTCCCTAATGCATCCATTCACTCAAACCATAAAAGGTTCAGACAGTAAAAGTTTAGATTAGAAAGTTTTTTGACAATATATTGCATTTAGGCTTCTTGGATAAATATTTCTAGCCTTTTAAGGAAGAGAATATCTTAGATTGAGACAAAACAACACATACTAACATTTCCTGCATGTACAAAACAGTAAGATGGTAGCAACTATGTACAGGGCAGTAAGATGTAAAAAGCTTGGGATGATGCAGTTACAAATAACAGACATGAGCATGCAACTTTAAGTAGAAAAAAAGAGAGATGATGGAAATAGAACTCGGAAGGCTCTATATTCCACAAACAAAAGCACACCATTGCAGTGTGGAAGAAAATCATATTTCTCTGTCATTCTGATGCTTAACAGCATGTTACGGTGCAGTGCTCTGAGTGTGGTGCAACCTGCTGGCTGCTCTGCTCTTTTCCAACAGAGCTCTTAGATGTTTTGGAGGACTGACAACAGGGGGGAACAGCTTTTTTTAAACATCTTCTACTGCCAAAGATGGAAGAAAAAGAGTGTAGAGCTAAAGACAAGTTCAGTTGGCAAAACACAGGCAGGGACGTTAAAGATGGATGGATTTGTGTGTTACAATATGCATAAAAAGTCTAAACCCAATTCACTGCACTGTTTATGAACAAGTTCATGTTCAACAAGATAGTGATCCAAATGTTGTCTCAACGAAAAGTCCTCCAGGAACAGTTTTGAGAGGCTATTGAAAATGGATGTATGGATGTATATCCCTCCATGGCCGCTGACAGACGGGACAATCAAATTGAAATGGATTTTTTTTCAAAATAAGTCTGTATGTGAATAAAAATGTAGGATTAATATTCAGGTTGCAAATAAACCTTTGTATAAATTAATTCCTTGCCCTTGTAGCATCCCAAATGGAAAAATGGTGACAACTTCTGATTAGTGCACTCCAGTAAATTATAAATACTCTGTGCAGTACAGTAGAGAGGGAAAAATACTCAGCCTCAATCTATCTCTCCGCTCTGGGTCAGGCAGCCACTCCATCTCTTTGATATAAAGAAGCGGGAATGCTACTATCACCTGAAAAACACTCCTCAGTACGTGTTCCAATCCACTTTCACCAGCAGCTGGACCTCTCTCATCTCTGTGTCCTCTGCTCTAATGACTCAACAACAAAATCAGCCATTTTTACAAGAGACCGGTTGTGTGTCTCTACTAGTAAAAGTTCTAACTAGAACAGCAACTGAGTTGCTGAGTAGGTTAACCAGTCAGATGTTATGATGTATTAATTGAGACACAGCAGCAATTTAAATTATTTCATGACGTACCACAGGAAGCAAAATAAAGTAATTTTAAAAAGTATAATTTTATATATGATTTCAATATATATTTAGTTTAAATTTGAATTAGATTTTCTAATTTAATTACTTCAGTGAGTAATAAATTCATACCTTTAAAATATATCCATACATTTAAATATATTCATGTATTATATATATATACACATTTCCAAATGTATTCAAAAGGTCAAATACTGTCTAAAAATATATTAATGACTAGCTGTCAGGGAAGTATAGAAATAGGGAGAAGATGGAAGGATGAAGCAGAATGCATTGTAACTCATGTCTTTAAATGGTGAATTAATCTTCTACTGGTCATAGAATATGATGGGGACCGATCTAAGATTATCTTGGATTGGCCCCACCCAATGCTGTTAGCAGGCCCGAAATTTTCACAAAATCTGGAGTAAAACAGATTAAAAAACTTTAGCCAAGTAGAGTAATATGCAATGTTGATTACATGTTTTAAATGGGAATCCTATTAAGTACTTTTTCCACAGCAGCTTCTGCATAACTAACTAGTTATGAAGTACTGATATAATCACTTAGTCACTTGTTTAAGATTTCCATTCAACTGAAACCTCTAAATGTGTAATTGTGGGGGGAAAAAATCCAAAGGGTGCAGTTACACTATAGTGTGTTATTCATTTGCTAACTAATCCATTTTGAATGCTTCTTCCATGGACATAGGTGTATAAAATCAGTGAAACAAAGGAAGGTCCTTAGAGTCTGGTGTGGAAGAAGTTGACTGGCTTATACAAAGTTGCAATCTAACCCTGACAGAACACACTTGTCATAATATAGAGTGGATGCTATGAATCAGGCCAGCTTGTCCAACATCATTGTCTGACCACACAAATGAAGTTCTCGAATAATGTTCTAAAATTCAGCATAAAAACACACCTAAACAGCATTCATTTGAACCATATGGATGAGGAATGTACTATCAATCACGTTTATGTATGTGTAACTGCAGATGAAGAATTACTTTTGGCAATAAACTGTGTCAAGCTCTGTTTAGCGAACATGGACTTTTTGCTCAATAGTTCTTTTTAACAGTCTGAACATGCTGCAGCGTTAACATACAGCTACATGATTCTCTCTCCTTTTAATGTAATTACTTTCCTCCATCTGTTCTCCATGTTTTCGGGTGTTAGCAGTTCATATAGCAGAAATCCTCAGTACAGCTTGCCTAAAAGCATGTGGGGTAAAGCATGTGTCGATGAGGTGTGAGGCGGTGTCTCCAATCATCAGGGTAATCGGTTTGATTAAGCGGATATGTTGGGATCAAGTAGAAGGAATGTTGGCATTTAAGAGGAGTTTGGGTATCTAAAAAACACAAGGTTGCAAACTTAGACACACTGGATGTTTTTAATTGTTCAGATGATTGAAGTGTTACAGTTCACTAACATTAGGTCAAACAGCAGAGGTAGCAGACATGTTAAAGAGTTTATGAGGGATATACCAGAAGAGGCAAAAGAGGGTGGCATCACAGGAAGGAGCATGAAGCAGGGATAGAGGTGATTAATTGGAAATGAGATGGCAGGAGAGAGGGAGGATGGGATGGATAAGGTGTATTGCATTTTGACCATCATGGCTGTCATGTAGAAATGAGAAATCTCACTTCTCCTGTCATTTACAATTGGCTCTGTGCTATTTCACCGTCTCCCAGAGGGAATGTTATATTGTTTTCACTCCAGCTCAAGGGCACGCCGTCAAAGTCTTTTCCCCTCTCATCGTTCTTTTGCTTACTTGATCTTCTTTCTTTCTTTCTCTTTCTTTCTTTCTTTCTTTCTTTCCAGTGGCTGGCTTCCTCTTGGCAGGCATTAGTGTTGCGTCACGCTGACATTGAAATGTTGATACAGCATCAGTATAATTGGAACGATATCGACTGGGTGACAGCTGCCAAATATGACTGTGCATATGTGCATTTTGGCGTGTCTGTACCAAAATTCACACTGATGGAGGCTTTGACCGGTCCTGAAGCAAAAGATTTAACAATGCCACATTTCTGAGATCATGTTGCTGTTCATCAGGTCAAACAATAAGTCCTTCTTTGGATCATCACCTTTTTTGTGTGTGGGATATGCTTGTGAATCTGCTATGCCAAAAATTTAAGAAAAAGAGAAAATGTTTTCATTTATATTATTTTGATATATGTCTAAGCTTGAATCATAATTGTTGCTGGATATGGCACGTCCATGCTTCAGGTTGGGGTTTATAAGAGTTTGAAGCTTGAACAGCCAGAGGCAAGAAGCGATGTTTGGGCCGCCAGAGTTTAGCAGATGAGAAAATGATACAGTTGTGATGTCAATGATGTAAGCCTGGACCTGGTGCTTTCAGTAGCCGCGTTACGTAACCAGCACGCAGAGTAAACCATCAACTGTTATGGTCTGCGTGTTCAGCCTGGGTTTTAGTTTTTGTTCTTTTCTTTTTTAAATACTTCCTGTTAGAATTTTTGTAGGTGTTTAGATTTAGGGTCTAACCCATGGTATATGTATAAGATATTGTCTTCATGTTCTGGTATATTTTTAAAACCTTTTACCTCCTGTTCCTTGTTGTGAGGTAAGGGGGTCTGGCAGGGCTGTCATGAGAATTTATAAGCGTTGGTTTTTAAGAAATGGTATAGAGTACAAAAGTACCTGGAGTACAAAAATAGTAAAACATGGGTACCAGGGGTTGCAATACCTGCATTCACAATTAAGAGTAATTTTGTCTTGCCTAATCTACTCATAGTTTTTGTATAGAGGTGTGGTTATAAGAATTGAAAACATAATACATTTAAGCCAAAATTTATCGATACACCGGGCTGAGTTTGATATTATTTTCATTTAACAAAGAAGTTTATTTCTGACAGAAAAGGAGACAGGTATCTCTTATAAGGTGAAGTTTGTCCTTGCAGAGTCTCCAGGGTGTGGTGTTGCTTTTGGTACTGGTGTTGCGCCTATCTCCAGATGTCATTAGGTGAGAGGTGAGGTACACTCTAGACAGGTGGCCAGTCCATCACAACACAGAGACACACAAGATAAACAACCAAGCACATACACACTCATACCTACTGTTAGGGCATATTAGAAAGACCAAATAATCAAACAGTCATGTTTTGGACAGTGGAAGAAAGCCAGAGTACCCAGAGAGAACCCATGCATGCACAGGGAGAACATGCAAGCTCAATGAAGAAAGACTATTGGGTAGGATTCAAAATCAGGGTCTTCCTGCTGCAAGGGAACAGTGCTACAAACTCATTATATTTACATTTTAATGACAAAATGGCTGTCAGACAATGGGAAAACCTTTATTGGGCCTCTACCAATTAAACGCTTTGATTACTGTTTCAACTGGTTTAATTTGTTAACCCCTCTCAATATTTACCAAGAGCTCCATGTTTTGAGGTTGGGAGACCTCTTTGCCATTGCCTATCACTCCACAAGGTTAATATTACTTCCAAAAGGATAAAACATGTTGCTAAAATTTCAAAGACTGCTTCAAATCTAAAACCTGCCTGGGGTACAAATGATTTTGGGTTGTATCTACCATCAGAAGCTACTCTGCTTTGATCATTCACTAATGAAAACAATAACATAACTACACAGCTGGAAAAGCAACACATAGATTCACACAGGTGTTCAGTCACTAACTTTCATCTAATCACATTTAAAAATGTATGGATCTACAGTAGATTTAATGAAAAACAAAACTACATCTATTCACTTTGGTTCTTCTGATACATACAGTATGAGTTTGTAAATCTGTATAAATGTAGCAAATGCAGTGATGTTAAACTAGGGAGTTTAGCAATAACAAGCAGATTAAATAAATACATATATAAAAAGAATAAGAATGAAAATATTTCATGCCTTATAAATAAACAAATAATAACAAATAATATTTAATAATTCTAATTCTCTCATCTTATTTGCAGAGGACTTCGTCAATAGCAGCAGAATCTGTTGTAGGAATTGTGCTTAAATTACAAAACAAAAGAAAAAATTAGCTGGAAACATCTGGAAAATATTAGTTTTTCCTTGACAGTGCACTCTGTTTTCTCCACTGCCTGTCTCTGAACTTTAATGAGAAAAAGATGAATTACCATACTTTTAAAGTAAAGGCCAAGAGATTATTAAAATATGGGCATTGGACTAAGTAGGATGTCACAGCAAGTCTTAAGTGTTTTTATTGTGTTTAAGTGCTCCTGTATTTGCAGTGCTTTGGGGTAATAAATGTATTTACCTTTGATTTAAGGTTTGTTTTTTTTAAACACTTTTGTTCATATATATAGTACTGTGCAAATGTTTTAAGCAGGTGTGAAAAAATGCTATAAACAAAGAATCTTTCAGAAATATAAATAATGATTTTTCTTTTTTATCAATTTACAAAATGCAAAGTGAGAATGCAACAGAAAAATCTATATCAAATCGATATTTGGTGTTGCTACCTTATGCCTCCAAACCAGCAAAACTTCTTTATTTAAGTTGTGCTTTTTTTTGCTTAAAATAGTCAGTACGGGATCAACACAACATGCCTGGTTACTTTAGCCTACCAGAAAAATAATTGGTCACAATCTTCATCTTCCTCTTCCTCACTAAAGCCACTGAAGTCGTCTTCTTCAGTGTCTTTATCTTCTGAAAGCTTTTGTCATATTTTTACACTGACTCAGTTCTCCCCGCTGCCTCCTCCAACGTCTCACCATCAATTCATAGCTCTACTTCCTTCTTTGACGTAGCTATTCCCTTTTTTGATGGTCCGCTTGATTGTATTTAACTTAAAAGCTGAATCATATGCATTTCTTCGTGGGTTTTCCATGATGAGTGTGTGTGCATGAAAAAACTACCGGTAGCGTCTTCTTTGGCGCAAAATCTTTCCTCACGTGTTTGTCTCACTTTTACCATTCCTGGTATTGTGCCCCCCCGGCTGTAAGCCAGTAAAAAAAAAAATCTAAAAATTTGCTTCATCGTTGTATACAACACAGGGTCCAAAGCGTGTGAAAAAAAGTAGTGGCTTATAGTTCGAAAATTACGATACCCTTCGAAATCGGTGTCCAGCTGTGTCATCAACTCACAACTGGCAGAAACCAGTGGGACCCAGGTACACCCATCTACTGTACGGAGTAGTCTGGCCAGAAATGGTCTTAATGGGATGAGTTGCAGCCAAAAAGTCATACTTCCTACGTGGAAACAAGGCCAAACGACTCAAGTATGCATGAAAACATAGGAACTGGGGTGCTGAATAATGGCAGCAGGTGCTCTGGACTGATGAGTCAAAATTTGAAATATTTGGCTGTAGCAGAAGGTTTGTTCGTCAAGTGTCTGCATAGCGGTACAATGAGTGTCTGCAGGCAACAGTGAAGCATGGTGGAGGTTCTTTGAATGTTTGGGTCTGCATTTCTGCAAATGGAGTTGGGGACTTTATCAGGATTAACGGTGTTCTCAATGCTGAGAAATACAGGCAGATACTTATCCATCATGCAATACCATCAGGGAGGCGTATGATTGGCCCCAAATTTATTCTGCAGCAGGACAATGACCCCAGACAAACAGCCAAAGTCATTGAAAATTATATTCATCGTAAAGAAGAACAAGAAGTCCTGGAAGTGACAGTATGGCCCCCACAAAGCCCTGATCTCAACATCATGGAGTGTGTCTGGGATTACATGAAGGGAGAGAAGGATGTGAAGAAGCCTGAATCCACAGAAGATCTTGCCAAGTTCCTTCAAAAACTGTGTGCAAGTGTACCTAGAGAAATTGATGCTGGTGGTGGTCAGAGGGCCTGGTGGCGCCTGTGTCCAGCAGCCTCGCTCTGTCAGTGTGCCCCAGGGCAGCTGTGGCTACAATGTAGTAGCTTGCCACCATCAGCGCATGAATGTGTACGTGAATGGGTGAATGACTGAATGCAGTGTAAAGCGCTTTGTGGTCCTCTGACTGAAAAAGCGATATACAAATGCAGGCCATTTACCATGTTTTGAAGGCAAAGGATGGCCAGACCAACTATTGATTTGATTTCCATTACTCTTTTGTTCTTTCACTGCATTTTGTTGATTGATGAAAATGAATGAGTAACACTTCCATTTTCAAAAGCATTTTTTGTTTACAGCATTTTTTCACACCTGCCTAAAGCTTTTGCACAGCTCTATATATATATATATATATATATATATATAGCAAGGAATGAGATCAACACAATGACAGGCCAACATGGAATGCAACAAGCACAGGCGTGGGAATATGAAAAGCAAATGGAAACGAAAAAGATGATTGATTGGAGATGAAAGGGAAAACCAAACTAAAGAAGTGAATTCCTCTACACTGCATCATCCTGTTCCTCTTGGTTTCCCCACATCTCTGCTCTCCGGAGACAATACCACAGCTACACATTGGCTTGGGAGTGGTTATTAGTATTTGCACCATTGAGAAGAGTAAATATGAGCTGGGCCTAAGTTTAAATGTTTTCATTTGGAAATAACAGTTGGGAGGTGATTACAGAGCTTTATCAGACAGGAAATGCAGGAAACAAAATGACAGAAAGCAGCAGATGCAGAAGCAGATTTACGCTGACACATGCCACCAAATGCTGGTTGAGTCCTTGCAAGGTAAAAATCAAGAACACATCTTCATGCATCTGATAAAAATCCATTACAATAAATAGATCACCAACTTATTAGCTTATGTTTAACTGTTTTTAAATATGGGTGCAAGTAACCTTTTGCTCCAGATTGTCATACCATGAGAAGCTCATATTAGCCAATACAGGTTTGTTGCAATGTGTAGTTTCATAATATCTAAAATAAATACGTTATGTAATCATTGATGATCTTCTACAACACTCTCTTCTCTAATGCAGAAAATGACTTGTATATTTCTGGGAACTTCTATTTGTTGCTTCAATGGGGATTTCTGTAAATATTCCAAATTGGAAACCTTCCATAGTGATGTATATGTTACAATCCTTAGAAAAAAACTAAACTGATGAAAATTTGAATTGGCAAATCAAACTCGATTAAAAACTTCTTCTCTAAATTTATCAAAATTGAAATGTGCACGCATATTCTCTGCTTCTTGCCAAAGGTGTTCCCCTGGGATTTGTCCTTGTACCACTTCTGTTCACAATTTGCAACAATACTACATCTTCTTTAAACAAATTTAATTCCACCTTTATGCTTATGATACTGATCTACAATTATCTTTTAATGTCATTCAAAAAATAACATCTCAAACCTGCTCAAAGGCTAAATCACTTTTATTTAAAAAAAACTCCACATCACTGTATATGTACATTTATCAAAAAACTGCCTTGCTTGCTCATTGCATAGAAAGACTTCAGCGTATAAAACGATTCTACCTCCTTTAACCATTACCTATGCTTTCTTGGAATGTTACTTATCATTTTAATTGGTCACAATTATGACTCATTTGTTTCAAAAATTCATACAGGGCAGGGAAGAGCAGCCATTTGTTATCATACACATCACATGTGAAATATGCTGCAACAAACAGTTTGTGGCTGATTTTAATTCTTTGTTATTATTTTTTTATCTATTTTTGTTAATTGCAATTTACCATTGTACCATTGAAAACAAGGGGTCTCCCTCAACAGGTTTTCCAAGGGTTAGATAATAGATACAGAAAAAGGAAACCTCAAAGTAAAAACAAAATCGGACCCACCCACCTGTATCTACAAGCAGAAAAACCTGATTGGTTCATCTCTGGTTTCAGCTTACTGTAATGATAACATTTAACTCATTTACCGTAATAAAGTGATAATGCTCAGAGTTCTGCTAAAAAACATTTATTTCAGTTACTTTTAGAAAATTATTACAATAAAACACTTTCCAATAAGTTACAAAACTAAAGATCCTTGAAGGTATCGCTATTCAGAAATTAACTATATCAAAATAAATTCCTTATGAAAAATATTATAATCATTAAAATACAATATTTTCAAAATGAAAATACAATAAAGTTCAATGTTTTCTAAAATATTCAATTAAATTCCATTAATAAAGGGACATGTTAATAAATATGTCTACAGGAAAACAATTCAATTTTTTACTTTTTGTCCCATAAAATTATTACATTCAAACAATACACAATAAAATTTAAAGACACACTTTAAAAAATACAAGCTGCAAAGTATAAATTTTACACTATGAATGCAAAATTAATCTATCTACTGGAGCTCTGTACATTGCAGCTATATTTTAAAACTGCAGTAGTATTCATTTAAAATCTATCATATACAGTTTAAGTGAAACTAAAACCTTTCTCAAAAGCAGTGAATCCTACCAGAGGTGACAGTGAAACATTGCAGGTTTAGAATAATCATCCTCCAAATGGTCAGTAATCAATAGGATATTTGGTGAATCTGTGGATACACACACACAAAATTACTATAAGATCGCTAAAAAGACACATTTTCCATTTTATCAAACATTCTCAAAGAAATAGTCAATATCCAACTTCAAGACAGTGACTTCTGTAAATGGAGGTCATGTCAGGTTCATTTGTCCACAAAAAAAGATGGGAGTTTCACAGGAAATCTGTGTTGCAGTACTTTCCCAGTCAACAGCAAGGTAAAATAAACCATACACAACCTATACTGTATACTCCAACATTCAAAAATATGTCCCATAAGATAGCTTTCAATATAATAATTTAGCTGCGAAAATGACGTACAGTAGCTTGCAAAAGTATTCGGCCCCTTGAACTTTTCCACATTTTGTCACATTACAGCCACAAACATGAATCAATTTTATTGGAATTCCGCGTGAAAGACCAATACAAAGTGGTATACACGTGAGAAATGGAACGAAAATCATACATGATTCCAAACATTTTTTACAAGTAAATAACTGAAAAGTGGGGTGTGCGTAATTATTCAGCCCCTTGAGTCAATACTTTGCAGAACCACCTTTTGTATGATTTTCGTTCCACTTCTCACGTGTACACCATAAATTGATTTATGTTTGGGGCTGTAATGTGACAAAATGTGGAAAAGTTCAAGGGGGCCGAATACTTTTGCAAGCCACTGTAAGATGTAATAATTTCAGTGCTTATTTGTATGCTTGAATCCCATAGGTTTTTAATTCTAAGCTGTATTTACACTTCCACTTTATACCCACAGGCTAGACATGATCACAACTTGTAGCTAAATAAAGGAGAATTTCAGCTACATGCCATAAATGAACATCAGCGCTGTCAAACAATCCAAAAATTAATCACAATTAAATTACATGCTCACAAAACTTAAACTTCCCCTAATGGAGTGGTGAAGGTACTGCTGTGCTAGAGAAGCAGCACGGGCTTGTTCACCTTCCTCCATATTTTTTTGGTTTAATTTTATAACTATGCATAAATAACTAAAAAACAAACAAAAAACTCTCATTTGCATTGTTACATTTTGTTTTCTGTGAGTGTTAATCAAAATTGACAAGGTTTTTTTGACAACCACAAGAAAATTTAAGTTGTTAAAGTTTGGAACAAAGTCTCTTGACTAAACATGTTTTAGGAGGGAGTTTCCCACTCTTTTCATGTCCAACTTTAAAATGGGATTAAAATGAAGGTTATTAGATGGCAAAGGAATAAGCACATACAGTGAACTGCTTTTAAATAAAAACTTAATTTCAATTTCCAGTGTGAGATATTCTGGGAAACTGAGATTTTAGAGTGACAGTGTTTACACATGCAGCTTAAGCTTTTCTTTGTGCTACTATTGCAAAAAACAAAACAAAAACAAAAAACCCGAAAGAAATAAGGCAATATAACATTTTTCACCAATGTAGCAAATTAAGCATTTACCTTGGGGAGTTTGCATGTTCTCCCTCTATGTTCAGATGGGTTGTCTCTCATCCAAGTTTAATTGAGTTCTTGAGAGGGAAAAAAATAATTAAACATATGGACAAACAGGCAGTATTCTGGCCCAAAATGTGCACATTATGCATTTAGTGTTTTTATATCAGGTTAACATCAATACTCACATGTTCTATTGTGGTAGGAGCCTTTAATTCCTAAAATGATTGGATCATGAGAGTGAAAAACATAATATTGATCAATGTCTCACTGCTGGTGATAAAGGCATGCAAAATGTTACTCAACAGCTTCATACAAAACATAATCATCCTGAGTGATTTGAACACGTAATGTAACAATACCAGTATCTTGGCTGTTTGCCTGCCTGTCCCTTGGTTTAATTCTGCACCCCACCATCTAGTAAGTCCTTTATCCAGCCATCTCCTGATCCCACAGGGTCTTGAAGAATAGCGGTGTCTTTTGCTGTGTGAAGTACAGATGTACACAGAGTAAAGAGTATTTTCAAATTAATGTAAAATATAAAATATTACATTCAGTTTACCAAGGCTGTCACAGTGTACTTTCTGTAACAATCACTTAATGTGGTAAGATAAAATCTGTAAACATTTCATACATTTCAAGTTATCCCAGTTAAACATTTTCTCCTTCACACTTAAAACTATAAACAGTCTGACAATTTTAATAACTTTAATATGTGTTAATAACACATCTGCATGCCAGCATTAATTAAACTATTCTTTCAGAGTCCATCCATCCATTTTCTAAACCCACTTAGTCCTGTTTAGGGTCGCAGGGGTACTGGAGCCCACCCCAGCCACACAGACAGTCAACCACTCACACCTAAGGGACAATTTAGATTCACCAATCAACCTATGAACTGTGGGAGGAAGCTGGAGAAAACCCACTGGAGAACATGCAAACTCCACACAAAAAGGACCCAGCTGGATTCGAACCATGGCCTTCTTGCTGTGAGGGGACACTGCTAACCACCACACCACTGTGCAGCACATATTAAAATGCATAATATCAGTATTAACAAATATGCATGTAGTTTACCTTAGTGCAGTAAAACTCCAAGGCTGTGAAGCCAGTCTCTCCTCACTTGTATTTTTGTTTCTCTTCTGCGTTGTGTTGAGATTGACTTCAACAGGTGGAGACTCCATGATGGAGAGGTTGACCACTGAGTGAGGTCTCTGAACAAATAATAAAATAAAACAGTGCAATGTGGTGACTTGTTTTTCCTGATGCCCTCATGTACAGATTTAAGAAAAATAAATAGTACGACCACCGCATGTATTACCATATTTCTACGATCTTTTAAAAAAAAGTTTCTGACTTACAACACATTAATGTTGTGCACGCTAACAACCTGTAGACAAATCTTTAGACCAGACGATGTTGAGAGTGCATGTTACTCTCACCGAGCTACATTATGTTACTTATCAAATAACTTTAAAAAAGTATGTCCGTTCATAACTTACCTTTTCTTTTCACAGCTTCCAGACATCCACTCGCTCCGTCTGGCTCAACAGCCTTTTGCAGAAGGAGCGCGAACTGACGTATTTTCAAAATTATCGCGCGCACAGCTGTCATTGGTCAGCTCTCTGAGTGACAGCCTCGCCCCCTGCTTCTTTAAACACACATGCGCGAGCTTCACGGAGTTTTTACTGCCGCAGTTTGAGGAGTTACAAGCCCAATCCAAGAAAATGGTTCTTGCTTGTGTAGCAAAGGGTTGTGAAAACAAGCCGAAGACATACAGCAACACGATGTTTCACAGAATTGTGTTTGTTTACGGAAGCAGGTGGCTTTAGGGACCGCTGCGTCATATCCTTGCGCCTTGCAGCAGCGGCTTACAGCGGTGCTTTGTCATAATGTAGTCCCAAATCTAATTTGGCTCTTGTAATTCCTTGGTGCTACTTCTTACTTTTCATTTGCAGTCGATATCATTATTAAGTTCACCAGTAAAAATTGCAATCATTATTGATACATTTTAATCACTTTTGTACAAAACATGCTCATGGGTTTGAATCACTTACATTGCTTTATGCTAAGCTAAAGCAAACTGACTGCTGCCAGATCGGGAGAATTACGGGGCTGGTTATAAAATGCTTTTTTCTCACTTATCTAACTCTGGGGAATATGGCTAAAGACAAATTTGGCTTAGGGGTGGAATATCCCTTTAACTAGCTACTCTTTCAAATACAATGTTTGATATATAAATATGAAGTTGTGGAAAAGCTTCTTTTTTTTAATTATAGTCATTATTATAATTGTATATAGGCTAGGTATATGTAATGTTTTATATTACAGATTTTAAATGTTGAAAATACACATTTGAGAAAGAGTAAAATGTTACATTATTGTATGGAAACCTTTGTACATTATCAAAATACTACAGTTGAAATGTATAAGTGCACGAAATATGAAATTATTCAGATGTATCCTAAAATTACATAAAAAGTAAAATATTTAGTATAGACAAGAAGCTTTATTTAATGTGTAGCACACTTGATTACAGTCAATCATAAATATGAAAACTTTTAAATTATGCACGAAAGTGAAATGTTTAATATGCACAAAAACCCTTACATAATGTATGACATTATTTAGTTACAGGTGATAGTCTTAATTTTACATAAATTTTATGTAAAAAAATAACAGCCTCAAACTTCAAATAAAACAACCCTGAAAATTATTGTCAAAAAACGAGTAATAACAGTTTTTCTTTTATATTTGATTTATCCGTAAAATAACATACTGTTTGTTAATTTACTTTTTTACAGTAAATGTTTGTCAAAAAACGAATTTTTTCTTTTTCTTTGTAATTATTGGATAAAACCTTAAAATAAAATGCTGTTTGTAAATTTACTTAAAATGTTCAGTAATTTTACAGTTTACACACTATTTTGAAAAAAACTGAAAAATACCGTAAAGAAATTCAGTTATTTTCTGTAAAAATAAAAATAAAATTTACAGTGTAGGAGCAATGTTCACTATTGTGCACTCCAACCAACAGCTATATGTAAGCAGTTGATTTTCTGTCAGAAAGACTTGGAACAAGCGTCAGTCTACACTGGGACAAGAGCATTAGCAGGATCACTGGAGTGAAAATGGAGCCCGTGCTTTGGACTTCATGTTCCCAGAGTTCATGTAGATGCTACATGCATGTAAACAGTCAAATAAACCAACCCATGAAGAGCCTCTGTAACTAGCACGGTCAATAAAGTGTACACACTTCAAAAGAAAATACATAAATGGGAGTATATCCTCTTAGTTTAACAATGCCTCCCAGAAAGGCACTCCTACAGAGCCTCCAAATTGCAAAGTCAAAAATAACACAGTTTGCACTTAACAGCCCCAAGCCTAAGCTCAAAAATAAACCCCTCATTATAAAGAACACTTTTACTGTGTGATGTCTAATCTGAGAACATAAAGGAACTGTGGCGTTTTACTTACATATGTTAAAGAACATTTACAAACCAGTTTTTAACTTTCTTTGGAAAAAGAAAGCTGAAAATGCCAAAACGTGATTTTTTTGGACAATTTTATGGCTTCTTTATTTATAAGTTCAAAAGATGAGCAGAGAAAGGACAGTAAGTTGAATTGTAAAGAGAGATGACAATGAAAGATTTAGTGCATTCAGTAGTAAAATACCACAGAATAGTACAGTGAACAGTAAATATGCTACAATGACATATCCACACAGCACATAATATTTTACATGTTTCAGAGGGTTTCTTTTTCCGTGGCAAACGATTTTTGTCAGATGATTAATGGACAAATGATAATGAAGTGTATAAATACAAATTCTTGATATTGCTCTCCTGAATAGGCATTATATTATTATTTCACTAAAGTAGATTGCCTTATTTCCATATTTCCATGTCATATTCTGTGTAAGTTAAAAAACTGGACTCATGTTCCATACAGTTCAACTCATTCAATGTCCCCAATTCTTCCGCCATTTATGTATACACTGATTTATCTATATCTATATATCTATATATATCTATATATATCTCTATTTATACACATATATACATATATCTATATCTATAGAGAGAGAGAGATAGAGAGAGAGATAGAGAGAGAGAGAGAGAGAGAGAGAGAGAGAGAGAGAGAGAGAGAGAGAGAGAGAGAGAGAGAGAGAGAGAGAGAGAGAGAGAGAGAGAGAGACTGACCATTTATTGAGCATTTGTTCAGCTTGATTTTTGCCATGTTTAATTCATGAGACCCTGTTGGAATCTGCGGGACAGAAAGACCCTGCCAAAAAATGAAAAGAGAAATAATTGGCAATCTGAAATGGTTGGTCTGAATGTAGAGGGAGAAAGGGGGCGGCTGTAGCTCATTTGGTAGAGCATTCATCCTGCAATCAGGAGGTTGTGAGTTTGAATCTAGCTGCCCATCCTGGGCACCCACCTTGCCTACCGATCAGTGTATGGATGCATTATCATTGGGAGTGTAGATACTTAAAACTAGTTTAAGAGTAAAAGTACTCCTAGTGGTCAGTATGACCAGAAAAGTGCTATGTCAGTTCACTCCATTCACTACAATAGTTGTAGGTAGTGTCCTTTAATTGAGGGATTCTGAGAACATGTCAGTGCATTTATACATTCAAATTCTGCCTACCCAAGATGAAAAATGAAAGCTGTGTTATGTCTTCAATATAGGCTAATGAAATATTATTTGGCTGAAGACAAGAAACTCCAATGTTCTGAGCTCAAGAGGTCTCTTCCGATTCATATTTGGGGGAAAAAAGCCTGTCTGTCTTCTATTCCTGTTTAAGCATACACCAAAGACAGAATGCAAACTAAAGTTATATATATCTTATACGTAAACAAACATGATATTACCCAGGCTGATCACGAGGTAAGTCAGGCTGCCACAAATTTCTCAAGACAAAAATTCCAGCGTACAAACACAGAAGAATGCACAAGTCTTACAGCCATATTTAATAAGTTAGATTATGCATTCCTACAGCACGAGGCTCATTTGTCAGATGAAAAGTACCTTTTAAAAATAATAACCTTTAAGCATACCTTTCATTAAGCCCATATTTTTGTATTCATTATTTAATCTCCCTGGGCTGGAGTTACGATTATAACTCAGCATATACTGTTGAGCTATAGAAACCAGGAGTATCCAATGAAAACCCATACACCCACAGTAAAATATTCCAGCTCTTCACAGAATGATAAAACTCGCAACTGCTATCCAGGTCCAAACTTTGTTTATCACTGTGTCCTCGCTATGTTAATTATAAATATGTGCAATATACTGTATATATATATATATATATAGAGAGAGAGAGAGAAACCGCAGCCCTCATTTTTCACAGAATTTTTAGACATGTTACAAAAACCTGACCTAGCCTGGTTTAGTTGGAGTTGAAGTAATGCGTTTTAAAGTTTCGGATGTATAAAAACCAAATGCATTATTTACTTAAAGCAGAATATCTTTGTTCACTATATGTTAACTGACACATTAGGCAGATATGCAACAGCGTGGCATGTAACACTGTGGGTATAATAATAAAAAGGTTATGAAACTGGAAAGAAAATAAATAAACATACACAAAAATGCTTTTTTAATGTAAGTGGGCTTTTACAATGGGTATGGTTATTTTTACCCCAGTAAAACATAGGAATTTTATTGTTTTTCCTTTAAAAAGATATTTCATCTATTTGTCAAACTTGTACTTTTGCCTAAATTAATAATAGGGTTGTTGGACATTAACATCAAGTGTTAAAGCCTAAGATATAACCCCCCACCCACCCATCCATGCATACATATAGATAAAAAGAAATCCACTCCAAAATGCTAATTCCATCAGGCCACTGCTCAAAGTGCACCACAAGCTCTGTGCACTTGTTTATCTCTCTGTTCCAAACAGCTGTCACAGATGAAGATGAAAGGTACCTCTGCATCTGAACAATAAAGCAAATAGAAAGCAATGCTGATGAAACACAATGCAGTAAAGAAATAAAACGGCTGACGGAAACGGTTGTTTAGGTCCCTGGTGGGACATTTAATCGCGTTTGCCCTTGAACACATTGCTCCTTAGTGAAATAATTTATGATAAGTGCTATTTGGCTTGTGAAGTGAATGCGTATAACTGAAGATACTGTATGAAGGTGCGTGTGTATATAGGTGTGTGTAAGAGCCCGTTTCAATTTATGACATTCATTTACGGTTTAACTGGTTACCTGATCCGCCAAACAAAAAAAAAACAAACAAAAAAAACAGATGGGGGTCTAAGATGTTTGCCTCGAATAAAACCTCAACAACAACATCCAATAATTTTTTGTGACATACCGGAGGATTACCAAACTGTATATATCTTAGTCAAATTAATTTCTTCACATTTCTTTGCTTTGTTGATGCAAACAACACTTAAAGTTACATCAGTTTAAAATTTTTTTAGATCATGATGTTATTAGTCATCAACATACCAACAGTAATAGTTTATAAAGACATTTAAAACAAGCACACAAAAAACCTAAATCAAGGAAACCAAGCATAGGGACTTCGAAGCACACTGCCGACAGAAACCAAAAAGTAAGGACGTCAAACAAGGACAGAGAACTCAAACATTTGTGCATAGCACAGTGGTCATTGAAGAAGAAAGTAGTGTTTGCAAAGTCTTCAGAAAAAAAAGTGAGCTCATACAGGGGGAATTCATATATGAATTGGTCAAGTGAGGAAAAACACTTTAGCAGAAAGGTTGTCAGAGAGGCAGAGGCTTGGAGACGTAAAGGACCGGCAACCTAACCAGGGATTTAAAATCCCTCTGGCATAAGATCAGTATGCCTCTAATTCTCCACGGTAGAGAATGGCAGTAGTGGTGAAACAAAAGTTGTGAAAAAAAAACTAAACTGAAACTCTGGTGGAAGCAAGAGAGATCTAAATTTTAATCCAGCTCTGATTAGTATTCAAAGATAAGATAAGATAAAACTTTGTTTTCTATTTATATGGAAAATGTTCTTGTTCTAACGTATCCAGTCATAAAAAAAACCATTAACAGATCAACACAAATGAAGGAATTCTATATAATACAGAGAACACCATTAAAATGAGTCCTCTCAACAGCACAACAGTACTGATTGAGCAGAATAATTGAATGTGGGATAAAATAATGTTTATATTTATTCCTTCTGCATAAGGGCACTCTAAAGCATCTGCAAGGCATTATCGCTCAATGCAAGCTGCTCCTGCTCCAGTAAACAAGACATGATGGAGAGTTCAGTTAGACGGTATGATCCTCCACAGTGAAGAAAGCAACAAATGTAACCATTTTAAGATAGTTTAGAGGTTAGCATTGAAGAAATGTTGGGTTTCAACCATACTTCACATTAATTTAGCTTTCACAGTACTAGGACAAATTACATTAAGACACTTTATGAGAAACAGCACAATAACAAATTTTTGCTATGGACTTTGATGTGCATAAGTGCTTCCTTCTTAGGAACAAATATGTCCATAAAACACTATGTTTGCAAGCTGTGACTTAGTTGTGTAAAAATATATCTATTTGCACTTAATGGAAGCAGATAAAAGCCTCACACTATCAGTTTAAGTTTTAAACTGATAGTGGCCCCTCTGGCCAACACTTGTTGGCCGATGGTGCGATATGGCAGCCTTGCTTCTGACAATCTGCCCCAAGGCAGCTGTGGCTACACTCGTAGCTTGCTTCCACCAGTGTGTGAATGTGAGAGTGAATGAATAATGGAGTTGTAAAGCACTTTGAGAGTCTCGAAAAGCGCTATATAAATGCAAGCCATTATTATTATTATTACTTGTAAAGGTTTAACTGCGCAACAATAATGCAGTTGTCCAAATCTGAGGACACCATTTGTCATAGTTGTGCTATACAGTAAGTCTCCCTACAGATGTTTTTATTAACATTTCATTTTGTCCTAAAAGGTGATGAAATACATCTGACAGCAGCAGGACCCATTCATTTAGCTCACACACGAAGGGAAAAAAAGTTGTTGTATTTTTCCTTTTAGTTTCCATTCTTGCCTATATTATAGCAAGATTTGTAAAGCTAGTTTTATACTGACATGGGGTGTGTGAACTGTCAAAACCAGGACAAAGCTAACTTTCTCTCCCAAGAAACTGTGGTGTTTGATGGTCGGGCTGGTGATTTGCTGTTCAAGCTTTTGTTTTGGCTGTGGCATGAACTGACGAGCAGTCTGTGCCTCGATCCCTTTGCCTTGCGCTGTTTCTTCCCTTAAAGCCAAGGTTCTGTAAAAGAAATGTTTCATCATGCTGTCGCAAAAAATTCCCAGTAAGTGGCTACACGTCTATTCAGCATCTTTTTGTCTACAACACAATCTGGTTTCTGTAATTCTACCCTTAAGAGGCTGTGTGCCTGTAGAGGGCCTGGGGGTACATAATCACTCCATGTGTGGTAATCGCCCCAGTACAGTGTCACAAAAAGGTCTTGCTGAGACAGAAAAGAAATTCTGAAACACTGGAAATATCCATTTTTGATTTTGTATTAGAACTGTAATGGTTTGCAAGTTATCTGACACCAGAAGATGATTAAAAATAGTCATTGTACTATTTTTTCCTTTCTCAAATCTCAGGAATGTTCCTGCATATAATTATGAGCAAAACAGGAATTAAATGAGAAGATGGATTATTTTTGGTTGCTGAAGGAGTTATTATTGGATCATATGCCTGGAGCTTGAGAGTGAAACAAAAGCTTTGCTACTTTGGAAGCAGTAAACGAAAGGAAGAATTCTTTACTAAGGTGTGTGGATAGTGTGTCTGCATGCTTAGGTGAGCAGCTACACTGCTCATTGTGACTGTCCACTCAAAACTCTGGCGAACAGGTACACACATTTTCTCCCAAACTTCACCCACATTATTATCTTTACAGCTGGGTAAAACATCTTTACAATATCTTGGCCAATACACAATACAACCACCTGGTTTCATCCACAGTGCGAGTTAGGAACTCTAACCGTCCGCAAATAGTTCAAATCCGAGTATTCTTGAGATACCCCTCTAAGAGCATGTATAACCGCCTATTTTATTAGTTTAAACACCCAATATAACATAGTATGCATTAATACACACAGTGGAAACCATCTTACAACTGTCACTGAAGCTAACATCTAAGGTCTAGCTTATCTTCATTCTTGGGGGTACAGCCAATCAGCACCAAGGGAAATAAATAGCCCTCCTGGATTGGCTGCTTTGCAAACACCAACCGATGGCATGTCAAGTAGTATTGCGCCTTGGCATTTCAGCCTCCGAAGCTAAATTTTCCTTTAAATAGTTTAGATATGCTCTACAAAAAGCAAAATCAGCTAATACTGAATCAAGAATAGTTGGGGGTCCACTTCATACCCAAAATATGACTGAAACATTTATGGATGTAGGTAATGTTAAAGAGATGTGTTACAAGGCATAATTTACGTCTAGTGACCTTAATGTTTCTGGTTTAATAAACCAGGCACCTTTCTGCAAGACACCTGAGTCCAGATGTCCTCATTTATGCCCTCTGTAACTCATTTTAGTGCTACCAGCTCCTTTTACACTGAATCATTTACATTTGCGATGGTCTACAGTATATGTGTGCCAAATGACATGTTGCTTTTGCAGGACTTTGCTATGGTATCCACTTCAAATAAACTTTGTCCTACACATCACAGCCTTAAGGTATACCAGCAGTCACTGGGTTAAATGTAGGGTGAACCTTGGAAATTCTATCACAGAGCCAAAATATAGGACACTACCAAATCTTTTGTTCTTTTTAAGAAAATATTCACGTATTGATGTTTAATTGCTAAGCCCACATGTTTACTAAACCTTTCAACCATCTTGACTGCTGATGACTTTCTCCATTTGTCCCTCTGTCTGTCACTTCTTTATGCTTCAACAGAGTTCCCACATCATTAAAGTGGTTAGCACTCGTGTCATTGACTCCGTCTCCTCTATATCTCTGTTTCACACAAACACACCCACACGAATTTTGGCAGATATAAAATAAACAGCTGTGCTACTGGATTGTAAAATGAGCTTGTCCCACGTGTCACTTCCTTTCAGCCTTCTGTTCGCTCTCTCTTACTCTTTCTAATAATGTGTTTATTTTTCCCGAGTCTCCCTTTTTGTGGCTGTTAGTCCCTCAGCGACCCTTGTCCCATTTTTGAGTATTAAACAAAGAAGGGCGCATTTGCTACAGTTTAGCTTATGTCACTTTAAACCTATATTTAAAGAGTTAAAGTTCCCTGGGCATATTATGTGGCAGAAAGATACTCAAAGTCTGTACATCTACACCAATTTCTTGTTTGTCATTGTCAACTTCTAGTTTAAAAAATGTATATATATATATATTCTGGTATATATTTGTAGGATATACACCAAAGTGATACACAGATGTAGGAATTATTTTTTGCAAAAACAGTCATCTGAAAAGTCTGGTGTATTTTTGTTTTCAGCCCACTGTACTCTAACAACCAGATAAAATCCAATGCAAAAGTCTCACCAAGTCAATCAGAGAAAAAGTCAAGAGGCCATTGATGATTCTGGAGGAGCTTCAGAGATCTACAGCTCTGGTAGGAGAATCTGTTGACAGGACAAATATTTTTTCAAGCAATCTACTAATCTGGACTTTATGAAGAGCAAGAAGAAAACCATTAATAAAATAAAGCCAGTAGAAGTTGTGTTTGCTGTTGGCCACAACCTACGTTGCGGACACAGCAAACATGTCCAGGAAGAAGGTTCCCCCTTTTTTTCCCGTCACCAAGGAGAAAGATAGTGCTGGCAAGAAAAATGAACCTGATCAGAGTTTAAGGGAATATGAACTGAACAATTGACTGCACAGTTCAGGAAGAAAACCTGTCAGAGGCTGCAAAAGAAACTCGAGGCCACATGAACTTGAGCTATTTTTCCCCAAAAAAGTTTCAGACTCTAGATGTGCAAAACTAGTGCAGATGTTGCCCAAAGGATTTGCAGACATGATTTCAGAAAAACTTGCATCGATAGCAATGGATATATACTTTTTCCTCATTTAACTTATGCACAACTTTGCGTTGATCGTTCGCATGAAATCCCATTCAAATACAATAAAGTTTTGTAGTTGTAATTTGAAAAATATGAAAATGTCACAGATATGTTTGCACTAAAATCTACCAGGTGAGGTCAGTTTTCATTATGTTGTTGACGAATGCAGTTTTATCTGTAAAATCTCCATCCAGCTGGCTCGGTCAGCTGACTGATCACCCAGTCACACCTAGCGTGCCTTACTTTTCCTCTCCCTTTCCCTTTTCCTCTTTCAGGCTTTTGTCTCGCTCTCACACAAACAAGCATGCTCTCCTGCTCTTTGTACTAGCCACTGGCTGCTTTCCAGTCAAATCAGCTCAATATTGCACCCTTCCTAAAACCACCCTCACTTTTCTCATTGCTCTCTGGAGCCCACGCATTGCCACAGTCATAGTTGTGTCACAGCAATCAATCAGCCATCAATGTGAAACTGCCCCACCAGTATAGAACAATCACAGTAACCCTTCTGCCGCAATTCCCAAAACTCCTCCTTTACCATTAGTTCACTTATGTTCTGAAATCTTTATCATTTCTCTGAAGTCAATTGAATCTCTCTTGGTCTCTCCATGTGCTTCTGTGTTGCCTTTCCATCTATTTTCTGCTCACTGTTATTGCATCCAGTTGGTATATTGATTGTTTGACTTTTTGCAGAAATATGCCATTCTCAATCTCCAAACTATGTGTGATAACATTGCATTAAAATACTGAAAATCAGTACTTGAGTCACATTTTTTAATTTTAGTAGCGCTCAAATGCTTTCGACAGTTTTGCACCTAATAAAAGAAATTCAGATCATGAAATAACATTCGCTTCTGATCCATTTCTCATTATTTTCACGATAAGATTTCTGGTATAAAGTAGCTCACTCATCAGGTATGAAGGGAATCTTGCTGTTGGTGTTTGTTTAGGTTTTGGAATCATATGTAATTTGTTAAAGACTTTAGGTCGAGGAAGATGTCTGGTGTTACTGATGTTTTCTAAAACTTTCATTTTCTTTTGAATCGTTAGATTTTTTTATCCTCTTCTATTTTAGGGGTGTACAATGGTTTACAATGGTTTACAAAAAAAGAAATATAAATAGAAAAGAAATTAGGTTAATAGATCTTCCATGATCTAGTAACCCAAATGAAACATCTAGGTGAATGATCTGACGGATAGTTAAAGGAATACACATATTCAGCCATCAAATGTTTAGTCTGTGGCAGACCACCAGGAGGCTCTACTCACACCCAGAGAACAGGATGTTTGGATTTAAAAAATAGAACTCCCTGCACTGAAGGTGGGGATGAGGGTGACTAGGGGAGGCAGAGGATGAGGTGAGCTCTGAAGGCTGACGAGAGTCTCTGGAAGAAGGAGCGGAGTCCGTCAACAACGTGGAGGGGGGTCGTCCCTTACGAGGAGCCTGGGCCATTGCTACCTCATCATCTTTCAGAACATGTGCGAGTTTAAGCCTATCAATACAGACTGTCTCCGTATGCCCCCCCCAAATCTAAAAGACAGTACTTAGGGCCCAGTTCGAGGACCCTGAAAGGGCCATCATACAAAGGCTGTAAGGGTGTCCTGTGTGCATCATGTCTAACAAAAGCAAACTTAGAGGACGCTAAGCTCTGTGGGACAAATGACTGGGGCAAACAATGATGTACAGGACCAGAAACGGGAAAAGGGTCACAGTGAGTTGAAAGATGTTGAGCTGGCTGGATGAACTGGGGCGAGGGGGTCTCAGGAAAAAACATGCCTGGGACACGTACCAGCTGACCTAAAACCAGTTCAGCTGGGGAAGCACCAAGGTTCTCTTTAGCTGCGTACTGCAACCCAAGCATCCCCCATGGGAGGTGGTCAATCCAGTTGCCATCGGTCAGAACACCACAAAGCGCTACTTTTAATGACCTGTAAAACCGCTCACATAACCCATTAGCCTGTGGATGGTATGCAGTGGTGCGGTGGATCTTGACCCAAAGGCCGTCAGCCATGGTGGACCAAAGCTCAGACACAAACTGTGGTCCTCTGTCAGAAATGTGGAGGAATAAATGGACGACACTCAGGAGCTAGGTTCGATCACCTCTTTATCTCAGCTTCGACTTCACACTCAACAAAGGTAAGCCAGAACACATAACATAAGAACCCATACAATAATCGCGCCACAAAATTTATAAATTTTTTAAATCCAAACATCCTGTTCTCTGGGTGTGAGTGGAGCGATCCTGGTGGTCCGCCTCAAGTCCAATTTAAAGTAGCAAATGAAGAGAGAAATTAAGAGTTGGGTAACACATCGGCTAAGACACCTTCTTGACCTTGTTTCTAGTTCTTCTTCTGTTTGCTAATGGTGTTTGAATTAAAGTGAACCAGAGGACTCTCACCAAATTAATTTAATGACTAGTATTGCAATGATCTGCTGCTTAAAGATCTGTCTGCCCAATCCTATCCCTAAATTCAATCATTCATCCATCCAGTCTTACCTTGAGTTTGTCATGTCTGTTTGACCTCCTTGACTCTTCTCCAGTCCGAGTTTTGTGAAAATTCCGACCAGCACCATGATGGCCACCACCCCACAGATAATGTAAACGATCATGTGGGTCCGATCCCGATCCGGTTCCTGGTGGACCTCTGTGACAGGAATTCCTGGTTTCCCGGTGTTCGCCCACACGGGGGTGTCATAGTTGGAACAGGAGGTCTGGTCTAAACTGTGGATTCTGAACTGGCAGCAGAAGCGGTAGAAGCAGGAACCGCAACAGAACAGGTAAATTCCTGCATTACAGTTAAACGGTGGGTCCCACTGGCCCATGACATCATAGTACCCCCAGCAGCGGTTGCCACTGGTTGAATCTGTTTGTAGCTCTGGATCTGGCGCTGGTGTTGCCAGTGCTGCCTCTGGTAACACAGGCGATTCTGTGGTTTGGTTGTTGGACGACACCTGCGCTGAAACTTGACCTGATGGCCATGAGTTCAGTCCACTCAGGGTGGTCAGGCCCAGTAACATGGCCAATGAAAAGTTCAACAAGAGCGAACACATTGAAGCCGCCATGCTGGACTCACTCCAAAGTCTTTCAGCGTCTCAGCTCGGATAAGTAACAGGAAATAGAAGACCAAAAAGCTCCTGCAGTTTGGGAAACAACAAGAGACAATTAAATATATCTTTTTGAAGAGAAGACAGATCAGTATGTTGAAAGATAATTAACAAGATTTGCATTGTGCATGCTCAGAATGGGGTGTTAAATGAAAGTGAAAAGTAATTTAGTTCAACCTAAAGTTCCTCAGACAACTTTGTGGATGATATTTAACAATTAATAAGAATGATTGGATAGTGATTGGATTACTATCAATACATTTGATCTTCTCCCAATCACTAAATGCACCAGACCTAAACTCTATCACGTTGTGCTAAACTCAACACTCTTTGGTGTAGAAATTGCTGCTGAGGGAAGAAAACTTAACAGTCCTTCAGATAACATGTAACCACTTGCACACTGTTGTCGCAAATTTGCTTCGAATCACTTCGGTTCAAAATGCTGCTAAGGTGGTATATTTGTCTCACCAATGCCAATTGATGCAATTTTTGCACATACAAGCATTACATTGGAAGCAATTTGCCTCCAGTTCCAGTCGCTGTTATAGCCAACTTGGCCAAATCTCATTAAGTAGCACGTTAAATACCTATTTACATAATTATAGAAGGTGCTAATTTACATTAACAATCCCAATGTAATTATGCATAATATTGATGGCAAAACATTTGGTTCCATTTGTTTTCTCAAATGACTGAGACAACTTGAGGAGATTCAAGTCAGCCTGCTGCTGTTATGGTTCTGATCCAGTAAGTAAGGGAGTAAAAGACCCATGTCTTCTGATCATGTACAGGTTAGCAGTTTGAGGGTGTGATGTTGCATTTACAGACAGATGGTGCAACCAGGTGACCAGCAGGATAAAAAAAGCAAAAACACATAGGTACTGTGGTGCATCATGCCTACAATTTATTGCTACTACCACACATTGAACGGGTCACACTGAAATGCGGCAAAGCAGAACAGATCACTGAACATCAGCCAAGGGTAGTTTCTTCAGTAGTGCATCACAGGATAAAGTCTCACATGACAACATCATATTTGGCAGTCAGAAATGTGAGATGTATAAAAAAATGTGACCAAATCTGCTGACTTCTTTTGGTTTCGTGATGCGACCTTCATTTTTGAAGCTCACATGCCTGAAGCTTGACTGGTGAAAAATACCCTGTTAGAGGCAGTTTAGCAATTGCCTTGTCTTTGTGGACTTATGGTGGAACTGTTTTATTAAAGATGCAAAATTTAGGTTTGGTATCAGAGTGGTATCAGACAGATGTTTTTAGATTAAGTCAGAGAAAGCACAGACATGTATGAAGCTAATTAACAGGAGACAGTGTTGGGGGTTTTTCTCTTCTTTGCCATTTTGTACTTTTGCTATTTGGGTTGTGTATTTTAGGTGTGAAAAGGAATCGTTCTCTGCAGCACTTCAACCTTTCAATGTTTTAGAAAATTAGAAAAAAGGGTGAATGAACCCAAATCTGACCTCAGCATCTACCAAGTAGGCCAAATGTATTACAGCAAAAGTTTTTTGTTTCATCCTTTTGAACTTTAGACATCTGTCTGTTATGGAGTTAACTATGAGTCTTAATAGTCTTAATAATAAATTCAGAAAGAGTTGTTCCCAGTTACTATTGTTCTAATCACTGGTATGAGCTGAAAAAAATAACTTAAATCCTGTGTTTTAAACTAGTTAAACTCCATCTTGCAACGACTTTGTTCTTTTGCACACGGTGTGATGTCGCCTCTACTCCTAAAATAAATAATGGAAGGCTGCTCACAGCATGAAGGCAAGACAGAAAATTCTCCAGTCCTTCTAGACTTAGTTCTTAAAGAGAAATCTGAATTGGCCAAAATCATTATTTGAACTAGAATTGCAGTTATGCCATTTCTGATCACCAAGAATTTGTACCATAATGACAAACTGAAGTAAATTAAAATTATTCATAGAACATAAAGGTTTGCTTCATTACTGTTTTGGCACCTATCAATACTCTATTACAGAGAGACATGAACGGGTAACCTGTGGACACGAACTTACATTCACTGACACACAATGAATTCCTGCCATTTCATTGAGTGTGTCAGAGTGTGTTTTTTACCACAGTTAATAAAAAAAAATCAGCAGAAATCACCTTTTACAAAGCCATTCAGGTCTTCAGAAGACCGCAGAGGCGGTTGTAGACAAATCCAAATCTTTGGGGAGGAGGATCCAACTCAGGTGGGTGTATTACCTATGAACGAACTTGCCCTTGACATTTTCAGCAATGAATTCCCCCACAGAGTGGATTAATAATCCGTGAAAAGTGAAAACTGTAGGTTGCCAACAGTGCTGTGGGGCAAAGCAAATCCAAACTTGCAGCAAGCAAACGTTTCCAAATGGAAGGGTTTTCACTCCAAAGATAGACTCATATCCCTGAGTGGATAACACCTCAGCACTGAAGTGAAAAAGGTTCTGATGTCCTTGAAAAATAAAAGTCCTCCACAGATCTTAACTTGCATACATCATCCTGCTTCTCTCAATGTCACTGTTGAAAGAAAGCCTTTTTGTTTTTGCCGTAGCCATGTTTTCAGCGTCACTGTAGTCCACTTCAGTAAATGTTATTCTCCTCTCTGAAAAGTGTGGTTTTCAGTTGTTCAGCTGCTGACTGCTTTATTAACTAATCTGCTGCTTTCTATTTTCAGCCACAAACCCAACAGGTAACAACAGCTGTGAAATATCTTTAGAGGATCAGTCCAGGCTCTTGTCAAGCTAGAATCCTGCGGTGATCGTGGTCCAGAAGTGCACCTGAGGCTTATTATCTCTCACTCGTGCACATCCATACTTCCACATGCACACATCCACAAAGAGCTCAACTCCCTGATGACAGAACACTGACAGTATCAGTCTGGAGCTTTTAAGTGGCATACACAGGAGTCCAATAGCTTTCTGCGCTCGCCTTGCGCCGAGCTGATGTTGCTTCCTTGAAATCTCTCCTCTCCTTGAATCCAGGGGTCTCTGACAGACCCAGGACACCACTCTTGGCTTTCAGCCTGCTCTGCACTGCCCTGCAAGTGCACAGGGTGAAGAAAGAAGGGAGAGTTCTTGTACTGAAGTTATTATTTTAATGTCTTGGATCTGCTCCATGAAAGGAAGAAAAGATTAATGGGTTAAAATTATTCACCCATTTTGCAGTGGATCAAGGCTGGTTCTTCTTCTTCTTTAGTGATTTTGTTTTCCCTCCCTTTCTTTGTTTACGGTTCACTTTTTATTTTCATTACATGCTCTTATCCTAAATTCCCCCATCATTCTTCCTTTGATGTTTTTACCCCTTTCCGTCTGTTCAACGGCTTACCTCACCCTTTCCTCTCAGACCCAGTAGGACTTTGTTTTGCTGCTGCTGAAGAAATATCAACGTGCTATCAGGGAGCCCGCGGACTGCCCTCTGCACTTTCAGCAGAGCGCTTGAACGAACCTTGCTGGAGCAAAGCTAGCCCAGCCTGCACAGACGACAGAGACAAGTAGAGATGCGACAGCCGAAGAGCAGTGTGGCACCAAGGGCAGATCAAAAAATATCCTGTTTTCAAAAGAAGACCCTATGGAGATGCAAGATACAGCACAGCAAAAGCACTTTTGAGATAACCTTGCATCGGTTACTCAGTTTCCATTTTTATAACTGTTCTATTCTTTTCCTATCCCCAACCTTTTGAGAAAAAAACAGAAAAAAATCAAAGGTTTAATATGCAACAGTTTTTAAGCAAATGCTGCATATTATCTACCAATTTTTGATGTTTTTTGATGTCAATTCAGTCGCGGTCCAGCTGCAGCTTCTTTGAAAACAGGCATAATTTGATATATATGTATAGGAATTTTATATATATATCATATGTATGTGTTTTCACTGGTGCTCTGCTTGTGGGAATCTCCAAACAGAATTGTGAGGCGCTCACAGAAGCAATAAGATGCCCTTTGTTTTTTTTGGTTTTTCTTTATTCCATCCTCTCCCTTTGTTGTTGTCTCCCATCAGTGTGTATTCCCTTAAATCCTCGGTCCGCTGCGAGCGTCTGTGTCCCGTCCGCTGGCGATGCTCGCGCTCCTACTGCTTCTTCCACTGTTCTGTGGCAGGACTGGCTGTCAGTATCTCACGCAATCACTCCGTTTCTCTCCCTCCTCCCTATTTCCAAGTCACTCCTCCCTCTCTGGCTCACTCCTGCCCTCCCTCATGGTGTCTTTCTTTTGCACTCACATACATGCATGCAAGTGCCTTTTGTGCATAAATGAGTGCAGCTCTGACTTGTTGACTCCCTTTCACTCTATTCCTCTCTCACTCATTACATGACACCGACACTGCCTATTCAAAGTCTTTTCCCTCCTTAGTTGTATTAGGGGTGGAACAAGATCTTGCAATAATTAAATACTGAAATATTTGTCATCTAAATGAAGAATTTTTCATGAAGTGCTACCTAGTTGCCAAGTATTTTAAGCCTGTATGTTTTTGAGACTCCTGGTTTGAAATAAAAGAGGAAGTGGTTTTTGAGCTGCTTTCTAATTGTATTAGAGAGTTGGCGATGAAAAACTGCACGTCAGACTGTTACATAAGCATTGACAAAGTCTACACCACTTTCAGTTTGTTTTTCTGGCAGCATTTGGGGTATCCAATAGAAAAAAAAGACAGCAGCAAATTGACTGCTATACCCATCTATTTGCTACTTTGTAACTTTGCTCTGTTGAACTTTTTGTACACAGTTTTTTGGGGTACATCGTACTTCACTTTTAGTTGACTCAATTTAGTAAATCTTCTTACCCATGATTGAGGCGCCCCTGGCTTCAACTGATTGTTTCTAGTGTCATCAAATGCACAAATGTTACAAAAAAAACTAGCATTCTTTTTTTCTTTTTTTTTAGTATTGTCATGCTGCCCTATTCACTCCCTCTCCTAATCATCGTCCTCACCTGTGTCTCCCATCAACCACACCTGATCCTCCTTACCTTCTGCCTTTATAACCCATCACTTCCCTCACTCAGCGCCGGATCATTATTGTTGTCCTGCTGTATCCCGTGCTGCTCGTCCGCTGTCCTGTCTATCCGTTCCTGCAGTGATCATCCTCATCACCTCCTTCACCATCAACCAGCACCCAATAAATATCCTTGCACATCCTTGCACTGGTCCTCAATGGCATGAGCCTCTTCTGCCGACTCATCGCAGGCAGCGATGCCTCGTGGTCCTCCCTGCCGCAATCAGCTCACCGACTCCTCCCAGTCCCTCAGCTCCACTAAGCCCGTTGAGACTAGCTCCTCCAGTCAGCCCGTTGAGACCAGCTTCCCCTGTCTCACCGCCGGCTCCAGCTCTCACCTCCCCGAAGTCAGCCTCTGCCTGTGAGCCAGTCAGCCAGCCAGAGCCAGTTCCAGTCCCAGAGCCAGAGCCAGAGCCAGAGCCAGAGCCAGTCCCAGTCCCAGAGCCAGTTCCAATCCCAGAGCCTGCCGCCATCGTGGCTGCTGTGTTCCTGGCAGTCACAACGACAGCTCTGCAGCGACCGACATTCCCACATGGGTCTCTAGAGCTCCCAGGGAGGGTCAAGGAGGACCCGTTCCCGTTGCTGGAGCCTCTTTGCCGGCGACTGCTGTTGTTGAAGCCACCAGACTCTTCTCAGCTGGCCTCCACGCTGCCAGACTCTTCTCAGGCAGCGAAAGCCTCTTCTTCACCGCCGGCCAGTCAAGCTCCTCAGCGGCAGCCTGACCCTCAAAAGAGGACCATTGGGCCGTCTGCCTGACCTCCAGGTCCTCGTGGTAGGACCATTGGGCCGTCCCCCCGACCGCCGTCCTGTCAGGGAACGCCACCCGGGCGGTCCGCCCGACCTCCGTCCTGTCAGGGAACGCCACCCGGGCCGTCCGCCCGACCTCCGTCCTGCCAGGCGACGCCACCCGGGCCGTCCGCCCGGCTACCGTCCTGTTAAGGGATGCCGTCCTGGGCGTCCGCCAGAATTCCAGGGGCGTACCCACAGAGACTCAGGCCCTCCTTCCCTGGGACCCCTCCACCCACCCTGGCAAGGGTGCTTCCTTTTTTTTTCTTTCTACTCCACCACGTCTGGAATCCGCCTTTAAGGGGGGGGCCCTGTCATGCTGCCCTCTTCACTCCCTCTCCTAATCATCGTACTCACCTGTGTCTCCCATCAACCACACCTGATCCTCCTTGCCTTCTGCCTTTACAACCAGTCACTTCCCCTCACTCAGCGCCGGATCATTATTGTTGTCTCCATGGTGTGTTATCCTGCTGTATCCTGTCCTGCTCCGATGTCCTGTCTATCCATTCCTGCCGTGATTATCCTAATCACCTCCTTCACCATCAACCACCACTCAGTGAACATCCTTGCACTTCCACCGGCGTCTGCGTTTGGGTCCATGCATTCACACCACACTCCTGACAAGTATTTATCTCCATGTCGAACCAAAATTACCAACTGAAAGAAACAGTAATATATGCTATGGTTAGTACACATGTAAGCCATGGTAAATATGTTGGAGAGATGTAGGCAGCAAGGGTCACTCTGTCACTATTTTGTGCCCAGGGTGAACTGACCAAGAGCAGGGAAACAAATTACTTGAAAGCACTTTGACAATGCTGCTACAGCCTGTTAGCCGCTACCAATACCTTAGCTTGGGGCTCACTTCCCCTAGCTTGAATTTTGCCCTCTTGTTCTAAATCTAAATTGTTTTGATTGGTCAAACCTACGGTGGCCCTGAAAGGTCACAGCACGCAACTAAAGAAAACACATGCAAAAAGACAAAACACAAGCAAATTGAGAAAACATTTTCATCAATTTGACAACACGTGTGCAGCATTTAGAAAAACGACACAAGACATTACAAAAATGCGCTGCAAATAGACCACAACACATTAGAAAAGCGCGCTGCAAATAGACCACAACACAGCGGAAGTGAAGTGTTTCCAGGGGACACTTAAATGTGATGCACACGGCCGGACATGCTTGTTGTTGACACAGATTTCGAGTCACACCTCAGTCACCGTCTCTGTCCGTCAGTGGTGTTGGAAAACCAGATAAAAAGTAATTGTTTATTTATTTTAACATTGTGATCGCATGATTCAGCCTATTGCAGTGATCTGCTGCTAAACTATAGTTAGCCTTTAGCCGTGTGCATCACATTTATGTGTCCCCTGGAAACACTTCACTTCCGTTGTGTTGTGGTCTATTTGCAGCACGTTTTTCTAATGTGTTGTGTTGTGGTCTATTTAAAGCACGTTTTTCTAATGTGTTGTGTCGTTTTTCTAAATGCTGCACACGTGTTGTCAAATTGATGAAAATATTTTCTCAATTTTCTTGTGTTTTGTCTTTTTGCATGTGTTTTCTTAAGTTGCGTGATGTGACCTTTCAGGGCCACCGTACAAACCTGAACCTGAAAAATCCACACTTAACAGAGAATCTTGAAAACACAGCTTCAGATTCAAACTTGTGTTTGTTCTCGTGAACCAATTCTTGTTAGAATTTAACAAAGAAAGAAAAGACATAGCATATGTCAACAAGACTTGGTTAGATTTAGAAAGGAAGAAGTTCTGGAGTTGCCTGGTGCTGCGTAATAAAGGCTGCCCATTGCTTCCAATGCTGCTACAGGCTAACTGTTGGCCGCAAACAAGATTGAAATTAGTATCTGCTTTAGAATAGAACTACAGGCTAATAGTCGTCAAAACTATAATAATCAGATACTTAATTTACCCAAAAGTATTAGTAAAATAATGGTTCATTTCATTATGAATAATTTAGTACTGACTATCATTATAATTAAACAAACAAAAAAATCTTAATTACAGATTCAAATATGTGAAACCTTTACCTTTTTGTGAGATTTTTTTTCCTAGTTTCAAAAATATTGAAAAACTCCATAAACTCAGTGTTGAGTATCAATACGTTGGCTGGCAGTTCCACCCCTGTTTTTTATGTTTGATTGTAGATTCAAGCCATGACCCATTTTTTTCCACAGCTTGTTCATCTCCATTAATTTTTTGCATCTCACATTTCAGTCTGCTTGTTGCAGTGTGTCTCGATTTTCCCTTTTCTCCCTTTACTTTTACATATCTCCCAAATGTGACTGTCAGTTTGACATATAAGAACATTGGTGCTGACTGAGCGTCAGGTTAGAGTGAGTGTGCATGCTCTTTCATCCACGTGCGATGCGTGTTTTTGCCTCTGCATAATGACTGTGCCAGTACCTGTGCACACCCTCGCCTCTCTGCAAGCACGTCTGGAGCATGTGTGGCACTGCAGGCTATTAGGACTGATTTAGGGAAAACGAGTGAAAGATGGATGGAACAGAGGATGTGAGGCAATCGGAGAAGCAGTGAGGAGGAGAGAAGGTAGGAAGAGAAGGGAGAGGAGGGGAGGAGAGAAGAGGACAGCATCTGTCAAATAGAGGGGGGAATGGGAAAGAAGCAGAAGAAGGAAACGGGAGTGGAATTATCACAAGGAAGGGAGGAGGATTAAGGAGCAGGGGTATAACTACGGGAATAGGAGTCGCTTGAGGGATAGTAGAAGGGAAGTGGATAGGAAAGGAGTTCAGATAGGTAAAGAGGAAGTCATCTCAAGGGAGAGTGACATAAAAATAGACAAAAAGGTTCATAATGAGAAAAACGCAGCAGACTGATAGATAATGGCCTTCAGAAAATATGACAAATTACAATAAGAACTTGTTTACAGAGCAAGACTTTGAAATTTTTCTTTTTGATTTAGTTTAGTAAAAAGCATTAATTTTATCTCTCCCATTTAAATTTTTTTTTTGCCCAGTCTTCTTTGACATCCTCTAGAGATTCTTGATAACTTTAGTTTTTCTTTTCCTGTAAGCTCAAAGCTCGTTTCCCCTTGGTGTTTTTATTCAGTCCAAACCTCTGAGCCTTGATTTGTTTAAAATCCTTGGCAAAGTACATCAGGAGTTATGTCAAGGATACATCCTCCTGCATACTTAAGATGGCACACAAACACGCACTGCTGTGACTTCACGGTAGAATTAATGTATGAGCCACAAATCAGCTAATCCTCACCCTCCCTCCTGACTTGCTTTTAAGTGTCCTCGGCGCATCTTGCCTAATTAACTGAAGGTCATAAGTTTATAAAAAGAAATCACACGGGTTCTGGCTGAAGGTCTGCTACCAGAGTCTGCCATTTCTGAGAAGTGGTACATAAGTTTAGAGTGTGTTGGCCAGAAAGGAAGATTAGGAGGAAGAACAGCGAGGTGGCCCCAGGGAAAAGATAGATGGTAGAGACAGAGGAAACTGGAGATCCTAAATAATTCAATTCAATTCAATTCAGTTTATTTATATAGCGCCAATTCACAACAGATCTCATCTCAAGGCACTTAACAAGAAGTCATTTCAATACATTCATACAAACATTCCAATCAGTTAAAAAGTTTCCTATTTAAGGAATCCCAGCAGATTGCGTCAGTCATTGGCGTGAGGTTGGGCCCCGTTGATGCAGACTTTCCAACCACAGCAATCCTTCAGCAATCCCTCATACTGAGCAAGCATGTAGCGACGGTGGAGAGGAAAAACTCCCCTTTAACAGGAAGAAACCTCCAACAGAACCAGGCTCAGTAGAAGCGGCCATCTGCCACGACCATCTGGGGGTTTGAGAAGACAGAGCAGAAACACAGAAGGAACAGAAGATCTGATATAAGAGAACTTTCTATGTTACAGAAAGTAAAAAGTTGATAACAGGACACAGTGGATGTTCAGTTACTGGGAGGATCATCCCAGTCGATGCCCCCCGTCCAACAGGGCATTGCAGCCAAGCAGGATACCAGACCAGGTATATCTTCTATGTAGATAAAAACACTGAGAGAAAACAAAGTTAACAGTCGAAATAACAGAATGTACTGTAATACAACTGGAGAGTCGTAGGAGAAAAGGAAGTAGCAGAGTGAAGAAAATTGGTAAGCCTGTCCTCCAGCAGTCTAAACCTATAGCAGCATAACTACAGAGATAACTCAGGATGACCTTAGCCACTCTAACTATAAGCTTTATCAAAAAGGAAAGTTTTAAGCCTGGCCTTAAAAGTAAACAGAGTGTCTGCCTCACGGACTAAAGCTGGGAGCTGGTTCCATAGGAGAGGAGCCTGAAAACTAAAAGATCTCCCTCCCATTCTACTTTTAGAAATCCTAGGAACTACAAGTAAACCTGCAGTCTGAGAGCGAAGGGCTCTGTTGGGAACATATGAAACAATTAGATCTCTGATGTATGATGGAGCTTGATTATTAAGGGCTTTGTATGTAAGAAGAAGGATCTTAAATTATATTCTGGATTTAACAGGGAGCCAATGAAGGGAAGCTAAAACAGGAGAAATTTAATAGTGTCTGCCGCATTTTGGATCAACTGAAGGCTTTTAATGGCATTTTGTGGACTACCTGATAGTAAAGAATTACAGTCATCCAGCCTTGAGGTAACAAATGCATGGACTAGTTTCTCAGCATCACTCCTGGACAGGATGTTTCTAATTTTAGCAATATTCTGGAGGTGAAAGAAAGAAATCCTAGAAACCTGTTTAATATGGGATTTAAATGTCAAGTCTCTGTCAAAAATAATGCCGAGGTTCTTTACGTTATTACTGGGGGCCAATTTAATGCCATCCAGATGAAGTGATTGACTAATCAGTTTCTGTTTAAGAACTTCTGGTCCAAAGACAGCAACTTCTGTTTTGTCAGAATTTAAAAGCAAAAAGTTTAGGGTCATCCATGTTTTTATGTCTTCCAGACATGCCTGTAATCTACCTAACTGACTGGGTTCATCAGGATTTATGGATAAATATAGTTGTGTGTCATCTGCATAGCTGTGGAAATTTGTCCCATGCTGTCTAATGATTCTACCAATTGGGAGCATATATATGGTGAACAGAATTGGTCCAAGCACAGAACCCTGTGGAACTCCACAAGTAACACTTGAGAGTGAAGAAGATTTATCATTTAGATGAAGTAACTGGAATCTATCAGACAAATATGATTTAAACCAGCCTAGTGCTGTTCCTTTGATCCCTGCAACATGTTCAAGCCTTTCAAAGAGAATATTATGATAGGATAGATTCTTCATATCCAAAATGGGGCCAGGAACCAAATGGAACAGTTCTTTAAATAATTTGGTTGGAATTGGGTCCAACATACAAGTTGAAGGTTTAGATGAGGCTAATATTTTTGATAATTCTGAAAGCTCGACTGAATCAAAACAGCCTAAGCACAACTGAGGTTCTACAGTTCTTTCCGATACTGCCTCATTTACTGAGGAAAAAGTAACCATGTTTGGGAGAATGCCAATGATTTTATTTTTAATAGAATTAATTTTATTTATGAAGAATCCCATAAAATCATCACTGCTAAGAGCTGGGGGAATAGTTAGCTCAACAGATCTATGACTCCTTGTAAGTTTGGCAACTGTACTAAACAGAAACCTAGGACTGTTTTTATTCGCCTCTATTAATGATGAAAAATATGCTGTTCTAGCCTGTCGAAGGGTCTTTTTATACAGCAGTAGACTGTTATTCCAGGTTAAATAGGAATCCTCTAGGTGTGTAGAGCACCATTTTCTCTCCAACTTCCTAGTATTCTGCTTTAAAGTACGCAACTCTGCGTTGAACCAAGGAGTCAGCCTCCTATGTCTAGCCACTTTCTTTTTTAAGGGGGCTACACTATCTAATGCCAAACGCAATGAGGACGTAACGCTGTGAACCAGATCATCAATTTCTGAAGGGTTAGAGATAGAATTGCTGCCCTCCACTGTGTTACCCTGAGACACTGAGGAAAGTAAGAATGGAACAGATTCTTTAAAAATTGTTACAGCATTGTCTGATAAAGCTCTACTATAATGAAATTCTCTTTCAGATTTAAGATGGTCAGTTAAAGTAAATTCAAAAGTTATTAAGAAGTGGTCGGACAGGACCGGGTTATGTGGGTGGACTGTTATTTCCTCACACTCAATACCGTATGTCAGTACAAGGTCCAAAGTGTGTTTACCCGAGTGGGTTGATCCCTGTACTTTTTGAGTAAAGCCAATTGAGTCTAAAATAGCATTAAAGGCTGCATTTAGGCTATCACTTTCAGTATCCACATGAATATTGAAGTCCCCCACTATAATAACCCTATCAGTATTTAATACTAAATCAGATAAAAAATGTGAGATCTGATCCAAGAATTGAGAGTAAGGGCCTGGTGGACGATACAAAACCACAAACAAAAATGGTCTTAATGTTTTGCAACATGGATGAGGAAAATTAAGGGTTAGATGTTCAAAAGAACTGTAGCTATCAAATGGTCTGGGACTAATTAGTAAATCAGAATGGAAAATGGTTGCAACTCCTCCCCCTCGCCCAGTACTTCTAGGAATGTGAAAATTTAAATGACTGGAAGGAGTTAACTCATTTATACTGACATAATCCTCCTGCTGCAACCAGGTTTCTGTGAGACAAAGGAAATCAATGTGATTATCACAAATCAAGTAATTTACTAACAAAGTCTTTGAGGAGAGAGATCTTATGTTTAATAAACCACATTTAATAGATTTATTTTTCTGTTCAGTCAAAGTTGTATTTATTTTTATGAGATTTCCATAATTTGCTTTTGTTGGCTTAACTTTTAATCCATTTAATTTTGGCCGTGGGCAAGACACTGTTTCTATAGGGTAATGGGTGGGTAACAGTACAGTAGCAGCAGAGAGGTGGGTTAAACTACGACTCTGCTTCCTGGTCTGGACCCTGGGTTGTCAGTGTTTTGGAGGACTAATAAATCCGGCCATATTCCTAGAAAGAAGAGCTGCTCCATCCAAAGTGGGATGGATGCCGTCTCTCCGGATCAGACCAGGTTTTCCCCAAAATGTTCTCCAGTTATCAATGTAGCCCACATCGTTTGCAGGACACCACCTAGACAACCATTGATGGAATGATAGCATGCAGCTAAACATGTCGTCACTGGTCCGATCAGGCAGGGGACCAGAAAAGATTTCCGAGTTGGACATTGTTTTGGCAAACTTACACACCGAAGCAACACTAATTTTTGTGACCTCCGATTGGCGTAACCGGGTGTCATTACCGCCAGCGTGAATAATAATCTTACTGTATTTACGCTTATCTTTAGCCAGCAGTTTCAGGTTGGATTTGATGTCGCCAGTTCTGGCACCTGGCAAACATTTGACTATGGTCAATGGTGTCTCCAATGCCACGTTTCTGACTATGGAGCTGCCAATTACCAGGGTCGGCTTCTCAGCGGGTGTGTCGCTGAGCGGGGAAAATCTGTTAGAAACGCGGACCGGTTGGTGGTGGCCCGGGGGCTGGGTCCTAGAACTATGCTTCCTACGTACAGTGACCCAGCCGGCCTGAGGTCCCTGCTGCGCGGGCTCTACCGGAGGACAGCTAGGGGGTTCTATCCTTTTTGGCTCCATGCTGGCTAATGGGCTTCGGCTATCAGCTGGTTTTCTAACAGCGCGGAGCCGTGCTTCTAATTCTGATACCCTCGCCTCCAAAGCTACAAAAATATTAAATTTATTACAGTTACCATTATCACTAAAGGAGGCAGGGAAGTAACTAAACATCTGACAGAGAGAGCAAGAGAGAAGAGAAGAGTTAGAGACAGGAGAGAGAAGAGTAGCCATAGCCGCAATGAAGCTAAGCTAACTGAGCTAGCGAGACCTTACCGCCCCAAGAAAAGCTGTGTGAAACACAAGGAGTTCCCAAAACGTAAAGTACACCACCACAAAACGTGTGTTTTAGTGTGCTTGTGTGTTAAAATAGCTTAGAAAGGCCTCAGCACAGAGAAAACAAGATCAATTCAAGAGAGCCTGAACACCAAACAGCTTACAGGGAGCACAACAGTGACAACAGGAAATAACGCAATACGGCTTACCCCCGTCGAATGAGCCACATTCATCTCTTATAAGTATAAATAAGTCCTCTCAGTTGGTTTAATTGCACACATTGTCTTTGGTTTTTCTGTCAAATATGTATTTGCCAGATCCTGCTATCAAGGGATCTCAAGGTTTTAAAGAGTTATGGATTCAACCCCGCTAAGATTTCCCATCATGTCGTCCATCTGATTTAAAGTTGTGGTGTCGGAGAAAGCACTGGAGTATCGCCATTTTCTTTGGTTGTATGGAGCTTTGAGTAACGCAGCACCTCGCCCACTTGTGACCAATGCTAGTCAGTCAAGAAGGAAGGCTACTACATCTCACCCCCGCATAAAAAAGCCAAATTTGCCTGGAATTTTATTTGTAAAACCATTTGTGCACTATACAATATTCAATAAGTTGCAATATGTATTCTTAAGTGGCTAATTCATTAACTTGTTTGTGATTAAATTGAAAAATGTGAAAGGGATTCTGCGTCTTTTCTGTTACAAAAACAGAAACTTAACTTTGAAATCTTGGCAAAAAAATAAATAAAAAATTGGCATAAAAAACCTTAATAAATTTCGGAATGCTTTTTACAGTTAATGTTGCGGTTGTGCATGTATCTGTTGCAATACATCTGATAAGAACCCAGACAAAAACCTGGAGAGGATGAACAAGGAAAAAGGAAATCAAAAACATCAGGCTGTTCTTACTGTAGGAGTCAATGGACATCAAAGAGCAGAAATGATGTGTCGGAACCAATAACCCAATGTGCCGGTTACAGCAAAAAGCATGTCTTACAAATACTGAAAAGGCAAAAGAACCAGTCAAAGAAATAAACAAGAATATGGATCTGATGTACAAAATCAATGGAAGTTAAAACTGTAAAACCTCCTCACTGTCACCCTCCATCTTCACTTACACCTCAAATTGTTTCTGTTTGCATGCTACTTTGTCATTTCTGTCTTTATCTCTTACCTCATCCACATTTGTCACTGCAACTCTGATTTGATACATAGTTTATTTTCCAGGCTGTAATGCTCCCCTTTTTGTGCAGTGTTGATGCCTTAAGTTATATATTTCTTCAGGTTGAACACAAATAGGTAGGAAAAGAAAGTAGTTATAGTACAATAAGACAAGATACATGTAATCAGTTTTGATTTAAACTGAGTTTGCAAAATAAAGAAATGAAGCTACAGAAGAAGATTCTTACATTTTTCTCAACTAAATGAAACTTTTGCTAACTCACTATGACAGCCTTTATATGATTACTATTAATGAGTAAATTTAATCTTTCTTCTTGTTCAGAGTGTTACCATTCACTGCATCTATGTAGAAGGTTGACATCATTAACTGTCTCTGATTTATCATGTTACAGTCTCAATCTGCTGCAAAGCTATCCACTGTGTGTATTTGTGAGTAAGTGTCAGAGATGGTAAGGGTGACTCACTGGATCACTGATGAGATCTGCCCTCACTTGTGGCTCATAAACCAAAGCAGAGTGAAGAGGGACCCAGAATCTGAGTATATGAGAGATATTTGGCCAGGGGACTGTAGGGTTACTGAAGATAGGCAAGAAAACTATTCATCTGAAGCATATGCTAAGCTAAGCTAAGCTCTGCTCTTGATACCTGTTGTGGCTGTCTTTAATTTTAGTGAGGTCCCAAGTTGATTATAGAGCAAATAATCAACATGTTTAACTGGTTTATTGTAACTGTTTGGAAAATGTATTACAGGTTTTGCAGCAGCTTCCTCTCTGCCTTCGTGATGTGTTGTGCTCTGCCTGTTGTGCTCAGGTAGCTGCCAGTCTAGAGTTGAGCAGTGCAGAAAGCAGCTGAAATGCCAGTCTTTCAATTTTATAATGTTCAAAGAGAAGCTCCAATACCCTGGTGAGAGTATTGCATATCTGCCTTTCGTTTCAATGGCAAAGGAAGACGCTATGTCAAGAAAAATAGACTACCACAGATTTTTGGGAGATGCTGAAAAATGTTGTCCTATAGCTCTCACATAACATTTATACTGCACCTATGCATCACTGCTACATAGTCAACATAGCTGTGCTTCAAATATTAAACAATGTAAATCCCAAACTATTGATATCAATGCCATTGACCTCAGTGCAGTATTAAAAGTGGGAGTGCATCAAATGTGAGATACTTAAAAGCTGCTGTCCGGAGTTTTTGAAGTAGAGAGGATTTTGAGTCCCACTATCAAGGCCCATCCCAAAATGTTACACCACCCCTCCCCTCCCGCTCCCTCTAGACTCACCTCAACGCATCACCTGCGTTGTCACAGTGAGTCAAAGACAAAAGCAGCAAGCGCTATCGAGCATCACCCAATTGTATTTTGTTTTTGGCATTTCAGAGGTGAGCGACTTCTCCATGACTGACGTTCTCTCCCAATATGGTGACTGTAAACAGGAGAGGCATGTGTGAGCAGCCCAATCATCACAGGTTCGTGCGATGCGCATGGAAGTTGATTGACAGCCGACAAGTCAGAAACTCGAATGCTATAGGCAAAAAAAAAAATTGGTTGGTTAGTGTGAAATGCATATGGGTCTATAGGAGGAAGGTGGCACATAGGAAGAATAACATGTTGTGGAGCACTATCCTTTTATCATAGTATTAAACCCCACTATCATGATAAAGAGTTATAGAACTTTGATACATAAATATATTCTCCAGACTGCACCAGTATTATTCCCCTTCAATTCATCACATTTAGACCCACTAAACAAATTTTTTTTAAACGCCAGAATACATGGCAAGCAGAGCTCCACAATGTAGCAAATCACAAAGGTCATCTCAATATCAGTGTGTGAAAGTATGCAGATGTATTTGTAATCATATCATGTTCAATAAATAAATGCATATATTTTCTGTGTTACATTTATCAAAGATGTATCTTTCTGAAGGATAAAGGGTTATCTTCATCAGGAAGTCTAAATTGCACAGTTTACACAAAGCTATGAGAGGGATATAGTATAAAAACACATTTTTAGGGAAAATCTGGAAAACAAAAAAACAGGAATGAATTCCAAGTGAGCCACCTTTAATCTATCAGCTATGGCCACCTTGAACCCCTGCTAACAAGGGCCTTGTGTGGTCCAACATCAGACTACAGTCTGACTTCTCTTTGGGCATGGACTCTGGACCTCAGCAGGTGCATTTCCCAGTGTCTTTCTGTTGCTGCCAGTGGGGAATATCTGGACACACACTGGCTGGCAGTCTCCCTGCTGGCACTGGGCTCAGAATGTCTCGGTGCTAATCCTTATTGGGACTTCTGAGTTGAATTGTACCAGTTTTGAAAAACTGTCTTGCAGAAAGGGTAAGGAAAATTAGATTGAATAAAAACAATGCAAATGAATTTCAGACAAGTGGATAACACTTGTCTAGAGACTTGATTGGGCACGTCTTCAGGTCTTTGTGTGTCTTCTAGTCAGTACATCATTGTCTATGTCTCTCTTCTGCTGTTTTTAGGACTTTGCACTGACTCAGCTCTAAAAGAACACAGAAATAAAAGAAGTGTTTGTCACATGGGGTGAAGAGATATTGTTCGCCAAAGGCCAAAAGAGGATAATTTCTTTTAAATCTGTTTGTTTACAGTATTAGATGAAGAATATCTCAAAATGATAAGAACCAGTTGGAAGCAGATGTCAAGGACTCATCATACACGGAATTAGTCTTAGCAGAGAGTAAACAAGGACAAATTTAGTCCCTCCAGAGAGACTCCATTCATCCTTTTCACTGTTACTGCTGCGGAGACAAACACACTTTCCTTTATTGCTCCCTTTATTACCCGACAACGACAATGTTCTTGGTGATTTTGATCGTTTTAGGTTGGTACTCTGTGTCTTTGTGTCTATTAGGACTTCGTCTTGCTGAACCACAGCAGACTTTAGCTGAGCTGGACGGCCTTCATTTGCTGACCACTGGGTACCCTTCTGGAACAAAAACAAAGATAAAAGTTTTCGTTGCCAAGCAACAGAAGTCTGGATGAGGGAAGGTTTTGTTGCCCTGGACAAAATTTCTGCAGCATGCAGTTAAGCTTGGTCACATTTTAGACGGCTTTAGATGGTCATGTGCCAGCTTGACCATCATTTTAAAAGTAAAGTCAAAAATAAAAACATTTTGTTTTAACATTACAGCCATTGTTTGAAGGATATGCTATTTAGCAAGGTTTTCTTTATATTTTGCACAAAATAACAGTAGATTGTAAAGATACATGTAGGTCTTTTTTTATAGATTAAAGTCTAATGGACCAGTTTTTAATTTTTTCTGTTCAATTCAAGTACAGCTCCTACTTTATTTCTTCTTTATTTTGATCCAATCAAAAAGGCAAAATCATAAAAAATACATCTAAGTGCAATGTCACTTGACACGCTTTTGGTTGCCATTTGCAAAGCAGCCAATCCAGGAGCTCTACTGTTTTCCCTTGGCAGTAAGACTGTAGATATTAGCTTCTCCGATAGTGCTAAGACAGTTTCTACTGTGCGTATTCATGCACAATCAGGTATATTTGGTGTTTGAACTATTAAAACAGGCAGTCATAAGCACTTTTAGAGGGAGTATCAATGATTCATGAATTTTAGCTATTTGAGGGTGGCTGTTTGAGCTCAGAATTTATATTGACCCCCACAGAACATCTAAAGGTTCAGATGTGGCCGCGGAGTTGTAAACTGCCCTAATCTTAAGTAATTTGGTTTAGGATCAAGGACAAAACAATCCCGATTGGAACATACCTGAGTAAACAGGAGTCCATAGAGCTGCTCTATAGGCAGCAGTCACTCTGATAGCTTTTATACCAGGATAGATTGGGATGGGAGAGAAGAAACAAAGCATAAATTAAACCCTCGTTGATGCCGACAGCAACTTGCTCTCATTTGCTCCTTTGCTCACTTCTTCTGCAAAACTTTAGTGACACAAAGCGGATTTGTAAAATCCCGTAGACTGCCGCTTCGGGATCTGTGCACGCGCACACATGGGTCTAGATGTTAAGCCTTCAATTTAACATGCTTAATAAGCTGCACAGTGTAAGGTCAGGACCCTAGCTCACATATGTTAGCACATATAGTCCCTTTTAATTAATCTCTTCCTCTGTTTAAATGATCTGCAAATGCAGCTCTCTGCCTTTCCTGAGCTTGTGCAATGTGGGCACGCTCACTTAGAATCACTGGGTTTAGTGGATTAGCCTAGTTTAGGACTGATGTTTTCATCTCAGAGGCTCCTAAACATGCGTATGACTCATATCTCATCCAGGGCTGCTGATGACATCAGAATACGTTTCACAGTTGCCCCCCCCCCCCAAAGCTGTTTATCCAAATCTATATTTATCATCTTATCACACTACGAGAAACCAAGTCTAACCTACATAGTCGATTAACTACATGACATAATGAGCCCTGGGACACCTTTAATCTTTCGTGAGGACAGGTAACCAGCGGAAATCTGATGTTTTATGGCAGGTAAATACCTGAAACAAACATGATGGCAGCCTGGCTCGAGGGAAATGATCTTTATCTAATCGGTAATGGTGATGCTGAGATAGCAGTGTAGCAGTCAGAGCTTCCCCTGCTTCAAAGTAAAAGCAGAGAAAGCTCCTGGCAATGCCTGAGATATACCAGCTTTTTTTCATATGAGAGATAGTGAACTTTTAAGAATGTTTAATGAACTCTAAAATATTCAAAATTATGGCAAAATAATTCATGGAGTCTGTCAAATATTTATTCAGAAGGTTTCAATATTCATAATTCAATAAGTGAGTCCTGACTTTGTGTGCAATTAGGAGATCAGGACTACATACTTTGCTTTGATCTAATGTTAGAGAGTAGTGTTACTTCCCATTATTGTCTAGCAATCATGGGGAAGACAGCTTTATCTAATGCAGTGTGATACATTCAGCCACTCAACAAGTTTTCTCTAAGCTTCGTTTCCTCAAAAGCAAAAAACATCCACAATAACAATCTAGCTTTTCCCCACCAATGTTCCCTTATGGGCCGTAGATGAGAGTTTACCTTCCACAAACATCATCAAAGTTCTCCCTAAGTGGTTTTTCAGGAGATGTAACTCCACCTGTCTAAAACAATTTGAATCCAGAGAAGATCTTACTATGTAGGTAGAAGGCAAATAACCTTTCCAAGGAAAATCTGTTTTTCACATTGTAAAATTTAAATTATATAGGTCATAGCATCTCGATCCTGAAAAAGTTACCTTTTTTTAGTAATTTGAATAAGTAAACTGAAACTAGTGTATTATAAAGCTTCATTATACACAAAGCAGCATATTTCATGCATTTATTTCTATATATGCATTTGATGATTATGGCTTCAGTTTCTGACTAAATCTGAATATAATATCAGCCTTTTGTCAATAACCATTACTGAAGAAATATTATGTTTTGGTCTATGCAATTATGAGGAACACAACAATTGTCCAGCAGACAGTGTGTTATGCCCTCCACAAGGAACCTGAAGCCACCAAATGTCATTGCTAAAGAAGCCGTCTGTTTGTCAGAAATACGTTACCAAGGCTGAAGAGGAAAAAGGCCTGACTGTTGTGCAGCGGACAAAATCATGAAGCAGTATAATATTCTTTTACTGTACTTGTGCGACAAAAAAACTGTGGATCTTTTTGGTGGATTTTTATTTCTTTTATCATTGCAGAATTTTGTCAAAAACTAACAGTGAAAATCATATTTTTAAGTAAAGGCATAATGCTGAAACAGTATGTGTCCTAAGGATGTTTATATGCAATATGAAGAGAAATAATTTCTTTGTTATAAAATCTGATATAAAAAGTATAAAGTTACTCACTCATTTACACAAGGCCCAGCAAAACCTTCCTTGTTTGGACTTTTCCCACTTTTTTCTTGTCATTTTGTCTAAAATCTAAAAATGGGCTCAAAACGAATTAACCTTAAAACCTCTCTATTTCCTCCAAGTCATTCCAAAGAAAGGAAAGTTTGCATTTTGTTTATAACCCAAGGTCCAAGAGTCTGGAGAAAGATTGGAAAGGCACAGGATCCATTTTGCTTGAAATCCAGTGAAGTGATCATTTGAGGAGACATGTCATCTTCTGGTGTTGGTCAACTGTTCTATTAAGTCCAATATTAGTACAGCCACCTAACATGAAATTTTAGAGAACTTCATGCTTCTCTGTGCTAACAAACTGGATGCTGAGCTCATTTTCCAGGTGGATTTGGCAATTGCCCTTGCTGCCAAAAGTACCAGTGAGTACGGTCTCATTGTGTTCAGTTGGGTAGTCAAGTGATTTGACTTAAGCCCCAGCATAAATCTATGGAGTATTGTCAAGACGAAGATGAGTGACTCCAGAACCAACAAAGTTGATGACCAAAAGGCCACTTTCAAACCAACCTGGGCTTTCTGAACATCTCAGCAGAACCACAGTGTGATTGCCTCAATGCTATGCTGCTTGAATCCAGTAATTACTGCAAAATAAGACCCAACCTAGTATTGGGTGCATATATATGATGTACACAGCATGAATACACTTTTTTCAGATAATAATTAACAGACCTTACATTACACACCAATGTACCAGCTAAATACAGTTAGATGTACTACCCGTCTCTGGGACCCCATGACCAGGCTCAATGATGCTACACAATACATACATTTCACCATTTAAACGTTAAGAAAAGCTCAAATGTTAACCCCAGATGAAGACTGACCCTTTAAAACTGCCACACACTACAATAAACTAGCATTTAGACATTTCACTTTCACCCCGCTTTTACCTCAAGGCCAAGATGGTCTTTGAACAAACACATATCAGGGTTCGTTAATCTAACAATAAAGGGGGCCTTTGACTGTTTCTGTATGCCATCCAGGATGGATCAAAAGAGACCACAAGCACCAGACAGTTGACCCCAGACAGAAACCATGGAGACAGACACAGAGGTTACAGTTAGCTGCAATAAATTTAAGCTTTACAGTTGGTAAACATAAATACAGTGCCCTCATATTTATTGGCACCCCTGGTAAAGATCTTTCATTGCAGTTGCATAAAAAGTTTCTACAATGCTGAGGTTTATATATTTTTGTTACCCTCCCTGTTGTCATCATTGCTGGGCAGGGTGCCAAGATTAATGTGGGTCCTTGTCCAGCCTAATTTTTCTAGGATTTTATTTAGGTTTACAGTTATTGCTCTGCTTTGACATCCCTCTATGCTCTTGTCGACATAAGATATAATATATATCATATAGCTTTGATTGATCTCAATTGGATTATTTAGTTTTTTACCACTGCAGTGGCCTCTAAGGGCATTTGGCTGTGCTGCATTTGAGTTCAGCGTATCACAGTAACACAAATACACAATACTCTCTTTAGCTGTTAATCTTTCTTTTTCATTTCACAATGATACACTACTTGGTGTTGGTCTACCTTATACAAGCCCAATATAGAAAAATAAGGCTGTGGAAATTGCTTTTGCATTTCTATTTTTGTTCATTTTTGAATGTAGCGATGTGTTCTTTTTTGTCTCCAAACTGTTTCTTCTTTCCACTGTTTCTTTTTTAAACACCGCTCCAATAACCTTTTTTTGCTGTTTACGTCCAGTTAACCCTCAGTCATAACATATTTAATAGCCCTTGCGTGGGGAGGTAATCGCAATATCAGGAAAGCACTTGATAAAGAGAAAGTCTTTTGTTTCTCTCCTTATGACTAATAATTAAATGTTTAAACACCCCCATAAATATTTATCTGAACTGTAATCAGCAGTGTACGACTTTACTTTGTCTTTTTCCAATGGTAATGTAATCACATTATTGCTTGAGGAGACTCTCAGCTCAATCCTTAATTATCACCTTCATCTTCATAATTGTTATTGATGCCAGTAGATGGATATTTAAAGCACATCGAAGCACTTCTTATGCTCAAGAAGATCATTTACTATGAGAATCTATTGCAGTAATAACAACAATTCTGCTGAATAATGGCTAAACAAACTCACTCTGGATGGTTTCTTGCTGATTGAAACTTCCCATGGCAGTGAAAGCCTATTTGTTTTATTGTGCCGTTATTTTGGCCTTGTATTGCCACATTATGCATTGCATGCCCAATACGTCTTTGTTTTTCATGTTCTAAGTGTGTTAGATTGTTTTTCTCTCACTGCGCAAAATACTAGCTGTAATTTTATCAACATGTTTGCTTGTTATGGTTCAGTCTAACAGCCATGATGCGAAAGCGTTGTCAGGTAATTTTCAGAAGTAAGCAACATGGTGAACCTCATTACCTTGTGCAAGAGCCCGATACCAGGCTAAATTAATGTCCAACCAACATTTAATGTCAAAGTGATCTGCTCCCACAAATGGGGTTTTCTTTTTTATGTGATCATTTCTGTCTGAATGTCATAGCCTACAGCTCAAGATAGACATGGAAAGAGCAATTTTCTGCTGAATGATGATATTTTCTGTCCCAAATGATTTACTGCCGGTAAAAAGCCACAATAATGACGGCAGCACTTTTCTAAATAGTTTACTTTTCTCCACTAAAAACACTCTAAACTGGTGCACAAAAAGTAGGAACATGCTAATTAGATAGCTTTGGTTCTGTGAATTTCTTCTGTTTTTGGATTCCTTCGACAATTCTGCTCAGCAAAAGTACTATGTGGAGACAGTCCCCAGCACAAACTACTTAAACTAAAACTAAACTACTTAAGATAAAGAGGGGTCAGAAGAAACTGACTTAACTCAAGATCATAGGGGTTGTGTTTACTCCCAAAGCCTGGATTTAATTCTTATTAAATCAACGCTTTTTAAAAGCTTTTTGCATGTTTCTACTGGTAACTTGAACCACTTGTCTTTGGTTATGAGCTCCAAGTCTTTTAAGCTGGAAGAGCTTCAGGCCACCACCCTAATGTTTAGCTCAAATTCAAGTCAGGTTTTTCCAAAATATTAATTTTATATTTATAATCAATATGAACCCTTTCCTTGCCACTTTAGATGTGTGTTTTTGGTCGTTTGAATGCTGAAGTGTTTTGAGGACATGTTTCTCAGCAAACTATCTGATGGTGTTTAATTAAAAAGTTAGCCCTTCCTTCTTGCTTCCATAGCATTTATGAGGAAAGGTAGGAGCCAAGGACTGTTCATCAATGGCACTTCATTAACTGATCAGCAGTTTTGAAAGTTTGATGATTTAGAGCATACAGGTGAGTAAATGCTATCTTGCAAAAATACCAGCGATTACCTTAGAGAATAAACTGTTGCTGTCCATCAATACAGGGCAGGTTATTCGGTAATTTATGGTGAAACCTTTATTCTAAAAACGTATAATCAAATATTTTGGTTGGTTTGGTGTTTCCAGGAGTGTGTGTCGTTTGAATTTACAAACATGCAAAGCTCAGGGATACAGAAAAAAAACTCAAGAGTAATGTTAAAGATATTTCCAAGGACAATTAGATTGAGCAAGTATGGGTTGTTTGGACGGGTTAGCAGGAGAGAATCTTTATGGCAGCATGGCTTACCTTTCCAAATTTCAAAGAACTTTGTTCTAAATTAGAAATGTATAATGTAAAGTGATTGGTGGAAACAGAATTTAGCATACCAACACCTCATAACAGCTGTCAAGACACAGTGGTGGAGGGATGAGGATTTTGCAGGAACTGGGTAGCTTCTGGTTATACTGTACGTGCACCAAATATTTATAGAGTCAATGGTCCAGCTAAAAACTTGATCGTGCTACAGGATAATGAATGGAGAACAAAACAAAATACCTCCAACAAGATGGTCAAAAAAAAAATTACATAAAACAGAATCAGACACAACTTCCCCTCTTGCAAAGGTAAATTGTCATGTTTGGTAGGAATATTGGATCCAAATGCAGCACGGTTCAAACAAAATAATTTAATGAAAACAAGGAACAAGGAACTTACAGAACTCGGGAGGGTAAAAGGCAGCAAACGGGGAAACAGGAACCAGACAGGCAACAAGCAAGGCAGGAACCAGAGAGGGAAGAGTGACGACAAACCAGCGAGTTGTGACTGAGTGAGGACTGTATTTATACTGAGGTGAGTGTGAGGATGTGAACAGAAAGAGCTGAGGACTAATTAAGAGAAGCGGTTGCAGCTGAGAGGGAGTGAGCAGGTGAAAATAATTCGCAGCTGGGATGGAAGGCAGAATGGCTAGGGAAACTGGGAGGAAGACCAGGAGCAAAACATAAGTACTAGACAGAGGATAATACTAAAGAGGAATTAAATATAACAAAACCAACTGGGACTAATACAGGATAAGTATGAATAGGAACTTGGGAAAATAAAGAGTGAGTCCGACTGGACATCGTCGGACTCACCTCGGCGCACGGCTCTGGCTCTGGAACCCGTCTCCTCGAGAGGGGTTGGACTCTCTTCCACTCTGGGGTTGCCCCCGCTGAGAGGCGCCGAGCTGGGGTGGGCATACTTGTTGCCCCCCATCTCGGCGCCTGTACGTTGGGGTTTACCCCGGTGAACGAGAGGGTAGCCTCCCTCCGCCTTCGGGTGGGGGGACGGGTCCTGACTGTTGTTTGTGCTTACGCGCCAAACAGCAGATTAGATTACCCACCCTTCTTGGAGTCTTTGGAGGGGGTGCTGGAGAGTGCTCCTCCTGGGGACTCCCTTGCTCTGCTGGGGGACTTCAACGCTCACGTGGGCAATGACAGTGAGACCTGGAGGGGTGTGGTTGGGCGGAATGGCCCTCCCGATCTAAACCCGAGTGGTGTCTTGTTATTGGACTTCGGTGCTCGTCATGGATTGTCCATAACAAACACCATGTTCAAGCATAAAGGTGTCCATATGTGCACTTGGCACCAGGACACCTTAGGCCGCAGCTCAATGATCGACTTGGTTGTCGTCTCATCTGATCTGCGGCCGCATGTTTTGGACACTCGGGTGAAGAGAGGGGCAGAGCTGTCCACTGACCACTACCTGGTGGTGAGTCGGCTCCGATGGTGGGGGAGGACGCCGGACAGACCTGGAAGGCCCAAACGTGTTGTGAGGGTCTGCTGGGAACGTCTGGCAGAGTCTCCTGTCAGAAGGAGCTTTAACTCACACCTCCGGCAGAACTTTGAACACGTCCCGGGGGAAGGCGGGGGACATCGAGTCCGAGTGGACCATGTTCCGCGCCTCCATTGCCGAGGCGGCTGACCGAAGCTGTGGCCGCAAGGTGGTCGGTGCCTGTCGCGGCGGCAACCCCCGAACCCGCTGGTGGACACCGGCGGTAAGGGATGCTGTCAGGCTGAAGAAGGAGTCCTACCGGGTCTTTTTGGCTTGTGGGACCCCTGAAGCAGCTGATAGGTACCAACAGGCCAAGCGGGATGCGGCTCGGATGGTTGCTGAGGCAAAAACTGGGGCGTGGGAGGAGTTTGGAGAGACCATGGAAAACGACTTCCGTACGGCTTCGAAGCGATTTTGGTCCACCATCCGGCGTCTCAGGGGGGGAAAGCGGTCTGCCACCAACACTGTTTACAGTGGGGATGGTGTGCTGCTGACCTCGACGCGGGACGTTTTGGGTCGGTGGATGGAATACTTCGAAGACCTCCTCAATCCCACCAGCACGCCTTCCAATCTGGAAGCAGGGTTTGGGGACTTGGGGTCAGGCTCTCCAATCTCTGGTGCTGAGGTCACCGAGGTCGTTAAAAAGCTCCTCGGTGGCAAGGCTCCGGGGGTGGATGAGATTCGACCGGAGTTCCTCAAGGCTCTGGATGTTGTGGGGCTGTGTTGGTTAACGCGGCTCTGCAATATTGCGTGGACATCGGGGGCAGTTCCCTTGGATTGGCAGACCGGGGTGGTGGTCCCCCTGTCTAAAAAGGGGGACCACAGGGTGTGTTCCAACTACAGGGGGATCACACTTCTGAGCCTCCCTGGTAAGGTCTATTCCGGGGTTCTGGAGAGGAGGGTCCGACGGATAGTCGAACCTCAGATCCAGGAGGAACAATGCGGTTTTCGTTCTGGCCGTGGAACACTGGACCAGCTCTACACCCTCAGCAGGGTCCTGGAGGGTGCGTGGGAGTTCGCCCAACCGGTCTACATGTGTTTTGTGGACTTGGAGAAGGCGTTCGACCGTGTCCCTCGGGGGGACCTGTGGGGGGTGCTCCGGGAGTATGGGGTACCGGGCCCCTTGATACGGGCTGTTAGGTCCCTGTACGACCGGTGCCAGAGTTTGGTTCGCATTGCCGGCAGTAAGTCGGGCTTGTTTCCAGTGAGAGTTGGACTCCGCCAAGGTTGCCCTTTGTCACCGATCCTCTTCCTAACTTTTATGGACAGGATCTCTAGGCGCAGCCAAGGCATTGAGGGGATCCGTTTTGGTGGCCTCAGGATCGGGTCTCTGCTTTTTGCAGATGATGTGGTCCTGTTGGCTTCATCGGAGCGTGATCTACAGCTTTCGCTGGAGCTGTTCGCAGCCGAGTGTGAAGCGGCTGGGATGAGAATCAGCACCTCCAAATCCGAGGCCATGGTCTTGAGCCGGAAAAGGGTGGGGTGCCTCCTCCGGGTCGGGGATGGGGTCCTTCCCCAAGTGGAGGAGTTTAAGTATCTGGGGGTCTTGTTCACGAATTAGGGAAAAATGGAGCGGGAGATCGATAGACGGATTGGTGGGGCATCTGCAGTTATGCGGGCGCTCTGCCGGTCTGTCGTGGTGAAGAGAGAGCTGAGCCAAAAGGCGAAGCTCTCGATTTACTGGTCGATCTACGTTCCTACCCTCATCTATGGTCACGAACTCTGGGTGGTGACCGAAAGAACGAGATCACGGATACAAGCGGCTGAAATGAGTTTCCTCCGCAGAGTGTCTGGGCTCTCCCTTAGAGATAGGGTGAGAAGCTCAGTCATCCGGAGGGGGCTCAGAGTAGAGCCGCTGTTTCTCCACATCGAGAGGAGTCAGTTGAGGTGGCTCGGGCATCTGGTCAGGATGCCTCCTGGACGCCTCCCTGGTGAGGTGTTTCAGGCACGTCTCACCGGGAGGAGGCCCAGGGGAAGGACCAGGACACGCTGGAGGGACTATGTTTCTCGGCTGGCCTGGGAGCACCTTGGGGTTCCTCCCAAGGAGCTGGAACAAGTGGCTGGGGAGAGGGAAGTCTGGGTCTCTTTGCTTAGGCTGCTGCCCCCGCGACCCGACCCCGGATAAGCGGAAGAAAATGGATGGATGGATGGATGGGAAAATAAAGAGATGAACACAGACAAGGGCAACCAAATACAAGAGCACCAGAGGGAGACAAAAACGCAGTGGAAGGAAAAACTCAAACCCAAATCCCAAACACCCAAGGAACCCAACATAAATAAAAGGGAACAACTATCTGAATGGGTGAAGACTCGAGCAATGCTAGTATTGATCAGATAACAGGCCGACGTATTTTGGCTTGTAGTGCTTTTTTACACAGTTTCTCCATATTCTGTTTGTTTTTTGTTTTTTTGTTGTTTAATATGTGATAACATGGTAGAATATGTTTTTTTTCGTACACTTTGGGGTTAGATTTAATTACCTTTATGTCTTGATACATAAAACTCCAGACTTCGAAGAGGGCATTCTTTCTTTGTCCCATAAGAAAAATACAATACTGTGCTGATTATAAGTGTGGAAAACATTTATTACCATTACTTGGTTATTGTTTTGGGATTTAGAGCGTAATTGCAGTTGACATCATGTTATTAACATTTCCCTGTCTGAGAAATCATTTAAAGGTATAAATAGCAGTGAGATGTTACACTTGATGCTGAGGGCACAAAACACAGTCATGGTATCAGCTGGGCTCTGTGAAGATGCTGCGGGTAATGTGTGCTGCTAGCTTGTTGGAGGAGCTCCTGAATAAAAGGATCCAAGGCACAAAGAAGAAACGCCAAGGGATGGAGAGGACTGCGTGGGAAGAAGGTGCCTTTTGGCTTAATTAGGGGTGGAAAATTAATTAGAGACAGAATGTGAATTAATCAGACTTCCAAAGGCAGTTTAAAGACAATGCTAAAGCTGAGTGTGCAGAGGTCCCAGAAGACTTGACACTTTCTTGCAGTCCAAACATTATCCTATTAATTGACAATGAAATACGTTTTGAGTCCCTTTCTTGAATTTTCTCTCTGTTGTTGTTTATTTTTTGTCTGTGCCTTGCACCGAAACTGTAGGAATCATCTTAATTTTTCCATGACAAGACTTTTCTTTTTCAATGTTGCCAAAAAAATACTTGACTGTGTTCAAATTTAGACTTTTTTAAAAGCCCTTTACTGTAGCTTTTTAACTAAAGTACTTTCCCACCTTGCTGCTTCACACCCAACAGTGTTGGTGACTGAGTCAAGCTACAAACCAGTATAATTTACCTGCATAAAGATACATGGATATTACCCTATTCATTTTTTCATTAGTTAATTATTTTCTGATTTTAATTTTCTGAATTTAATGTTTTACAAAGTCAAAAACACTGATTTTCATGTGGTTAATCTCACTGTATAAGTAATGTGTAAAATCTTAACTGTTCTACACAACAATATTCCTAATACTGGGATAGATTTATCAGTCATTTCATCAATATTATGTCGTCTGCAATATTTTTGTGGCTGTGCTCTAACTATATCACCATCTCAAACTCCATTATTTATGTTTAAGAGGCCTTAATTTAGACATGTATTGATACTCTGTCCCCTCAGAGCTTCTGTACAGTCTTCTTTAATACTAGAGCAACTGGGTTTCAAAAGCAGCGATAATGTTCTTACAACAATTTATATAAATTATCCATAAAATGTATAATTTATTTTTAAAGAACTGTACATCACAAAATGCTAGAAACGTCTTTCAAAGGGAGTGTAACAAAGTGGTTGATTTTTCAGCGCTTGTCCTTTAACGCATATTCATGATTTGTTTAATCTTATTTTAGTTATTCACTTATATTAGTTTACCATTGCTGTTGTTACTTTGCTTCATGGGTTTCATCCAAGCACATATATTTGAAAAAAAACACTTAATCATCAGTTAATATGATTTCTGTCAAAAGGAGTATTTTCTGGCAACTTCTGTTAATGTTTCTTTGTAGAAACTCACCATTGTTGTCCCATCATTCAGATGCAGGTCTAGGCTCAGGACGTCATTGATTGCATTACCGGGTACAAACAAATGAATTGGGGGGGGTTGGGTTTGGAGTCAGATCTACGGATTCCTGGTTTTGGTAAGCCAGTTCGCCTAGAGAAGGCTCCTGACAACAAGGGGAAATCCCAAGGAGACGGAGTTTGCGTTTATGACAATGAACGATAGTGCAAGAATATTACAGTGAAGGAATCAGTATGTACCACAGATATTGAGCTTTTATCTATAGCTGTTTGTCCCTTCTATTTCCCCTGTGAATTTCCACAAATATTTTTGACTGTGATTTTTATCAACCCCAACATGAAAAATGCCATGTCAGAAATAAAAAAGATTCTAACTAAGCTTCAGTCTCACTCTCCAGATGTTCCATATTTTATGTTAGGAGATTGTAATCCTAAATGTTTGGGTAATTTCTATCAGTATGTTTCCTGTCCTACAAGAATCAATAAGACTCTTGACTTGTGCAATGGAAATGTGAAAGAAGCATAGGTCTGTAGCCCTGTCTCCTCTTGGGTTATCTGACCACAACATTGTATTTCTGACTCCTACTTATAGGACACTTCTAAAAATGAGAAAATAGCTAACAAGAAACGTGGAGGTATGTTTTGATTTGACAGACTGGGAGGTTTTTGCTTCAGGTGATTTGGAGGACTGGACAGATGCTGTTACATGTTATGTTAATTTTTTTAAAGAAAAGCATCATACCTATCCATGAAGTTAAAGTGTTCCCCAAGTGTTCCTATAGGAAGTACATAGCCTTTTTGTTGGGTGAGCCTAAGGAACAGTGGGAGGCAAAATAAGAATGTTACGTTTAAAGTTACGGAAGCTAAATGTTAATATGAAAAGAAGATTAAAGAAAAGTTTCATTGCAATGATGTTAGGAGTCTGGGGTGTTTGTTTGTTTGTTTGTTTGTTTCTGTCTGTCTGCTTCCTGTTTTTATCTGTCAGTCCAGAGTTCATCCACCAGAGGTCTCGGTAGAGCTTTAAAGCCGTCAATCATCCTGAGGGCGGTGCCTGCCTGCTGCACCTCCAGGTGGAGCCCATTTGGCTCATCTGCAGCGGTGTATATCTAAGCTGGCAGCCAGAACCTCGAAGCTGGAGTGTCTAAGCCGTTTGGGTAACCTCCAGTCCTCCGTGATCAGCTCTTCTGTGATCCTGCAACTCCTCAGCACTTATTCTCTGCTCTTTGTGTTTCACCAGGTTTTCCTTCAGTCAGCTTCACTCTTATATGTGTTCTGGGTTTCAGTAGCCCTGGTGTTCCTCCCATGTCTGGCTGCCTTCTGATGCCTAACTCCTCCGTCTCTCATCGCCGTTCTTTGCCTGTCCGCCCTCTGAAATTCCTCATTGCTCCCAGACTACATCCACCTCTCAACTCCAGTAATTTTGCAGGAAGCTCTCGCACTCATCCCGGACTCCTAGTGTTCCTCCCTGGGGTTCATACTCTACATCTTCCAAGTAAGCCTCACCTTAGTTTCTGCTATTCAACCATTACATATTCTAAGGATCCTGTTTCAACTGCGATTTCACTCTCTACAATATTCTCAAGCCATATCCTGATCGAGTTCCCGGTTGTTTCCACTCCAATGTCATTATTCACTTTGTCAAACCTTTTAAATTCACATACTGGTCTAGCTTGTGGTGCTTTGCATGTGGGTAAAAATAATTAATTCAAACGGGGCAAATTACTTAAAAGACGTTTGGAATGGAATGAAGATCATGACAGGCCAAAACAAAGGTCAAATCAGATCTTTATCTATCAGTATCAATAGAAATTATGACATTGCTAAAACTCTGAATGACTTTCATTTTAAAGATGGTTATGTGTCTTCTGACATCTTCTCTAATGCACAATGTACATCGTCTGACGTTTTAAGTGATCATGTTGACCTTTGCCCTTTAATTATCAGTCATAATATCACTATCTTCTGATGTCAAAAGAATGGGTTTAAAAATGCAGTGTGAGGAAGAGTCCAGGATGTGATCGCAAGAAAACGTTGGGTAATTCATATAACCACTGTTCCCTGATGGAGAGGAACAAGGTAGAATGAAGGTTCTATGGGACATTATGCCCTCATGTGGCCATGAAGACACTTCTAATCCCACCTGGGAAGGCAAATGAGTGGGACGCCAGGAGCTGGCCCCACCCATCACGTATCAATACCTGGCTTCACCGAGCTAGGCTGCGATGGGGCAGCCTTGTGTTGTACCTCATTCCTCTCCTTCAAGGAACAGTGGTTGTATGTGTAACCTAACATTCCCTTTCAGTCGATTCAGTCGAGGACAGGGTCTGCATCAGACCAATTACCTCGGGGTACCTGTATTTCGTGGGTCACTGGGGGGCTACCAAAATCAGTCACAGGCCCAGCCTGCACAGCTTCTCTAACACAGCTGGAACCAACTCCACTTCCGGGAAGGCATACAGAAGGACCTTGGGCCATGGGTGTGCCAAAGCGTCCGTGCCCATTGCGGCATCCCGGTCTGTCATCGAAAAGAACAGGGGGCAGTGTGTGTTCCCTTTTGAGGCAAACCGATCCACCTCTGCCCTGCCAAACCTCTTCCAAATCTGAGCTACCACCTCCAGGTGAACCCTTCATTCCCTCGCCAGGGGGGCACCTCTGGAGAGCACATCGGCCCCATAGTTCAGGCAACTAGGAACGTAAGCAGCCCTGAGTGACAGTAGATTCAGACTGCACCACTGTAGCAAAGAGTGAGTCAGATTCAACAGAAGGAGAGAACGTGTTCCTCCCTGCCTGTTTATATATGACACAACTGTTGTGTTGTCCGTGCATACAAGCACATGCTGGCCCCTCAGGTACTGCTTGAAGTGCTTCAGAGGTAAAAGCACAGCTGACAGTTCGAGATTTGTGGAGAGCAGACTGGGTTGAGGACCACACCCCTCTCAGTCCCCCAGTCCTTCAGGAAAGCATCCATGGTTACCACCTGGCACTCAAACACCTTCCCAATCAGAGAACCTTAGAGCAGAAACCCTGGGTCTCTCCACAGGAGAAGAGCCGACATGCAGGTCCTGGTAAGAGTCAACTTCCTGTGAAGAAGACGTGAGGGACACAGTTGATGAGGGTGGACCCAACGCTGAAAGTGACGCATTCTTAAAAGGCTGAGAGACACTACGGCTATCATAGAAGCCATCATGCCTAGCAGCTGCAAAGCTGTACGGTGCGATAGTCTGATTCCTAGCTGGAAGCAAGCAAGGCAGCGGCGCAACGCAACCACCTGGTGATCCAAGAGGTGCACCCTGCCTGACCGAGCGCATATTTCCAATCCAAGGAAGGAAAGTTTCTGCATTCACCATAGTGTGCACGACTGAAGAGAACCCAGGGGGCCTGATCCGGAACTGCAGTCGGTAACCTCTGGTGACAGTACGCTTGACCCATGGGGAAACTCCGCACACGCACCAGAGACGGAGGTTCCTCTTCTGCCTTTCACTTCTCTGTGCCTTCCTTCCGCCTTAGCACTATTGGTAGCAGGGCTTTTAGTTGCTCTGCGCCTTAACTTTGGAATTCCCTTCCTCCTGATATACACAATGTCTTCTTTATCTGTCTTTAAATCTAGACTTAAAACCTATTTATTTAGGTTTGCATACTCTCTTTGATTTTGGTGTTCTATTTTAATGTTTTTTTATTTTTGGATCTTTGTTTAATTTTACTGTTTTTATCTTGTCAGTTTTATTGTTTATTTTCTTGTTGTACAGTATCCTTGGGTGTTTTGAAAGGCACTTACAAATAAAATTTATAATTATTGTTATCTTCTGATCAGGAAGACTGAGGCTACTTTTTGCGGGTGGCAGAGCGTCCCTGTGCGCCCGCAGGAGAACCCTTACTTCAAGCTGACTGCCGAGGGGGAAAGGGCTGGGGCCGGCCTGATGAGGGTCTCGGTGCTGCTGGTTACTCCGTTCTCCTCAACGGAGGCGGGGTAACCATGTTTTTGCAAGAGTAGACAATCGCCTTGGGTTTGACATCACACCTGGGAATGATGGAACGCAGGGCCTCCGTCTCCTTCTTCTGAGCCTCAAACTTGGCCTGGATAGCCTTGAGGGACTGTCCAAACAGGCTGCTGGAGGAAATCGGCTCGTCCAGGTAGTTAGCCCTGTCCCAGTCTGGGACATTAGAGAGGGTCAACCACAGATGTCTCTGCGCTACCACTGCGGAAGTCATGCCTCTACCCAGGGAGAGAGCAGTGACGGTGGATGCTCTCAGGATGTAGTCCGCTGTCAACCGAATCTCGCTCAGAAAGGGGGGCCAGCGGGCTATTCAGGGGGACCTGTGCACCAAGGTCCGTCAAACACATCGCCTGGTACGTCTGCAGCATGGAGACAGAATTGAAGGCACGGGCGGAGGTAGCATGGGCCCAATAAATCTTCTCCAACTGCACTGCTGAAAACCTGCATGGCTTGGAGGGTAGAATAGTCTGCCCATTCACTCCATTATTGCATGCTGGGACCCTGCCAGTGAGGGCTCCATGGGAGGAAAGCTAACTAGCCCAGCTTTTTCAGCGCTGTCCAAGTCGACAAATTGTCTGAAGTCTGGCACCACGGTGTGGGTGGACAACGGGGACGCCTCCGGCTTGGTTCTGTGAACCCGTCCACCATCTCCATGTGGTCTGCCCAGCTAGTAGTAGCGGGGGCTTTCACCAGTACACCGTTCTCGTCGGACCCTGGAAAAGCCGGAAGAGCCGCCTCAGAGAGCATTGGCACCTGCTGCACCTCCGCAGCATCCCCCAGGAACCGCTGGAGAAACTTCACACCCCTCTCGAGAGTGGAGCGGTCTAGATGGTGACAGAACTCGCACGCCTCCGGATCTGACAGCGCTCTCCTAGCACGAAGAATCCCGAGACAGGCTGGGCATGCATTGGGCAGGTCCTTCTAATGTAGAGAAAAAACGCAGAACTAAGGACAGGGGCGAAGAGCAGAGTTCTGCTTCACCAACTTTGACCCTGTGTTCATCCCAAACCACGGAGCGAAGCAGCGTGGGTACGAAAGCCAAGGGAATAGCCGAAGCAACGAAGATTGGTGTTGGTTGATGTGACGGGGTAAGCCGTATTGCGTCATTTCCCGTTGTCGATGTTGCACTCCCTGTAGCTGTTTGGTGTTCAGACTCTCTTGAATCGATCTTATTCTCTCTGTGCTGAGGCCTTTCAAAGTTATTTTAACACACAAGCACACTAAAACAGACATTTTGTGGTGGTGTACTTTACGTTTTGGGTACTCCTTGTGTTTCACACAGTTTTTCTTGGGGTGGTAGAGCCCGCGCAGCCGGGACCTCAGGCCGGCTGGGTGACGGTACGTAGGAAGCATAGTTCTAGGACCCAGCCCAACCGGTCCACGTTTCTAACAGATTTCCCCCGCTCAGCCACACACCCGCTGAGAAGCCGACCCTGGTAATTGGCAGCTCCATAGTCAGAAACATGGCATTAGAGACAGCATTGACCATAGTCAAATGCTTGCCATGGGCCAGAACGGAGGGGCCAGAACGGGCGACATCAAATCCTACCTGAAACTGCTGGCTAAAGATAAGCGTAAATACAGTAAGATTGTTATTCACGCTGGCGGTACTGACACCCGGTTACACCAATCGGAAGTCACAAAAATTAGTGTGGCTTCGGTGTGTAAGTTTGCCAAAACAATGTCAGACTCTGTAATCTTTTCTGGTCCCCTTCCCGATCGGACCAGTGACGACATGTTTAGCCGCATGCTGTCATTCCATCAATGGTTGTCTAGGTGGTGTCCTGCAAACGATGTGGGCTACATTGATAACTGGCAAACATTTTCGGGAAAACCTTGTCTGATCCAGAGAGACGGCATCCATCCGACTTTGGATGGAGCAGCTCTTCTTTCTAGAAATCTGGCAGCATTTATTAGTCCTCCAAAACACTGACAACCCAGAGTCCAGACCAGGAAGCAGAGTCGTAGTTTAACCCTCCTCTCTGCTGCTACTGTACTGTTACCCACCCATTACCCTATAGAAACAGTGTCTTGCCCACGGCCAAAATTAAATGGATTAAAAGTTAAGCCAACAAAAGCAAATTATGGAAATCTCATAAAAATAAATATGACTTTGACTGAACAGAAAAAAAATCTATTAAATGTGGTTTATTAAACATAAGATCTCTCTCCTCAAAGACTTTGTTAGTAAATGACTTGATTTGTGATAATCACATTGATTTGCTTTGTCTCACAGAAACCTGATTGCAGCAGGAGGATTATGTCAGTATAAATGAGTCTACTCCTTCCAATCATTTAAATTTTCACATTCCTAGAAAAACTGGGCGAGGAGGAGGAGTTGCAACCATTTTTCGTTCTGATTTACTAATTAGTCCCAGACCAACTGATAGCTACAGTTCTTTTGAACATCTAACCCTTAATTTTCCTCATCCAAGATGTAAAACATTAAGACCGTCCACCAGGCCCTTACTCTCAATTCTTGGATCTGATCTCACATTTTTTATCGGATTTAGTATTAAATTCTGATGGGGTCATTATAATTCAATTCAATTCAGTTTATTCATATAGCGCCAATTCACAACAGATGTCATCTCAAGGCACTTAACAAGAAGTCATTTCAATACATTTATACAAACATTCCAATCAGTTAAAAAGTTTCCTATTTAAGGAATCCCAGCAGATTGCGTCAGTCATTGGCGTGAGGTTGGGCCCCGTTGATGCAGACTTTCCAACCACAGCAATCCTTCAGCAATCCCTCATACTGAGCAAGCATGTAGGGACGGTGGAGAGGAAAAACTCCCCTTTAACAGGAAGAAACCTCCAACAGAACCCGGCCCAGTAGGAGCGGCCATCTGCCACGACCGTCTGGGGGTTTGAGAAGACAGAGCAGAAACACAGAAGGAACAGAAGATCTGATATAAGAGAACTTTCTATGTTACAGAAAGTAAAAAGTTGATAACAGGACACAGTGGATGTTCAGTTACTGGGAGGATCATCCCAGTCGATGCCCCCCATCCAACAGGGCATTGCAGCCAAGCAGGATACCAGACCAGGTATATCTTCTATGTAGATAAAAACACTGAGAGAAATCAAAGTTAACAGTCGAAATAACAGAATGTACTGTAATACAACTGGAGAGTCGTAGGAGGAAGTAGCAGAGGGAAGAAAATTGGTAAGTCTGTCCTCCAGCAGTCTAAGCGTATAGCAGCAAAACTACAGAGATAGCTCAGGATGACCTTAGCCACTCTAACTATAAGCTTTATCAAAAAGGAAAGTTTTAAGCCTGGCCTTAAAAGTAAAGAGTGTCTGCCTCACGGACTAAACCTGGGAGCTGGTTCCACAGGAGAGGAGCCTGATAACTAAAAGATCTGCCTCCCATTCTATCTTTAGAAATCCTAGGAACTACAAGTAAACCTGCAGTCTGAGAGCGAAGTGCTCTGTTAGGAACATATGGAACAATTAGATCTCTGATGTATGATGGAGCTTGATTATTAAGGGCTTTGTATGTAAGAAGAAGGATCTTAAATTGTATTCTGGATTTAACAGGGAGCCAATGAAGGGAAGCTAAAACAGGAGAAATGTGATCTCTCTTTTTGATATTCATCAGAACTCTTGGTGCCACATTTTGGATCAACTGAAGGCATTTAATGGCATTTTGTTGACTTCCTGATAGTAAAGAATTACAGTAGTCCAGCCTTGAGGTAACAAATGCATGGACTAGTTTCTCAGCATCACTCCTGGACAGGATGTTTCTAATTTTAGCAATATTCCGGAGGTGAAAGAAAGAAATCCTAGAAACCTGTTTTAATATGGGATTTTAATGTCAAGTCTCGGTCAAAAATAACGCCGAGGTTCTTTACGTTATTGCTGGGGGCCAATTTAATGCCATCCAGATGAAGTGATTGACTAATCAGTTTCTGTTTAAGAACTTCTGGTCCAAAGACAGCAACTTCTGTTTTGTCAGAACTTAAAAGCAAAAAGTTTAGGGTCATCCATGTTTTTATGTCTTCCAGACATGCCTGTAATCTACCTAACTGACTGGGTTCATCAGGATTTATGGATAAATATAGTTGTGTATAATCTGCATAGCTGTGGAAATTTATCCCATGCTGTCTAATGATTCTACCAATTGGGAGCATATATATGGTGAACAGAATTGGTCCAAGCACAGAACCCTGTGGAACTCCACAAGTAACCCTTGAGAGTGAAGAAGATTTATCATTTAGATGAACAAACTGGAATCTATCAGACAAATATTTTTTAAACCAGCCTAGTGCTGTTCCTTTGATCCCTGCAACATGTTCAAGCCTTTCAAAGAGAATATTATGATCGACTGTGTCAAAAGCAGCACTGAGATCTAACAAAACCAGAACAGACACATTATAGACCACTTCACTCTCAGACTGCAGGTTTACTTGTAGTTCCTAGGATTTCTAAAAGTAGAATAGGAGGCAAATCTTTTAGTTATCAGGCTCCTCTCCTGTGAAACCAGCTCCCAGCTTTAGTCCGTGAGGCAGACACTCTGTTTACTTTTAAGGCAAGGCTTAAAACTTTCCTTTTTGATAAAGCTTATAGTTAGAGTGGCTAAGGTCATCCTGAGCTATCTCTGTAGTTATGCTGCTATAGGCTTAGACTGCTGGAGGACAGACTTACCAATTTTCTTCACTCTGCTACTTCCTTTTCTCCTATGACTCATATTGTAAATAAAAACTTTTAAACAAGCATTGAATGAATACACCGGCCAAAAGGTTTAGGGGTTGTGTGCTAAAATAATTAACTAAATGCAGAAAAGTGTTAGCACAGGATGTGACCCATGGGTCAGAAAGGAACGGTCACGATTAAATGGACAAAACTGTTAAGAACAGAATATGAGTTAGACAATGGGTTACGATTCTCTGATAAAAACAGGAAATATCTTTAGGGAGAAGGAAGGTTTTCTGCTTAGTAACCAAAAGGAATATATTAAAAGGGGCTTAACCTATTGGGGACGGACAACTGGCACACTTTGCATCTATATGAATATGTATTATTGAGCTGATTGGATCCTGTAAGAGAGGCTGTCTCTCAGAATGTTTTGTAATAACTTTGTAAAGTAATAAAAGGCATTTATGGGGAAGATTTCTTTGGAGATGATTTGGTGAGAATCTCTCCCCATGCATGCCCAAACATATATATTGTGTGAATGTGTAATTCTTATTTATACTCTACCACAGGATAAACGAACTGGGAGAGACGAGTTAGCAGACAGCAGGCTGGTCAGGGACTGGTAGCATAGCAGCACGAGGCGCAGGCTTTCACTTAAAAATCTCCTCATCACTCTCCAGTTGTATTACAGTACATTCTGTTATTTTGACTGATTGCTTTGTTTTCTCTCAGTGTTTTTCTCTCCATAGAAGATATACCTGGTCTGGTATCCTGCTTGGCTGCAATGCCCTGTTGGACGGGGGGCATCGACTGGGATGATGCTCCCAGTAACTGAACATCCACCGTGTCATGTTATCAACTTTTTACTTTCTGTAACATAGAGAGTACTCTTATATCAGATCTTCTGTTCCTACTGTGCTCTGTCTTCTCAAATCCCCAGACGGTCGTGGCAGATGGCCGCTCCTACTGAGCCTGGTTCTGTTGGAGGTTTCCTCCTGTTAAAGGGGAGTTTTTCCTCTCCACCGTCGCTACATGCTTGCTCAGTATGAGGGATTGCTGAAAGATTGCTGTGGTTGAAAGTCTGCCTCAAATGGGGCCCAATCAATGACTGACGCAATCTGCTGGGATTCCTTAAATTGGAATGTTTGTATAAATGTATTGAAATGACTTAGGTGCCTTGAGATGACATCTGTTGTGAATCAGAGCTATATAAAAAAAGGAATTGAATTGAAGATTACCGCTCGATAGGCTAGTGTACTAGCCTGTAGGCAGGGATATCTAACATCAGCGAGCAGTTGAGCTAACCTTTCATTGCAACAGAAGTGTTAGGGTGTCTTCTCAACACGGTGAAGAGCGTAAGAACTGTTAAATGAGGGTGATGCCAGGTATTAATACATGGCGTCACGCTCATTTGGCTTTACAGGCATCTTTAGCTGGGCCACAAGAGGGCGTGATGTCCCATAATACCTACGTTGTACTGAGTGAATCGACTGAAAGGGAACTTCTAAAAACAGTTATATAGTATTCATAGTGACCCTTTTAACTGCTGCTCAGCAAAAGATCCCATCTGTGTGGAAGGAATCAGTTATCGCACCAGTGACAAAAATGAAGCGCCCAAAAAACCTAGTGATTATAGGAGGATCTTTGTTGACATCGGTGTGCCCATGCGCGGGCGGTTGGGTGGCAAGAAAACAAACAAAAGTGGCACGCGGTATAGAGGCGACAAATGTTTTTAAGAGAGTTAGCATCTGAAGACAAGAAAAGGTTTACAGAGAATCTTAAAATCTGCATTGATGACAAAATCGAGATTATTCAAAGCCCATATGAGAACTGGGATGATCAAAAAACGGTCCAATTTGCAGGTGTCTTGGCCACAAATCTGCTGGGGAGACGTTTATTCCTACCTAATAGAAAGCCCTGGACCATTTACTCATGACAAATTAAAGGCTTTCAAAAGTCTGAAGGCCTACGATGTTTTCATCCGAAATGATAGGAATCTAGAAATAAATGCTGCGGGAATCTAGGCTTTCTTCGGATCGTCCAGGTTTAATCTCCTTATTGGCTGGAGCCATCTCTTCCATTTTTCGGGATCCTTTACAGAGGGAATTGGAAAAAAACTTATCAGGCCCCCAACACGCCGTACAATTAACCACACAGCAAGAATGAACCATCAGCTTTGCTAAATCGTCCTCGAAAGATGCAAAACAATAGAATCACAGGTAAAATACGCTGCTTCCTGCCACACAGTACCATAATGCATTGCGAGAAAACATAAACATTGACATCACAACAGATCCTCCTGTAGGCCTGTTGCACCAACATCCTTGGTGATTAAATGTTTTGAACGCTTGGTGAAGCGGTAATCAACAACTAAAGTGCAAGAGAAATTGGACCACATGCGGTTCGCATATCAGCAAGACAAGGGTGTGGAGGATGCCATTGTCACTTTGCTACATTTGATACATAAGCAGATAGAGAACGGTAAATCTCATGTTAGGATCTTATTTGCAGATTTTTTCCTCAGCCTTTAATATGATTCAGCCTCACATTGTTCCAAATTACTGAATGATTTCAACCTTCATCAGTGTCTGATAAAACGAAAGACATGTCCCTGGACTTTAGAAGGTCTCCCTGTGATATTATTCCAACTGTTATCACAAGCACCGTTGTTGAGATGGTGGAGTCTTTTAAATATTTGGGAACTGTTATTGATAATCGGTTTAACTTTGATCAAACTGTCCCCCGGTTTGTAAAAAAAGTGCACAAAGGTTGTCTTTCTTGTGGAAACTAACTGTTTTACTGTAGACAAAACACTGTTTGTTATATTTTACAGATCTATAATTGAATCTGTGCTGTCCTTTTGTTTAACTTTTTTTATGGGAACTTGTCAGTACAAAACAAAAGCCGCATGAACAGAAGCCAGTAAAATCAATTGCCACCAACAACTGTCCCTTATGGGTATTTATGATAGACAGGATCTAAAGAAGGCTCTCTCAGTTCAGCCCTGCCCTAACCGTCCCTTGGGGATGGAGTTTAATCTTCTCCCATCAAGTAGGAGATACAGGCTCCCTAAATTTAAGAGCAACATATTTAAGTTTTCCTTTGTGCCCTTTGCTGTCAACAACCTGACTTTGCACAATAGTTGAAATTCAATTGTTGGATTTCTTTATTTGTTTCATTTAATTGGTGTTTTTGGGGCCTGCCAAAGCAATGCAGGGAGAAGCAGTGCAGTGTATTGCAAACAGCTTGGTATTTTAGCCCATTTTAACATACTAAATGGAGTAAGTTAAAGTTACTTGGACCTTGAACATTGGGTTCGAATTTCAACCGTAGTTCACATCACAGCTAACTACTTTTTGAAAACAAGAATTCTGAGGGAATTATATCTTTGCCTAATATAAATAACCCTGCCATATTTGTCAGTCATTTAAGGTAAATACACAAATTTGAATGTTCCTATTTTCTGATCTGTCTCATACTTAAAAACAGCTTAATCAGATTAACAGATTTATATATAGTTGACCTTTGACCCCCACAGATGATTATATCGACAAGAATACCTTTGTTATGGATTTGCAGGGACAAATGAACAAATTTGGACCTTCTTTTAAAACCCTGACATGCAGACAAACTACTACTTGCTACTTGATTTTTTTAGCTCTTTAAACTTCAATGCTTAATCCATCACTCTTGCTGGACCTAACTTGGCAACAGAACCTCTGATTGGGGTCCGACTGATACGCACTACATGGCAGGCCTCTTTTAAATGTCTTGAAATTTTCTAGTTGTGTATTATTGCTGCTACTTAAAGAATTAGTGTTACTGGGGTCCACCAACTTTTATCTTCCAGTGGGAGGATTGTTTGGATCTGCTTGTCTTTTAATTGTTTTCATTTTGTGGGTTGATGATTTGATGGAATATTTATTGTTAAGGTTTTTATTGTATTTTGTTTCTACTGCATAGTAAATTTCCCTCTGGGACAATTGAGTTGAGTTGAGTGTTCAATAGCTGTAGTAAGCTGTATTTTTTAAGGATATAGAAATATTTTGTTTTTTAAGTGAGCACAAAAACTATAAAATTAGATGGGAACATAGTATGAACATAAAACATTGGTCAGGGTTTGTTATAAAAAGTGAAAGGGAAAATGCTCTTTTAGATTAAATCAAACCATAACTAATGACTAATCTTGTATTAATACATTTATCTCCCTTGTAAAGACCCTGTTACAATTTGATTTCTTTATTTGAAGCATCACATAATTGACTGACTTTTGCCTCTGAGAAACAAAACTGAGAAAGTAGTTGATTTTGTACATATTTGATTTACTAATTCCTCAAGATCCACATCTTGTGCAACCCAGTGATTTTTTTTTATGTGTACCCTTTCTGATGTCTTTGTCCTTTAAGGCCCCGCTTGGCTGAAGCATCCCCCATGTCAGGGTCAGGGAGCTGAGAGTGTTGTCTGTTTTCATATTCTTTAGGAAGCAGTGAACCGTCTGCCCTTCATGCCACAACAGGATCAGTGGCACTCAATTACTATGGAAACTGGAAAAGAATACAGAATAACAACATGCTGTCCAACCATCTGAGACAGACCAAAATGCATAATTTCCATAAATATCTATCATATTTAACTTATAGTACGCACTAACATACTAAGAATAGGAGACCAAAAGCAAGCCCCATTCACTTCATTTGTTGGGATAATTATTTTAAAAGAAAGCAACAACATACTGCTCAGCTTACCTTTGCCTCAGGGTACAGTTATGCTCCTTGTAGATGGACCATCAACGCGAGCAGTAAGTGTTGGGGTGAGAACCAGCTAAACAACCTGAGTGTTGGAACCAGCAATATATTTCCTGCCTTGAGGCTTAGACGTGTATGGTTGTTGCTTTTCATTTCTATTCTGGCTGCTCTTCAATACAGTACACGCTATACGGCATCAGATCCTAACCAAAGTCATACCAAGGCACTTTAAAACCAAACAGGGCCAGATCACATCCAAATACATTAATGTCAATGACATAGTCATATTTATTGTAAAGAGTCCCCACCTCTATAAAGTCAAAACGCATGATTTTTGAAAATCCCCATACACCTAAAAGTGAAAAGAATAAGGACATATCTGTTGTTAGAGTATATGATATGGGAAAATGACACATATTCTGCTATATGCACGTGTCTTTCGTACATGGGATTGTGTGAAAGAATGTGCTGTTTTGTTTAACTGACAGAGGTTTGGCGTCAGAGAGTCTGGTTTTAGTTGCCAGGGCAATACGACCTGTCAAACGCTTTAGCAAAGACATTCAGCTAAAAAAGGATTTCTTGATTGGGGAGTGAACGCAAGAAAACATCTATTTCACATCATACATGTTTGTGCATAGATATGACTTTTTATAAGACTGTGCAATGGGAAAAAGGGTGTGTGTGTGCTCTTCAGGGAAGCTGAAAGGAGGCGAGAGACTTGCTGATTATACTATTATCTGCTCAGAGGTATTCTATCTATCTATCTATCTATCTATCTATCTATCTATCTATCTATCTATCTATCTATCTATCTATCTATCTATCTATCTATCTATCTATCTATCTATCTATCTATCTATCTATCTATCTATCTATCTATCTATCTATCTATCTATCTATCTATCTATCTATCTATCTATCTATCTATCATTACAAAAGTAGCAGAAGTGGGTACATATGTAGACATTCTTCAGGAGACTACATCATTTTCAATACCACTAAAAAAGACTGGACTTTGTACTTGATTATACCCGTGTAGACTGATGGTGCTAATTCACATCATCGTGCCTTTAGTCTTAATGAAGTCAAAGTGGTGTATGTAACCCACCAACCCCTTTTTAATGGAGGTTCCACACGTAAAATTTGTATTTGAAACACTTTGCCACCATTTAGCAGTCTGAGTTGTGACCAGTCATGCCCAATTTTAGATAATTTGCATGTTAAATACTAAAATTTTAATCTGTTGTATGTCTTAAATTAAAATTAAGTCTAACTTTGCAACTGGCTTAAAACGAAAACACCTGCTCATAGAATTGTTGTTAAAGTCAGGCAGTAACATTTAACACATTGGGGCTTTAAATATAGGATTGGATTCAACATTTTTGGATACTTGGAAGACTTTGGCAACAATCTGCAGCTTTAACAATATAAATACAAAATTCTCAAGTCTGAAATATATAAAAACAGAACCTGTTGGTAAATGTTAATGTTATGGCCAGTATTCCCCTACAATATTGCTAATGTAGACTCACAAAATTAAATGATTCTAATCTGATACAGAGATACCACTGCCCAACTCAGTGAGGTTGGAGGGGATCATAATAATACTGCTGGGAAGTCAGCAATAAATCACCAACTGATAAGGTCAACGTCTGAATAATGATCACATTAATGTAATGAGTCCTATCCATGAGACAGAGCTGGCAGACACTCTCCTGGGCATAAAGTGGTAGGAATTTATCTGTTATGTGTTAATTGTGCTGTATCAAAATAGAACATGTGTATTTGTCTATATTTTGGGTTTACATGAGCATGGATGGGTTTTCTAAGAAAGCTTTAACAGTTCTCCACCTTCCACAAGTTTCCAAACAGAAGCTCCTCAGCTAAATATAGAGTCTAAATTTTACCTCACATTTTTTCTCACTTTATTCTTCCTCTGTCTAACACCCTGTTATCTCTCCCACAGATTACACAACTGATAACTCTCACCATTTGTCTTTGCAATCTTCCATCTTCTCCGTCTACCTCCAAGCAGTTATCTTGGATCCAACACTTTTAATGTGACTGGATTGCTTAAAAATTTGGGTCAATCTTTACTATCTCAAGAGGATTCATCCCTAATTTATCAGCTCATTCTCAAACATATAAGCTAAGACATGGAAAATACTGCCAACTTCTGCTGGTAACACTATCAGAGCATCAGAACAGCCTGAAGATGGTATTTGTTGTCAATTGGTAACAGATTATTTGAGATCCTATGTAATGTAAAGTGGAACTTTTACGCTTCTTCTGTTTTGGAAATGTACTGCCATGCTAAAATCTGGATATTATACAGCCATCGGGTTTAAAAAAAAATGTTTTTCAGAGTGTCATTGAGCAGCTTTCCCTGTTGAGTTGAGCTGTAATGGTAATGTCTTGTCCACATAAATGTCAGTACCCAAGGTTTCCCATCTTAACATTGCACTGTGTAATACTTTTAAATTATTAATCAGACAGAGTTGTCTTTCTGTTTCTGCAACAGGATAAACAAAGAAACATCAAGTGAAACTAAAAGAGTGCTTATAAATGGTGTTGAAGTTGACAGTTTGGTTGACCGTAATGTGTGAGGCACTTCCTCCCAAATTCCTTCTACCCCCAAAGCCAGTTTGCAAAGCTTTGTAACCTTTAACCAAAGCTTTGTAAAATATTTACACTGAAAATTATACCTGCTAAGACAAATTAACAGACTCATTTTAACAAAATAGTTGCATGTCAACACTATGGAAAATGGACAGATGCTTCAGATCCTGATGTATTCTCTTCTGTTCCTCTCCTGTGCAGGGTTCCACAGGAACCACAAAAAATAGCACACCTATACAGACTACAAACACCATTTTATGTAAATGTAATTGAAGAATAAATCCTTTTTCATAGCTTACCTGAAATTACAAATGTCTTGGTAGCTAGTAAGGACATTAGATGGCTGCACACTTCTATCCAACAGAACGTAAACATGACGTGTGCTTTTCTGATATTTTAATATGAGTTATGCTGTACAACCAAATTTTGCATTTGGCGAAACGGGGCCTCTCACTACCTTGCTGTGGTTTGATAGTGGGATTTCTTGTTGTTGTTGTTGTTGTTCTTCTTCTAATAAATTTTTGGCAGACTGCACGCCAGATGGTGCATTGCTGCCTTTCTCTGTCAAGGAAGGTATCAGGATCCCAGCTTAGGGCCGTGGCATTTTTGCCCCTCGGCTGTCTACTGAGCGCATGTTGGGCATGCGCACTGTGATTTCAGATGTTCATCACTTAAACAAACATTAATGGGCCGGCCCCAATCGCTGCTTCAAGAGGATTTAGCCAACTGAGCTTGTCAGTATTCTGGCAAAGACTTAGATAGTTATACACTTATTGTAATGTCCCCTGGAAGTGTTGAAAGGATGAGCTGGAGAGGCTTTAACAGCTGGGACTTTATTAAGCTTATCACAATGTTTATTGGCGACCAAAACCGTCAAAAACAGTAGCTCGCCAACAAAAAAAACCCCAACAACAACCACAGGCTTCATCCTCCATCTCTCCCACACACCCCACCCTCAGCACCTCAACAACCAATCACATTGCAGCTTCACTCCCAACACAACGCTGCTCTACACAGAACATTCTCAGTGTCCAACTAATTACATGCATCCCTCAGGATCGCTACACTGTGTTTATAACAGAATCTTCTTGGTAACAGAATCGGTCTTTAAATAATATTTCTCTGTAAAGAATGACCCTGTTCTACTGATTCATTTAAGCATGAGCTCCACAGCGACATCTGGTGGTGCTGGGCCCCATCGCCCTCAAATGCAGAGACCCCACAGCTGGTGAACCATGCAGATGATAGCTAGATCTCCCGCTGTTGATAAATGTAGGTTTTGGCTCAGTATACCAAGTCAATTATCAGTCAGTTGGGTTAAATTAGACACAGATCAAATTTATTATTTAGTTTAAGGTAATTGTCAGATCAAGCTTCTCTTTACACAAGAAAGTGGGTCAAAAAGAAAGCCCAACATGTGCCTCCCAGTAGCATACATTTATATTTGTCTTTAGCCTTTTTCAAAAGACACAGCATGGTGCCATATCAGGGTAATACAGCCACCACGGTGTGTCCCTAGAATGTGCCAAGGCAGCATAGTGAGGCAAGAATATTGCGCCATTTGTGCCACCAGGCTTGATAGTAATACAACTGCATTGCTTGACTTGATCACTTATGAATGACCAAAGGCTCCTCGATGCTTTCTACATCTTACGGCAAAGTGCCGCCATTGTTTTTTGAAACAGGCCTTTCATGTTTTATATCCAATGGTTTTCCACTTATAATGACAATATTCTGCTTGTTTTGCCTCTACTACTTGTTTGACACACCAGTGGGGTCTGGAAGGGTGCAAATAGGGTGGGGATATAAGTTAGAAGTAGGTTCCTGCTCTCGATGATACATTGAAATGTAGCCCATAGCATTCAAATTGGAAGCTTGCATGCTTTTAACTTCCTTTAAACTGTCTGGATTTTTAATGGTTTGTTTGCTATAGGGCAGATTTTGCTAGATTAGGTTAGGATTTACAGTGAAATAGCAATATAAACTGAAAACAAAGGGAAGCTTTTTGTATTCCATCTCACATTTTTTTCACATTAACTTCAGTATACAAACAGATTTGGTTATGGCAGAGTGTAAGACTCTTGCAGTAGAAACGTCTTGCAGCCTAACTCTAAGAGTTTTGTTCTGTTTTGTCCAGTTTCTCTCACTTCTGTCATGGACTTGTGATCACTGCAAGCTCAGCTCCTCACAGCAGGTCACAGTGACACCTTTAGCTTTAATGCATGGTTTATTGTTGCTCCACAATCAGCCCCACAGCCTGTTAACATGCCATATCCCAGCCTGAACTGTGTCAGCATTTTCTCAGCCTATGTCTTGGCACAGGTGGGAAAAAAATGCATGTGTTGGCACACACTGACAGGAACGTGTTCATTTTTATTGCTTGTCGATTCACATCCAGTAAACCGGTTGTCATTTGCATTTTGCTCTGTGCAATCTCGTACGTGTTGTGTTTATATATTAGTATCAGTGCTGATTCTAGAAAACCAGGCATAGGCAAAATTAAAGGGTAGCTAATTATAAATAGTTGAAGAACATTCTTCCTAATCTGTGGGTTGAAGTGAGGAATGGAAATCTGCTGATGGGACAAATCTCCATTTTACTGCTGTTCATTTCATGACTTTCTGTTTTATAGTTATAAGTAAAACTCAATGCAAATAATTCTATTCTTTAAAATAGGGAGGTTTGTATCTTGTTTTCTCTTTGTTCCAAACAAAAAGACAAAGTGTGTTTCTTGAGGCTTTTACATACAATATATCGAATGAAAATGTCAGCTTTTTCTTCCCTCAGCGTGCCACTACCTTCCTTTGCTATTCCCTGTCTCTGTTTCACCAAAGCATGTTTGACCTTTTGTGGCTGATTGGAGAGAGAACACTGTGTACACAGCCCAGTTGGATGTTTTCTCTGTGGTTTATGGTTTATCCTAGTCTGTTCTCGACTCAAATATGTTATTAATAAACTCAGCAAAAAAAGAAACATCCTCTGACTTTCAACTGTTTTTACTTTCAGTAAACTTAATGTGTTTAAATATTTGTATGAACACTAAAAGAGTCAACACCATAAGACATAAACAAAAATTTTTTTACAGACATGTGACTAACAGAAATAGAATAATGTCTCCTTGAATGAAGGGAGGCTCAAAATCAAAAGTACCAGTCAGTATCTGGTGTGGCCACCAGCTTCTTGAAGTACTGCAGTGCATCTCCTCCTCATGGACTGGACCAGATTTGTCAGTTCTTGCTGTGAGATGTTACCCCACTCTTCCACCAAGGCACTTGCAAGTTCCTGGACATTTCTGGGGGGAATGGCCCTAGCCCTCACCCTGCGATCCAACAGGTCCCAGACGTGCTCAATGGGATTGAGGTCCGGGCTCTTCGCTGGCCATGGCAGAACACTGACATTGCTGTCATGCAGAAACTCACGCACAGAACGAGCAGTATGGCTGGTGGCATTGTCCTGCTGGAGGATCATGTCCGGATGAGCATGCATAAAGGGTACCACATGAGGGAGGAGGATGTCTTCCCTGTACCACAAGGCATCAAGATTGCCTGCAATGACAACAAGCTTAGTCCGATGGTGATGTGATATACCGCCCCAGACCATGACGGACCCCCCACCTCCAAATCGATCCCGCTCCAGGGTACTGGCCTCGGTGTAACGCTCATTCCTTCGACGATAAACACGAATCCGTCCATCACCCCTGGTGAGACAAAACCGTGACTCATCAGTGAAGAGCACTTTCTGGCACTCCTGTCTGGTCCAGCGAAGGTGGGTTTGTGCCCATAGCCGGCGTTGTTGCTGGTGATGTCTGGTAAGGACCTGCCTTACAACAGGCCTACAAGCCCTCAGTCCAGCCTCTTTCAGCCTATTGCGGACAGTCTGAGCACTGATGGAGGGATTGTGTGTTCCTGGTGTGACTCGGGCAGTTGTTGTGGCCATCCTGTACCTGTCATGCAGGTGTGATATTCGGATGTACAGATCCTGTGCAGGTGTTGTTATGTTGTAGCGCTGTCTTAGGCGTCTCACAGTGTGGACATGGCAATTTATTGCCCTAGCCACATCAGCAGTCCTCATGCCTCCCTGCAGCATGCCTAATGCACATTCACGCAGATGAGCAGGGACCCTGGGCATCTTTCTTTGGGTGTTTTTCACAGTCGGTACACAAGTCTCTTTAGTGTCCTGCGTTTTTAGAACTGACCTTAAATGCCTACTTTCTGTAAGCTGATAAGGTCTTAACGACCATTCCACAGGTGCATGTTAATTAATTGATTATGGTTAATTGAACAAGCTTGGAAAACATTGTTTAAACCATTTACAATGAAGATCTGCAAAGTTATTTGGATTTTTACAACATTATTGTTGAAATACACAGTCCTGAAAAAGGGACATTTCCTTTTTTGCTGAGTTTATAAGCGTTTTGGTTCAGTCATTCCAAATTTATTTTGTATCGACCTAATTTTTGAGGCTGATGTGGAAAAATGTGTAAAGGTGGAGGACCCAAACACGAAACAGAAATTTAACTGACTACAGCTGATGAACAAAATTTACTAACTTGATCAATAGAAAGTAAAACAAAAACATGCAAAAAACTTACAAACATTGCTCTCAGTTTACTTTAAGGAAAAGCACAAAGAAACCAGGACGATTGATGAACACAATGTTCCAACTCCGAAGAAATAATCTGATGAAGAGTTCTGTGCATTGTTGTAAATTTATATGTGAGAACTGCCTTTTTGTTTTTGTTTTTATTTTATTGGGGAGTTTGTTTTTACCTCCAAATAATCAAAAAACAAAGTACATCTAAATATTTAGTTCCAGCCCCCATCTACACCCAATCCGAAACATGTACAATTCTATCTAATACCATTAAATAGAGGAAGACCTAAACAAATATTTCAAATAACAAATATGTTTTAATAGGTATTATGATAGTTGGAATTAAAGGACCTTTTCTAATTAATTATCTATAACACAATGTTATACACAAGAATATTTAATTGTTACCAGTTCACATGCCTAATGATGATGATGGTGCCTCCGTTGGAGCTGCAGCTACAGCTCCTCCGTTTAGATCATCTCTCCTACTCTCTACAAAATCATGACATCAGAATGACGTGTGCAAAGTATGATTATTTTAAACTAATAATACAAAACACAAACTAAACATCCTTATGCAAAAAACTGGGCTACATCAAGTCATGATGCATCAAGAGTATTACAAAAGTGTTTACTTGGGTAGCAATCTACAGCACAAAGAAATTCTACTTAACTGTGACTAATTTCCATGTTTTGATTGGAAAACCTATGCTGCTGCTGGCTCATTCTCTGTCTGTAGCTCGTCTTTGCTACCTTCTACAAAATAATTAAATCAAATCAAAGGGTGCAACAAACCAACAGAAAACATGTTGCACATATAGTAATACATAATGGAATACATACAAGCAGACAATAAAACCAAATGTAAAAGTTCAACAACAATGGAAGCATTCAGCCTTCCTGTCTAAAGCAGAAGTTCTCAAAAAAGGAATACTGTCTGCAGGAGAAACATATATACATATGTACCCACTTCTGCTACTTTTGTAATGATAGATAGATAGATAGATAGATAGATAGATAGATAGATAGATAGATAGATAGATAGATAGATAGATAGATAGATAGATAGATAGATAGATAGATAGATAGATAGATAGATAGATACCCTTTCCAAAAAATTAGAATATCATGGAAAAGGATTTTTATCTCCATAATTCCATTCAAAACGTTAAACTTCCATAGATGACAGATTCAGGGCCCACAACTTAAACAAGTTCAAGTATTTATTTGTTTATTTGTACATAATTTGGGCTTCCAGCTCATAAAACCCACAAAAACAGGAATTCAAAAAATGTGAATATTGTGAAGAAATCAGCCCAAATTTTACAGGGCATGAATGATTTAAACAGTATCACACACTACTCATCTACTAAACTCAAAGCACCTGCACAGGTCTTCCCAGGTGTCATTTAATTGCTTCACTTTGGTTCAATTGTCTAAGTCAGATTCAATATGGGGAAGACTGCAGACTTGACAACTACCTAAAAGACCATCATTGATACCCTCCATAGGATGGGTAAGCCACAAAAGTTCATAGCTAAGGAGACTGGCTGTTCACGGAGTGCTGTGTCAAAGCATATCAATGAAAAGTCTAGTGGAAGGGCAAAATGTGACAGGAGAAGATGCACGAGCAGAAGAGCTGACCGTGGGCTTCAGCGGATTATCAAACAGAGAAGATTCATGAATCTGGCAGAGATCCAGAAAGAGTGGAATGAGGAGGGAGCCACAGCTTCAAAAACCACCACATTCAGACGTGTCTCAAGTGGGCCAAGGAAAAGAAGGACTGGACTGTTGGCCAATGGTCCAAGGTCCTCTTTTCCAATGAAAGTAAAGTGTGTCTTTTTTTAAGGAATCAAGGTCCAAGGGTTTGGAGGGGATATTCAAATTTTTTGGCAAGGGTCTGTATATATGTTTTATTTAACAACAGGACAGCTAAAGAAAATTATGCATAAGCCAGTGTTTGCCTTTGTGAATCATCTCATTTTACAAAGTTAAATTCTTACCCTTATTCTCACTCTAGAAAAAGCTAAGAAGTTGCAACATTTTTTTGATTAATTTTTCTATATCCATTGATTTCAGTTAGTCTTGGAAATGTTGCTACTCGTAATATATCTTCTGGTTTGGCTCTATGCAGTTTTCTGTGAATGCATTTGAACAGAGCGGCCTTGTTAGGAGAGGGTAGGGGCCGTGTGACCAAGGTAGCGACATACTGACTATGGCAAGCCATGGTACAGTATGACGTTAACATACGCCTTGGACGTTAATACCTTAATAAGGAGTTAATACACGGCATAATTTTGATACTAATGGCTTGCTATAACTGACTGTAACCTGACACCGAGTCAAGTCAGAGGCAGCACTGATCAGAGTAGAGCACACCCTGCCTGTTGTGTGTGATTGAGGGAGCGGTGAGCCTGTGGCTGGTAAGTGAAACAACAGACTGAAAAGATCCGGGGCTGAAGCCATAGCAAGATCAGCTGACGACACCACTGATTGACTCTCTACTTGTTCCTATTTAAATATGAACCAGTGCAGCACTACAGCACAGCCTACTGATAAAGGAAGTCTGAAAATTAGAAGCTGAAAGTTACAGGTTCATATCATAAACCTCTTATTGATTTTTGCCATGTGACAACATGTAGGCAAATAAATGCTGTAGTGAGTGTGCTATATAGTTTTCCAAATCAGTATTTCTTAGGACATTGCTTTAATATTGGTAATTTATGGCCAATAAAAGTTCCACCACTGTTCAGCTGTATCTTGCAACAATGAGCAAGGTAGCAAGCCTATTTAAAACTTTTTTCTCATAATATTTTTTATCTTACTACTGTCTTTTTGGGATAATAGGATGATATGATGTAATATGATAGACCAACATAAACTAGTCAGTGGTGCCACCATAAGGAGCCATAAGTCATATATTTGCTGGTCTGCCATCTTCACACAAAAAAACCCATACAGCCTTACATGTGTAGTATTAAATTAGTTATGCGTATGTAATTTTTGTGTCCTTAATGGCATGCCCCATTGAAATAACTGTCACTCATTCCCAGCCCTGCCCTTTATCCTCGCCTAATGAGAGCCAAATACAATTCACAAAGTTTTGTTATGGCTTTTAGTTTTGGTGTTCAACCTCAAGATTATCAGTGGCACCAAACCTGACACAACTTCAAAATTCTCTCAGAAGACACCCTGAGAAGTGGTTCACAATTGTGAGGTTGAGACCTACCTAGATTCAGAGGTTTGTCAGAAAACATTGATGAAAAAAGAGTTTGAAGGCCAATGATCTACCAGACAGTCCATGAATAAAGCTGCACAGTTCATTGTTCAATACATTATGACAAAATGGAACGGGTATGGCACAACTCTCAATCTACCAAGACACGGCCGTCCACCTGACTTGACAGGCCTGAACAAAAAGAGCATTAGTCAGAGAAGCAGCCAAGAGCCACATAAACCTTATGTGGACATGAAGTATACTAGTTTTTTATGCTAAACATACATTTTGAATACACACATGCATGGCTGCACAGTGGTGCAGTTGGTAGCGCTGATGCCTTGCACCAAGAAGGTCCTGAGGGCGAATCCTGGCCTAAAGTCTTTCTGCATGGAGTTTGGATGTTCTCCCTGTACAGGCGTTGGTTTAAAAACAGGACTTTAAAATTATTTGATCGCTATAAATTCCCCTTTGGTGTGAGTGTGTGCATGGTTTTTTGTCCTGTGTTTTTTTTTATGTTGTCCTGCGATGGACTGGCGACCTGTTCAGGGTCTACCCCAACTGCTGGAGATAGGTACCAGCCCCTGGCAACCCTGCAAGGATAAGGTGTTTTAGATAATGGATGGATGGACACCTGCATGGTAGCTGCAGTTTTCATGCTCAAAATATTTGAATACCTTGGTACCATGGCAATCGAAGCACTTAATCATATCATAGAGCAGAACAGAACAAAAGGGGCAGGGTGCATATTTTGTAGAGAAACCTGTCCTACAAGTAGGAAAAAGGCCTTAGGAATATGTTGTTTCACATTAGGTGGCAAGTGATGATAAATCACATGGATGTTTAGACAGCTAACTTTCTCAGGTATTCCCTTATACAGCTCCAACACCTTTGAAACACTGTATTTTGTGGTGATGCAACATTTGTACACAATAATCGAAACTAAATATTGTTGCATGTTGATTTGTTGCATCACACCCAGCTGCGTATTCGCATGCCATACTGTAAGTGCAGCATCGGTGCTGTTTCTCACTCTCTGTTTAACAGCCTGCTGCGTGGCACAAATCCCTCTGTCTGCTGACACATGTATTGGGAATCAATTTGGTCCATGCTGGAAAACTATAAAGGCAGCAGTGTGGAAAGGTTTTTCAATGACCCTATTTGCCTCATGTGCTGTTGAGGTAAATACTGCTCCGATACTGAACAGTGTTCTTGTCGGAATCATTAGTGAAGCATTTCAATGCTGTTATGGATGGACCAAAACATTTTACACAGGAAAACAATAGTTAAGCTCTACGCATGAAACTCTATGCGTCATTCCCAACTGTTATAGCTATAGTTAGATTTCTTATTAGGGTTATTGTGGGTTTTCTTTGTCAGATGTGCCAAGTTCACAATTAAAGAGCACACCCTAAATATTTGATTACAGTTGGGAAAGTCAGATGTTGCTGAGCAGACCCAAGTTCAGCACATGACTGGATTAAAAATTAAGCCAACAAAAGCAAATTATGGAAATCTCATAAAAATAAATACAACTTTGACTGAACAGAAAAATAAATCTATTAAATGCGGTTTATTAAACATAATATCTCTCTCCTCAAAGACTTTGTTAGTAAATGACTTGATTTGTGATAATCACATTGATTTCCTTTGTCTCACAGAAACCTGGTTGCAGCAGAAAGATTATGTCAGTATAAATGAGTCAACTCCTTCCAGTCATTTAAATTTTCACACTCCTAGAAATACTGGGCGAGGGGGAGGAGTTGCAACCATTTTCCGTTCTGATTTACTAATTAGTCCCAGACCAATTGATAGCTACAGTTCTTTTGAACATCTAACCCTTAATTTTCCTCATCCAAGTTGCAAAACATTAAGACCATTTTTGTTTGTGGTTTTGTATCGTCCACCAGGCCCTTACTCTCAATTCTTGGATCAGATCTCACATTTTTTATCTGATTTAGTATTAAATACTGATAGGGTTATTATAGTGGGGGACTTCAATATTCATGTGGATACTGAAAGTGATAGCCTAAATGCAGCCTTTAATGCTATTTTAGACTCAATTGGCTTTACTCAAAAAGTACAGGGATCGACCCACTCGGGTAAACACACTTTGGACCTTGTACTGACATACGGTATTGAGTGTGAGGAAATAACAGTCCACCCACATAACCCGGTCCTGTCTGACCACTTCTTAATAACTTTTGAATTTACTTTAACTGACCATCTTAAATCTGAAAGAAAATTTCATTATAGTAGAGCTTTATCAGACAATGCTGTAACAATTTTTAAATAATCTGTTCCATTCTTACTTTCCTCAGTGTCTCAGAGTAACACAGTGGATGGCAGCAATTCTATCTCTAACCCTTCAGAAATTGATGGTCTGGTTCACAGCGTTACGTCCTCATTGCGTTTGGCATTAGATAGTGTAGCCCCGTTAAAAAAGAAAGTGGCTAGCCATAGGAGGCTGACTCCTTGGTTTAATGCAGAGTTGCGTACTTTAAAGCAGAATACTAGAAAGTTGGAGAGAAAATGGCGCTCTACACATCTAGAGGATTCCAATTTAACCTGGAATAACAGTCTACTGCTGTATAAAAAGACCCTTCGACAAGCTAGAACAGCATATTTTTCATCATTAATAGGGGCGAATAAAAACAGTCCTAGGTTTCTTTTTAGTACAGTTGCCAAACTTATACAGAGTCATAGCTCTGTTGAGCCAACTATTCCTCCAGCTCTTAGCAGTGATGATTTTATGGGATTCTTCGTAAATAAAATTAATTCTATTAAAAATAAAATCATTGGCATCCTCCCAAACATGATTACTTCTTCCTCAGTAAATGAGGCAGCATCGGAAAGAACTGTAGAACCTCAGTTGTGCTTAGGCTGTTTTGATTCAGTCGAGCTTTTGGAATTATCAAAAATGTTAGCCTCATCTAAACCATCAACTTGTATGTTGGACCCAATTCCAACCAAATTATTTAAAGAAGTGTTCCATTTGGTTCCTGGCCCCATTTTGGATATGATGAATCTATCCTTAGTAAACGGATACGTACCACAGGAATTTAAAATAGCTGTAATTAAACCTTTACTCAAGAAACCTTCCCTTGATCAAGATGACTTAGTGATGACTTAGATGACAGACCTATATCTAACCTTCCTTTCTTATCCAAAGTCCTTGAGAAAAGTGTTGCTAATCAAATCTGTGAGCATCTAAACAGTAACGAGCTGTTTGAAGAGTTTCAGTCAGGTTTTAGAGCTCATCATAGCACTGAAACAGCACTGTTGAAGGTTATTAATGATATTCTCATGGCCTCAGATAATAGACTTGTGTCTGTTCTGGTTTTGTTAGATCTCAGTGCTGCTTTTGACACAGTCGATCATGATATTCTCTTAGAAAGGCTTGAACATGTTGCATGGATCAAAAGAACAGCACTAGGCTGGTTTAAATCAAATTTGTCTGATAGATTCTAGTTTGTTCATCTAAATGATAAATCTTCTTCACTCTCAAGGGTTACTTGTGGAGTTCCACAGGGTTCTGTGCTTGGACCAATTCTTTTCACCATATATATGCTCCCAATTGGTAGAATCATTAGACAGCATGGGATAAATTTCCACAGCTATGCAGATGATACACAACTATATTTATCCATAAATCCTGATGAACCCAGTCAGTTAGGTAGATTACAGGCATGTCTGGAAGACATAAAAACATGGATGACCCTAAACTTTTTGCTTTTAAATTCTGACAAAACAGAAGTTGCTGTCTTTGGACCAGAAGTTCTTAAACAGAAACTGATTAGTCAATCACTTCATCTGGATGGCATTAAATTGGCCCCCAGTAATAACGTAAAGAACCTCTGCGTTATTTTTGACCGAGACTTGACATTAAAATCCCATATTAAACAGGTTTCTAGGATTTCTTTCTTTCACCTCCGGAATATTGCTAAAATTAGAAACATCCTATCCAGGAGTGATGCTGAGAAACTAGTCCAAGCATTTGTTACCTCAAGGCTGGACTACTGTAATTCTTTACTATCAGGAAGTCAACAAAATGCCATTAAAAGCCTTCAGTTGATCCAAAATGCGGCAGCAAGAGTTCTGATGAATATTAAAAAGAGAGATCACATTTCTCCTGTTTTAGCTTCCCTTCATTGGCTCCCTTTTAAATCCAGAATATAATTTAAGATCCTTCTACTTACATACAAAGCCCTTAATAGTCAAGCTCCATCATACATCAGAGATCTAATTGTTCCATATGTTCCTAACAGAGCACTTCACTCTCAAACTGCAGGTTTACTTGTAGTTCCTAGGATTTCTAAAAGTAGAATGGGAGGCAGATCTTTTAGTTTTCAGGCTCTTCTCCTTTGGAACCAGCTCCCAGCTTTAGTCCCCAGACGGTTGTGGCAGATGGCCGCTCCTACTGAGCCTGGTTCTGTTGGAGGTTTCTTCCTGTTAAAGGGGAGTTTTTCCTCTCCACCCTCGCTACATGCTTGCTCAGTATGAGGGATTGCTGAAGGATTGCTGTGGTTGGAAAGTCTACATCAACGGGGCCCAACCTCACGTCAATGACTGACGCAATCTGCTGGGATTCCTTAAATAGGAAACTTTTTAACTGATTGGAATGTTTGTATAAATGTATTGAAATGACTTCTTGTTAAGTGCCTTGAGATGACATCTGTTGTGAATTGGCGCTATATAAATAAACTGAATTGAAATTTAATTGAATTGACTGTTACACATACAAAATCTAGTGAAAGTTACAGGCATAAACTATTAATTTGAACTTCTGATGGTTATTATCACATTAAACCAGATGAACGCATAGTGTTTTACAATCTCTAGTCGTAAACATGTTTGTTTACTCTGTAACTTAAAAAAAAAGCATAGAATCTAACCTTGTGATACACAGATGTAAACACTTCACTCTTCTTACCAAAACGGTTTAAAACCCTTTTAGGTGACAGTAAGAAAAATTGCAGGAAATGGAGAAAAAATAAAACCACGATAAACCATCAAATATACACAGAACTTCTCAAATCATATAATGATCCAGCAAGAAATTCAAGTAATGCATACTTTTCCAAAATCATCTCAAATCATAGAAAAAATCCCAAATTATATTTTCCACAATTGACATAATTCTTAACCATGCTACTAATGTATTTCAGAAAAACCCCTCAAACACTGTTTGTGAGAAGTTCGCAGACCACTTTAGAGGTGGACACCATCAGATGTTATATGTTATCTTCTCAAAGAAACATGGTTTTAGACTAATCTGAGTGTGTGTCTTTACCAGAGGAAATGCTGGACAGTTTTGTTCTGGTAGACGCTGAGACTTTTGAAAACGTTTTCTCCTCAGTGAGGCCTACCACGTGTCTTTTGGGTCCAATTCCCACTTCATTTTTTAAGCCATTTTATGGATTTTTTAGAGATGAGATTTTATCCTTGATGAATTGCTCCCTTCAGACAGGGATTTTTCCTGCCGCCTTTAAAGGGCCGATTGTGAGGCTTTGTCTAAAAAGAGCAATTCAGATTTTAATTATTTTAACTATTTTAGACTGGTATCAAACTTACAATTTTTATGCAAAATTTTAGAAAAGCTTGTTTGAATTCAGCTTAATGATTTATTTAATATACACAGTGTCCTGGAGAAATTTTAGTTTGGTTTTAAGGGTGAACCACAGTGGACCACACTATTCTTTTAACCCGTCTAAAACAGATTGGCCTCTCTGGTGCTGTTCACCAATGGTTTACATCCTATCTCACAGACAGGATTTTTATGGTAAGTTTAGATACCTGCTCCTCCAACGTCCACAAGATTACATTTGGTGTGCCCCAGGGTTCAATTTTAGGCCCAGTGCTTTTAATCCTTTATATTCTCCATCTTGGCAGTTTCATCAGAGGACATAGAGTGAACTTTCACAGTTATGCTGATGATACACAGTTGTACATCTCTGTGTCTCCCGATGACACTCGGTCAATGGATGCACTTTTTAACTGCATTTTAGACATAAAATCCTGGATGGCAGAAAACTTTCTCCAGCTCAATCAGGACAAAACTGAAGATTTTGTCATCGGCCCTGAGGCTCAGAGAGAGAAACTTTTACCAAAATTACAATCACTGTCTTTTAATCTTTTTTTTTTTTACAAGTGAAGAACGTGGGCGTGATTTTTGAGCTGACTTTTATCCCTCACATTACAAATATCACCAAAATAGGTTTTTATCATCGAAATGTCTGCCCCATTCTCTCTCAGGCCAATACAGAAACATTGATGCATCCTTTAATCACCAGTAGAATTGATTACTATAATGCCCTGCTTTCTGATTTTCCCCAAAAGAATATCTCAGGTTGACAAAATTCAGCAGCACGTGTCCTGACGAAGACCAGGAGACAGGAGAACATAACTTCTGTCTTAAATTCACTGCATTGGCTACCTGTATGTTTTAGGATTGATTTTAAAGTTCTTTTAATGCTTTTTAAGAGTCTTAATGGTCTTGGGCCTTCTTATGTTTCAGAACAGATTTTACGAACCTTTGCAGGTTCTGTGCTCCTCTGGAAGCCGTCTCCTTGTCATCCCTCAGGCCATAAACTCAGGACACAGACTCATGGTGAGGCGTCTTTCCATTATTATGGCCCTCACCTCTGGAACCGGCTGCCGGAGGACCTCAGGGCCACAGAGAACGTTCATGTTTTTAAGAGCAGGCTCAAGACTCATCCTTATAGCCTAGCTTTTAACTGATTATTGCTTATATTTTCAGTGTTTTACAGGCATAGTCTTATCATATATATCCCATTATTTTTATACTTTAATCTGTTATTTTAATCTTCCTGCCACTTTTTCCTCTGTGGGACCCCTTTGCCTCGGGAGCGGTGGTCAGCTGTGGCTGCCTGAGTGCTCTCCAGGCAGCGCTTGGGTGGAGGTGGGGGTCTAGGCCTTGCCTCCTCTAGGCGTCCTGCGTGCCTCGGCTACTGTGGTTGATTTGCTGGAGCAGGCGCGGATGGCTCCCTTGATGGCCTTTCCTTACCTGACTCATCTGCACTTGGCCCAATGTCCTTTTTATGTCCTTGTATTGTTGTTCTTAAGTGTTTGTGTGAATGGGAGTTGGGTTAGGAGGAGGGGGGTTTAACTGTGATCATGCTTTTAAATTTGTGGGTGAGGGATGGTAATATGGTTTATGTGGGGTCATTTCAATCTGTGAAGCACTTTGAGTTGCATCTCCCATATGAAAAGCGCTTTATAAATAAAGTTTGATTGATTGATTGAGTATGCTAAACATTATAATCTATCCATAGAAATTCAAATGCAATTTATATGACTATGATGCTGCTTTGCTAAATAGATGCATGTCAATACATGTAAAATATATATATATATATATATATATATATATATATATATATATATATATATATATATATATATATATATATATATACACATTTCTTTTAAGCATTCATGTTGCTCTTGAATAGATTGCCCATTCCTATCAAGCTAGTGATTTCCCTGGAACAGTATCTGCTCTGAAAAGGTTAAAGGATTTTAATCAGTCCAATCTAGTTTTCCTAACAGCTATCTAAGTAGGCAGAGCACAACTTGCCTCTGATGTCTGTGTGCTCTTAGCACTGAGTCCGCTGAGTCAGTTCAAAGAGATGAACATGAGAGCCAGACAATGATACATGATGTTTGTCATTTACACTATTGTCATGTCATGTTTACCATTTAAACATTAAAATATATTTCTGTCATTACTAATAGGAGTATTGACTCTATTGGTGACAATATCTGGTATATTATTTAAACGTCCAATGTAACTCTATAAGCTCCAAACTCATTAAGGTTTAGTAAGATTACTTGAACAGTTTGAATGTATAAAATATGGATAAATAGATTGCTTTTGTCTTGTATTGTTACCAGTGGTTAGTATCACAACATGTCATGTTTTTTTATTTAGAGGACCCAAATGCAGCGCAGTACAAACAAGAATGATTTAATGAAAACAAGGAACAAGCATAAACTCGGGAGGGAAAAAGGCAGCAACAGGGGAACAGGAACCAGACGGGGAAGATAAGACGGGTGACAGGGAAGCCAGGAACCAAACAGGGAAGTGAGACAACGAACCAGTGAGTTGTGACTGAGTGAGGGCTGTATATATACTGAGGGGAGAGTGAGGATGTGAACAGAGAAATAGTTGAGGACTAATTAAGAGAAACGGTTGCAGCTGAGAGGGAGTGAGCAGGTGGAAATAATTAGTACCTGGGACTGAAGGCAAAATGGCTAGGGAAACCAGGAGCAAAACATAAGGACTAGACAGAGGATTATACTAAAGAGGAATTAAATATAACAAAACTAACTGGGACTAATAAAGGATAAGTGTCAATAGGAACTTGGGAAAATAAATGAGATGAACACAGACAAGGGCAACCAAACACAAGAGCACCAGAGGGAGACAAAATGCAGTGGAAGGAAAAACTCAAACCCAAAGCCCAAACACCCAAGGAACCCAACACAACATTATTATAACCAGGTTCAAGTACTTGGTTAAAGTTGTAAAAGTATCAAATTTCTTGCCAGAAAAAACAGCGTTCTCAAGAGTTAACCTGAGAAGGACCAGACACAGTACTAGTGGTATCCTTGGTGTCCTGAAGAATTAGAGATAAAAAGCAGCACCTTACTGTCAGATGCTAAGCTTTTAAAGTATTCACCTAAAGGCCCCAGAGGAAAATCACACATTCATCAAAAAGTGGGGGTGAAAAAAATGACAAACAATTGGGTGAAAAATTCAAACAATGGGGAAGGCACATAATTACACCAAAACCCTGCAAACCCATGCTCTCCATAGAAAGCTTCCATCTGAATATAGAAATAAGATTATCTAGTTGACATTTTTGTGCTAATAACCATGAATATTACCTATAGCTTAACATTTCAGATTGAAGATTTTTGATTTTACCTTTTGACATTGTTCCTATTCTCAGCATTACATGTGGCTGCTCAGTAGCTCAGTCAGATAGTGCACCTTTTTTATGAGCAGGAGATAAATGCCACTGCATTTCGTCTTATTCATGGTCAATAATCACTATTTTATGATATTTACAACAATAAAAAAATGCAGTTTAGAGTTAAATTCCAGTTTTCTTGTTCCATTGATCTATACCCACTTATGCTTGTGAGGTCGCAGGGGGGGAATCATTGGGCAGGATGCAGGGAACACCAATAGACAGATTGTCAATCCATTACAGAGCAACACAGAAACAGGATGAGTAGCCATCCACACACACATTCATACTTGGGGGCAATTTAGAAAGTACAATTTACCTAACAGTCCTGTTTTTGAACTGTAAGTGGAAGCTGGAGTATCCAGACAGAATCTCTGCATGTACAGGGATAACTATATCTAAAGCAAACTGTGGTGGATGGAATAAGATAGTAAAACTATCTGACAGGATTGGGAAGCCACAAAGCATCGCAGGAATCGGCCTAGTTGTTGGTTAAACCGTTCAGTCTGGCCATTGGTCTGGGGGTGGTAGCCAGCGGAGAGACTGACTGAGGCCCCGACGAGGCGACAAAAGGCTCTCCAAAACCTAGCAGAAAACTGGGGACCCCTGTCAGAGACAACGTTCTTGGGGAAGCCGTGCAGGCGGACAACATGTTCCAGCAAGAGCTCGGCCGTGCGTTTGGCAGAGGGTAAACCGGGCAGGGCCACCAAGTGGAAAGCTTTAGAGAACCGATCCACAATGGTGAGGATGGTATTCAGACCGTCAACCGGGGGGAGACCGGTGACAAAGTCCAACCCGATGTGAGACCAGGGGCGTCTCGGAACGGGAAGGGGTTGAAGTTCCCCTGCAAGGGAGGAGGGAGAGGGATTAGCATGGGCGCAGACGTCACAGGCGGAGACGAATTCGTGGACGTCACGGTTCATGGAGGGCCACCAGAGTGCGTGTTTAAGGACTGGAATGTCCTTACAGGACCAGGGTGTCCTGAAAAGGGGGAGGAGTGACCGCAGATTAAAGCCTCCTGACGGCATCCCGAGGGGACATAGAGGCGGCCCGGAGGTGTCTCAGGAGGGGCGGGTTCGTCGCGCAGGGCTACCTGGATAGAGTCCTCCAAAGGCCAACGGAGGGGAGCCAGGAAGTGTTGGGCGGGCAAAATGGGATCGGGATCAGCCTTGGGGGAAGTGTGGGAGAACTGTCTGGAAAGGGAATCTGCTTTAATGTTCTTCGAGCCAGGGCGGTAGGCGAGGTGGAAATTGTAAGGCTCGAAAAACAAGGCCCAGCGGGCCTGTCTGGGGTTAACCTGCTTGGCTGAATGAAGGTGAATCAAGTTCTGGTGATCAGTCCATATAAGAAATGGTTCACGGGCCCCCAAGAGCCAATGACGCCACTCCTCTAGGGCCCACTTAATGGCTAGCAGCTCTCGGTCGCCAACGCCATACCTCTGTTGGGTCTCGGAAAACTTCCGCGAGAAATAACAGCAAGGGTGTAATTTGTCATCAGGACCTCGTTGGGAAAGAACGGCCCCTGCACCCACATCAGAGGCGTCTACCTCTACCACGAAGGGCCTCTCAGGGTCGGGGTGCAACAGTATGGGAGCCGAGGTGAACAGGCGGAGAAGGTGTCGGAAGGATCGGACAGCCTCGGGAGGCAGGCTAAAGGGCCGAGGCTGGTTAGACGGTTTGGTGAGGGAGGTAAGGGGTGCTGCAACAGAGCTAAAACCCAGAATAAACCGCCGGTAAAAATTAGTAAACCCCAGGAAGCTCTGTAACTGTCTCAGGCTGGACGGCAGAGGCCTCTCAGCGACTGCCCGGACTTTCTGGGGATCCATGGCCAACCCGTCAGAGGATATGGTGTACCCAAGGAAGGAAACAGAACGCTGGTGAAAGGTACATTTCTCCAGCTTGCAAAACAACTTGTTCTCCAGGAGTCTGCTCAGCACTGATCTAACGTGGTGGGTATGCTCTTCCATGGAGCGGGAGTATATCAAAATGTCGTCTAAGTAAACGAACACCCAGCGCCCCAATATGTCCCGGAGGACGTCGTTGACAAAGTGCTAGAAGACGGCAGGACTGTTGCAAAGGCCAAACGGCATCACCAAATACTCGTAGAGTCCGGTGGGGGTGACGAATGCCGTCTTCCACTCGTCCCCCTCCCTAATACGCACCAAGTTGTAGGCGCTACGGAGGTCCAGCTTAGAGAAAACGAGGGCGCGCGAGAGAGAGTCGAGGGCGGTAGAGATGAGCGGAAGAGGGTAGCGTTTTTTTACCGTCATCCTATTTAGGGCCCGGTAATCTATGCAGGGGCGAAGCCCTCCATCTTTCTTTTTAACAAAAAAAGAATCCTGCGACCGCCGGTGAAGTAGACGGCCTGATGGAACCATTCTGAAGGGCTTCAGCCACATACTCCTCCATGGCTCTCGTCTCTTGGGCAGACAATGAAAAAAGGCGGCCACGGGGAGGGACAGCGCCAGGGAGGAGGTCAATTGCCATATCATAGGGTCGGTGGGGGGGCAAAGTGGAGGCTCGCTCCTTGCTAAAAACAGCGGCGAGATCTCGGTAGGCCGGAGGAATCTCCTCCAGACCCACTGACTCCTGTGAGCCCTTCAAGGCTGCAATGGTCTCAGGGAAGGACCGGTGCTGGCAGCAGTTGGGACCCCAGTTTAAAATGCGGCAAGATGACCAAGAAATATGGGGGTCATGGCGGGAAAACCAAGGGTAGCCCAGTATGAGTGGGGTGGAGCCAGCAGAAACTACCAGGAACCGAATCTGCTCGTGATGGTTGCCTATGTACATGTGTACAGATTGGGTCTGGTGTTGGACTAGATAGGGTTGTAGGGGGTGGCCATCCACTGAGGTGACAGGGATGATGTGGTTAATAGGAGAGAGAGGGACTCCAAACCGATGAGCCAGGTCCAGGCATTTAGAGAGGCGATGTTTAGGTGAGCCGCAATAGGCGCAAAGCCGATCGCGCTCTTTCTTAGAGAGTCTTCCAATCTGCATTGGCTCCTCATTAGAGGAACCGGCCAAATCAGCAGGAAAACCTCCCAAAGCGAGGGGAGGAGGAGGGGTAGAGGATCGGCGAGATCTAAAAGACCTGAACCGACGCGACTCTGGTCGAGGACGAAGCAGAACACGCTGATCGATTTTGAGAGCTAGATCGATAGTAGCATCTAAGGTCTTTGGAGCTTCATGGCCGATCATCTCATCTCTAATATAGTCTGCTAATCCCTCCATAAAGACGGATCGGAGGGCAGCGTCCCCCCTATTCAGCTTGGCGGCCAAGGTACGGAATTCTAAAATGAAATGGCAGACGGACTGATCTCCCTGATGTAGGTGGAGGAGCTGGGACTCCAAATCCACCTCACTACTAGGTGGAACAAAGGTCTTTTTCAGCTCCTCAACAAACACTGTATATCGATTACAGGCTGTGGACTGAGAGTAATAAAGGGCAGCAGCCCATTCCTGGGCTCGGCCAGACAGAAGGGAAGTCAATAAGGCCACTTTAGAGCGCTCTGTTGAATACTTAGATGGCTGGCATTCAAAAATCATATCTAACGTGGCAAGCAACCCGTCGGGCCGGCCGTCGACTCCATTCCACTTTTCCGGTAATCCAATCCGGGGTTCCTCGCTGCCCGGCGCGCACTGACGCTGCAGCCTGGTGACGGAGGCGGAAAGCTGGAGAAGCGTCTCGGTCAGGGCTTCCAGCTTGGAGCTTTGGCGATCAACAACGCCACGGAGGTATAATACCTCGGACCTAAGCCGCTCGAATTCCGCTGGGTCTATTTTTGCAGGCTCTGACATCCTGTCAGAATCACGGCCGGATGGACCGATAGGAGTGTTGCGTGTGGCTGAGACCCAAACGCGGTGATGGACGAGCGAGGGAAGGACAGTAGCACGCGGTTTGGTATAGTAATCCCTGAACGTGAGGACTGATCTGTCGAGAAGGCTGGGATTACAAGATCTAACGAGACTGTAGGATCGGGTGATCGTGAGGATTGGGAAATCCGCTACACTCGGAAACTAGTGATACTTGGAAGCACAGCTGTGGAGCTCGGGACATGGAAAAAGTGATGTCAGAGCGGCGAGCGGGTGAGTAGCTCCTCCTGAAATGGGAAATCCTCCAGATCACATGACTGCAGTCTGACAACCAGTTCTGGAAAATTAAACTTGTGGAAATGGCCAAGTGTTTTCCAGGAACTTCAGACACTCAAAGATTACTTCCCATGCCTCATCAGGTACTTGCTGGAACTTACCATGTTCTTTCCTGTAATTTACCAGGTGCATTCCTAAGGTTTAGAGGTTTAGAGAGCTACTTGAACTTAACAGTTCTGGAAAGTAGACATGTGACCCTAGATATTCTGAGATATTTTTCTGGAATGTATCATGTACTTTCAAGAGACTTAGAGGTTACTTGCTAGAACTTATCATTGCTTTCTGGATTTCACCCAGTACTTCTTATATGCACCAGGTCCCTCATTGTAACTTTCATGAAATTACAACTAACAACTTTCCCAGAACCTGTTTCTTTATTTCTAAGAACTTACCGGATACGTTACTTCCCAGATACTTTCTAGGTATTTACCAGGCAACAAGTTCCGGGAACAAACCTAATAACTTCTGGAAAGTAACCTCTAACATCTTGAAAAGTAACTTCATTCTATGAACGTACATCCTGTATTAGGCAGTGCTACCACTGAGGGCAAGATCAGATTATTTTGAGTCAAATTTTAAAGTTGGGGAAGGAGTTGCTCCTCCTGCTCAACTGCTTAGTTACATATGCATGTACCAAGTGAACAGAGGTCAACCTTTGGAAGCCATCATGCAGTCTATCAGGTAACAAGCAAAGAAAAACACCACATAAAAAGGTTCAGTGGACTTTTTTTATAACAATGAAACTTCACACTTAAATAGAGTGTGTCTTGCACGTTTTGATAGTGTGCCTTTAAAAAGCAAACGAATAAACACCAACCAGCTCAAAAGCTCATAAAAGCTCTGTAGGTAGGACTTAAAAGTTTTCCCAGCAGGAGGAGAAAAAACTAGAGATAAGAAGGAAAAAAATACGATTTTGAACTCCACCTTGAATCTGTTGTCATGGGAAATATGCATTTGCTGAACAGGAGGAGGATAAGCTCCCTACCTTGATCTTTACTCTTTGGTAGTATCACAACTACCTCTTAATATGCTCAACTAAGAGGGGGTGAAAGAAAAGCAGCCCTCCCATTGATCATGCCAGAGGAATTCAGACAGTGTGGGCATGCAGAGCATGTAACAGACACTCTTATCATTCTGTGGTTGCAGTCCTGAGTTAACTTGCAGCAGGCTACTCTGAAAGTAGTAAAGGTTTTGTGTCTCAGAGAGGCTTTATTGGAAATGTGGACAGCATGATAAGACCAATGCTATGAAACAAATTATGACCACCAACATTTTGCCAAAAAGGATGAAAATTAACAACACGTTTATCTTGCTAATACGATTTTGTGTCATTTTAACCTTTGTGCTAATTCTGATTATTTAAACAATTAGTGAATATGTAAATAGATCTGAGGTTTGGGTTGGAATTAATAAAACAGAGCAGATTAGGCCTGTAGAAACCTCATTCAGAGATTCCCCTCATGCCCTCATGGTGATGCAAACCATTTTCATTTCTAATACACTGACTTTGTCAAACTTAATTTACATAGACCATTTAACCTATCCAGCATATTTTTAGACTGTGGCAGGAAGCCAGAGTACACTGTAAGACAAACACATCCATGGGGCAAACATGCAAAATCCATGCAGAAAGATCATTGGCATGGACCTCTTTCGTTCTTGAGGAAAATATTAGCATGCTTACATTTCTGGGTCCTGAAGTATGCTGATTGTAGTATTTTGATTTCTTGGTCCCCCCCCCCCCATTTCTTTTTAGGGCATGTGTTCCACTTACCAAAAGGCAGGTCAAGCAACACCTGCACCATAGTCATACATCTTACAACTCCAACAATGTTGTCACTTGACACATATGGTGGAGCGGGAACATTGGGTCTGGAAAAATAGCAGTTTAGTGCATCCAGGGGTATGATGCAAATACATGTTTGGTGGTCTGCAAATGATGGAAGGATTACTATTAAGAATTCTCCTAAAAAGATATGAAAAAAGAGAAGTGATGTGAAAAAACTTTGCCTTTCTATAGATTTCTTTTTTGAATGGGTCCCAGTAATCATCCAGATTTAACTGCTCCTGGTCATATACCTAAAAACTACAGAGCAAAATGTTTACTGTAAAGATCTGCAATCCTCCTTTTTTTTCTGGAGTGTTCAGCCTTCCACGATTACTTTAACAGCGCATTGATGACTCATCCAGGAGTTTTAAAGAGACCCCAGAACATTTTAAAGCACTCTGGACCAGACTTGTCTCAGTTAAGGACAGTGTTCATAATTAAACAATAAGTAAGACAGATTTGGCAAAACTGGGACTGGGTTCTGAGGTCAAAAAGAACAAAATTGCCTGGCTCACATCTACCAGGGCAAACTTTTAATAAAATATTCAGTGGACTGACGAGACCGATGTTCTACTTTTTGAAAGTGTGCCTGCCATTACATCTGGCATAAGAAAAAACTAAATCTTTCAGAAAAAGAACGTCACATCAACAATCCAAAATAGTGGTGGAGGTGTGATAGTCTGGGGCTCATTTGGTGCTTTAGGAAAATCTGAATTAATGGAACCATAACTTCTGCTCTCAACCAGAGGGATACTATCTGGCCATCACTTGGTCATCTTAAGATCAAGCATATTTGAAGTCCAATTGTGAATGGCAAAAAAGACATCCGTATATAAAAATAAAAATAAAATCACAATTTTGGAGTAGCTTAGCCACAATCTGGAATAAAACGTGATTGAATTCCTTTGATTATGTAAAAAGTCTTTAATGTTTTGGAATTAAAACAATTCTGCAAAGACGATTGCCAAAATGCTGTGCTGTTTGAAATGTCAAGCACTCATTTGTTGCTGCACACTGATGGTCAGCTGCTTGTAAGAAGGCCTCTATAGTTATTTCTTGCTTACAAGAAATACAAATTTAGCCTCTTTGGGAAAATAAAAAGACTGACAACCATGTTTGGAAAATAAACAAGTATCACCCATTGCTGTTAGAAGGTAACAGTTAGTACCAGTTAGAAGGTAGTCAGAGGGACACATTTTAGCTATAATATCCGAATCTGGGAGCAAAAGCATCAATAAAATATCTACAAAAGAAATGTAAAATAACATTGTTAAAACTTTGATAGTACAGATTTTAGAATTTATTTAGCACTGGTTGAAATATGCATTGCTCTTCTGTTTAAAACACAAGACATTAGATCCTGTCATACATTTTCTTATAAATTTTGATACTGTAACACAGTAAAAACCATATTATTTTAATATGAGAACCTATAACTGGCTCATGCCTATAGGCCCATGACATATCAATTGAAATGGCCTTGTACAGCATCGGGTGTTCAGACGTGCATACCTTTTATACTTCTCTGTCTCCTCTCTGCAGAGATTTGCCCACTGCTCTCAGACAGGAGAAAAGCAGAACTACCAATGCAATTGAGGGCAGTAACTTCACATTTAAAGGGCAGATGGACACAACGCCTTATGACATCAAACATAAACCTGACAAAGACCTGGACAAGATGAAGTGCTCAGAGTCATAAACAGATGGTAAACCCTAGACGCAAAGGTGCCTGTCATCGTCTCTCTGCTCTGGTTCTTTGGCAGGGGTTCAGCAGTTTTGTTGAGCAGAGGCAGAAAGTATGGAGGCTGTCAGGTGCCATATGATGCTGCCTCTGCAGTTTACACACAGAGCCCGACTCGGAGATTGATGACAAGGTTACAGGAACATCAAAGAGTTCCAGCAGAGGAAACACGGGGCGGAAGGAGAAGACACAAATCTGACTGAGACTTCTGTTCATTTGTTCTTCACTCTATGTGTTTCATATCATTACCTGTATTTTTGTCAGATAATTTATTCCACACTTGTGCATCTCAGTAAATTAGAACCAAAACATGTATTTATTTGACTGCTGGGTGAAGCTCGTGTATCATACAACTACATTAAGCACACCAAGATACGTATATATCAAGCTTTTTTCTCTAAATGTTAATGACTATGGCTTACAGCTAAGAAAAACCCAAAATTCAGTCAGAATATTTAAAATAAAGCAAAAAATAAAGAATTTTAATACAGAAAAGTCGGTCTACTGAAAAACAGATCCATGTACTGCGCTTTGACTCAAGAATCTTCTAAAAGCTACAGTTATCCCTGTTTCTTTAGCACCTTTTTCCACCACTCTATTTACTTTCACAGATTTTTCCTCTAATATAGACATATGACTGTTTGAACTGCCAGCTTCTTTAGCAGTGACTTTCTATGGTTTGCTCACCTTGTGGAGGTTGACAATGATCATCTGCTAAACCACTGGTAGGTAAGCAGATGAATACATGGCCATGGCACATTTCTGTGTTGGCCATACTAAAACTAAATTAGTTTTACATAACTATGTATTTTTCTGAGAATCCAAAACTGGTAATTTCATCAGTTTCAAGCCATATCCATCAAATATAAATAAATGGAACTGTATTACTTGGGATGTAATAGAGTTGAAACCAGATGTTTACACACAAAGTATAAAAAGACACTGAAAATTGAATTTCCCTTTTTTAATGCAATTAGAATAACCAAATGTATTTTATGTTCTAAATACAACATTTTAGAGAATTGTTTTACAGCTTTACATAGATTTCCTTGGTATTTGGTGGAACTGCCATTTAAACTCTATGGTCAAGTGTTTTAGGTATGCCTATACAAGCAAAATTCCAGTTTGTATCAATTCCTCCTGACAGAACTGGCAGAACTGAGATCAGGGCTTTGAGGTGGGCACTATAAAATATTGACTTTATCCTGCTGGAAGACCTGTTTGTGCCCAAGCTTTACCTTTACCTTCCTGGCTAATCTTTTGAGAGGATGCTTCGATAGTTTTACATCTTATGTTCCCATCAATTTTGTAACATGATACCACCGCTCTGATGCTTTAAAGTTCGGATGATGTTCTAAGGCTTCTGAGCTTCCCCCTTTCCTCTCAAACGATAAATATGATAATTTCAGTCAAACGGTTTTAGTTAAACATGTTTCCAAAAAAATAGTTGTTTTTTGTCTCAGAAAATATCAGCAAACTATTTGGGTTTTTTCTCATGATCCTTTTTGAAGCAATGACTTCCTCATCTCACAGTGACCATCCAGATCATTTTGGAACTGGACTTGAGTCACTGTAGCTAAAGACTCTGTCTTACCAGCATCTTCACAAGGTCAGTTTAAGGTTTGCTTTTATTTTGTTGATGAGACACATTCATCTCTGTGACACAGAACCCATCTCCCTCCTGATCAGAATGATTGCTGGACATTGGTGTTGTGTTATAGACTACTTGGATATCTGTAGAAAAAAAGGTCATGGCCCTGATTTAGCAAAGGTTTGTGCTTGTTGAAACGTGTTCAAAGCTCACAGCAGGTGCAAAATTATGCAGCAGATGATTTACTAAGCAGGCGTAGGGAGAGCTGCGCCCTTTGGCGCTTTTGCCCTTGAAAATGGACGTTTCTGTCAGAAGGCGCAAATATAGGGAGAGCATGCAAATAAGTAGGCGTTCCATGCACAGTGTTTATTAAACACGAAACTGTTTGCGCCGTCTGTTTTTGCGCCTATATTTACCGCCTCTGAAAGACATGTCTTAACTTTGCGTCACAGCGATTCAACATAAGTTTATTACTGACAAACGAAAAAATATAATTCACACACATTCTAACCTAATATTAATTAACACTCTAATGGCCATAAACCTGTCAGTTATGGCGATTTTTTCTCTTTTTTTTCCCCAAAGACGCATCATGCACCTGCTGTCTCTGAAATGCAGTGCCTGCATGGAACAAACAAAAACATACAAAAAAGAACATTCACAGACAGTCTAGCCAAGTAATTACCTCTAACAACCATAGACTTGACAGGTATGCCGTTTTATTTAGCTTTTTCTCTGTTTTTTGTTTTGTTTTTTTTGCCAACGACGCACCATGAATCCGATGCGCCTATTCCTACTCTCTGGCTGTGGCGCAGTGCATGGAGCTGAAAGGCTGTCACACACAGCAGCGGACGTAAGGTCCTCATTTGAATGCTGCTGCGCCTGTTATGATTTGCGCACACAATCTTAGTAGATCACCCGCAAATCAGGAACACGCCTCTCGGACATGTCTTTGCAGTGCATGCAATTTTATGGTCTTTATTCGGAATATTGATAAATCAGGCCCTCTATGTCTATTTTTCAATCAGTGAATATACAAATATCTGTTTTAGCTGAATATTACATATACATTTCACTTTTTCAATTGATTAAGTTAAATGATTTTATTTTTCTATGATATTCTAATTTATGAAGATATACCTGTTTGCAGGAAAGGTCAGTAATGTTTCCACATCATGAATGATCTAGAATGCTCTTTCTGTGCTTGTGTGACAGTATGCATGCTTGTATGGACTCCTACATGCATGTGCTTTAGTATGAGGGTTGGTTAACACTCCCGTTGCATAATAGCTCTGGTTGCATCTGCTTTAAGCATAAGTCAGAGAACAGTCCACGACTGGGTTTGCAATACTCCTGACCTACATCAGCTGGTCAGCATTCCTCCAGGACTATGGATGAAGCCATACTCATCGTATCCTTCCAAAAAACGTCCGGTCAAGGTTGTGTTTGAATGCCTGCCTGAAGTCTGCTTGAAAACAAACACACACACAGTCTCAGAGAAATAAATTCAACAGTTTAGTAGTGATAGTGGTTTCACGGAAATGCTGCAGTCACATTACAGGAAGGATTTGATTTATCTTAAGCTTCTCTCAGCAGGCTGCCTTCTGCTAGGTGGTTAACAAGAAAGCTATAATCTTCACACACACACGCACGCACACGCGCACACACATAGAGATAAACAAAAAATATGAGCGATGAAATATAGTGACTCAACATGCAACCTTTCCAAGAAAAAAAACCCCATCTCTTATCCAGAGACATTTCATAGACAAATATATTCACACAAAGACAAACTTCTCCACTCACACACTTTCACATTGTGCGCTATTTGCAGCAGTAATTAGAGGTGTGACAGCCAGACAGGTGGAGGTGACGATAATGGGCCTCAGCTATTTCTGTTCCCGCTCACTTCGTCTTTACGGCTCTGACATCTCCCCCCCATCTTCTGCTGTTCTCACATTTTTCCAACTTTCTCAGAACCGAGCTCTGGTTGTAAGAATGAGTTCACAGTTTGCAAATTTTCCTTCCTTCACACATGCTTCTGTTTGTTCCCTCGCTCTCTCACACCCTGACTTTGATTTAATTATCAAAACAGCTTTTTTTTATGCTTTTCATTATTTTCTACTTGAATTTCCAGTCATTTCCACATGTTTTCAAACAGAAACAAACATTCATACCACATTTTAATATTTGTCACTAAAATCAATGAACAACTCGACAAATATTTAAGTTACAGGTCCCAGAAACTTGTATAGAAACTGGAGAAATTAACTCTATTGTCTCACTTTTACTTGAATGTCAACACATCTGGTTTCAGCAGAAAGTTTGTAGTTCTACTGACATGTTGTGAGCCATACGAGCTCCAGTGTGCAGTGGAATTGGGATAGTCAACATATGTGACATGATTTTCTATTATTATTTTATGTTAGAATCCCTAGCTGGAACTGGTTGTTATATATTTGGAAATCAGTACTCCTCTATCCATGATATATGCTGCTTTTAATCTGATTAAGGGTTCCAGGAATCTGTTTCAGCTGACCTAGACAGGTTTCCGGTGTGTCAAGGAGCAATCCAGGAGCTTAATTCATACGGTTGCTTGCACAATAACAAATCATGATTTGTCAAGTTAAGGTCCCCTGTTAACCAGGATCATTGCTGTAAGATTAAAGTTTGTCCTACTGTAGCTCTTTTCCACCCAGCAGTTAAGCAGTTAACATAGGGAAAAGAAATTCCCTTTTGTCGTGCTGCTTGCCTGCATGTAGTTGCACATGGCATATTTCTCCATTTGGCGTCTGTATCTGACAGGCAGCCACGGTGATTTTGTTTGCACATGCAGCTGGAGCTGAAATCTGCCCCTTCATTCTGTGAGCATGTGAGCCATTGTGTAACAGTATGGGCATATCATCACAGCAGGTTTTCTTCCAAGCGATCCAGTTTTAGCAAATCATTTGTCCTCAAAAGGAAGACCTTGCTTTGACCTTGAGGATATTATAAAGAATACATGTCTTTTTTTCTCTCCTCCCTTCATCATTTTATTTCTCCGCCATTAATTTTTCCCACCTCATTGTCTGCGTCTTTTCTTCAAAGCAAATATTTTTACCCCAAATTAATTTCAGGCTTGTCATAGACCATAGACATATGATTTGTGGTCTGAAATGACCTAGACTTTCATACAATTTTGACATTTAATCTTGAACAACAATCCGTTTTTACAGCTTTGTTGCTTTTCCTGTTATAAAAAAGGACCTTAATTGGATTGATTGCTAAGCATGACTATAGGAGTTAATGTGAGCCAGGCTATTAATAAGATCTGGGACGTGTGACTCATTGGATCATGCTGTATCTTACTAATCCTGAACCATGTTGTAAAACAAAACAAAAAAATCATTCATTAGTTTATGCCGCAACAGTGAGCCAGTTCTTTACTATCAGCGAGTTGCTGAAGGGATCACGGTGGTTTGGTTCTACGGTCCACATCTACTTTGTGGACCTAAAGATTACCTACGACTGTGTCCCGAGTGTGGTGTTTCCCAACCCTGGTCTTCAAGGCACACTGCCCAAGAGGTATATTGTTGGATGTATTGTGAAAGTATGGGTCACCTAGATTGCTTTTAAGGACTATCCATTCCTCGTGCACCCAAAGCAAGAGCTATGTCCCAAAAATTTTTGGGGGACATACCAACATCAAGCCAGTGTATGCCTCTTTTGAAAACATGGGCAGCAAGTTGATTTGCTCTGCTGCTTGCTGGTGCAAGGGGGGGTTGGAGTAGGCTGCTGAAGCTACTGCAGTACAGGGAATAGCACACTTGCAAATGAAGTCTCCAAGCTGTCCCCTCAAGCCTGGTTTTTACTTCTCCGTCAGCAAGTTTGCACTCATATGCACACTTATTGACGGAGACATTTTCCTTTTATACTTCTCTGTTGGTGTGTTAGCGTTGTGAAGCAATTCCCAGCCAGGACAGCAGGGGATTCCTTTTCTGGCCTTTTTTAGACCTTTTCTGGTGGTTCTGCCTACTATTGCAGTGACGTCTCTGGTTGACGACAGTTTATTTACTTCGGCTTTTAAACTCACATCCACTCAAGGGGCAATGGCCGTTAGAGAGTGAGTTTTGATTCAGCTGAAAAGCTATTTACTAGAAGTGCAGCTCATAGAATACTCTACAAACATTAGCGAACAAAGACACACAGTTTTGTTGTTCTCTACACCTCCTAGTGTTCAAAATGGCCAAAAGACCATATTAAACAGTAAACTGGCCTTGCAATATAAAACATCTTGTGCCCAAAAACTACATCAACTACTAATTACAGCAACTATAGAGCACCGTTCTGGTGGCGTTTGACGGATATTTAAAAAATTGAGCCTGACTCTGTCCGTCCTTGCGAGCCTGCTGCACAGGACTCGTGTCCACGCAAAGTCACTCCCTGTCTCCGTGCCCCCACTGACGGAGAAGTATAAACTAGGCTTTCGAGTCTTGGATTTCTGGGGTGTTAGGATAGATTAGGGTTGGGGGGGGGGTCATCAGAGAGGGTGTTCGCCCAGGGCACCAAATGGGCTAGGACCACCCTTGGTACAACAGGATGCTTTGCAGCTGAAATGATGGTACTGTATGCTTCATATATTCAACAGAGTGTGTGAGTGTGGCTTGAGTTGACTAAACTAGCTTAAAGGCATCACCACTTAAATTAAAAAATAAAACCCAAACTATATTTCTTTTTATAATTAAATACGAAAGAAAAAAAATCCCCCAAAAAAGAACTGATACACTTCTTTATTATCATGCAACACAAATTTTTTTTCTAATTTGGAGGATTTTAGACCTCCTTACAAGTACACGGTGTGATTAACTGTGGGAAAAACCAGGATGGGTAATATTCCTTATAATATACGGTGTGCACAATGACTGTGTACTTATATTTTTCTCGTTAGCTATAAAAATAATACTTCGTCTATTAACCTATTTTCACCTGTGGGAATTTCACAAAAACATTTCTATGCATGTGTTAAAGAATTAAGCCCTCTTTGTGTTTTGTATACATTTGTGCATGGGTATTTATTCTCAGCATGTTAGCACAGTTGGATATCACAGGCGGACCTCCTGCTGTAGTGCTGAGACTCATCAAAGCATCTGCAGAATCACTTCAGGCTGTTTAATAGTGAGACTCCCTCTAAACTGCATCCAACATTAGAAAACTGCTTTCATGGTGTGTTTGTTTGTGTGCATATATGTTAATTAATTCGTGTGTGCCTGTGTATGAGCTTAGATCTTAAGATCTTATGCAGATCTTACATTTATATGAACCAGAGGTGAAGCTGTGCATGTTAGAATAAATAGGATAAAACAACAAGTTTGACTGTTGTCTGATGTAGTTTTATGAAATATAATATTTCTTAGCACAGAAACAATAATATAGCACAACTAAACTCCCCGAGATTGGCAGACCAGGGGCCTGGTCCCCCTATTTAAAAAGGGAGAATGCAGGGTGTGTTCCAATTACAAGGGGATCAAAATCCCAAGCCTCGCTGTTGAGATCTATTTAGGGGTTCTGGAGAGGAGGGTCCACTGGGTAGCTGAGCCTCAGATTTAGAAGGAGCAGTGTGGTTTTCATCTTAGCATTGGAACAGCAACCTGGATGGGCAATGGAGGTCACCCAACCAATTCACATCTCTTTTGTGGATTTGGAGAAAGCATTGGACCATGTCCCTTGGAGGGTCCTGTGGAGTACTTTGAATGTACAGGGTACCAGGTGGCTGATAAAGAGCTTGATCTGTCTTGCAGGAAGTACAGGTGAAACTCGAAAATTAGAATATTGTGCAAAGGTTCATTTATTTCTGTAATTCAACCTAAAAAGTGAAACTAATATATGATTTAGACTAATTACATGCAAAGCATTACATGCATCACCCGCAACAGAGGGTGATGTCATGATTATGTGTAGAATGTGCGCTGAGCCCCGGGCAGCAACAGTATTTAAAATGGAAGTAAACATGGGGAGTTCATTTAGAATTTTTAAACTGTATCAGCTGAGATGGCAAACTGGAGTGATGCAGAGGTCCGGGAGCTTATGGTCTTTAGAGCTGAAGAGCCGATCACCACAGTTCATAAGGACTGTGAAGGACAGCCACCTTTTGGAGCAGCTCGCAAAAAGAATTCAGGAGCCGGGCTTCAATCGGGATAAAAAACAAGTTACGTCCATGCTATTTTATCGGTTTATCCATCTCACAGTTTATACGCAACCCTGCAGGTTGATACCTCTGACACCACCACCACCACCACACACCCCTTTATCCCGCCATCACGTAATCTTTTGGGAAAAACACCTGATCGCGGGACATTGCCACAGCAGGCTGACCACTTATGAATGACCAAAAGGCACACTAATGCCAGTATTGATGCTGGCACTAATGGCTTCTTTTGAAACAGCCTAATGTGGCGCAGCATGGATGATATCAGCGTGTGGCGCTGCTGAGGTGTTATGGAAGACCAGGATGCTTCAATAGCAGCCTTCAGCTCTTCTGCAATGTTTGTCTCAAGTCTCTCATCTTTTTCTTGGCAATGCCCTATAGATTCTCTATGGGGTTCAGGTCAGGCGAGTTTGCTGGCCAATCAAGCACAGCAATCCAATGGTCACAGAAATAGGTTTTGGTACTTTTGGCAGTGTGGGCCAAGTCCTGCTGAAAAATGAAGTCAGCATCTACATAAACCTCGTCTGCAGAAGGAAGCATGAAGTGCTTCAAAATGTCCTGGAAGATGGCTATGGCTTAAAGCTACATTGTGTATTTTTTTTAGTTATTTCTTAGCAAAAACCCCTTTGTTCTTTCAAAAATATGTGCTCATTCATGTGTTATTACTTCCACCTACTAATTAAAGTATTCTCGTAAATATAGAATCTGCTATTCAGAATACATACGCGCAAGTCGCGCGAATGGCTGAATCGATGTCCATGTTGACCCTCCATCTTTGAAATACATTCGCCAACAAGGAACATTCCTGGAAATTCTTGCTCTGCCTTTCGCGCTTTGGGTTGCACCGTGACGAATGTCAGACGGAGATTGTCTACTCGCGACGCGGAACCAACATGTTTAATGACTCTATAACTAAATGCAATGTAGTTTTCTAAAGTAACCTCATCACTGGAAGGAACACTGGACGAAGTCATAGCACTGGAAGCCATGTTAACCTTGGCATGAAACGGCCATTGTAGGAGTTAAAACGCGCTCGGAATGGGGGGGTGGGAGGTGGGGCTTGAACGTAATATTCCATTGGTTGTTTCACCGCTAGATGGGAGAAGTTCTTACACAATGTAGCTTTAATATTTGTGCCACCAACTTGAGACTGATCTGAGAGCAAATATCCATGTGAACGAACAATAACACCTGCTCCCTGCTTGCACCCTACTCTGTCTCTGCTTGCTCAACACTGTCTGCTCGCGCGCGGTTCTGTCTTCTCACTCAACTCTGTCTCCTCACACATGGCTCTGCCTTTGCACAGAACAGTTTTTTCACCAGCCAATCACAGACAGCTCTCTTTTATCCAATCAATGAATGTCCAAAAAGTACTGATGCTGAATTCAATGAAAAAAAGGCAATCAAAAAGCACTAATGGAACGGCTTTCTGCTGTTTTGCAACCAATCACCGTCCAATGGCTGCAAAACTGAAACTTTCAAGGCATGAGTAGAGACAGTGTTGAGCAACCAGAGACAGAAGTATGTGCGAACTTTTGCTAACCTTGCGCTGCAAGCTGAATTCTCACAAGATTTGGATTTTTCCAAGCCCACGAAAATCTATCTTGTACTGCTCCAACTAAACCATCTGACTCAACTCCAGTGGTGGTGCGGGCCAATCGTTGGTCAGCATGGTACTTTGGGAAGGGCACATGGGCCGGTGTTCAGGTATGACGACAGTAGCAAGTGCCCAGGCAAGGAAAGGAAAACAAACATGGCCGCGCCGGTGGACGTATGCGTAGAAGGGGCTATCGAATCTGTTTTAGGAGAACTAGAGGCGATTTCTTCTTTGAAAAATGAGACAGGTGTTTTTCAAAACACCCTTTATGTGCATGTTCTTCATGCAAAACCGGCTGAAATCACCTGAAGACATGGTGTAAGTGAAGCTTGAGCGCTTTTTTTTTTTTGCTTGGGTGATTTGTTGTTGTTTCCCTGGCACACATGGTATATGTCATATGAGTTGTTACTGTGATTGGCTAAGTTTGGCGAAGGTACAAGTTTCACCTGTACGTTCCCACCCTTATCTATAGTCACGAGCCCTGGGTAGTGACCCAAAGAACAAGATCCAAGCTCCCAAAATGAGTCTTGGGCATCTGGTTAGAATGCCTCCCTAGTGAGGTGTTCCAGCCACATCCCACAAATTACAAAATTAAATTAAACATCCTCTCTCTGGTGAACTTCAGCTTTCACTGATTATGTTGTTTACAGTTGTGCACAGCTTTACCCAAAGGATGTTTCCTTTGTTTGATAAGTTTGTAGCTTGCTTTTGCACAATGGTGTGAACAAATTATAATTTAAAAGAGCATATGCAGTAAAAATATGAGGCATCTGCATTCAATGTCTGATACTCATTTACCTTAGTAAATGCAGTAATGTGTAACTTAACTCTAGATTTCAAATGGCTGTGGAGATGGTGTATAGCAATGTTTTGAGCATTTTTAGGCAGTATAAACAAGATTGGACATCTTTGCATTGGAAAACACTTCCAGAGTGAATTGTAATAATGGAAACATGACAAAGCCATTTGACTGTCTTATTCATAAACGATCGTGGCAGGACTCTTCAATTTTCTTGAGACTTTCATTGACATGAATAATTGCTGAATAACTGTAGACGGGCAATTGAGGACTTACTGACTCCATATAGGATCGTATTAGAGTAATCAACTCTAGAGGTGACAAACGCATGGATAACAGATTTAAAATGACGCCTCCTCAGAATGGCTTTCAGTCTAGCGAGGCGACGTAGATGGAAAAAACAAGTTTTGACCGTTTGACTTATCTGAGAGTCCATCTTTAATCCCACATCCATCTTAACGCCAAGGTTTGTAACAGAAGGTTTAAGATGGGGAGAGAGGGAAGCAAGGTCATGATTGGATGGAAGAAGATGGAAGAGTTAAAAATAATTACTTCAGTTTTTGCATCATTTAGGAGAAGGAAATTGGAGGAAAGCCAGCTCTTGATGTCACTAAGACAATCAAGGAGAGGGTACACATTATCGCCCAACAAACAAAGACGATGATGAAGAAAGATACCTATTTTGTGATTCTTAAAACATACCTGCACAGGGGAAACCGCATTTATACATAGATTTTTGAATATATTGATATCATTGATGCTCTGGTAAAGAAAATAGTAGAAAACTACTAATTCAACACTGCAGACATTCATGGGGCTTTTCAAACATCTTTAATTGGAATTTATTGTTGTCTAACCTGCTATCACGGTAAAACAGTTTTTACGATAAATGTCCACCCCAATCATGGTGGGGTCTTAATCTGGTGTGAAGGGTGTAAACATCGCACACCCTTTATAATAGAAAAAATAAACAACAATAACATGTTAAATCTGTAAATTATGCTCCTGTAAGACGGAGTAGTGTGATTTCCATTTGGTTACATTCAGGCTGCTTCTTAAATTTCTCTATAGTGTAAAAGAGTACAGTACCTTAAGAATTTTTATAAATATTGTGTTTATAATACTTTGGGCATAAAATTAAATAATGACAAATATGAAGATAAATAAACCTGTAGGCTTCCCATTTTGCATTTTAAATAATTAAATATCAAATATCAGGTTAATGTTGCCTTTTAACCTTTAACAACAATCTTGGACCACCAATGTGTCTTTTATTTTCAACACAGCTCTTATGCATATCCTACACAACGTTCCATCTGTGATTGTTAATTGCCTATACTCTCCTCAAGTATAACCAACAAAGGGGTCATTATTCTCAACTCAGAGATATATGTATTTGTGTTCCAACAAGCTGTGGATTCAAAACAAAACCTGACTAAAAATCAGAGCTAAAATCACAGAAATCTTTGCTGTCTCCAACTAGATTAGACACAGACTGTTACCATCTGTAGGACCAGCCTGAAAATAAAATAAAAGTCAAAACGGTTTAAGACTGAATATGCTAGAATGAGAAATGATACAGACTTATTGCTTGGTTTAAATACTGAAACTTCAGGTATAGATTACATTTTGTTGTGTATATTAGTTGGTGCACAGTTTTCTGCTTGCTCCAAGCTACATTCAGGAGTCCCAGTCCATGTGAAGGTCGGAACTGTCCAGGAAGTCTGCTGAGAAAATGCTTGGTGGTGTTTGGGGGATCATTGTGGGAGTTTCCCATTCACTCTCTGCTCCAATGGCAAAGCCCAGCCACTCCTTACTGTCCAGTCTTTGTTCCCTGTCGTCATCTTTGTCCAAGGAATCCATGAGAGCTGGGGGGATGTGCAGGTTACTGGTGGTGTACATCATTTGGTTCTGCAGATCGCCAAACAAAGTGAGCAGGCCTCCTGGTTCCACCCCTAGATGAGGCTTCCCAGCGATGCTTTCAAGGCATCCGCTACCACACAGATCAAAGTCTTGTTTATAATCCATGGTATTGGCTGGTGTCCAAGGCTCAGGCTGCAGAGGAGACCCAGGTTGTAGAGTAACACCGCTGGGAGAGTTGGGTGGAGACAACAGAGACAATGATGATGGAGAAGGTGAAGAAAAAGAGAAGTCTTGGGCAACTTTCAGTGCGTTGGGTGTTTCTGAAAGAAAAAAGGAACACCACCTCACAGTGTCTTAAAAAGTATTCATACATCTTAAACTTTTTTGTTTTTAACATTATAACAAACATCAGTGTATTTGATAGGATTTCATGTGAACAACACAAAGTAGTGCATACCTGTAAAGTGGAAGGACAAAGATACATGGTTTTCAAAGAAAAAGGGAAGTGGCTCCATTGGTGTTGGCTATTACATTGTCAGATAACATTAAAAGAACTGAGGATTCAAATGCTCTAGACTTCTCTTGGCTTTCTTCTTGACACTTTTACATAAAGGCCAGATTTGTAGAGTGCATGACTAATATTTGTTGTACAGACTCATTCTCCAACCTGAGCTGTGGTTCTCTGTAGCTCCTCCAGAGTCACTGTGGGCTTCTTGACTCATTTTGTGATTAATGCTCTCCTTGCTTGGCCTGTCAGTTTAGGTGAAAGGCCATGTTTTTATAGGTTTGCACTAGGGCTGGGCGATATAGCCTCGACTCTGTGTTGCGATATAATCCAAAGCATATGCGGTAATGATATCTATTGTGATATATTCTTTTTTTTTCTTTAGATATGTCAAAATGACAGTTTAATAACATTCTCACTTCCAAGATACATTGCAGCAGAACAACATCAAAAATGTTTTGAATGTCATTTAAAGAACATTCATAGTGCAAAATGCATTTAAAAATATTCAAATCTTTTTTTCCAAAAAAATGCATTTACAAAAGATGAAGATGTTTTAAATAAATTAAAAGCTAAATCTTATTTTAAAAAGTTCAAAATTGTCGGCTTTCCTGGATACGTTTTATATTTTAATATCGCACAAAAATTTTGCTCTATAACCTAATCCTTCTTTAAACTTCTCCAAATCTTCCTACCTGACCAGTCTGCTGTGTTCTTTCAATCAATCAATCAAACTTTATTTATAAAGCCCTTTTCATACAAATATTGCAACTCAAAGTGCTATGCAGATTAAAATGACCCTACATAAACCACATTCCCATCCCTCCCCCACAGATTTAAAAGCATGATCGCAATTATACGCCCCTTCCCTCAACCCAACCTCCATGCGCACACACACACACAGTTAAGAGCAACATTAAAAAGGACATTGGGCCGAGTACAGATGAGCCAGGTAAGGTAAGGAAACGCATTCAAAGGAGCCATCTGCACCGGCGGCAGCACATCAACAGCAGCAGCCAAGGCACTGACACAGGGCACCCAGTGGAGGCAAGGCCAAGACCCCCACCTCCACCCAAGCTCCACCTGGAGAGCACCCAGGCAGCCACAGCCGACCACCACTCCCAAGGCAGAGGGCTCCCACAGAGGAAACACTGAAAGGAAGATTAACATATAAAATATAAAAATAAACAGTGGATAAATATATAAGACTAAGTAGTAAAACACAGATAAAATATAAGCAAGTAAAACATGCAAAGCAATTAAACAGACTATAATAAATTATAATCAGCTTAAAGGCAAGGCTAAAAAGGTGAGTCTTGAGCCTGTTCTTTAAAACATGAACGTTCTCTGCAGCCCTGAGGTCCTCTGGCAGCCTGTTCCAGAGGTGAGGGCCATAGTACTGGAAAGACGCCTCACCATGAGTGTGGTTCCTGACTTTAGGGATGAGAAGGAAATGGCTGCCGGAGGAGTGCAGACCGCGAAGGATCATATGGTAAAAACAGTTCTAAAAGATAAGAAGGTCTACGTGCTGCTGAATTTTGCAGAAGTTGTAAACCTGAGATACTGACATTGGTCTTCATGATGTTGTTTGTTCTCTAATGTTCTCTAACAAACCTCTGAGGCCTTCACAGCACAGCTGGATTCATACTGAGATTTAATTCAACCGAAGTGTAATTTATTTAAGGATGTTAGAATAAGGGGATATAAAAAATACATTTCACACTTTTCAGATATTTTTGTAATTATTGAAAACCATACATCACTTCCCTTCCACATCACAGTTATGCACAATTTTGTGTTGACCTGCAACAAAATGTAGAAAAGTTCGAGGGGTTTGAACACTTATGCAAGGTAATATAAAATGCAGCAATTCAAGCTGCAAATCTAATATGGGTGAGTGTTCTGAGTTGCTGAAGTTATGAAATTAGTCATTACATTTTTAAAACTAATTATAAAGTTTTATTATAGAGCTAGCAGAAAAGACATTTATTTATTCTAGACAGTCCATGCACCGTACCTCCCGCCTGCAGAATGATGTCAATGAAATCCTCATTGTCTCTCAGCTGATGATAGACACAGAACAACAGATTTCATTAAACTAAAAATAGTTCAAGCTGTAAAATCTAAGAATTCAATGAAATATATGACTTAGAAAATTATACAATCAAACTTGTGCTGTACCATACTTTATCATGAGATGGCGAGGTTGTTGTTTGAACAGAATCTGGAGACAGAGGACTCAACAAGACATCCAGACCAGGAAACATGTCCTGTAGGTGAGAATTCATCAGTAAAATAAATAAAAAATGTTGAAAGTAATCGAAGTGATAATCTGTATGAATGTTCAATTTGCTTACAGTCTGATAGAAAGGTGGAGGAGAATTTTTCCACTTTGGAGGAAAATGCAGACTGGGTGGTACTGGAGGACAGTGAGCTGCTTCCTGCAGTGGTTGCTCTACAGATTCCTGATGTGGCTCCTTCTGGGTCTTTAATAACATTAAGTGGGGGTGTAATTAAGAACACAAAACAGAGACAATATTTTTTCGTTCATTTGGCTACATTAACTAGAAGAAATCAGCTCATATTTTAAATTGCAACATCCAGTCTACATATAAAAGACTTATGATGTTAAAAAAGAAATGTAAAAATAATCAGGATGATTAATCAATAAATTGGAGGGGTGTTTAATACTCACCTTAATAATCAGTTTAATTGAATTCAAAAATACTTTATCGCTAAAAGGAAGCGAAATGTTGTTGTAACTCATATCATTCAAGTATCTTCAAAGAGGCGCTGCGAATGGTAATGCCGTGGGCAGGAAGGAAGTCCAGAAGCAGACAGTCATGCAGCTAATCTAAAGCGGTCTCTGACTGAAGACTGATGCTCTATGATAGTTTCTTGTTATGTCTTACTGTTAGGACATGCTAACAGGTCAATTTCTGGACAGAAGAGACAATGATTCACAGTAATATGTCCTGTATGACACCATCAGTTGTTGGCAAGCACTGCTAGTCCACATTTGCCTTTGCCACTCTTTAAGTCTCTGTCTAAACGTATGGTTGGAAATCTGGGCAGAGAGACGGTGGCGTTGGGGATCCTTGATGATCTTTGTCCATTATGATGAAGAGATGGTTTGAATCTCTTCCTTTTCTCTCTGCTCTTTGGTCCTGCGCTGCATCCATGAAGCCTCCTTTTCAACTCCTCCAGGACTTTGAATGTTTTAAAATAACATTTTGTTTCAGAGCTTTATATTTATAAATAGATATAAGTATGAGAAATGTATTGATGCTTTAAGTATCTTAAGTATCTTGGTCATTTAAATCATTTTATCCCAATAATTACTCATGTCTAAAATCTTTCATGAAAACATTAGAGTTTATAGTACTATAACATAGTTCTCATCCTCATCATCACTGCAGATAGGTTCCCAGTGTGATAATGGTAGTAAGTGGTGATGGATTTTCAGGTGGTGGATACTCAAATACCTTTAGAGCATGAAGCAAAATAGAGCATAGTATGAAATCAACAAAATAATTTGTCTAATTCTTCCTTTTTATGGAATTGGATATCTACTTGCCCATAAATAATATCAGACCAGCTAATAAAAAGATTAGAACAACTGGAAACTGGAACCAAGTTTGTTTTGAGTTTGAAAGTTACATTTTTTAGCAGGAGATTATGTTACTACAGTAAATAAGTTATTTCATGTATTTTTGCACATCTTCATCATTTGTACCAGTACTGTTTGTTGGTTCTGTGTGCTTCAAAATGCCTAATCTGCCTATACAAGTCTGATTGTGATATTTTTCAAACTGTCAACAAAGAAACAAAGAAAGAATGAAATAGAACAACTGAGAAATACACTGAATATATTCAACAAAAAGTGCCACTTCACATTAAATCAGGATATTTTTCAGGTGGTCTCTATTTCTAAAATCAAGAGGGGACACTGTAAAGCCTCTATGAACCAAGATGGGATGAAGTCTTTGTTCTTCATCTCTCAACACCATTACTCATAGTAATGGAGGATGCTGTTAGGGTAATTAGCAGGGTAAAAATAATAATCAGCATCAGGCCAGTGTCACACATTTCTCAAGCACCGCTGATGTTGTTTCAAACAGCATGGGTCATTAATTTCACATCAATCAGACTCACAATGGCAGTTTTCTTACGCTCCTATTTCGCCGTGGAGCTTTAACAAGCTGTTCTAATTTCTATTACTGCACTGGCAGCAAGGAAAACACTGAAGTTTTTGGTTCACTCTAACTGAGATGGTTCTTCAAGAAAATGTATAAAATATAGTATTATGAATAGTTAAAAAAAACTGTTGTTGCTGGTTGAATCTAGATGATTACTACAGCAACTAAAAAACATACAGGTATGCAATTCTCTCATGTTTTATAGTAGCCAATAATATTTTGACTCTTGTATTTACAGCACCTTTTGGAGATTTTATATGATAATCCATATTTGGGGAGCGAAAGGAAAAGGATACATGGATTTACAATGTTTTTTTAGTTAAATAACCTGAAACGTGTGCTGTGGAGTGATTGGAGGAGTATGATGACACTGGAGGAGCTGCAGAGATCCACAGCTCAGGAAACCATAAGAATCTGCCGTTTGCCACAAGCCATGTAGAGGACACAACAAACATGTGGAGGAAGGTGCGCTGGTCAGATGAGACCAAATGGGAACGTTTTGCTTGACGGCCCAGTAAAAGTCCAGACCTGAATCTAATTGAGAATTTTTGAACTGAAGAGTTCATCCAACATACCTGCAATAAAATGTGATTTGATGCCTTTCCCTCAGAGTAACTTCCTTGGTCTCCAGTAATGTGATTGGTCAAAGGAATCAGGATATGCTTGCCCTTGCTGTCACTGATCGGAGCTGGGATGCAGTCTTTCTTCAGAAGATCCTGTAGGAAAAGGAAGAGTCTGATTGCTGGTTGAGGGGAAAAAAAAGAAATGTTTTGATGTTCTTTACTTATGTGAGGTTTACAGTATATTTCAAATAAGCAAAGCAAGATCAAATCAAATCAGAGTTAGTGCTGGTTAACTGTGTTTCTTCTAAAAACAACTAGATCGGGTCATTAGAAGACATTTCTTTACACACTACGAGCAAACTATATAATAACGTTATCTCCATAAAGTCTGTTGCTGCACTGTGATAACCTCTAATGTAAAGTATTTGAGGTTCTTTTTCTCTACTAATACCGGTTTCTGCTGGTGTATCCTGGTCTGCATCTGGAGGGGCAGCAGTGTTTTAGTCTGTTGGTGGCATTTCTTGAACTGCTGCTCTAAAACATACTCTTGCTTCCTACGCAGAACCTGTTGCTTCAGTCGCGTCTGCTCCAGCTGTGGGTGATGTTGCTCAGACTGCAACTGTATCTGCTGGTGCAGTTTTTCACATCTCTTTTGCCTCTGCAGACAGGGTTTTTGGTGAGTTTCCAGTGCCTGATTGAGGCTCTGAACTTTGTGCTGCTTCTTCTTAGTGTTTCGCTGCTGCATTAACAGGAGCCTATTGATGGCCTGTTGCTGAGCCAGCTGTCGAGCAGAGTCCTGGAGGCAAACCTGCTTCTGCAAGCTTCTCTGCTCTGGCTGGATTTGGAGATGTATCTGATCCTGAGTCTGCTGAGTTGGGGCAGACGACTGCAGTAATGTATCTGGTGATTGCACCAACATCTTGTATCCTACCTCTGCCTCTATGGCTTCCTCCTTGATGGCTACCTTTGTAACCTCCTTTCCATGAGAAATGACTGATATTTGAGGATCAAAAAGCGAAGGACTAGTTGGAAAATCCTCATGCGACCTATCAGGAGGTTCTTCCTTCACTCTTCTAAAAATGTGTGCCTCTGATGCATCTCTGTTCCTGTTTTCCAGCTGCATTTTCAGTTCCTCCACCAACCTCTGATTGTGCCACAGCATTCTAGTGAGATCTGCAATCTGCTTATCTTTCTCCTGCAGCATTTTGTCTTTGTCAATAGCCACAGGAGGAGTTGCAGCTGTAGTGGCGGGGGGAGCAGAGGAGACCAAGCTATGTTTCTGCAGAGAGGGAGACTTTAAGGAGAAGTGACAAGGTGTCGGGCTGGAGCATTGGGGCTCCTCTTTAATGGTAGTAGTCAATGGAGCCATGGTGAATGGCCGAAGGCTGAGATCAGAGACAGGAGATCCCATCTGCAGAGAGAATAAAATAAAACGCTAGTAATGGTCTTGTAAATTATTTATATATCATTTGTGAAACAAATGCAAAATGTATCTAACACTGCTAACTGACTTCTGTGTCATTTATGGCATAGGCATACAATCACAATTTAACCACTAACACAAGAACAATGTTTTAAGTGAAACAAACAGTGTCACGCTGTGTATTCTGACACTTTCCTGTTAGGACCAGCACTACATTCAGCAATCCAAAACTACAATAGCTGGTCTATTGGGTCAGACCACACGGGTTAACCTTCACCAAGAAAGAGCATTACTGAGCCTTCCCCAACCCTTTCTCCAGTTCATCACAGTTCCTTCCTTGGATCGCTTTGATTGATTTTCACTTGCTGTGTTATACATCCCACCCACTAAGAGGAGCCATAAGGATTAGATATTCATGTCCATCAATCATAATGTAATGCCTGATCTGAGTAGGAACACAAGGACATTGTTTAAGAAACAAAAGAAGTGCTGTAAAAAGGATTTACCCTCTTACAGATGTTCTGTATTTTTGTCACACTTAAAACATTTTAGATCATCAACAAATTTTAGATCAGAATAAAGGTAGCACAAGCAAATGCAAAACTGAGTTTTCACATGACTATTTATCTTTATTTAGGGAGAAAAACTGTTCAAACCAACCTGCTCTATGTTTTAAATTATGTATTATCCACATTTTGTTCAGTTTCACAAGCCATACCCAGGCCTGGTTACTGTCTTACCTGTAGGGTCAAGAATTTACATAAATAGAACTTGTCTTACAACTTGAAGTAGGCTAAAATATCAAGAGGTCTCAATAGTATTCACATTCCTCGCTCAGGTAGAAGTATAGGTACTAGGGTTTAGAAAGTCTTCTGTAGAAGTTGAAGTGCCACTTCAAGCTTTTTACTTGAGCAAAAATTGCTGGTTCCAAAACTACACTAGTATAAAAGTGAAAGAAATGTAAGTCAAAGAAAAAAGCCATTAAGGATAAAAGCTTATGCTGTGTCTAAATACTACCACACCACTCCAAAAAATTTTTTTTCAAAAGGCCATAATGACTATAATGCAAAATTACACATTTGATATAATATTAAAATTTGGGATACACCAGGCTACCTGTTTCACCTGAATATATGTCCGTTAGAATGTGTGCATTTTTGTGCAATGCAAATACATAAAAAAACAAAATGTGGACAACTAGGCATTAATACTTTTTTCATGGATTGGAACATTTGATGACTAATTGACTATAGGTATTGTAAAGGTGCATTTGCTTGAGTCTCTGTCTTGGACATTTTTGAACTCTGCAGCACATGTCTGCTACGGCTGGAGTGTGAAGTGGTTTGTGTCACGTGCAGTGTGCGATGGATTGTGTACAAACCAATAGGTTGTTTAAAATTATTATCCAACCGCAATTAAATTCACTTTATCCGGATGGTGCAATTTTTCTGGATAGATGTTTTGTCTTTGTGGTTTTATTTTAACAGTCTAAATGGTACAGGAGTAATTAAGCTATTTTTAGAATTTAAGGAGTGGAAAATACAAATAATTGCATGAAAATGCAAGGAGTAGAAGTAAAAAAGTTGGTGAATAGATAATTACTCTAGTTAAGTATAGATAATTACTCTAGTGAAGTATAGATAATTACTCTAGTGAAGTATAGATAATTACTCTAGTGACGTATAAATAATTACTCTAGTGAAGTATAGATACCCAAAATTTCTACTTAAGTAAGGTGACAAGGTATTTGTACTTCGTTGCTTGACACTATTGAAGATATCTCAAAAAGCAAAGAAAAAAATCACAGACAAGCATTAGTCTGGAAAGGGTTGCCAAGACATTGGGCTTTGGGACTCCAGTGAACCACAGTAAGGGACACAAATGGAGAAAACATTGAATAGAGGGGAACCTTACCAGGAGTGGCTGGCCTTCAAAAGTTCTTTAAAGACTGCATCAATGACTCGTTCAGGAGGCCAGAAGAATATCTAAAGAACTGCAGGCTTCACTTGCTTCAGGTAAGGTCGGTGTTTGTGATTCAACAATAGGAAAGAGACTTGGCAAAATGGGGAAGTTTCAAGAATAAAACCCCTGCTGACCAAAGAGAACACAAACTCCGTCCCACATTTACCAAAACATATTGATGATCCTCAAGAAATTTGGGAAAATTTGGTGTGGACTGATGAGACAACAGTGGAAACTTGGGCATCCTGTTACATCTAACAGCATTTCAGAAAAGAACATCATATTTTTAGCCAAACATGGTGTTGATAGTTTAATGGTCTGGGGCTGCTTTGCTGTTTAAGGACCTAGGTGACTAACAGTTATGAATGAAAACATAGATTTCTCTAGGTAGAAGAAAATCCTAAAGGAGAATCGCTGGCCATCAGTTTGTGACCTTCTGCTTCAGAACTCTTGAGTTAGGAAGCAACACAATGATTCAAAGCACACCAGCAAGTTCATGTTTGAACAGATAAAAGAAATTCAGGTTCAAGGTCGTGTGACCTGATACAGGACATTCATGCTTCAGAGGTATCCAATATGGTTAAACTGGAACAATTCTGGAAAGAAGAGTGGAGTTAAAATTCTACCACTGTGATGCCAGTTATTGGAAAGGTTTGATGGCAGCTGGGGCCGCCAACGACAACGCAATCATTTATTAGGATTACGCGGCAATTACTTTTTCTTTACATAGGCTGGTTTGGATAGTGTTTACCCTGTGTGTCTGGGCTGAACATGTCCAAAGAATTCAATACAACCATGACATGCAGGAGCTCATAGCATTAAAAATATGCATCTACTCTAAATCCCAACTGAATCAGGTTTGGCTTTATGGTGATTACATGATTAAACTAGAAAAGCGCAGACCTCAGTCGATGACCTCCACAGCTCAGTCCTCCCCATGTAATAATCTAATTCTAACTTTTTTAGATTCCTTCATGACAACATACCTTTAGCAGCTGCATTCACACTGATATCCTTATTAGTTTATTAGTTATTCACAAAAATCACTGTTGCAGTAATGGTGGTTTTCCGATCAAATTCTAATCACTTGTTCCTGGTCCCATTGCAGACATTTCCTGAAAATTGCATCAAAATCCACCTAAAACTTTATGAGTTATGTTGCCAACAGACAGACAAACAAACCCTGGCAAAAACATAACCTACTTGGCGAAGATAAACATCAGGCATACCCTATTATGAGAGTATATTACAGTTGACTGAAACAGCTGATATTGATGTGAAATTATTTGAACAATGAATGTTTTATAAGTAGGTTATACAAATGTCTGACCAGTTCTCCTTGTGGGTCAGAGGTAAAGCTGATTTCTTCTGGATTTGTGCCATTAAGTATGCTGGGTCGGGTGAAGGGTTTGATGGCTCCATCACATCTCAAGAGCTGCTGAGTAGACGGTTCACCTGCACTGAAACTGGCACCTGCATCACCTATGCAGAAAGATTCATGTAATGTTAGTGGTTTTTAATTTTTTTTTAAATTTCCACCACTTAAATTTTTTTTTTTACCGTGTAAATTCAAAAGAAAAAAAAACATAATATTCTGATCCCCCATTTACCAGCTTTGGAGGATGTTCCTGCTCTTTCCAGCTCTGGCTCTGTGGTTCCCCCTGCTGTCGGAGAGGAGATGGTGTCTCCGCCTTTGCTGACTTCCTGGTATGTCCTCAGCCTCTCAATGAGATCCTTTCTAGTGCCAGAGACGGGCAATCTGCGCAGCTTCAATTCACACTTTAATTCTGCGACCTGGCAGAAGATGGAATAAAGGACAAATTGAGAATGAGGGAAGAAAGAGAGAAAAAGAAAAATACATGAGGGTTTGAAAAAAGACAATTGAAAAAGAATTAAATTAGAAAGAGAGCTAGACAGAATAATCTGTCACTGTCGCTTTTACTGTTTTTTAATGAAAAACAACTTCTTTCAAGGATCAACTTCTATTCACTTTGAGGAAGTTTCACCTCAAAATAAGGATCTGTTTTTCTCCATTCTGTCGCTATAAGCCCGAATACTGCAAATCCAATTATATTGCTGCTTTCTATCTTTTCTGCTGTTCCCCTGATCCACTTATGTTTCTTTTTTATCTCCAGGTTTTGATATAATTTTTCTCTATGTTCATATTTATTGTTATTTAAAAAGAAAAAATTAATGAAGGTTCTTGTGTAAAACTATAGATGCAGCACCAGTCAGCATTTTACAAACACTCATGAGCTTTAATATTCTCATCAGAAATTGAGGAATCAAGTGAAATTGGTTCATAACCTGGAAGAGACCCAGCTTTAAAGCAGTCCACATGTTTTCAATATGGGGTTGAGGTCGGGGCTATTCCAGATGTTAGCCTTCTTTATCCTTCCAACACCAGTTTTGATGTACCATGGAGATCACAAGCATTCGTGCCCAAGATCTAATCATTTGACCCAAACTCTGAAAAATCTACTAGAATGACCCAAACCTATTACGGAGTAGAAACTCTTGAAACACCAGTGTCAGCACATGGTGAAAAAAGTTTCAAATCATCAATGACTGAGAGGGTGTCATACCAAAAACGAAACCCCTGATCCAAACTCAACCCATTCTAGCCCAACTAAAATTTGCAGATGCCCACATGGACCCGCCAAATGTTTTCTGGGGGGGAAACTGTATTGTCAAAGGAGACAAAAATTGGAATCTGTCCTCAGGAACAAGGGGAATGTTTGGCGGAATTAATTGTTTGGTATGGAGATGGCAGCATCATACTGCGGGTTGTTTTACTGCCAGAAAATCAAAGAGATGCTTTAGAACTGAAGAAATCGATCACAACTGTCAAAACTGGTGGTGGCAGCATCAGGATTTGGGGCTATGTTGTTGCTAACAGGTCAAGATGTACCTTCAAACCATTGAGCATTGCACCCAAAACTTCTTTTTTTCTGTTTCACTTCTTAATGCTGGTCTGGAGCAGCTCCTTTATTGTTTTAACTACTTTTATTGTTACATTTTACTCTAGGATTTGGTTTTGTACACCACAGTGCTGCAGGCTTGGCTTAGCTGGGACTGAAAAATTACTGTATGCCCACTTTTATAGAGTGACACTGTGACACAGAGTGACATAGAGATTGTTTTTTGAAAAAGTTAGTAAATGACTTGATTTGTGATAATCACATTGATATCCTTTGTCTCACAGAAACCTGGTTACAGCAGGAGGATTATGTCAGTATAAATGAGTCAACTTCTTCCAGTCATTTAAATTTTCACATTCCTAGAAATACTGGGCAAGGAAGAGGAGTTGCAACCATTTTTCGTTCTGATTTATTAATTAGTCCCAGACCAATTGATTGCTACAGTTCTTTTGAACATCTAACCCTTAATTGTCCTCATCCAAGTTACAAAACATTAAGACCATTTTTGTTTGTGGTTTTGTATCGTCCACCAGGCCCTTACTCTCAATTCTTGGATCAGATCTCACATTTTTTATCTGATTTAGTATTAAATGCTGACAGGGTCATTATAGTGGGGGACTTCAATATTCATGTGGATACTGAAAGTGATAGCCTAAATGCAGCCTTTAGTGCTATTTTAGACTCAATTGGCTTTACTCAAAAAGTACAGGGATCGACCCACTCGGGCAAACACACTTTGGACCTTGTACTGACATACGGTATTGAGTGTGAGGAAATAACAGTCCACCCACATAACCCGGTCCTGTTTGACCACTTCTTAATAACTTTTGAATTTTCTTTAACTGACCATCTTAAATCTGAAAGAAAATTTCATTATAGTAGAGCTTTATCAGACAATGCTGTAACAATTTTTAAAGAATCTGTTCCATTCTTACTTTCCTCTGTGTTTCAAGTAACACAGTGGATGGCAGCAATTCCATCTCTAACCCTTCAGAAATTGATGGTCTGGTTCACAGCGTTACGTCCTCATTGCGTTTGACATTAGATAGTGTAGCCCCCTTAAAAAAGAAAGTGGCTAGCCATAGGAGGCTGACTCCATGGTTTAACGCAGAGTTGCGTACTTTAAAGCAGAATACTAGGAAGTTGGAGAGAAAATGGCGCTCTACACACCTAGAGGATTCCTATTTAACCTGGAAATAACAGTCTACTGCTGTATAAAAAGACCCTTCGACAAGCTAGAACAGCATATTTTTCATCCTTAATAGAGGCGAATTAAAAACAATCCTAGGTTTCTTTTTAGTACAGTTGCCAAACTTACACAGAGTCATAGCTCTGTTGAGCCAACTATTCCCCCAGCTTTTAGCAGTGATGACTTTATGAAATTCTTCATAAATAAAATTAATTCTATTAAAAATAAAATCATTGGCATCCTCCCAAACATGATTACTTCTTCCTCAGTAAATGAGGCAGCATCGGAAAGAACTGTAGAACTTCATTTGTGCTTAGGCTGTTTTAATTCAGTCGAGCTTTCAGAATTATCAAAAATATTAGCCTCATCTAAATGATACACAACTATATTTATCCATGAATCCTGATGAACCCAGTCAGTAATGTAGATTACAGGCATGTCTGGAAGACATAAAAAACATGGATGAATCTAAACTTTTTGCTTTTAAATTCTGACAAGACAGAAGTTGCTGTCTTTGGACCAGAAGTTCTAAAACAGAAACTGATTAGTCAATCACTTCATCTGGATGGCATTAAATTGGCCCCCAATAATAACGTAAAGAACCTCTGTGTTATTTTTGACCAAGACTTGACATTTAAATCCCATATTAAACAGGTTTCTAGGATTTCCTTCTTTCACCCCCGGAATTTTGCTAAAATTAGAAACATCCCGCCCAGGAGTGATGCTGAGAAACTAGTCCATGCATTTGTTACCTCAAGGCTGGACTACTGTAATTCTTTACTATCAGGTAGTCCACAAACGGCCATTAAAAGCCTTCAGTTGATCTAAAATGCGGCAGCAAGAGTTCTGATGAATATTAAAAAGAGAGATCACATTTCTCCTGTTTTAGCTTCCCTTCATTGGCTCCCTGTTAAATCCAGAATAGAATTTAAGATCCTTCTTCTTACATACAAAGCCCTTAATAATCAAGCTCCATCATACATCCGAGATCTAATTGTTTCATATGTTCCCAACAAAGCTCTTTGCTCTCAGACTGCAGGTTTACTTGTAGTTCCTAGGATTTCTAAAAGTAGAATGGGAGGCAGATCTTTTAGTTATCAGGCTCCTCTCCTGTGGAACCAGCTCCCAGCTTTAGTCCGTGAGGCAGACACTCTGTTTACTTTTAAGGCCAGGCTTAAAACTTTCCTTTTTGATAAAGCTTATAGTTAGAGTGGCTTAGGTCATCCTGAGCTAGCTCTGTAGTTATGCTGCTATAGGCTTAGACTGCTGGAGGACAGGCGTACCAATTTTCTTCACTCTGCTGCTTCCTTTTCTACTACTACTCTCCAGTTGTATTACAGTACATTCTGCTATTTCAACTGTTAACTTTGTTTTCTCTCAGTGTTTTTATCTCCATAGAAGATATACCTGGTCTGGTATCCTGCTAGGCCGCAATGCCCTGTTGGACGGGGGGCATCGACTGGAATGATGCTCCCAGTAACTAAACATCCACTGTGTCCTGTTATCAACTTTTTACTTTCTGTAACATAGAAAGTTCTCTTATTTCAGATCTTCTGTTCCTTCTGTGTCTCTGCTCCGTCTTCTCAAACCCCCAGACGGTCGTGGCAGATGGCCGCTCCTACTGAGCCTGGTTCTGTTGGAGGTTTCTTCCTGTTAAAGGGGAGTTTTTCCTCTCCACCGTCGCTACATGCTTGCTCAGTATGAGGGATTGCTGAAGGATTGCTGTGGTTGGAAAGTCTGCATCAACGGGGCCCAACCTCACGCCAATGACTGACGCAATCTGCTGGGATTCCTTAAATAGGAAAGTTTTTAACTGATTGGAATGTTTGGATCAATGTATTGAAATGACTCTTTGTTAAGTGCCAGATGACATCTGTTGTGAATTGGCGCTATATAAATAAACTGAATTGAATTGAATTTTTCTGGCTAGACATGGACAGGGTGACTGTAAACGAATTGTCGTTTAACGGATTAATAAACCTGGGCCCCAAACCTATTTTTCCAGCATGGTGGTGGCATTACCATGCTGTGGGGCTGTTTTGCTGCCAATGCATGAAGTAATGAAGAACTTTTTAAATTTATTTCAATCCAAAATGAGCAGCTGTTATTCTATGAAATAACACCAAAGACATATTAAGAGTGGTTTTGGAGAAGGCTATCTGTAATCAGCCTTAACCCTTAACCCGTTTTGAGACTATGAATTTATAGACGATGCTTAAAGGTTGGGTCTGTGCTAGGAAACCATCCAGAAGAAACACAATTAATCATTTCTGATCATTAAAGTTATTTTTTGATCATTTTCCCATGGAGAAAGAGAAAAGTTTAAAATGCAAAAACTTAAGATTTTTCATTTATTTATTTTTAACCCAAAACAAATTCTTGCTAATTTTTTTTTTTTTTTGTAAATATATAACAAGTGAGCCATTATATCGAAAGCCATAACACTCCACTTGTGAAAGTGAATCTGTTAGGCTTTTCAATTCTGATAGCTACACTGCTGGATGGGACACAGTTAGAAAAAGAAAAATTTATATTTATATTTAAAAAAAGAAGCTTTGGTTAAATTTCCAAAGACCAACTGTACCACGCTGCCCCTGAACTAACCTTCATTTCGTCCAAATTTGGATGAAGGGATGAGATTTTTGTTGCACCTAAAGGAGCAGAACTTGGACAAATGTGGATGAGCTTCAGAGAATGTACTGTTGAAGGAGCAGAAGAGGGTTCAGGTGGGGAGGACGTGGACGTCAAGTTGGAAGAAGAAGAGGACGAAGGTGGGTCCTGATCCCTGCTGGTGACACAGAAATTAAAACATGACTAAACCTTCACGGATTAGGGTTTTAAACTTCACCGTGGGCATTCTGAGGTCCTATAGAAAGATCTTAGCTTAGAGAGGTGAATCAGGCTACACACAGATCCCTACAAGCTCTAGACTTACTTGGGTGGTGTAGGCAGAGGGGCGTGGGAGTTGTGCTGCTGCTGACTGAGGATCTGAAGCTGAAGGAAGAGTTGCTGCTGCTGGAGGATCTTGGCATAGGCTGAGTCCATATCGGGAGGAGGGTCGGAATCTCCTTTCTTGTCAGGAGGAATGTACTCATGATACTTTAGCATCTTTATCTAGAGGGAAACCCATTAACCTCTTTCAGCATAATAAAATTTTTCTTCTATAACCAAAGCAACAACACCTACCTTTGGTTTGTTGTCCTTGGGTTTCTTGTGTTTCTGCGTAAGGCGCTGACACTGAAAAAGGCAAGTGCATGTAAAGCGTTATTCTGACACCCAATGAAGCTGAGGGAGCAAGAGTGTGTGGGCAAGATTCAAC